>CM062820.1:696681868-697335571 GCA_031772625.1 Pinus tabuliformis
ATGACCTCACGGAATAAGGTTTCAAAGGCTTCAGTTTTGATTGTGTCAGATTCACCGTCAAAAGTAGAGGTGATCTCATGCTCAGTACTCAAAGGGAAAGATGATTCTAGTTTATTAGATTAAGGAGGAGGACTAGAAGTAGTTCTTAAATTTCTTGATTCAGTGTTTTGCATCTTCTTACGCTTCTAACACTGACTAGGAGTAGCCTCTTGTGGAAGTGGATGCTTATTTTTCATTCTATGTGAATTAATGAGTGGGGGGTTTTTTTCTTCCATGTTGGATAAATTTTTTTAGAAATTAACATAAAATAAATCAAAAAGAGGGTAATATAGGAATAAAGGATTACCAAGCAACCATGAACTGCAATATACACCTTCACGAACCAAGGACTTAATGTACGACAACCAATATCCATAAATGTTGTGTTTGGTGTATCATGGTATACAAGGAAACTAACTTGGATACCTGTGGCGAGGATAGAAACCTATAGGGGACTCCCAAAATATACTTGACGGTACATGGGAGTACATTCTATAGTAGTGTTGTCTAATGAGTAATTTTTCAATTAGAGCATTCCCATATACTTTACATGCATGGAGTGTCATCTAATATACCCAAAGGTATGTGGAGAATGATCCTATACACTCATGTATGTGGAACATGATTTCACCCCCGTGATACAATGGTGGAAAACAATGATAGATCCTACGTTTAACGACATTGGAACATGTCTCTAGCCTAGACCTATAAATGTTTGTGTTAATGTTACAAATGTTCCTTAGGTTGATTCAATGAAATTTTAGTTTTTATCTTCAATTAAGTTTTAGTTTTGGGGCTCACCACGAATGTCACCTAAATATCCTAAAATTCAAACTAGCATGAGGAAATGGAATCTTTCTCATTCAATGAAAATCTATTAAAGGGAAGAGGCAAAGAGTATGCAACAAACAATATGTAAAATGAAATTCCCTTTTCAATGCAATTGTTCCAATTTTAATGCACACACAAAACCCTAAATGACAATGCAAAGATTTTATTTTCAAGTCACTTAATTTTCAAAAGTGAAAGAAACTAAGATGAAAAGTCTAATCACTGATTCAATCAATATTTTCAGAATGATGACTAGAACACCAATTCACCTAAGCACTCAATGATCAAACAAAATCATTTTCAAACAATATAATGACAACAACAAAGCAAAATATTCAAACAAATCCTTACCAAAGGTATCAAAACAAAATAAAACCAAATGGAGGCTTCAGAGGGACCACAAGACACTCATAAATTCAAGGAAAAGAAGCTAGAATCAGGGCTAGATCAAAGAGAAAATAGGGGCAAAGACAAACTTGTGCATGAACAGGGGCCAATGTAGGTGAAGATAAGGCATCAGTGCTATGCAACACAGGCATGGAGAAGGCTCAACTGGGGTGCAATGCTCTGTCAGAGGACTAGAGGGTACGTTGGTCTTGGGATGTAAAGTTCTTGCACAAGGATTGCAATTGAGACTCAATGAAAGGTCTTCCTGGGACTATTCTTGATCAGATAAGACAGTAAAGTTCTAAAAAATAGGTAAGAAAAACACATTGGACAAAGAAACCACCAATTCAATACATCATTCCCTATTATGGTCCCTAATTTGTTATGTGGAATATATGACCGTGGAAAAAAAGTATCTTCCATAATCCTGGTGGACTGACCTAGAACAACAAAAAGAAAAAGGCACTAATGTTTTCCTTAAAGTAAATAGATAATGAGATGAAGCCTACCTGAAATTTGTCACATGCTTCACTCCTTTGGCTTGAATTCTCCAATCCTAGCTCCAAATGTTATTATTAGAACCCACACAGTCACATAATAGAAGTCAAGGATCCATAGAATCTATGCAGCATCGTCTAATCACTTTATTCAATAGATCAACATGGTATTGAAATATATGAAACCATAACATCATACATAAGAAAAGAAAGAAATATTTGCATTAATATAAATGGAGTGATTTACAATCACAAATAGGTGTTGATCCTATAAAAGAGCTCCTCCAAGTTGACGTTTCCTTTCCTGGTCTCAAAGTGCACCTCTAGTCACCCTAATGCATGAAAATATATCTCTGACATCAATATCATAAGGGTAGAATCACTCTCCAAAAGCCAAAAAAAACTAACCAGTTGCTTGTGGAATGAGGTAAATATATAAAAAGGAGAGGTAGTTCATGAATCCTTATCCATTTACCAATATAGGTTTGAGATCCAAAATTGATGGGAGGATGAGCTCAAGGGATAAGATGGTGATTTCTCCAAGGTGGAATCAGATAGGATTTGAATGTTTATCCAAGGCAAATGGTTGAAACAACCTGTTGGCTGTGCTAGAAATCCGTCAACCAAGGGTATCTCCCTGATATGAATTCCCAATTATACCTCACACCGTTTGGTATAGGAGTCCCATCCAATAAATAATAAAATATCTACCTTGGCTCTAGTTGTCAGCACGGGAGAGTGATGCAATGGTAACTTCAAACAACAAGGTAAGTGTGCCTAGTGAGTATGCAACACAACTGTGTCAATGTTCTCTTACTACAAAAGGGGGGAGAAAAGAGAGCCTCTAAGTGAGAGGTAATAGTTCCACCCAGGAAGAGACACATGCGAACCAAGAAGGTCTGTCTAGCATCTAGTGGAATAGTCCATAGCAAATGCAACAAGTGTTAAAATAAAAGTAAAAGGGAAATATTCGTCCACTATCTATAGGAATAGTCCACAACAGATGTGACAGTTGTTATAACCAATAAGCGAGGAAGGTTTGTCTAGTATCCTGCGCAGTAGTCCACAAGTATGAGACAACAATTATAACCAATAAAACACATTCACAATGAGGTAAGAACTAAAACAATCGAAATAGTTCAACTATCTTAGTACATGTGAAACAAACATGAATTACAAATGTTGAAAGAATAGTCTTACAAACATCCACAAGTCATGCATGGAAACATGCTAGAATAAACAGGCTTTTCTATTAAAAAAAAGTCCCAAGACACATATTCACATCATACATCAATAGCCCCAGTAGTGGGACATTGGAGCCACTCCTTGCTCCTCAAAGAAAATGGCTGAAACTCTCTATGCTTTACGGGAGGAGCCAAGGTGAAAGTCCTTTTCTCATACAATGAGGGGGGTATATATAACAAAGGGGTGATGCTTGACCATTGTGACTCTTCGACTACCCTCATGACTATTCAACTTCCTATGAATTTTCAACTGAAGTGACTCTTCATATTCGTGTGTGTCCATTGGACTTCCACTTTACATTACATTAGATTTACAATAGACATGGCCCATAATAGTGATGTTGCCTTTGGTAACTCATGACATGACTTGACATGACACTGTTGACATGGACTAGCTTGCTAAGGTGGAAATGTCAATCCGTTGTTGTTGCCGAGTAATGAATGTGTTCTTGGATGTGCTTTCTCTTCTCCTTCACATATCTTGATGATGTGGGGTATTCAATGATCTTTGGTCTTGAGAGGTGGTTGCAAGCATGTGTTCCCTTTGCTTGTACTTGATAAGTTTCTTTGTCTATATAGATGTAAGTGAGTCTTCTAGCATGTTCACTCCTTATTCTCCTTCTTCATCATCTCGACATGATCTAATAGTGTACATGTTCCTACAATTCACTCAATACGATACGACATTAATCTGAAAGCTCCCTACTCTAGGATGGTGCATTATCATCCACAGATTAAGCTTGGGATAAGTCATAGGTTGGGAGACAGGGCTCAGTGAATGTGCATTTCATAATTCCAGTTGGTAGGAATAGAGCTTGATCACTTGAGATTGTGTAGAGTGTGGCTCAGACTTGACTGAGGAACTTTTGACTACAGTCCTCACTGAGGAGAAAAATTGCGTAGTGGCCACTAGGAGATAGAATTGTTCAGTTCAAGTCAGCAATGGTTGGTTCAAGCTGAGGTCGAGGGAGGTTAGTTCTACACAGTTTTCAGAGGCAAGGAGGATTGGTCAGCAGAGAGGCCTGGAGGAAAAATCTACGCAGTTCTTGAGGATAGTGAGATCCGACTAGGGGAAGACACCGAGAACATATCTATGAATTTTGGGAGGCCAAGGGAGGTTGGGATCTATGCGCACTATGAGATTCCAATATGCAAGTGAAAATCTTGAGGACTGAAAGTGCGAAATGTGTAGTTCAAGCGAGACTGGAAGGAATTGTTGTGCAATTTTTGGAGTCAGGGAAGGTTGTTGAACTCTGGAATTGTGCTGTGCAACTGCCCTGTAGGACAATGTCTATGCACTATGCAATCCCAGTGACCAAGGTGTTGAAGAATCTAGGGAAAAGTAGTGTAGTGTGATTCTTCGTTACTTGATAACAATTTGTGGAGTATTTTTACTTTTCCTTATTAGCTTATTATTCTTCTTCTTATTATTAGTGCATATGTGTGTACTTCATCAAATTGCTACCAAAACATAAAAACAAGAACACAAGATGTTGGCTCTCTACCAAGGCCAAAAACTCTCTTCTCTTGAGAGGAAAGACCTTTAGTTAATTTCTCTTATTGAAGCTTCTATTGATCAATGCCAAACCGTAGACCCCTGACAAGAATATCCTCAAAGCACAAGTCAAGTCCTTCCCTCTTTTTTCAACTTGTTTCCCGACACTTCTTCCAACACTACGTCTTCCTTCTTTCGACACTTCATTCTTCTTTCAATTGTTGGTAAGTCTTAATATACTTTCTCTAGAAGACATGCCTTCGATGAGACCCTTCCCTTATGGTGATTCCTTCACTCTCTTAGCCAACCAATGAACTTTTATGACTTTCAAGGGAGGGTTGTTATGACATCAATGCAACCCTAATTCTTGCACATGCGAGAGTTACCCTAGAGAATTAGGGTCATTTTCCTTCGCTAGATAGATAGGCTTCTTCTCTTGTCTCAGGAGGCCTTGTAGGCCTTGTTTCAAACCCAAACAACACAAGATTATGGATTGCTTTTCCCTGTTGTCATATCCACATATTTTTCCTCCTTCTTCTCACATGTGTGACTATTTATAGCCCTGGAAACGGTCCCCTACTTTCGTTGTTCTTCCTCCTTACTTCGCTACCCTTGTAGACCCTTTACTTTGTCTTTATTTGTTCCTCTTTTTCCTCCTTTCCTTTGCGGGTTTTAGAGCTGATTGAATGCATTATAGAGGAGTGGAAAACCTCTATATATAGAGGATTTTCCCTCCATTTAGGCCACTAGAAGGCCGACTTGTCACCTATTTGTAGGCTGACTTGAAGAGTATACTTTGGATGGTTTCTTTGGTGGTATTGCATGCTTGAAGGAGATTCTTGATGGTGCCTTAGCATAGGAGGAGACTTGACTTTGCTTGGAGGTATTATCTTGACTTTAATACATATTTATACAAGGTGTAACATGCCATTAAGGTCTTAAACCTTTTTCTTTTGACTATTTGACTCACCTATAGCACTTTAACTAGTGCTAGACCTATTTCAATGAGAAAGAAACTCATTGACATATATCATAAAAATAATATTTCTTTTCTTGAATAAATACAAATATCAAAAGTACATTTATGAAGACCAAACCTAGTTGCATTTACTTCAACACTTCCTCTTAACTAGGGAGGTATTCATACAACATTACAAGGTGTTTGGCCATTATCAATCTTGAAGAATTCACATAAGAGAAACTAGATTTGCAATCCATCTGTTATAGCATCATATCCATTAGCATTGTCATAGTGGAAGCTCTTGACTAATAGCTCCATCTCTCTACGAGACCATGAGATACAATGCTGGCGAGACAATGATTTATAGACACCTTCATCATTGTCTCTCAAGGTACATACCCACCAGGGTGTTCTTTAAGTATGAGCTTCTAGGAATATTCTTATCTTGGGTTCCCAACTCTCAAAGAATACTAGTCCTCTTGCCTACTCTTCTCTTGGATGTCTTACACATCCCCAAAGAATATCAGATGCCATATGATTATATAATCCTCCCATTCTTTCTTCCCAAGCGAAGACAAGAATGTTGTGTCTATCTTGTGTCTACATTTCCATTCATGGCCTTCATCTAGACTTATGGCTATTAGTCCTAGTCTAGTGCATGACCCATGAAATGGAAAACACAATTGTCACTCCTTTGCAATCAGTGGTTATCCAAAACTCCCTTTTGATCAGGGACCTTTCAGAGCTCCCTCTTAACTAGGGACTCTTTCATTCATCAACAAATTATTCTTCATGGTGTTGGAAATAATATTTAGGGGGGGGTGAATCAGTATTTACAATTCAATAATATTTCATTTCCCAAACAGATTTATATACACTACTTCAGTGAACTGAACTTGTGTGTGCATGCTACTGTGATTAGAGAAACTAACATATACGCAGAGAACTTATGATTTAGTCAATTTATCATTTGTTGATCTTTAATCAGTGCATTAGTAACTTATTATATAGTAACTAAGTGCAGTAATAACATAATGAACCATCGCACATAAGAAACACACAAGAACACAAATATTTAAGGTGGAAAGCCATTGCGGGAGAAAAAACATTTGTTGTTGTCATCTCTATCTTCTTTTAATATAAATAAAATCTATTTGCAATCTTGTACTAGTGTAGACTCATACCAGTACGTAGACACCCACCTGAAGAAGGCTACAACCTTCTCTCGTTTTCCAGCTTCTACTAGAAGGGAGCTACCACCCTCTAGATCTTGTACTAGCTGATGTGTTTACTAGTATGTAGGTGCTGGCCTACAGAAGGCTATGACCTTCTCTCTTCTTCCAGGGACCACGTTTCATTAATTTTTCAGACTGGATGCTCCTGATACACAACAACACAATACGAAGGCCTCGTTTCATCAAATTTTCACACTGAATCCATAAAAACTTTGAAACTAAAATTGCATCAACCAACATTCAGTTAAGCTAAGAAGTCAGATCACTATCACCAACATAGTATGCTGAACCCATAAACCTGCATCATCATTCAGAACCAGCTGCAACCTCAAAAATCATACAGCAGAATGTATATTCTACTTTACTGAACACAACATGTGTGTATACGCTACCTCCTTTAACCAAACCTGCATATACCTTCAACACTACTGAAACATAAAACTTCTAAATCAAGTCTGTACTAACCAACAATATTCTGAACATCTACTGTCAATTTATAGAGCTCTAGATAGTCAGTAGCAGAGATAACCCTTCTCAATTAAACAATCAATCAATCAGAGACAAAACTCCTTATGCATTCAATTTTACATTCAGATCTAAGAAGACTTCATTGACAGACAACAGTAAAACAATAGCATTGATCAAATAGATCAATCATTTCTGAAGAATATGATTTTCTTTGCATACGCTACTTGAAAGAGTCAAACCTACGTCTATACGCACCTTTACCGAGGCGAACCAGTGTATAGATCTGCAAATATTAACTCACAACTCTGTTTCTATTCCAAACTTCAAACATACCCAGATCATGACATTTAAAGAATAAAACATGTGTAAGCAATCAAATCTAGCCCAAACAATATCATATCATTCAATGATAAGTCATTTCAGGTCTCATGATCCTGATCCAACATTGAATTCACAGTGCACAAAATATTTCAGATCATATCACAATCATAGCCCCTGCAACACAAAATATACTTCAGATAGAAGTATCCCTGAGAAATCCTTTCACTTGCACACATGGCCCTTTGATCTTCTCCTCCTTATATAGTTTTGGCCTTCCTCAATACCTCAGACCAAAACAACACTTAAAGCCCGTGGTATTCTTGGATGAGATCAAATAACCATTAATCCGCTCAATATTGTGGGCTAATACCATGGTATTGACCCTTAGTATTTTTTACTCTTGAATTTTCTTGATTTTCCTACCCATACAGACTTTTCCGCTTGTGAAAGTGTGTGCATACGTATACACTCTTTTTGTTCCGTGAACCTGCATGTATAGACTTCTTTGTCAAGCTTAACCTGCGTATACAGCTTAAACTATCTGAAAACATCCTTTTCTTTCAACTTCTTGATTCTAATCAGTAGACCTTTGTTCCAACTTCATGTTCTTTTGTACCACTACCCTGATACCTCTGAATTGACCTGTTACACTGCGAGTTGCCTTTCATCAAATCTGAACTAACCTATGAGTGAGTGGCCATCAAGGACTCCACCTGTATCATAATGCCAACAATCTCCCCCTTTGGACTTGATGGAAACCTTATTGGTGTTGATTATTGCAAGTTGTAGAAATTGTTAGAGATATCAAGAAATCAGCAAAATATGCTCTCCGCCTTTGTCATCAAGGGCAAAGGATGAACCAAGATATCCTCTCCCTTTGAGATACACTAAGTTGTCTGTGCTCCCCCTGAGTACATGCAGAGTCTGCAGAGATATGTTTCAAAAAGAATAACATGACTCTATAAATCAACTAAGTGAGTGTGACCTCCCTAAGACCAATGACTCATACATACATCAATCACCCAACCAAGTGGGGATACACCAAGTATGACTCATCCACCCAACCAAGTTGGGATATACCAATTGTTTATACATGACTTAAATAGCAATTATTACAATGTCCTTCCCATGCATAGTGGGGATACAAATTACATCATATGTCCAATAGGACTCATTCAAAAATAGACTATGACAGAAGGAGACATATAATACCCTAGATCTTTACATGAATTATGCAACAATTAATATAAATATTTGAAACCATAGCTGAAATCAGCAACCATAATGCCAACAATGTGAAGGCTAAAGCTCCCCTGAACTTGTGTTACCTATGCACTGTCAACAAATCATTCATCAAGGCATCTTCATCAGTCAGATAAAAATCATTGAACAAATCATATCAGCAGATTGTAATCATCAATATCATACTTAGCACCCATATTAGAGTCCGACCCACTATTTTTCTATAAAAAAAAAACATATACGCTCTTGCAACCATAGAAACTCGCGTATATACGCGACTATCCTTCATGAAACCCGTGTATAGGAACCTTCCTCTGAAAAACTGGATTTAATAGTAGGATGATGCAAAAATACTCAGATATTTTGTCTAAGATATTGAAATGTTTCATTGGGAAGCAGTTTGGTGAATATATGAGCAACCTATTCTTTGGAGGGAACATACTACAATTTAACGTTTTATTCAAACACTTGTTCTCGTAGAACATGGTATTTAATGGGTATGTGCTTGGTCTTTGAGTGCATGAGTAGATTTTTCGAAATACTAATGGCACTTGTATTATCACGTAGAATGGAGATGGGTGGAGTACATGTGATTTGAATGTCTTGCAATGTTTGCATCATCCAAAGTAGTTGTGTGCAGAAAGATGCAATAGCCACATATTCTGCTTCAGCTGTAGATAAGGAAATCGAACTTTGTTTCTTGCTGAACCAAGACATTAACCATTATCCCATATAGAATGCACTTCCACTA
This sequence comes from Pinus tabuliformis, assembly GCA_031772625.1. NCBI lineage: Eukaryota > Viridiplantae > Streptophyta > Pinopsida > Pinales > Pinaceae > Pinus > Pinus tabuliformis. The sequence goes on from CM062820.1 coordinate 696,691,340, forward strand.
GTGCTTTTTCTATCATCAACATTTCCTGCCCAATCTGCATCTATATATCCATGAAGAGTAAGATTTGTATCTTTAGGATACCATAGACCAAATTCTTGAGTTCCTTGAAGATATTTGAATATTCTTTTCACTACCTGAAGATGTGATTCCTTTGGATTTTCTTGGAACCTTCCAACAATTCCTACTGCATGCATGATATCAGGTCTGGTACCTGTTAGATAAAGCAGACTTCCAATCATAGATCTGTATGTTGGTTGGTTCACTATAGGTGATTCATCGTTAGAACTAAGGCTGCATCATGTTGCCATTGGAGTACATACTAGTTTAGAATCTTCCATTCCATACTTCTTCAGCATCTGCTTGAGATATTTAGTTTGTGAAGGAAAAATACCGTCTTTTGTTTGTTGTACTTGTAGGCCAAGAAAATAAGTAAGTTCACCAAGGACATTTCAAATTCTTGTTGCATAACTTAAGCAAAATTCTAACTCATAGATTCTTCATTTCTACCAAATATGATATCATCAACATAAACAACAATAATTTGTAGTTTACCATTTTCAATATTTGTATATAGGTTGTTGTCTACAGAAACTTTTTGGAAGCCTTGTTGTTGTATATATTTGTCAAGACGATAATACTAGGCCCTTGGAGCTTGTTTCAGACCATATATATCCATTTTGATATTACATACAAGATTTTCATCATTTCCTAGAATGAATCATTCTGGTTGCTCAATATAAACTTCTTCTTCTAAATCTCCATTAAGAAAAGCTGATTTTACATCCATTTGATATACTTTGAATTTTCAAAAAATTGAAAGAGAAAGAAACATTCTTATGGCTTCAAGTCTGGCAACAGGTGAAAAAGTTTCTTCAAAGTCTATACCTTCTTGTTGAGCATACCCTTTACAAACAAGTCTTGCTTTGTTTCTAATAACTTCTCCATTTTATTTCAACTTATTCTTAAATATCCATTTTGTTGCTATAACAATTTTATCATGAGGTGTAGGAACTAATTCCCACGTATCATTCTTTTCAATTTGGTCAAGTTCTTCATCCATGGACTTAACCCAACATTCATATTTGCTAGCTTCATTTACATTCTATGGCTCTATGGAGGATAGTAATGTTAGATAACTGGAGGTTCCTATAAGAGTTCTTCTTATCTATACTCCAGACCCTTTTTCTCCTAGAATTTTAGATTCTGGATTATTCTTTTGAACATACCTGGATGGAGTCTTTTCCCTATCTGTTGTATCTTCTTCTGATGCTTCATTAGTTTCTTCCTCTATATCATTTTGATTTGATACAGGAAAGGATTTATCATCTTCCTCATTGTCATATTCCTTTGTTGATTTCATTTATTCCAGATTTATGCATGCTTCATCAATTATTACATCAATGCATTCAACAATTTTCTGAAGTCTTTTATTATAACATTTGTATCCTTTACTTCTGGATGAATAACCAATAACAATTCCTTCATCTGCTCTGGGTCCAAACTTATGAAGTTTTTCATTAGTCCTTTTGATGAAACATTTACTTCAAAAAACTCTAATTTGTTTTACAGTAGGAGGCTTACCATACCAAATTTCATATGGAGTTTGATCACTATTTACCCAAACGTTAGCTTTGTTGAGAATAGTCACGGCAGCAAATGCAACTTCACCCAAGAAGGTTGCAGGAGTTCCAGATTCATCAAGCATAGCTCGATCCATTTGTTGAATTGTTATGTTCATTCTTTCCACTACGCCATTTTGTTGATGAGTTCTGGCAACTGAGAACTACATTTCTTATTACATGCTGTTCACAAAAATCAAAGAATTCATCTTATATGAATTCTCCCCCTCAATCAGATCTGAGACATTTTATTTTTTGATTTGATTATTTTTCAACTAAAGCTTTGAAGGCTTTAAACTTTTCAAATGCTTCATCTTTATGCTTTAGTAGACCTATCCAACACATTCTAGAAAAATAATCAATGAATAAAATAAAGTATTCTTCTCCATGAGGTGAATTTTTCCTTGTTGGTCCACATGAATCAGTATGGATGAGTTCAAGAGGCGTACTTGCTAATCCTTATTTTTCACTAAAATGAATTCTGGTTTGCTTACCGACTTGACATGGTTTACATATGGTATTTTTTGGAATTCTGATGTCTGGAAGATCATGGACTGCCTTGAGCCTACATTCTTTTCTTATTTGAGAAAATCTTAGATGCCCCAATCTTCTATGCCATAACCAGTTTTCATCTATTTTTCTTAGATAGCATTGTTTTTGTCCTCCTTTAAGTATGTATAAACTGTTCGGAGTTCTTGTACCTTTGATTATGGTCTTTCTTGTATCAAGCTCACGAACCACACATCTGTTTGATCGAAACACAACCTCATTTCCTTGATCACACATTTGACTGACACTCAACAAGTTATGTTTTAAACCATCAACATACATGACATTTCTAGCTTTAACCTTTTTTTTCAAATAAACAGAATATTTACCTTTAATGACGGTTGGTGTGTCATTTCCAAAGGAGACATTATTTTCCTTTTCTAAAGCATTATATGAATGCAGCTTCTCTTTATCATCTGTCATGTGTTTGAAGCATCCGCTATCAAAGTACCACTGATTCTCTTGTCCTTTTGCAAACAGATCTGTGCCACATCTTTTTGATTGAAATTCCTTCTTTCTCCATACCTTGGAATTTGATGATGTTTTCTCCTTTTGAAGTGTTGGCCGAATTTTTCTCCTGCATTTAGATTCTTCATGACCAAAGTTATTACAAAACAAACATTCAATTTCATCTTCAAGAGGAGAAAATTTATTATGGGAACTTTTCTTGATTCCTGTTATGCTCCTTTGATTTCGTGCTTCTCTAGTCATGATAGTTTTGTAAGCAACACATTAAGCAGCGTTATGCCCAAAGTTATGGCATGAAAAGTATTGTCCATTAAAGAAGTTTCTGTGATCATAGAATCTTTTGGCATTGTTTACCTTTTGGTTGATGCTTCTATTAATGTTCATACTTGGAGAAAATTGAGCATGATTTACCTGATGAGTACTTTTAGGCTTTTGCTGATGATTGACATATTGTTCACTGGTCTTTGCTGCATCAAGATAGCTTCTGGTGGAGGATGACAACTTTTGTGATTGGGATGATTCTTCAGTATATCTAAGACCTATATTTATAAGAGGAGAACGTTGAACCTTAATGATTTCATTTAAAGTTTCTGATCCTTTATCAAATCTAATATTAAGAGATTTTGTCTTCTCTAGTTCTTTTCTTAGACACACAACTTCAAATTCTGGTTTTTCATTGTGCTTTCCTCTTTCAGTGAGTTGGTGTGTCAACGTGTCTATGATCATATTCTTTTATTCGAAATAGATTTTGAGTTTTGTGACTTCTTCAAGAAAGTATTCCTCTTCTAAGGCATCCAAAAAATCATCATTATCATAAGCCATGAGTAGTTTATAATCTTGTTCAGTTTCATCTTCATCACTATTAGATAATCCATCATTGTCTTCATGAGTATAGTAACTTCTTCTATTAACAACCTGTTTTCTATTTCCTTTTGCAGATTCCTTTCCTTTTTCATGATTATCTTTATGAGGAGATTTTGCGACATAATGGCCAACTCTACCACAAGAAAAGCATTTGAATGGTAGCTTACCTCTGAATCTTCCAGAACCTCGTTGAAGCTTCTTGACAAAGTTTACCTCATATTCTTCTTCTGAAATATATCCTGATTCATTGCACTCTTCCTTTTCTTTTCCCTTTGTTGAAGCTTTGAAAGTGGCTTCTCTCATATCTGATGGACCTCCTTTCCTCATTTCAAAGGCAGTTAGAATTCCATGAAGTTGAACAATAGTAATAGATTGAAGATCTTATTTTTCTTCTATGGCAGATACTTTTGACTCAAATTTAGAAGACAAAGATCTCAAAATTTTCTCTACTAAAGTAGCCTCATTTATCTCTTCACCTAGATTCTTCATACAATTAACAATCTCATCTACACGTAAAAAGTAACTAGCAATACTTTCATCACTATGCATCTTAAGAGTTTCATACTGAATTCTGAGTGTTTGGAGCTTAACACGTTTTACCTGGGAGTCTCCTTCGTAGCTCTAGATGATTTTGTCCCATATCTCTTTGGTTTTCTTGAGCTGCATGACTTTGACTAATTCTGATTCTGGTATACTTCCTAATAAAGTATTGACTACTTTGGCATTGGTTTCGTTTAAATTCTTATGTGTTGTATCTATAGGTATTGCTGCAGGAAATTGGCATCCTCCTTCCACAATTTCTGAAACATCACCTCCAAGCAATAGAAGATAGGCTCCAGTTCTTATTTTCCAATATACCAAGTTGTTCCCATTGAAGATTGGTGGTCTGATAGATCCCATGCCTTCGTGAATGTTCATCTTGAAAGATCTCCCTTCAAGCGATAAAGCTTCTTCTAAAGGACCTACTATGATACCAATTGTTGGAAATAATACTGAGAGGGCGGGGTGAATCAGTATTTACAATTCAATAATATCTCATTTCCCAAACAGATTTATATACGCTACTTTAGTGAAGTGAACTTGCATGTGCACGCTACTACGATTAGAGAAACCAAAGTATACCCAGAGAACTTATGATTTACTCAATTTATCATGTGTTGATCTTTAATCAGTGCATCAGTAACTTATTATATAATAACTAAGTGTAGTAATAACATAATGAGCCATCACACATAAGCAACACATAAGAACACCAATATTTAAGGTGGAAACCCAATGCGGGAGAAAAACCACCTACTGTTGTCATCTTTGTCTTCTTTTAATATAAAGAAATGTTTAAAATCTTGTACTAGTGCAGACTCATACCAGTACGCATGCACCCACCTGCAAAACGCTACAACCTTCTCTCATTTTCCAGCTTCTACTAGAAGGGAGCTACAACCCCCTAGCTCTTGTACTAGCCGATGTGTTTACTAGTATGTAGGCGTCGGCCTATAGAAGGCTATGACCTTCTCCCTTCTTCCAAGGAACAAGCTTCATTAATTTTTTAGACTGGATGCTCCTAATACACAACAACACAATATGAAGGCCTCGTTTCATAAAATTTCACACTAGACCCATTAGAACTTTGAAACTCAAAACAGCCAAGATTTAGTTAAGATAAACAGTCAGATCACTGTCACCATAATACTATGTTAAACCTAGAAACCTGCATCATCATTCAGAACCAACTACAACCTAAAAAATAATACATCAGAATGTATACACTACTTTACTAAACCCAACCTGTGTGTATAAGCTACCTCCTTTAACAAAACTTGTGTATACCTTCAAAACTACTAAAACATAAGACTTTTGAATCAAGTCTGTACCAACCAGCAATATTTTGAATATCTATTGTCAATTTAAAGAGCTCTAGATAGTCAGTAGTAGAGATAACCCTTCTCACTTAAACAATCAATCAATCAGACACAAAAATCCTTATGCATTTAGTTTTACATTCAAATCTAAGAAGACTTCATTGACAGACAACAGTAAAAAATAGCACTAATCAGATAGATCAGTCATTTCTAAAGAATAGGCATTTCTTTGCATACGGTACTTGGAATAGTCAAACCTACGTGTATACATGCCTTTACTGAGGTGAACCAGTGTATAGATCTGCAAATATTAACTCACAACTTCACTGTTATTCCATACTTCAGACATACCCAAATCATGACATTTAAAGAATAAAACATGTGTAAGCAATCAGATCTAGTCCAACCAATATCATATCATTCAATGATAAGTCATTTCTAGTCTCTTGATCCTGATCCAACATTGAATTCATGGTGCACAAAATATTTTAGATCATATCACAATCATAGCCCCTACAACACAAAATATACTTCAAATAGAAGTATTCATGAGAAAGCCTTTCACTTGCACACATGGCCCTTTGATCTTCTCCTCCTTATATAGTTTTGGCCTTCCTCACTACCTCAGACCAAAACAACACTTAAAGCCTATGGTATTCTTGGACGGGATCAAATAACCATTAATCCGCTCAATATTGTGGGCTAATACCATGGTATTGACCCTTGGTATTCTTTACTCTTGAATTTTCTTGATTTTCCTACCCATACGCACTTTTACTCTTGTGAAAGTGTGTGCATATGTATACGCTCTTTTTGTTCCGTGAACCTACGTGTATATGCTTCTTTGTCAAGCTTAACCTACGTATACAGCTTAAACTATCTGAAAACATCCTTTTATTTCAAATTCTTGATTCTAATCAGTAGACCTTTGTTCCAACTTCCTGTTATTTTGTACCACTGCCCTGTTACCTCTGAATTGACCTATTACACTGCAAGTTGCCTTTTATCAAATATGAATTGACCTATGAGTGAGTTTCCATCAAGTACAACACAATTATCATAGTGCCAACAATCTCCCCCTTTGGACTTGATGACAACATTATTGGTGTTGATTACTGCAAGTTGTAGAAATTTTTAGAGATATCAAGAAATCACCAAAACACACTCTCCCCCTTTGTCATCAAGGGAAAAGAGCGGACCAAGATATCCTCCCCCTTTGAGATACACTAAGTTGTCCATGCTCCCCCTGAGTACATAAAGAGTCTGCAGAGACATGTTTCAAAAAGAATAACATGACTCTATAAATCAACTAAGTGAGTGTGACCTCCCTAAGACCAGTGACTCATACATACATCAATCACCCAACCAAGTGGGGATATACCAATTTTGTATACATGACTGAAATAGCAATTATTACATCATCCTTCCCATGCATAGTGGGGATACAAATTACATCATATGTCCAATAGGACTCATTCGAAAATAGATTATGACAGAAGGAGACATATAACACCCTAGATCTTTACATGACTTATGCAACAATTGATATAAATATTTGAAAACATAGTTGAAAACAGTAACCATAATGCCAAAAATGTGAAGGCTAAAGCTCCCCTGAACCTATGTTACCTATGCACTCTCAACAAATCATTCATCAAGGGATCTTCATCAGTCAGATAAAAATCAATGAACAAAGCATATCAGTAAACTGTAATCATCAATATCAAGCTGAGCACCCATATCAGAGTCTGACCCACTATTTTTCTATAATAATAAAAACATATATGCTCTTGCAACCTCAGAAACTCGTATATATACGCGAATATCCTTCATGAAACCTGCGTATAGGAACCATACTCTGAAAAACTGGATTTAACAGTAGGATGATGCAGAAACTACTCCCAACTTTTTTCTGAAATATTGAAATGTTTCTCTGGTAAGCGGTTTGGTGAATATATCAGTAATCTATTCTTTGGAGGGAACATACTACAATTTAACCTTTTGTTCAAACACTTGTTCTCATAGAAAATGGTATTTAATGGGTATGTGCTTGGTCTTTGAGTACATGAGTATATTTTTCGAAATACTAATGGCACTTGTATTATCACATAGAATGGAGATGGGTGGAGTACATGTGATTTGAATGTCTTGCAATGTTTGCATCATCCAAAGTAGTTGTGTGCAGCAAGATGCAACAACCACATATTCTGCTTTAGCTGTAGATAAGGCAATTGAACTTTGTTTCTTTCTTAACCAAGACACGAATCATGATCCCATATAGAATGCACCTCCACTAATGATTTTTCTATCATCAACATTTAATGCCTAATCTGCATCTGTATATGCATGAAGAGTAAGATATGTATCTTTAGGATACCATAGACCAAATTCTTGAGTTCCTTGAAGATATTTGAATATTCTTTTTACTACCTGAAGATGTGATTCCTTTGGATTTGCTTGGAACCTTCCAACATTTCCTACTCCATGCATGATATCAGGTCTGGTACCTGTCAGATAAATCAGACTTCCAATCATAGATCTTTATGATGGTTGGTGCACTGCAAGTGATTCATTGTTAGAACTGAGACTACATTCTGTTACCATTGGAGTACATACTAGTTTAGAATCTTCCAATCCATACTTCTTCATAATCTTCTTGAGATATTTAGTTTGTGAAGGAAAAATACCATCTTTTGTTTGTTGTACTTGTAGGCCAATAAAATAAGTAAGTTCACCAAGTAATGACATTTCAAATTCTTGCTGCATAACCGAAGCAAAGTTCTGACTCATAGATTCTTCATTTCTACCAAAGATGATATCATCAACATAAATAACAATAATTAGAAGTTTACCATTTTCAATCTTTGTATATAAGTTGTTGTATGCATAACCTTTTGTGAAGCCTTGTTGTTGTAGATATTTGTCAAGATGATAATACCAGGCCCTTGGAGCTTGTTTCAGACCATATAGATCCTTTTTGAGCTTACATAAAATATTTGCATCATTTCCTAGAATGAATCCTTCTGGTTTCTCAATATAAACTTCTTCTTCTAAATCTCCATTAAGAAAAGTTGATTTTACATCCATTTGATATACTTTGAATTTTCGAAAACTTGAAAGAGCAAGAAACATTCTTATGGCTTCATGTCTAGAAACAGGTGCAAAAGTTTCTTCAAAATCTTTACCTTCTTGTTGAGAATACCCTTTACAAACAAGTCTTGATTTGTTTCTAATAACTTCTCCCTTTTCATTCAACTTATTCTTAAATATCTATTTTGTTCCTATAACATTGTTATCATGAGGTCTAGGAACTAATTCCCATGTATCATTCTTTTCAATTTGGTCAAGTTCTTCATCCATGGACTTAACCCAACATTCATCTTTTCTAGCTTCAGTTACATTCTGTGTTTCTATGGAGGATAGTAATGTTACATAATTGGAGGTTTCTGTAAGAATTCTTCTTGTCTGTACTCCAGACCATTTTTCTCCTAGAATTTGAGATTCTGGATGATTCTTTTGAACATACCTAGATGGAAACTTTTCCCTATCTAGTGTATCTTCTTCTGATGCTTCATTAGTTTCTTCCTCTATATAATTTTGATTTGATAGGGGAAAGGATTCATTGTCATATTCCTTTGTTGATTTCATCTATTCCAAATTTCTGCATGCTTCATCAATTACTACATCAATGCATTCAACAATTTTCCAAAGTATTTTATTATAACATTTGTATCCTTTACTTCAGCATGAATAACCAATAATAATTCCTTCACTGCTCTGGGTTGAAACTTACCAATTTTTTCATCAATCCTTTTGATGAAACATTTGCCTCCAAAAACTCTAAAGTGTTTTACAGTAGGAGGCTTATCATACCAGAGTTCATATGGAGTTTGATCACTATTTACCCGAACATTAGCTTTGTTGAGCATAGTCATGGCAACAAATGCAGCTTCACCCTAGAAGGTTGCGGGAGTTCCAGATTCATCAAGCATAGCTCGAGCCATTTTTTGAACTGTTATGTTCATTCTTTCCACTACGCCATTTTCTTGATTAGTTTTGGCGATTGAGAACTACCGTTTTATTCCATGTTGTTCACAAAAATCAAAGAATTAATCTAATATGAATTCTCCCCCTCGATTAGATCTGAGACATTTGATTTTTCGGTCTGATTCATTTTCAACTAAATCTTTGAAGGCTTTAAACTTTTCAAATGATTCATATTTATGCTTTAGTATACCTATCCAACACATTCTAGAAAAATAATCAATGAATAAAATAAAGTACTCTTCTCCACGAGGTGAATTTTTCCTTGTTGGTCCACATAAATCAGTATGGATGAGTCCAAGAGGCTTACTTGTTGATCCTTCTTTTTCGCTGAAATGAAATCTGGTTTGCTTACCGACTTGACATGGTTTACATATGGTATTTTTTGGAATGTTGATGTCTGGAAGATCATGGACCACCTTGAGCCTACATGCTTTTCTTATTTGAGAAAATCTTAGACGCCCCAATCTTCTATGCCATAACCAGTTTTCATTTGTTTTGCTTAGATAGCATTGTTTTTGTCCTCCTTTGAGTATGTATAAATTGTTCAGAGTTATTGTACCTTTGGTTACAGTATTTCCTGTATCAATCTCACGAAGCACACATCCGTTTGATCGAAACACATCTTCATTTCCTTGATCACACATTTGACTAACACTCAACAAGCTATGTTTTAAACCATCAACATACATGACATTTCTAGCTTTAACCTTTTCTTTCAAATAAATAGAACCTTTACCTTTAATGACGGTTGGTGTGTCATTTCCAAAGGAGACATTATTTTCCTTTTCTAAAGCATTATATGAATGAAGTTTCTCTTTATCACCTGTCATGTGTTTGGAGCATCCGTTATCAATTTACCACTGATTCTCTTGTCCTTCTACAAACAAATCTATGCCACATCTTTCTGAATGAAATTCCTTCTTTCTCCATACCTTGGAATTTGATGATGTTTGCTCCTTTTGAAGTGTTGGCCGAAATTTGCTCCTGCATTCAGATTCCTCATGACCAAAGTTACTACAAAACAAACATTCAATTTCATCTTCAAGATCAGGAGAAAATTTATTATAGGAACTTTTCTTGATTCTTGTTACGCTCCTTTGATTTCGTGCTTCTGTAGTCATGATAGTTTTGTAAGCAACACATTAAGCAGCCTTATGCCCAAAGTTATGGCATGAAAAGTATTGTCGATTAAATAAGTTTTGGTGATCATAGAATCTTTTGGCATTATTTTCCTTTTGGTTGATGCTTCTATTGATGTTAATCCTTGGGGAAAATTGAGCATGATTTACCTTATGAGTACTTTTTGGCTTTTTTTGACGATTGACATATTTTTCACTGGTCTTTTTTGCGTCGAGATAGCTTCTAGTGGAGGCTGATAGCTTTTGTGATTGGGATAGCTTTTGATTATTTTATTTAAAGTTTCTAATCCTTTAGCAAATCTAATATTAAGAGATTTTTTCTTCTCTATTTCTTTTCTTAGACCCACAACTTCCAATTATGGTTTTTCATTGTGATTTTCTCTTTCAGTGAGTTGACGTGTCAACATTTCTATGATCATATTCTTTTCTTCCAAATAGATTTTGAGTTTTGTGATTTCTTCAAGAAAGCTTTCCTCTTCTAAGGCATCCAAAAAATCATCATTATCATAAGCCATGAGTAGTTTATAATCTTATTTAGGTTCATCTTCATCACTATTAGATAATCCATCACTGTCTTCATGATTATAGTAACTTCTTCTATTAACAACCTGTTTTCTATTGCCTTTTGCAGATTCCTTTTTTCATGATTATCTTTATGAGGACATTTTGCAACATAATGGCTGACTCTACCACAAGAAAAGCATTTGAATGGTAGCTTACCTCTGAATCTTCCAGAACCCCATTGAATCTTCTTGATAAAGTTTACCTCATCTTTTTCTTCTTAAATATATCCTAGTTCAATGCGCTCTTCCTTTTCTTTTCCCTTTGCTAAAGCTTTGAAAATGACTTCTCTCATATCTAATGGACCTCCTTTCTTCATTTCAAAGGCAGTTAGAATTCCATGAAGTTGAAAAATAGTAATAGATTGAAGATCCTATTTTTCTTCTATGGCAGATAATTTTGACTCAAATTTAGAAGACAAAGATCTCAAAATTTTCTCTACTAAAGTAGCCTCCTTTATCTCTTCACCCAGATTCTTCATACAATTAACAATCTCATCTACATGTAAAAAGTAACTAGTAATATTTTCATCACTATGCATCTTAAGATTTTCATACTGAATTCTGAGTGTTTGGAGCTTAGCATGTTTTACCTGGGAGTCCCCTTCGTAGCTCTGAATGATTTTGTCCCATATCTCTTTGGTTGTCTTGAGCTGCATGACTTTGATGAATTTTGATTCTGATAGACTTCCCAATAAAGTATTGACTTCTTTGGAATTGGTTTCATATAACTTCTTACCTATTGTATCTGTAGGTATTGCTGCGAGAAATTGATATCATCCTTCCACAATTTACCAAACATCGGCTCCAAGATACAGAAGATAGGCTTTGGTTCTTATTTTCCAATATACCAAATTGTTTCCATTGAAGATTGGTGATCTGATAGATCCCATGCCTTCGTGATTGTTCATCTTGAAATATCTCCCTTCAAGCGATCAAGATTCTTTTGAAGGACCTACTCCGATACCAATTGTTGGAAATAATATTGAGAGGGGGGGTGAATCAATATTTATAATTCAATAATCTTTCATTTCCCAAATAGATTTATATACGCTACTTTAGTGAAGTGAACTTGCATTTGCACACTACTGTGATTAGAGAAACCAGCGTATACCCAAAGAAATTATGATTTAGTCAATTTATCATGTGTTGATCTTTAATCAGTACATCAATAACTTATTATACAGTAACTAAGTGTAGTAATAACATAATGAACCATAACACATAAGAAACACACAAGAACACCAAGATTTAAGGTGGAAACCCAATGTGGGAGAAAAACCACCTGTTGTTGTCATCTTTGTCTTCTTTTAATATAGAGAAAATATGTTTACAATCTTGTATTGGTGCAGACCCATACCAGTATGTAGGCACCCACCTGCAGAAGGCTACAACATTCTCTTATTTTCCAGCTTCCAATGGAAGGGAGGTACAACCCCATAGCTCCTGTACTAGCCGATGTGTTACTAGTACATAGGCACCGACCTACAGAAGGCTACGATCTTCTCTCTTCTTCCATGGACCACATTTCATTAATTTTTCAGACTAGATGAACCTGATACACAACAACACAATATGAAGACCTCGTTTCATCAAATTTTCACACTGGACCCATCAGAACTTTGAAACTCAAATTCCATCAACCAACATTCAGTTAAGCTAAACAATCAAATCATTGTCACCAAAATACTATGGTGAACCCAAAAACTTGCATCATCATTCAAAACCAGTTGCAACCTCAAAAATAATACATCAGAATGTATACGCTACTTTACTGAACCCAACCTACGTGTATAAGCTACCTCCTTTAACAAAACCTGTGTATACCTTCAAAACTACTGAAACATAAAACTTCTGAATCAAGTCTGTACCAACCAGCACTATTTTATACATCTATTGTCAATTTACAGAGCTCTATATAGATAGTGACATTAAGATCTAAGAAGACTTCATTGACAGACAATAGTAAAACAACAACACTGATCAGATAGATTAGTCATTTCTGAAGAATAGGCATTTATTTGCATACGCTACTTAGAAGAGTCGAACCTGTATGTATATGCGCCTTTACCGAGGCAAATTAGCGTGTAGATCTGCAAATTATAACTCACAAATTCACTGCTATTCCATACTTCAGACATACCCAGATCATAAAATTTAAAGAATAAAACATGTGTAAGCAATCAAATCTAGCCCAACCAATATCAAATCATTCAATGATAAGTCATTTCAGGTCTCATGATCCTGATCCAATATTGAATTCACGGTGCACAAAATATTTCAGATCATATCACAATCATAGTCCCTGCAACATAATATATACTTCAGATAGAAATATTCCTAAGAAACCATTTCACTTGCACACATGGCACTTTGATCTTCTCCTCCTTATATAGTTTTAGCCTTCCTCAATACCTCGGACCAAAACAACACTTAGAGCCTGTGGTATTCTTGGACGGGATCAAATAACCATTACTCCACTCAACATTGTGGGATAATACCATGCTATTGACCCTTGGTATTCTTTACTCTTTAATTTTCTTGATTTTCCAACCCATACGCACTTTTCCTCTTGTGAAAGTGTGTGCATACGTATACGCTCTTTTTCTTCCTTGAACCTGTGTGTATACACTTCTTTTTCAAGCTTAACCTGCGTATACAACTTTAACTATCTGAAAACATCATTTTCTTTCAACTTCTTGATTATGATCAGTAAACCTTTGTTCCAACTTCCTGTTCTTTTGTACCACTGCCCTGTTACCTCTGAATTGACCTGTTACACCGTGAGTTTCCTTTTATCAAATCTGAACTAATATGTAAGTGAGTTGCCGTCAAGGAAAACACCTGTATCATAATGCTAATACATGGGTCCTTCATTTGCTTTATCTCCTTCCTTTCTTTGATGTCATGAACTCTTTGTTCAAGCTTCTTCTAGGTTGGGCACCATCCATTGATCACTTTCCTTCCTAGTTTGTCATGTCATTGTTTCCTTTGTGGAAATTGGCTTTCTTGTCATTTATCAGGTTTTCTTGTCATCTTGGCTACTCCATTGTCATATTGTTCATGCGTTGGAATACTCTTCTCATGGATGCTTTGTTGTGCTTGCTTTTTTACATGCTTCGACCTAGTAGCCCATCATGACTTCATCCTGATATTGCTTAAACATTTCTTTTTATTGGATGATCTCTTCATCATGACATATTCGTAGAGTAGAATCAATTATCTACATCTCTTATATCTTCAAGTCCTTCATAGGTTTCAAGGTTCCTTCTTTTGTCAAAGTGGTCTTGCCTTCTTTCAAGAGATATCTTAAAAGTATCTTGTCAGATAGTGATTCTTGGTGATCACGGTGTTCTTCCACATTCTTAATCTCTTTCTTCATTTTCTTCTTCTTAGGTATATAGGTCAATCATCTTATGCTTCTTATGACAACATTTCTTCATTGCTTGCTTCCTGGACTAGTCAGTGTTTCTTCTTGCTTTGTAGTCAGAAATCTTATACTCCTTATGTGAGCATATTCTTTTGTTGACCTTGATTTCATTGTAGTACATGCCTTCGTGCATGTTCTTGGTGAAAGAGATTCTTTCATACTTGATCATGTTATAGAACTATTACCATGACTCAATAATATACAAATGATAACATGACTAAACTTTGATGCATACATACCTCATCTTGATTCTCCTTTGATCATCTTAGCTTCATTTGGTTGTCCTTGGTGTGGCCGTTCTTGCTTCAACTTAGCTTGCCTACATATCATCCTCTTCTTGAATCCCATGACTGAGATTTCCAATGAGACATCTTCCTTGGTTCATGAACCTTCTTTTGAATATTCCATCATAGGATCTTAAATACCCTTGCCTTGTAAATGTTTCTTTCTTTTTGATGATGGAGGTCTTCTAAGATTTTGTTGTAGTGGCTACAACCACCCTCCCAAATTTTTCCTTAGCTTTTTTTTGGAGCCTCCATACCAACCAAGCATGTCTTACATTGTCAAGCACACAAGCTTCAGTAGTTTTCTAGCAGCTTGACAACCTATGCATGATAGCTTGTTGCATTCCCCTCACAGGCTACTTCCGCGGAGTTGGTCCAGCTGTAGGCTGAGCAACTCCCTCGAGAAATTGTGCGATTCTGGAGGGTAACTGTTGGCTTAGGGGGTCCTAACACAAGTTTATCGTTATGCTTTCCAAACAAATCCCTACACTATTGTCCCTTTTGGCATCAACCCACGGAGCACAAACTAAAGTCTCGCTCGAAGCAGTATGTGGGGATGCTGGAACGAAGTTTTCGCACCTAGAGATGGTTATGATGTCATTTTATGCCCTAAACATGTCTTCACGTAGATCGATAAGCCCTTGAGGCTTATCGATATAAATTCCCTTTACCATCCCATAGACCTTTGCAAAGGCCTACAACTGTCTTTCACAGACTCTAAACAGACAAACCAATCACTTATGTGCCTCTGTAATCACTCCTAAGTCGGTATTACCCAGATCATCTTAAGTGTCTAATATCTTTAGCATGCATTAATATATTCTTCATGTAAATAGATATTATTACTTATGTTTGTATAGCAATTTAAACCATGAAGAATCGTGCATCAATACAGCATTAAATTATAAGGCCAGTATTCATCATAAAATAGATGCATTCATTCATAAAAAAAGTAAATAGATCAAACACAAATATTTGTATAATAGTCACTTTATTGATAGTTCAGTTTGCCTACAGACTCAAACTACCCTACGCTCTCAGCTGCAAGGATCCGCACACTCAACTGCGGACTCTACTCTAGGCCTCTACGCACACAGCTGTAGAGCCTCTCTTCTACTCTAAGACTCTTCGCTCGTCACTTCTACTAACCCATTACATTCATTCTTCGTTACCCAAAACTTGCCTTAGACTCTCTAAGACTATCCTTTTTATACAATCCCATGGTCTGCATACCATGGGTAGGTCTATACAAGTCGACACAACTTACATAAAAGAAGGGAAAATCCCTTTATGAAACTTTACGTCTATGCACTCCACGACCACAACTTGCAAAGACTTTACATTTTATATACAAAAACTTGGGCTTTTTCCCAAAAATTAACCTTAGGGGATCATGTCCCAATGGCCCCCAACACAAATATCTTGACTCACCCTAGAGTCACTCTGCTGGTGCGAAGATATTACTACTAAGACCTCCCAACTCCACTTGCACCACTACAACTTCAACTGTGCACTGCGTAGCTACCTAATTGACCTACTCCACTAGCTTCTCAATTGCTGGTCCTATGCTATCTTCCTAGATCTTCTGTTGTGTTCTCTGTAGGCTGGCCAAATTCTCCCCAGTGGTGGTGGAGATCACATAGGCCTCATCCAGCCAAGGCCCCAATCTGGCCTTGAGGACTGCCTCTTCCACTATGTTACTTCCACCCGTTCTTGCAGTTGCTTTGCCTCCTATAGCTTTTCCAATCTCCACGTGACAACGATGGTGCATGTTTGTCACCTTTGCTTCATCATACTGCTGCTGCGGTTCCCAGGCCTCTGTGTTCAACCTCTGCAGGTTGGGATCTTCCTTCAGACTCGTGATTAACTCCATAGACTACTCAAAGAGTGCAGTGCATTCTGCCACCGCGTCATCTACTGTAGCGACTCCATCCCTCACAACAGCTTCACGCTATTCTTTGACCTCTTGTGGAGTTGAAGGTTGTGTCTTCAACTCAAGCTCTATAATTTTTAGGTTCAGCTCAAACTGAACCTTTTCCATCTCTGTCTTTGCGTCGCACACACTTGTAGCCAACTTCTTAATCTTGGCTTCCACTGACGCTTCTTCTGGGATATGTAGTTCTGTAACGGTTATGCATGCTTCAGCTACTACTACTGTGGTGTGCTCATTCTTCTCCTGAACCTTCTTCCAGGCTTCTAGCACGACTGCCTTCTCAACAAATATATGTTCACTTTTTATTTTCTTCTCACCACTCATGCGTAGCGCGCACTGTTCTCGAGCCTTAATCTCTTCAATCACACCTACTTGTAGCGTGTGAAGGAATTCACTAGGGAGCATGGCCAAGTTAAGGCCAACATTCCTCAGCATGCTGACATTAGCCTTGTCAGCTTCTGCATCCGCGCTCAGGGCTCCATCCGGCAGCACGATTGTCCAAAGATCCAAGGATCAGACCAACTCTACCACTTCCATTTTCCTCGATGCTAAACTGGTTGAGACTGTGCTCCTCTGCCCTACTCCTGTGTGTAGTCTGGTTGTTTGGATCTGCAGCTCGTGTAGACCTGTTTGTATGGCACTGAGCACCTGCTTCTGCTATTGTTCAAACTGCTGCAGCAGTTCTGCGGTGGCTTGTCCCCAATGTCATCCAAGTCACCCTCTGTCAAGGTGATTAGGTTTAGGGACGACTTAGTGGCCTTGGTCTTTTTGCGCGACCCTTCCTTCTCCTACTCCCTATTCCGCTTCACCCAGAAGGGAGTGCTTTCCAGATCTTCATCACCCTATTCTGATTTCTTATCATCCTCCATCTATGGTGAAGGGGATTTTTGGCTCCTATCAGAGCCTCACTCTTCCTACTATTCTTGTTCCTTGGCAGTGCACTCCACTTCTGTGCATGCCTTCTCCTTAGTCTCCTTCTTTCTCTTTTTAGCCAACTGCTAAAGTTTTATTTGAGCTGCTTCTTTCTTCTACTTTTCCGTGGAATTATTAGTCCCAACAGACAAATATGATGTTGTGTGCTAGTCTTTTGGCCACTGATCGAGGATTTTTATAATGGCATCATCCATCGTGAGGTATGGTAAATCATACCACTTCTGTCCTGGGTCCTTTTGCGCCCGGATGGAGATACATTGGAAGTCTGCTTTGAACTCCACGTACCCAGAGAGATTCTCGAACATAGTTGGTGAAAAATGTGGCTTTCGATTGATGGCCATATTAATGCTCATATCCATCAATACCCAAAACACCTTGCTCTCCTAGACCCACTTAGCGTACTTTATGGCCCATATAAAACCAAACTTCACGGCTTCTGGAAAATCTAGCGCGATCAGAGGAAATTGGCTATCCTCTAGCAACTGCCATGTGACCAGCACAATCAAAAGTAAGAGCCATGAGTAGTGGAATGTCTTGATCTAGTCATGTGCCTCCTTGCAATTTGCAAGGAACTCACTGCACAGGTAGCATGCCTAGTTGAATTGTACACCCTCCGCACACTGGGCTGCTAGTGAAACAACTAGTGCTGACACCTCATCTACACGGCACATTCTCATTATTTTTCTATCCAAGGTCTTGGTGGCCACCTTCATCGTGGGGTTGGTTATGCTTGAAATTGAATACCCGCATGGCTTCTTGACAAGCTTAAACTTGTCCTTCATCTGCTCGTCGAGGTCGCGCTCACCTGTCTTTCTGCCAAATTCCTTGGCTAGATTTAGTCATGAATGTGGTAGTATGTTGATCCTATGAGTTAGCATGTTAGTTATAGGGATCGTCTCCTCCAACCACATGCACTCGTCGTGCACCAGGCATAGAAATTATTTGATAACAATCAAATTTATGGGAGCACGGTGGTAATGCAACACCCATAGCAGATTCAACAATCCTACATTTTCCACCCCATGAATCCACTTCAATGGCTCTAACACAGTGACACCAAACACCTTGTAGAATACTCGCTGTATGAAATTATCGGTAACCAGGTGGGGGAACTGCTCAGTGTCCACCAAGTCCCAATCTTCAAGCTTTAGATGTGGGACACGCACCAAGCGTAGACATTCAAATGTGATATTCTCTGGCAGTAGGGGTGTATGAAGGAGAAACTTTCCCTCATATAGGTCCTTTGAGACCTTCACCTTACCCTAGCATGGAGGGATGTATTGTGGCAGCTTCCAAATAGGGTCTACCCTCCCAATATCAATGCCCTCTGTGCCCTCACCACCCTCCAGGTTGACCACTTTTCCCTTTTCATGCACAGTTGGCTTTTCTTTTCCCTGATGTTTCCTTGGTGACTCGCGCACTGACAACATCTTCTTTTGTTTATCTTTCTTTAGCTTGGGAACCTCTCCTGCCGACGTAGGCTTCGACCTATGTGACCTCGGCGATTTTGGCACTGCTATGGGCACTTCCATACTTAAGACCTCAAGGGTAGCTCCCTTAGAGGTAGTAGACCATCCAGCGCTTGCAGTTTCCACAAGTTTAGGCATGAAGTTGTTAATAAGTTGTTGGGTTTCCTTAGATAACCTGTCAAACACAACACTAGCGACCAAGTTCTCAAGGAATGCACGATTCATGCACACCAGACAACGTGACACATAAAACATCATAATGCAAAGTGTCTCTCGTTGGGGAACCATCTGTAATTTATAGGCAAGTTCAAATTCAAATTCAACCATTCCCCCCAAAATCCGCCCATAAATGTTAGATTGGTGGAAGATTTTCAAAGATGTCGCTCCCTTTCTCCTCTTAGCTATTTTCTCACTGTCAATTCATGAATAGTGATGGTAATGGTCACTTTCTGGCTACGTTCGTGGTTTCTCGTCCTGTAGTGCAGCTCCCTTCATGCGTCTGCTAACAGTTGGGCACCCGTCTATCCCTCATAGGCCCCTCATCGTGCAACTCTACAACCCAGGCAATGTAGTTTATAGTCTCGCGCCTCCTCGTAGCTACTTGGAGCACTAAGACTATGCTACCGTCATATAGTCATTTGGCCGGATCCTCAATGTCTGGCTTCAATCAGCTGCCATTTACATTTTCGGGAAATGTCTCTCCATTCAATTTCACCAGCTGAACTGCTCCACCATTGGTAATCTCCTTAATCACATATGGTCTCAGCCAATGCATCTGAAATTTTCCTAGAAATTTATCAAACTTATTGTCATATAATAAAACTAAATCATTTACCTTGAAGGTGCACAGTTTGATGTGCCGATCGTGCCATGCCTTTTCGTGCTCCTTCTGAACTTGTTGGTGGAATCCATCCAAGAATATATCTTCCTCTAGCTCTGTCAGTTGCATAAGCCTCTCTTCAGGCTCAGTGGTCCATCATTCCTGTGAACGCCGCTATGCATAGGCTAGGTGCAATATATTCCATCGGCATCACAACTTATAAGCCATAGACCAACCTGAAAGATGCATGTCCAATCAACTTCTTACAAGTAGTTCTATAGGCCCATAACATCGTTGGTATGCACACATCCCAATCATTCCTCTGCGCATTGCAAACCCTTGTTAGCACATTCTCCAATATCTTATTAAATGCTTCCACTGTCCCATAGCCTGAGGGTGATACGACGTGCTCTTTTGATGATAAACTTGGAATTCTTCTGTCAGTGCACTAATCGTTTCATTAAGGAAGTGTGTTTCACGGTCACTCATCAACACCGTCGGGCAACCAAACCTGGTCAACACAGATTCGAACAGGAACTTCACTGTTGTTTCCCTTGTACAATCCTTTATAGGCTGTGCCTCCGCCCATCTGGTCAACTACTTAGTCATGGTGATGATATACGACACACCCATCTTCTTTCTTGGAGGCAAAATTGGTCCTACAAAATCAATTGCCCACTTTTCAAATGGCTACAATGACACTTGTGGATTCAGAGGTAGCTCATCCCTCTACAATGGCCTGCCCATCCTCTAACATTCATCGCATTCCCTACAATAAGCTTTGGAATCCTTATGCAGTGTTGGCCACCACAACCCAGCACATAAAATCTTCTGCGTTGTTGCTTTTCCTGCATAATGTCCTCCCGCATCCCCTCCATGAGCTTTGGCTAGGATGCTGCTTCATTCAACCTCAGGCACATAACATGTCAATATCTCATCTGCTTCCATCTTATACAAGTTACCTGCAATAAGAGGAAAATATACCACGCACACCACCAATTCCTTCTTTTGTTATCTTTTCTACCCTTCTCAAGCCGTTCTTGTAGTTAGAAAGTGTATGATGTCCACAAAATGATTGTCTGCCACATGCACCATAAAGAGATGCGCATCAGGCAACTGCTCCTCTAAATTGGTAGGCTCCTCCCCTATTTCAATGTGCAACAGATGATCCAATCGTGCATTCAATCACCCTGGCTTCACAATGACTTCAAAATCATATTCCTGAAACAACAGTTACCATCTGCATATTTTCCCCCCCAACACAAGCTTGTTGACTAGGTACTTTAATGCAGAATGGTCTGTATACATCTTAAAGTGTCTGCATAGTAAGTAGTGTCTAAACTTTTGTAGCGCATACACCATAACCAAACCTTCGTGCTTTGTCGCATACACCATAACCAAACCTTCGTGCCTTTTCGTCGAATAATTCTTCTCAACCTTAGATAACTTCCTACTTGCAAACGCGATAGGGTGATCCAACTCTCCCTCACTGGCCTGTGTTAGTACTGCTCCCAGTGAAATACATGCACATGAAATTCCTTCTTCCAATCCAGGAAGACTATGATCAACAAGGTGACCATATTTTCTTTTAACACATCCAAGATCAACTGACATTCTTCATTCCAACATAATGTAGCATCCTTCTTCAACAATTTTTCCATCATCGCGACAATGTGGGCATAACTCTTGATGAACTTTTGGTAATAACCAATATGCCCCAGTGTTGTGCATAGCTGTTTAACACTTCTTGGTGCCTCTAAATTGATTATAACTACAACCTTAGCGAGATCCACCATTAATCCTTGTCTGCATACTACATGGCCCAATAAGATTTTGAAAGGAACACAGAACAAAAATTTCTTCAAATTTAACACAATCTGATACCTTCGGCATGTATTCAGCATCAAGCGTAGACTAGCTACATGGCACTCCACTAGCCCAAACACTGTCCAATCGTCAAAGTATACCTCCAAGAACTTGTGAATGAAGTCCTTGAACGCCGCAATGACTATGTGCGAAACGATCATCGGCGAGTTCTTCAGTCGAAAAGGCATTACAGTATACTGAAAGCATCCCCATTCAGTCGTGAAGGTCATCTTACTCCTATCTTCCGGCACGATCTTGATCTGATGGTACCTCGAGAACCCATCAGTGAATGAATATGCTTCCTATCCTCCTACATTATCCAGCACTTCCTCCATGAACAGAGTTGGAAAAGGATCATGTACACAAGCATCATTTAGCTTCCTGAGATCTGTGCAAATCCTTATTTCATCCTTCTGCTTCTTTTCCTAAACTACCATAGGACTGACCCAATCAGATTCCTCCACTAGTTCAATGATTCCTACTGCCAACATTTTTTCCAATTCTAAGTGAACCCTTTATTTGTACTTAGGATTAAGGCGATATGGCCTCTGTTTCATAGGTTTCACGTTCAATTTCAATGCTATCCTCGTCACTCCTAAATATCCTATTATCCCTTTCAAGTATGAAAACTTTGTAGGGAACAAATCCTAGTACTCGCGGAGAAATTCAATGACCTTATCCACCGTAGCATCGTCCCAGTAGTCCCCTATCTTCACAAACTTTGGCTCTGCCTCTGTCCCAATGTTCACTTGTCGAGTTTTCTGCAGTGCAATGATATCTGGATTCTCTATCTGCAGCCCCTCAACTTTGCAGTGACCTTCTGTCTCTAGGATATTAATGTTCCTTAGATCCTCCTCTTCTTCTTCAGCAGTCACATTGTAGCACTCCAGCGCATGGCGCAACTAGGTGGTCCAATCTGGTTCAATCACATCCAAGGGATCCTGTGGGATTCTAAATATCATTGCCTTGATCTCCAGTAGTGCTTCATCAGTGCACTCGAATCCATCCTCAAAGTTGAATTTCATCAAGAATCCTTGTCTCAAAATATCCCATTCGTTTGTGTTGTGGTAGAGATTTGTCTCCAAGTACCAATTCATTGGTATTACATCCAAGGTGTGACAGAACAGGTGCACCCACTCTGGTTGCAGTTATTCTCCATAAGCATCAGTCCATCTTTCTAATTGATCACACAGATCACTCCTTCCATTGTATTTCTCTGTCAATCGTATCTTTGGGCAACCAAAATGCACCCTCATCATTCTTATATATTTGCACCATACATCGAAATTGTCTTTACGCGTACCCCACCATCTTGCAGGCATAGTGCATAGCGCCAAGTCCAAGGCTTGGAAGCGATGCTTATATGGCACTTCCCTTTCAAATGCATCCAAAAATTTATCAACATCATTTAAACCATCATAATAAGGTAGACTTCTTACCTCCGAAGATACGTAGCGCAGCGATTTGATCATCATGTTACATCGTAGCATAGACACTTTGTGTAATCGATTCTTCCAGTGTTCCAATTCCTCATCTGAATCTGATGTGCAGGAGCTTTTGTGGTCCCATGTAATACGCCCATCTGCTATCAGATTCACTTAATCTTGATCTCGTATCGTTATCTTATAAATCTGGTTCAAATCATCGTCACTTTAATAATCACAAACCGGTTCAGTATAGCGCAATCCTTCTGCAGGGTCCAACGGTACTACTACACAGAGCTATTTTATTTAAAATGACATCGTCTGCTTCTTCAAATTGATCACCCCATTCATGTCGATAACCCAGTCGATCCCAAGGAGCGCAGGGTAGGGATTGTTGTCATCGAGAATCTCTATTACTTCGAAATCCTCTAATGTGCTCGCGACTTCAATATCGACTATCACTCCCTGTAATCTTCCCATGGGGATAATCTTTTGTTGATTCACCATCCCCAATTGAATAGGAGACCACTGCAGTGCAGGTCTCCCCATTCTCTCCCATGTCTGTTACAGTAAAAAATTTGTATATGACCCAAGATCCAAAATAACTAGTCCATTTCATACTCTCCTATTTGTGCGGTGAGCCTCATCTCACACCTCATTCTTGCCTTATGCTTACCAATTTTCTTGACCATGCATAGTACCTCAGGAGCATTACTAGCACATTTATTGATCA
Organism: Pinus tabuliformis; assembly: GCA_031772625.1. Taxonomy (NCBI): domain Eukaryota; kingdom Viridiplantae; phylum Streptophyta; class Pinopsida; order Pinales; family Pinaceae; genus Pinus; species Pinus tabuliformis. The sequence goes on from CM062820.1 coordinate 696,715,337, forward strand.
ACTCCTATAATCCCTTTACGGCCTTGCTATTGCATAGTAGCTTCATACAGGTCTCCAAAAAGGTAGTAAGCATGGATGGGTCCATTTCTTTAGGCTGCTTATCCTAACTTCCTGAGGTAGAAGCTTCAGTAAAGATTTTCTTCACTTCCATGAAGGTTTCCTTTGTGTGCTCCACATCAAATCAAACCTCCTTTTTTGGAGCTTTGCGAACCCATTCAACTTCTTCAGGCAACTTTCCCTTATCTTCGCCAGTTGTCATTCCACTTCGTAGCACAATATTCACATTGGGGTCCTCTTCGCAAGGTTCAGCCCTCATCATCTGTAGGTTCTGCATTCGCTGCATCCCCTTTTTGCACATATTAGTTATTAATATAGGGCATTCTTCTGTCGCATGGTTAAAATGGATGCAGTATCAGCACGACAGGCATGTCAGGTTTGTGCATTCTCATGCGTAGTGTCCTGGACCTCCACGGTTGTAGCAAATAACTTGCCCTTGCCCTCTCGCAGGTCCTCCTCCACCTCGGCCTCATCCATGCCCCTAATATCCTCCTCGCAGTCCCCCAGCACCTTGATCCAGAGGCCAAGTTTCTATATTCATTTGATACGTGGGCGTTCTCTCCATCATTTAACTACGGCAATTGCGCTCATCATGACCTACTGATTGCCAGAAGTTGTAGAAGAGTTGTTGCGATGTCTGTATGAATTTCTGCAGCAAGTGGCAATTATTTGTCGCACGTTTTCGAGCTATCTAACAGATAGCACACCACAGCACGGGCCCTATACTTGGCCCTTCTTGAGCTTCCGGCCTTAGAGGCATCAGCTTTCCTTCTACAACATAATTTGTGAACACAAGGCAATGATCTTTATCATGCCCCTGACCCTTACATTTCAAACACCAAACTTCTTTGCGCACCTCTGGCCAAGCCGCTCTATCCTTCTTCAGAATTTGGAATTCTAGGAAAAGGTTCTGCAACTCCATGTGAATCTGTTGAACTCCCAAAGCATCATCTTGAATTGGTGTCTCGTGCAATCTCATCACAATTTCTAGGGCCTCCACTTGGGTCCCAATCTTTTGTTGTGATGAAGCAACCCTTAGATGAGGCAAGAGCGAAGCCACTAACCATTCGCAGTGCTATCCATCCGTATGATTCATGTTAGCTTCATGGATCTTGCACTTCAATCTCTAATCCAACTCCCAGGGTGTCTCACCAAGCTTCATCATGATCTCCTTGAATCCAACGGTCGATTATGCTTCAGACTTGGGCCTACTGAATTCCTTATTCAACACAGTTTGAATGTCTGCCAACACAGCCATCGGGTTATCAGTGCAGTACTTATTGTACCATGTTAGTACACATTCTTGAAAGTAGTAACCAACGTAGCTTTATTCATCTGATCATTTGTAATGCCCTGGGATTCTCACATAGCCTTCACAACGAGCCAAAACTAGTCCGGGTCCTCATTCCCCAAGCCCTTGAAAACTGGCAATTTTATTGAATTTTCCATATTGAATGGTGGTGGAGGTGGTGGCAGTGTGGGCAAAGGTGTATACAGTGGAGGTGAAGATGGAGGTGGTGTGGGTGGATGTGGTATTTGCGGGAACCCTCGCCTTATTAACTGGACAATGCTCTGCGGAAAAGCCGGTGATGCTTCTTTGTTGTCACTCAGAGAAGGATCAATCAGCGGGCAATATTCAGGTCTTGTTCCCTTTCTATCCCTAAATAACTTTCCACTTCACGTAGCTCCAAACATCAAGGTAATTGCATAACCTAATTTTCACACAAGAGCATTTTAATCCAAGTATTCAAAGATCTTAATTACTTACCTCGTGGTTCTTTGAAGAAGCATCATTCTGCTTCATTGTAGCTGACTGAGGTATCAACCACGAACTCTATCACAAACCCTTCAAGGATATGATCAAGCCAGTGATTGACAGCATGTGTGATCTTATCTTCAGAGGCTTCCAACCTTTGCACTAACTCCAGGGTCCACACTATTGGACCGTAAAGCCTCCACCTTCCTTGGTCATTTGCCAATTTAGCAATCCACTTGTATAATTCAACCAGGAAGGAATAGAAGAAATTTTCATGTATCTCTGTGTATAGATACATTTCCAACCACTGTTATTTCATCAATCATGGATTTTTGTTCTCTTCCGTCGTGAATACATTGATCTTTCTATCCAACCAATCCTCAATTTCCTTCTTAGTTGGATTCTAGTGATGCGACATAAAGAGCACGCGGCTGATATAAAGAATGAGAGATCCCGTACATCAGCCCTTGTAGAACACTCGTCCAAAACCAAACATCATGTGCGTTTGGAGGACGCTAAGATAATTGCAAGACAGGATAATTATCATAAAAGAAAAATAAGAGAGGCCATCGAACTTATGAAATTTCCTCAGAACCTCAATAGGGACAATGGGAGTGAAATCAGTGGAAAGTGGCTTCCCCTAATCAGACAAATAAACCCCTCCAGGCCTTTGGAAGCATAGTAGCAAGGGTTTTCATATTAATATTAATAAAATTAATTAATAAAAAATTTTAAACAAAAATAGAAAATTTAATTAAATTTAATTAGATTAATTAAATCAAAATTAATTAATTCAATTCAATTCAATTCAATTCAATTTTAATTTAATTAATTATATTAATTAAATCAATTTTAATTAATTCTTAATTAAAATTAATTTAATTAATTCTTAGCGTCTAGAGGATCAATGGGGGATGGAAAGCTTATTTTGGTCTTGAAAATAATTGTAAAACAGCAAACCTCGTAATGTGGGATAAAAAGAAGTTCCTCTTTGAAACTTTAGTCACTCCTGTTATCTTATATGGCTGTGAAGTTTGGGGCTGCAGCATCTCCAGAGAATCATGGAGAAAGATTGAGCAAATCCAGAAGCGTTTTATAATTTATAACCTGAAAATTAAAAGTAATACACCCTATCCTATTCTCCTTATAGAAACAGGTCTTTCTCCTATTGAGAGCCTAGCTATGCTCAGGTTTCTGTTGTACAAGCACAAGCTCAATAACATAGACAATCATAGACTTCCTAAGCTAGCTTTAAATTCCAGCCAAAACCACCTAAGGCTTAACCGAGGATGGCATAAGGACACAAGGGCCTGGTTAAACTATTGGGAGATCAATGAGAATGATGCTTTGCAAAACATAAATAACATTAAAGATATTGTTACTTCTAAGTTCAAAGAAAAATTGTGGTGTGAGAAAGATTTAGCGTCTAAAAGAAAATTAAGTTATTATAAGAAGGTCATCAACCCCACCCTTGAAGATCAAAAGTATCTCTCTATTTTAACTAGCTCAAAGAAGAAAATTAATATAGCAAAGATTAGAACGAATTCTCATGAGCTCCATAGTGAAACTGGCCGTTGGGCAGTTCCTAAAACGCCATGGATGGAAAGGATCTGCCATATTTGTGAGAATAGGAGCATCGAGGATGAAAACCACTTCCTCTTAGAGTGCCCTGCATACAACCACATTAGATCTCAATTTCACAACATTTGTTACAATACTGACCTTCCTAGCCTTTTACAATGCCAAAATTATAGTGAACTCGGGAGGCTTCTCTCTAAGCTTTTTGAGCATAGGAATAAAATCTTAAATCAAAATAAATAATTTGTCTTTTTAGGTCCGATAGATCATTATTTGGTCTCAGCGGACGTTAACCATCATCATCATCATCATCATCAATAAAAAATATAAAAATAAAATTACTCAAATAATTAATAATAACCAAAATTAACATTTCATTGATAAATAAAATAAAGCTTATAAATTAATTAATTAATTGATTGATTGATTAGACAATTAGGGCTTAATAGGTTATTCAATGAAAAATGATAAATAACAATAATAAATTAAATAAAAAAAGAATTAATTAAAAATATATAGCAATAGAGAGTATTATAAATTAATTACTTGATTAATTTAATTAAATTTAATTAGATTAATTAAATCAAAATTAATTAATTTAATTTAATTTAATTATTTAATTATATCAATTAAAACTAAAAATTAACTAAAATAATTAATAATAACCAAAGATTAACATTTGATTAATAAATAAATAAATAAAATAAAGGTTAAAAATTAATTAATTAATTAATTAACTGATTAATTAGAAAATTGGGGCTAAATAGGATTAACAATTAAAAATGGTAAATAACAATAAATAAAATAAAATAGAATTATAGAATTAATTAATCAAATAAAATTTAAATTAATTAATTAAATAAAAACAATAGAAAGAACTATAAATTAAAATTATTTATGAATTAAGTATATCAATTAAAATATATTTTTAGGTTCTAGGTAAAACAATGGGAATAATTAAAACTAAATAAATAATTAATTAAATTTTTTTATAAAACTATTATAAAAATAAAATAATAATAAATTAAAATAAATTAAAAAAACATATATATAAATGTCGGCTTCTTTATAAGAATTAGGGTTCTAGGTTTATTTATACCCAGGTCAAAAGACTCTTCTCTCAATTAGCTTTCATTCATATTCTATCTAATTGTCCTTATGATGGACCCACTTTGGGGTTTGAAACGTTGACAAAATGAACACGAAACTGTGGATAATCCAGATCATGCCACTGCAAAAAACTACCGCAGAAGCTTAAAATCTAACATCACACATCTCTTTATGCAGATCCTGGTCCCGGCAACAGAACCATTTGTTGGCTTAGGGGGTCCTGACCCAAGTTTAGTGCTAATTTTTCCAAACAAATCCTTATACTACTGGCCCTTTCGGCATCAATCCGCGGAGCGTGAACTGAAGTCTCACTCGAAGTAGTATGGGGCGGTGCTAAAACCAAGTTTCCGCACCCATAGATGGTTATGATGTCATTTTATGCCCTAAACCTGTCTTCACACAAATCGATAAGCCCTTGAGGCTTATCGATATAACTTCCTTTTACCAGCCCCTAGACCTTCGTGAAGGTCTACGACTATCTTTCACAGACCCTAAACAGGCAAACCAATCACCTACGGGCCTCTATAATCACTCCTAAGTTTGTATTACCCATATCGTCTTAAGTGTCTGATATCTTTAGCATGCATTAAGATATTATTTGCGTAAACTGATATTATTACTTGCGTTCATATAACAATGTAAACCATGAAGAATCATGCATCAATATAACATTAAATTATAAGCCCAATATTCATCATAACATAGACGCATTCATTTATAACAGAAGTAAATAGATCAAATACAGATATTTCCATAATAGTCTCTTTATTGATACTTCAGATTTGCTTACAGACTCAAACTACCCTATGCACTCAGTTGCAAGGGTCCGCACACTCAGCCGTGGACTCTACTCTAGGCCTCTGCACACACAACTACAGAGCCTCTTTTCTACTCTAAGAGTCCTCTTTTGTCACTTATACTGACCCATTACATTCATTATTCATTACCCAGAACATGCCTTAGACTCTCTAGGACTCTCCATTTTATACAATCCCATGGTTTGCGGACCATGGGTAGGTCTATATAAGCCGACACAACGTACATAAAAGAAGAGAAAATCCCTTTATGACCTTATCCAAACAGGAACCAGCCTTCCCTCTAGAAATTGCGCAATCTTGTCTGGAAGCCTGTTGGGCTTAAGAATTGCGCAATTCATCCTATCAACCTTTCCTGGAAAAAACTACGCAATCTGACCCAGCAGGACTCCTCATCCCAAAAATTGCACAATTTTGGTCAGCAGTCAACTTCTCAGCCTAGAAATTTCACAATCCCTCTGGGCAGGCAACCCAACTTCCTCTTAGAAATTGTGAAAAATTTACCCTCAGTTAGACAGGTTGTTGCATGTGCCATTGAGTTAACCAGTTCCACCAGGACCGAGGAAACTTGACTTGCATGCATCGGTTGCTTTTTCCCGAAATAGCAAAAGGCAACATGCAAAAAGAATCCCTATATTTTAGGGAGTTATTTTTAGCAGCCACAGGTTACATGCAAAGATCATTTTAGAATCTTTTTGTCAATTTTTCCTAGATTTGTGGCATGTGCATCATGAGCATCAAACTTATGTATTCGATGCTTCAAAGATCACTTCTTCACATCGATCTTGGAACTCTAACATCGCACAACACATCCAGGAGACTTCAACACATCTGGCTCAATTATTTCTGAGTAAGTCCTCTTAACTTGTCTTTTGCAACATTTCTATCGCTTTTTGTGTTTTGGCTTGTCTGAGTGTTGTCTACTTGATTTCTATGAACGCTTGTTGTCGTTTGCATGCATATTAGCTTGTACTATCACCGTTTTAGTTTTCATTAGCATCTCACTATTGTCTTATGCATGACATTATTTTGCAAGAACTGTCTCTGATTCCTTTAATCGCTTCACACACATGCATGTTGTTCCATTTTTTGAATCTTGCATGCACGATCGTTCACTCCTTACACTTAGTATCTCCATGCATTTACATTCACATTTTATTTCAGTTGCTCATCGGCGAGTCTGGCAACCTTGACTCGAACTTTTCCCCACCAAGACAAAATTGCACAATCCTGAGAAGGAAGGCTCTACCTTCCTCCCATGAAATGCGCATTTCTACCCAGTGACTATCCTCTAGTCTTGCATTGCACAATTCTGAGGGACAGTGACTGCTGGCCCAAAAAAATGTACAATGCAGTCACAGGGCCTGCAACTGTTGCCAGTTGGAATTGCGCAAATATGCAATCCCAGTAGCTAGCAAGCCAGTCTGGATTGTGCATTGTGCAATTCCAGTAGCCAGCTAGCCTCCCAACATCCTGGACTACCTTTTGCATAGTTCTGGCAGCCAGTTTCCTGGCCTCCTAGGAAAAAATTGTGCAATCCTTGCCAATCAATCCCCAGGTATGTTGCATGTCATTCCTTAGTTGTCTTTGGTTTTAGCTGACATATTTATTTCCATTCATGTCACCATGTCTCTAGATATAGCAGGTTTTCATCTGCCTCTGAGTAGTTCAGGATCAATGGCCTCCAAGAGAGCAGGATCAAAGGACACTCACGGAAGCGCAACTGGAGCAACAGTTGAGCGAGTGTCTGCAAGTCTATCGATCTATGAAACACCAAGATGATTGTAGACAAGGACATCAACTTGAAATGGAAAGAGGTCAATGATGCATTTGTAGACACATTTGGGGAACACCTCGAAGACCGCCAAGTCTATGTGAACATTCACAATTCCGGCTTATACCAGATTTCATGCAGGTATCATGTGTTCCCATGCACGGACATGATACATTGTATCGTCTTGCACACTCATCCCGAGACGATGACATTGAGCAGTGTCAGGGGGACGGAGATTGCTACCTTTAGGGCATAGGATTATGAACAAATGTACCATATGTCAAAGCCCATGGTTACCATCGAGACACCCTTCAACATACCCAGTAGCAATGCCAACTCCAAAGATATCTTGAAGAAATGGGTAAAGGAGCCGGCCAAATTCAGGATGACACCCAGCTATATCTACAATATGAAGATATTGCGAAAGGCGTATCAATACTTGGTCATCTATTCATGTCGCTTGTATGGCCAAGAGAGCACAGAAACCTTCCCACAGAGTTGGGTGATTGCGTTGGAGCAACTGGCCAGTGAAGGCAAAGCATGCAACTAGTCTAACATGTTGGATCACCGCTAAAGGAGTAGGTATCAAGAGCTTGACAGCCACCCAAAGGTAAGCAAGTGGAAATATACATGTCCACTTACATCTTGGATGAAATTTTTTCCCATCAGGAGTTCCCAGGCTTGGAGTGGGCATGGACATCAGCGGAGACCTCTATGAACACTTATTGGAAAATTTTGTCTGAATGCATCTTCAGAGGAGTTATCACACAATTTCCATATCATTGTGTCAACCTAGTATACAAGATGATATTTGAATAGGATCCACCTTTCATGTCGAAGTAAATAATGGAGGCTTTAATTGATATAGCAGATTGGTATGCCTCACCATTCAATTTTTTCCTTGGACAAGCTTGTCATGCAGGAAGTATCATACCACATCTCGACAAGACTATTAGCTAGGATGCACTGGAAGAAGAAGGCACCTTGGCCCACTCTTCCATTGCAGATCGGGTTATATGAGATACAGAATTTCAAGCATGCGGATGTCGAGGAAGAGGAGATCAAGAAATATCCATTCTACACCCGAAGCTACAATCCATATGACCCGCATTATTTTGTCAAAGATCATTGCACGAGAGTATAGTTTTATTGGATCCATGGGGCGAGTCATTTGGCAGAGGAGGACCCATGGAAATATTGTTATAGCTTCTCTAGGCCTAATGAACCGTTCAGTATCACTTTGGAATGGTTAGCGAAGGAGTGTGAAGCAACATCCAGGAGAGCACCAGTAGCAACAGAGGTAGACATACCAGCGCTGACAAAGGCAAGAGGAAGATTGTCGATAGCATGGAGGTAGAACAAAGGTGCAAGTTCTGAGCAGACGCACTTATGCATAAAGAAGCTTTGTCAATAGAGGCAAAGAGGCAATAGCACGACAAGAGGAACGTGTAAAGGTTGAGAGAAAAATGGATAATGGAGGAAACAAAGAAGGAGTTGCATGAGTTTAAGGAGCAACTCCGAAAGGAACAAGAGCTACGTAGACAGGAGAAGGAAGCACAACAAGAATAGGTATAGCAAGGGGCACAACATGTACAGATAGATGAAACTATGCTCGTACAGGTAGTTGAATCATCTGAAGAGCTGGCACCAAGCAGACATGGTCAGCAGTCACAGGAGTAGGACTTTGCTCAAGAGATTGAACAAGCACTTAAGAAGATGGATATGGATATAAAGCAATAGGAGTTAGAACAATACAACAACCTCATGCCTTACCACCAAGAGTTCGACCCATCAGCTTCACCAGATCCAAAAGCGGAGCAAGTCCCAAGTGACCAAGGAGACACTGAAATCCTTGGAGACAATCCGGAGGGAGAGGTTCACAACACCTCATTCGATGAATCCCAACATAGAGTTGTGCAATCTCGCAGAGTGTCGACTCCGGATGATCACACATCTCCTGCACAATTTGAGGAATGAGTGATCATGTCTAACATGCACAAACATCCAGCAGCATTGGCCGATGCTACCAAAGCATATGCTGAAGCCACTAGCTCGAGTGTTCGCTTCTTAATCGCTAAGAATGAGCCAATGGCTAAGGAGTTACAGACGGCCAAGCAAGGAGGAGAATTGGTTATAGCATCCACCCGAGCAGAGTTGAAGAAGGAAATATTGGATGAAGTATTGTCCCTTGACATAGCCATGTGGGTGTTGTATTCCAAGTTTGGTACCATACATAAGGCAATTGTCCATCTCAATGGTTGGCAGCAGCGATGTGCTAGGAGAGAATGTACCTTATCAAACGTACATGTTGATGTTGATTACATGCAAACATGGACAATGAGATATATGGGAGCCGTGTTACACTTACCCAAGATGATGAAGCCCAGAGTGGTCGAGCTGAGGGCATGTATCCAGAGTCAGATCTAGAACTATGAAGATCTCCCACAACTCATCACCAATCTACAAGATTCCCATGCATTGGTATTCACAAGTATGGATGTTGTTGTGCGTGCACATGTGATACCATCTATTGGGACACTCACCCAAGAAAAGAAAAAGGCACAGGTCCAAATGGATCGTGACTCGTACTTTAACGAGTTGATGTGCATAGCCACTAGCCCAGACTTGGTGATCAGTGCAGACACCATGCATTAGTTTGTCGCTGGTCTTGCCACACTAAAGACAATGATGCACATGATATTAGACGAGTTGGACAGAGGAGCCTGAGTAGTGTACCCACATGCTATGGAGGCAAGAGTTCATTTCTAGAAAGATGTCACCTTAGAGTATGTTAGTGTCAGTCAGTGTAGTGTGTCACCAGTGATCAAATAAGCTCTTACAAGGTGTTGTTAGGGTGTCAAGTCAAATTTTTGTCATTTCAGTGAATCTTCAAATAAAAATTTGGTTATTGGTTGTTGTGTCTAGGTCACTACTGCTCTCTTCACTTACTCATGGTCCTCATCACTCATCATGGTCATTGTCTTCTTCCAGGTATCATATCTTCATTTAAGTGTCTTGGGTCATGAAATGGTTAAAATCCTCATTTTAGGTGATGGTCTAGGGTTTCACTCCATGTGTCATCATGATACCATATGTTGCCAAAAAACATGTCCATCATGTGATTAAGTGCGTAAAGGTAGTTAACAGCTTAGGGAAAGAAAAACAAAGGTAAAGGTAATGTTTTATTTCCAATAAGACAATGTTTGCTTCAAAATATGTTTCTGACCAAACGGAGAATACCTTTACAAAAGTGAAAGTGGTTTTTGTCCACTATAGTCCAAGGAACAAAAACCTCCTTCATTTTATGCACAGGTGTTATGATTTTAAAGAAATTCCCAAAATACACTTGCTACGGGAGAGTTGTTGCACTTCTAGATAGCTTGACTTCAAGGCAATTTTTCAGGGTTTTGGAGTAGGTGTTGGTAGTGCTTAAGGACTCTATTGTGTGTTAAATGTCATAGTATTTCCAATGGTACCTTCAGATCGTGATTTTGATTAGTGGAAGGCATCCAAAAGTGCTTTGCAAGTTGGCACTGCTCTTTTGTTAAAGACACCCTAGTTTTTGGAGTGACCTTGGGAAAATAATTTTTTCTCCCTGATGGAGTGTCCAAATTGCATGCTTTAGGAGTCTATCTTATAGTGTACTTCAAGGTATTTCCAACGTGCTATCAATTTCTCAATTTGGAGCAGTTTAAGGCCTCCAAAAGGGGTTTGGAAGATGGCACTGCACTCAGCGACACTGCGTTGCGCTCAGGAACACTGCGCTGCACTTGGGCCAGAGTACCTAAAATTTTCTAGAAACTCATCCAAATTGATTTTTTAAGCTTTCTCACATGTTTTCTTGAAATCCTAATCTCATCCATAAGGTTTCAAAAATGAAATGAGATTTCTTCACTAAGCCATCACCAAGACACATCAACGCAACCTATGGAAGTAGGGTTATCAAACAAATCAGAGGAGGTTCCCAAGGCACCTAGACCTGAGGTGACCAAAACATACCAAAGATGAAAAGGACTTGTGTTTTCTCCTCAAGTTGAGGAAAGGGCCAAGCCTTCTACATAAGCAAAACAGGGATTGACAGTGCGAGAAAAGGACATGGTTGAGCATGAATTTGAGTTGGTTGACCTAGAGGCAGAAAAGAGACTTCAAGCATGCATCAGATGATCAGAGACAAATACTATCAGATCAAGGAACTCATAGCTAACATGGCAAGAGCAAGGTACATCATTTCATTCCTAGAACAAAAAAATAGTCAGTTGAAAGCGAAATAATTAATCATGGAAAAAGAGCAAACAAAGTTATTGTAGTAGGTTGGAAAAGGCAAGGTAGTCATTGATTCAAGTGAGCTTGAAGGTACAAAAGGGAAAGGTAAGAAGAAAAGGCCAAGAAGAAAAGGCCAAGAAGAAAGGGCCTAAAGAAGGCATTGCAAGAAGAACAAGAACACATTATGTTGAATTAAGACCTAGACCTAGAGGACAAAATTTCTCTTTAGGTCAATCAAGACAAGGAGTATTGGCTCAACAATGTGAATGAACACTTGGAGAAGCTTCTAGAGAAGGAAAATAGAGACAATCAACTGCTTAGGCACATGGCACACTACTATCAGGCTCAAAACATGATTGCCAATGTCAAGGTAAAGCAGCTTGAAAACAAGCTCAAGGAAGACAAAAAGGAAGAAAAGGGTGAAGGAAAATTCGATATGCTTTCTGAAGCATCTATGAAGGTTTAACCTACATAATGTTACAGCTCCTGGCCAATTTTGAGCAAATTCTAAGCATTTTTGGTTTTTTGTGAATTTTGAAGCGAAATTCAAAAATTTAGCAATTCCAGGAGCGCAGCGCTTTGGCATTGTTATTCTTCCTTAGTCATCCATTTGAGGAAAAGTATACATTTTTGGAAAGATATTTCCATCCTCTAAAAACCCATTTTCTCATATTTTCCAGAGGTAGCTTATATTTTGAGAAAAGTGGAAACAAGTGGCAAAAAACTAGCATTCTAGACGCTTTTTTGACAAGCGCTGCGCTCCTGGGGTGACCTCGGGAGAATGGATTTTTGAAGGCCTTCCCATGGGTCATTTTCAAAAATTAAAAATTTTCTGGAAACTATACTTGAAGGGATAGTGGACCATTCTCTAATATTTTCATTTGGACCTCAGAAAGGCACCTGAAAATCAGCTCAAAGTTGGCACTGCACTTTTGCATTTTTCTGTGTTTTAATTTGTAAATTTCATTGTGTCAAATTTCTCGTTTCCCATTTGACTTAGTCAAAGTCAAACCTATTTATGTAATGGCACTTTTTTTTAGGCTAGGTGATTTAGGCATGAATAAATGTACATGATAGGTTTTTTTTATGTTTATTAGGCCTCATAAAGGAAGCAAACTCCTAAACAAACTCTCTAAGAAGTGTTTGAGTTTCACCTTCTCACTCTCAGCTGTTGGTTGAGAGAATCTTGGAGTTAGTTCCTCCACTAAGGAATTCAATACCTGAAGGTGGGAAAGTGGTCTAAGGGAGTCTATATGTATTATTTCTCTTTCAAAGAGAAGGGTTGGACCTTTTGTGGAGGAGGCTTGCATGTAATCATATTTTCAGCTAAGATAGAGACAGTTGCAGCTATTTTTAAGGAACTCTAGCCCAGTGACTTCATGGTGTTTTTTATTCATTTTATTTGCTTTCTAATGGTTGAAACATATTTATCTACATTATATCTCTTCTTTATATGGATGCATTACAATGAAATATATAGGATTCTTGTTTATCAAGCTATGTTTATCTGGTTTTCATAGTTATGTTTATGTCTTCCTAAGCTAATGAAATCATGTTTACTTATGCTCATTAGTTTCTTCTACACTTTCTCTTCTATACTACACTGACAATATTCTAAATACACCATGGTCCTCTTATATCTATATCCTTTCCATATTTTCTTCTGCACTCATACAACCTAGACCTATTTGTGGCTCCAAACCCTAGTCCAGCAAACCCTAAAATCCAAATTTTCACAAAGACACAAACAATTATATATATCTAGCCTAAACTCATTTGCTTTAAAGTCAGATCACTGATAAAATACTTTGAGAGATCCCTCTCATGCTCAGTAGGGCTAGCTACTGAGCTAAAGTGGTTTGAGGTTACCCTTCTCAATTTCCTTTTCAGCCTAGGAAATCGTAAGGACTAACATTTTTGGAACCGTTGCCAGGGAAACGAGAGATCATATCTTCCCTGGGAAAGAACAACAAAGATCAAACCTGATTGTTGACGGTGAAAAATGATCAGACACATATGAAGGCTGAACCATTCACCTGGAAACTTCCACTTGATCTGAAGACTCCACTGGTAGCAGGATCCAGAAATCGTGATGAGTTCTCAATCCAAAAGGTATGCTCCTATGTATCGAGATCATGTTCCAGGCTTTCCAAATCATATGCCTCAGGTATATTGGCAAACATACTTGCCAAAATTTAGAGATGGAAAAGGTGATGATGATACACTTCATTTAAAATATTCCATATGCATGTGCTTCAGCTAAGGATTAATTTTCATGAAGATTGTTTAATGAAGATGTTCATGGTCAAATTATAAGAAAGAGAATGGCTTTGGTATGAAATTTTGCCACCTGGTTGTATTTATTCACTTTCTGATTTTCATATGATGTTTTATGATAATTTTAAAGAAGAACATCCATTTTTATTGTTGGTAAAAGATTGTTGCAATCATTTTAAATGATTTATTCATCATTTGGAAAGTGTTTATGGTGATGAAGGGTTCATGGATGAAGAGATCCTAGAGGCTTTATATGAGAACCCTTTCCATCACCAAGAAGAATATGTGTTTACTCCCTTGGATGAAATAGACTGGGATCAAAATAGATAAAGGCCTACTCCTGACCTTGAAAATGAAAATCACCAAGCCAATGTTGATTTCTATAAAGCTCAGTGTTCTCCTTTGTTTGAAGATGAAATTGATCATCTTTTGAAAAACCATGTTACAGACCAAGTTAAGGCAGGTTTGCAGTGCTCACACAGTCAAGATTGTGTGAGTGAAATTTCTTCCATTATTGAAAATGAAAATCTAGGTTTAAATGATGACAGTCATGAGACTAATGAAACTATACATGAAGGTGTTGTGAGTAAGCCAATTTTTTATGTAGATTTCCTGCAAGGAGATCAACGAACAAATATTGTTTTCTTTCATGAAAAGGATATGGCTAACCTACTTAATAATCTTGAAGAATGTGTTTTGTTCAAGGATGATTTAGAATAGGAAATGAAAGAGTATGACTCTAAGATAGATAGTATGCCAAAGATAGAATCAAAGTTTATCATGCATTAGTAATTTACAGCCAACACTCAGGTGGAAAAAAGTCATATTTCCCTATGCCTTCTTTTGGATCAGCAACCAAGTATTCTTTCATATAAAAATGAAAGAGTACTTGTATTTTTTTTGGATTTCAAGACAAGGTAACATTTCAGATTTTTAAGGATCCTTAAACTGATTTGTTGTAGCCATCTAGAAATATGATTTTTCTTGTATTTATGGATCATGAGCACATGTTCAGTGGACACTCGGAGTTGCCTAGCTTTTGTTTATTCTACTTGATCAAGGAAAGTACAAGCAAAATTCAAGTAAGTAGCCACTTGCTGGATTGGTTACACTGGAGGGATCCTTACACATGATTGTATATACATCTTCAGCAGGTGGGTGGTTATCATCAGGATTTGAAGCCCGAGGTGAAGGCCTAAGATCCTGATGGTTTTCTGCCATAAGTAAGTTCAGTTAGTACGTTTTTTATAGTCAATTCAGTCAGTTTTCAGTTTGAGTTTAGTCTTTGCATTCTGACTCCATGCCCAATGAATAAGGATACCTAGTCTACAGTGTTCTTGACACCTCCAAGGATGATCCGGATTTAAACAGGAACGCAACAAATTACAGAGATAACCATATACACAAAGATGCAATGGAAATAATACTTCATTTCATTAATGGAAAATACTGAAATATGCTTACAACCAGAAATGGAAATAAACTAGCTAGGGCGATGGTAGCTTATCTCTGAGAAGAGATGTGATGGCTACATGCCTCTGAACTGTGTTACAATGAGGCTCGAAGGCCTATTTATTGTTGAGAAACAATGGAAAACCCTTAACATTCCAAAACCTAACCCTAGGAGATGAAACGCCAAACTGTGGGCCCCGTTTGGGGGTAAGTTGGTACATCAACTTCCCGGGGTCGTAACTTTGGCATATGATCTCTGTTTGACGCGTACAATAGCTCATTAGAAAGATCTATCTGGACCCATGTTGTCCCCGGATTCCCCAAAAAACGTCGTTTAGGGCCTCAAAACGGCTCTGGAAGTTCAAGACCCGAAAAACTGCTAAAAATAGTAAGTTGTGCTACAATTAAGGAAACTGAAAATGTTGAGAAAGACAATGGTGGGGGTCCAGGTGGACTTGGCAGGTGGCCACCAATATCCACCTGGATCAAAGGAGCTACCATCCCCAGCTAGAGCCAATGTTAGTGTCAGTCAGTTCAGTCTGTCACCAGTGATCAAATATGCTCTTACAAGATGTTGTTAGGGTGTCAAGTCAAATTTTTGTCATTTCAGTGAATCTTCAAATAAAAATTTGGTCATTGGTTGTTGTGTCAAAGTCACTACTACTCCCTTCACTTACTCATGGTCTTCATCACTGATCATGGTCACTATCTTCTTCGAGGTATCATATCTTCATTTAAGTGTCTTGGGTCATGAAATGTTTCAATTCCTCATTTTAGGTCATGGTCTAGGGTTTCATTCTGTGTGTCATCATGATACCATATGTTTCCAAAAAACATGTCCATCATGTCATTAAGTAGGTAAAGGGAGTTAACAACTTAGGGAAAGAAAAATAAAGTTAAAGGTAATGTTTTATTTCAAATAAGACAATGTTTCAGTACACTACCTCACCTCATCATTTCTCATAGGGACGTGTTTGCTTCAAAATATATTTCTGACCAAATGGAGAATAACTTTACAAAAGCGAAAGAGGTCTTTTTTCCATTATAGTCCAAGGAACGAAAACCTCCTTCATTTTATGCACAGGTTTTATGATTTGAAAGAAATTCCCAAAATACACTTGCTACGAGAGAGTTGTTGCACTTCTGGACATCTTGACTTCAAGACAGTTTTTCAGGGATCTGGAGTAGGTGTTGGTAGTGCTTAAGGACTCTATTGTGTATCAAACATCCTAATATTTCCAATGGTACATTCAGATTGTGATTTAGATTAGTGGAAGGCATCCACAAGTGCTCTGCAAGTTGGCGCTACTCTTTTGTCAGAGACACCCTAGATTTTGGAGTGACCTTGGGAAAATAATTTTTTCTCCCTGATGGAGTGTCCAAATTTCATGCTTTAGGAGTCTATCTTATATCATACTTCAAGGTATTTCCAATGAGCTATCAAGTTCTCAATTTGGAGTAGTTTAAGGCCTCCAAAAGGGGTTTGGAAGATGGCACTGCACTCAGAGACACACTGCGTTGCGCCCAGAAACACTGTGCTGCACTTGGGCCAGAGTACCTCAAATTTTCTAGAAACTCACCCAAATTGATTTTTTAAGCTTTCTCACCTTTTTTCTTGCAATCATAAGCTCATCCACAAGGTTTCAAAAATGAAATGAGATTTCTTCACCAATCCATCACCAAGACACATCAACACAGCTTATGGAAGTAGGGTTATCAAACAAATCAAAGGAGGTTCCCAGGGCATGTAGACTTGAGGTGACCAAAACATACCAGAGATTAAAAGGAATTTTGTTTTCTCCTCAAGTTGAGGAAACAGCCAAGCCTTCTACATCAGCAAAACAGGGATCGGCAGTGCAAGATAAGGACATGGTTGATCATGAGCTTGAGTGGTTGACCTAGAGGCAGAAAAAGAGACTTCAAGCATGCATCAGATGATAAGAGACAAAGAATATTAGATCAAGTAAATCAAAGATAACATGGTAGGAGCAAGGCACATCATTTCATTCCTAGAATAGGAAAATAGTCAGCTGAAAGCGAAACAATTAATCATGGAAAAAGAGAAAACCAAGTTATTGCAGTAAGTTGGAAAAGGAAAACTAGTCATTGAGTCAACTGAGCCTGAAGGAACAAAAGGGAAAGGTAAGAAGAAAAGGCCAAGAATAAAGGGCCTAAAGAAGGCATTGCAAGAAGAACAAGAACACATTCTATTGAATGAAGACCTAGACCTAGAGGATATAATTGCTCTTCAGGTCAATCAAGACAAGGAGTATTGGCTCAACAGTGTGAATGAACACTTGGAGAAAATTCTAGAAAAGGAAAACAGAGACAATCAGCTGCTTAGGCATATGGCGCACCACTACCAGGCTCAAAACATGATTGCCAATGTTAAGGTAAAGTAGCTTGAAAACAAGATCAAAGAAGACAAAAAGGAAGAAAAGGATGAAAGAAACTTAGAGATTCTTGCTTAAGCATCTACAAAGGTTTAACATACATAATTTTACAGCTCCTAGCCAATTTTGAGGAAATTCTGAGCATTTTTCGTTTTTCGCGAATTTTGAACCCAAATTAAGAAATTTAGCAGTTCCAGGAGCACATCGCCTTGGCACTGTGATTCTTCCTTAGGAATGCATTTTAGGAAAAGTCTACAAATTTTGAAATCTCTTTCCATCCTCTAAAAACCCGTTTGCTCATACTTTCCAGAGGTGGCTTAGATTTTGAGAAAAGTGGAAAAAGGTAGCAAAAAACTAGCATTTTGGAGCCCTTCTTGACAGGTGCTGCGCTCCTGGAGCGACCTCGGGAGAATGGATTTTTGAAGGCCTTCTTATGGGTCATTTTTAAAAATTTAAACTGTTTTGGAAACTATACTTGAAGGGCGACTTAACCATTCTCTAATATTTTCATTTGGACCTCAAGAAGGCACCTCAAAATCAGCTCAAAGTCAGCATTTCCCTTCTGCATTTTTCTGTGTTTTAATTTGTAAATTTCAATGTGTTTTATTTTGTAAATTTCAGGGTGTAAAATTTCTCATTTACAATTTGACTTAGTCAAAGTCAAACCTCTTTATGTAATGGCACTTTTTTTTAGGCTAGGTGATTTAGGCATGAATAAATGTACATGATAGGTTGTTTTTGATGTTTATTAGGCCTCATAAAGGAAGCAAACTCCTAAACAAACTCTCCAAGAAGTGTTTGAGTTTCACCTTCTCACTCTCACCTATTGGTTGAGAGAATCTTGGAGTTAGTTCCTCCACCAAGGAATTCGACTCCTGAAGGTGGAAAAGTGGTCTAAGAGAGTCTATATGTATCATTTCTCTTTCAGAGAGAAGGGTTGGACTTTTTGTGGAGGAGGCTTGCATGTAATCATCTTTTCAGCTAATACAGAGATAATTGCAACTATTTTTAAGGAACTCTAGCCCAGTGAGTTCATGGTGTTTGTTCTTCATTTTATTTGTTTTCTAATGGTTAAAACATCTTTATCTACATGATATCTCTTCTTTCTATGGATGCCTTACAGTGAAATATATAGTATTCTTGTTTATCAAGCTATGTTTATCTGGTTTTCATAGTTATGTTTATGTCTTCCTAAGCTAATGAAATCATGTTTACTTATTCTCATTAGTTTCTTCTACACTTTCTATTCTATACTACACTAACAATATTCTAAATACACCATGGTCTTCTGATATCTAGATCCTTTCCATATTTTCTCCTGCACTCATACAGCCTTGACCTATTTGTGGCTCCAAACCCTAGTCTAGCAAACCCTAAAATCCAAATTTTCACAAACACACAAACAATTATATATATCTAGCCTAAACTCATTTACTTTAAAGTAATATCATTGATAAAAGACTTTGAGATATCCCTCTGATGCTCAGTAGGGCTAGCTACTGAGTTGAAGTAGTTTGAGGTTACCCTTCTCAATTTCGTTTTCAACCTAGGAAATTGTAAGGACTAACATAGTACACAGACACGATCATGGACTACCGAGATTGGCATCAGTTTGCTACTGTCGCCCACCATGAAGATTTCGAAGATTTGGTATTCCCACAGTGTTCAAGTCATTGTGATTTATTACATGGCTTTCTCAGGCCTATTTTGTCTCACATGGGTACATGTGCAGATTGTATGTAATGTCTTGTCAAGTGCAAGTTCAACTATCAATAGTTGGATGTAACAATCATAGAGTAGATGAAGAGTCATGAGGGTAAGTGAGCCATCACAAGGGAGAATTTCAAGGGCCATCCCATCCTTTTCTATATATAGTCCCTCATAACTCATTGTAGAGGATTTTGTTCAGCCAAGCTTCCAATAGGAGTATCTTAGAAAAAGCTTGGACAGTATTGTAACGAGCCTTGGTTTCTCGAGTGTGAAGAGCTAGTATATCTCTTTGGAGGAGCAGGCTGTAGTGACTGTAACGTTCTGTTGTTGGAACTAGTGGTTGTTCATGGTTGTATTTAATGATTGGAACTTACACTTCTTAATATAACAAAGCCAACACGTTTCATGCATATATTGTATTGTATTTCAACTACCTTGTTTACTCTAAATGATATATGTATCTGTTTACTTACGCATGCATGTGTAGCTATTTTCTGTATATGTATGTATGAATCTTACTTAAATGTGTTGCTGGTTTAACCATCACTTTTGATTGCTAGCTTACTTTCCTTCCTTGTTGTGATGCATCTTTGCTCGTGTGTTCCCTTCTTAAATACGTGCTTTCACAGGTTTCCAAGGGATGCACTCACCTCACCCTCCGTGTGTTAGAACCGCTCATCCACCTTCCTTGACTTACTGCATATGTCACACCCTTACTACCAACAGGGACATCTTACTTGCCTCTGTGTGAAACCGTGGTCAAGGAGATACCGACGACCCACTGCTGGGACTCCTACACCAAATGGTTTGAGGTCTAATTGGAACTTCTTATCGGGGAGATCCCCTGACATTTTGGCAACTCCAGTACCATCAACATTTTATGGCACTAGAAGGAGGGACAAATGACAAGTTGTGTCCTCTCATCTTGTTTTGCACCTTTGCACATCTATCATGGATTTTGTTACACTTACCCCTCCACGATGTTTTTTGCATGCCGAACCTCTCAAAACTACGAGGGAGTTTTTTGATCTCCTGTCCAAATTCACATATGATAGTGAAGGTGAAGTGGCCTGTCCTTTGTTCTTACAATACTTCCTTGCCATGCTTAATGAGGAAGATAGATGTTCTGACGAATAGGTCAGCTTGCTGCTTACATACACACTTCATGAATCCCCGCTACAGTGGTGTTGTAGCCTACTAGCTGATAGGGTGCACTCACTCGAGCATTTATGTGATCTCATTGAAGATACTTTCCATCATTTTGATCCAGAACATCTTGACCAAAAACTGTTACAACAACGAAAGGCCCTGCATGAATCACCTATGGATTTTTGGTAGTTCTTCTGTGTTTTGCAGTTCCATGCCCTGAGAAGCCAGATGAAATTTCCTTATCTCTGGGATATATTCAAGTACTATCTTCACAAATCAATCCAACCTAAGAAGAATCTTGAGCCCAAGCCTCGCTCAGCATACTTCAGTGATGGATCTACACAATCACATATGGATACGATCACTATCGCTAGTGATTTTCCTCCATCCCCTCATCAAACACCTCCACCACTGCAGAGTGATGCGGGAGAATAGGCACACACATCTATTCAACTGTCACATCCTCCCAACATCACTTCACTTAATTTTTGTGAAAATTTGGTTGTGAGTCCATTGAGTTGTCACATGAATTTTGTACCTCAACCTACCTCTTCGTACTCGGATGATCCTCTAGATGATACTGTCTTGTGTCTTCCACTCCTGACTCTACACTTGTTGTGAACAAGGATCAAGCCATCAACGGAGTTTGTGTTGCACAACCAACATGAACTATCATTCATGAAGAGTATTACTGGGAGCTTGAGCATCAACACTCGGCGAAGGATGACTCCTTTCTGTTCGAGCCTCCTCCATTCTTTCTTGACATCTTCGATGAACCTACCATCCATTATTTCTCATCTGTATCTCCATCTACGAATGCACCCATTGTTGATCATTCGCAGGACATACCAAATGTCATTCCATCATCCGACAATGGAGAGGATATATTATTCATTAAAAATCCACTTGACTTTTCATTTTCCTTTTCTGGAAACACAAAGGGTGAATTTGTCTGCTTCTTATCTACCCCTCTATTTGATTCATTTGATCATGAGGATGCCAATGAAATCATTGATTTTTTTTATCATAGCTGTCGTGATCTATTTACTCCTGCATTCGATCACGATGATGATTCTATCACAGTTGATTTTTCGAAGCCACCTGTCTATGATGATCTATCCATTGACGAAGTCAAAACCCCCCAGACTATCGAGGCACTTTAGCCCGAGCTGATAGTTATGTCAAGCCCTCGCTATCCTGAGGTTGGTTTCACTTCCGATCATGAAATTGTTGAAACACCTAAGGCTCCTCATCACTCATCTATATGCATTGAAGTTCAATCTCACACACATATCATACTTTCTCCACTAGAACTACATGATCCTATCGCTCATGCATTGGAGGAATATTACATAGCAAGCACACATGCACGGCACAAGTTGTCTTTGTTTCTTTCATTTTCTTACATGTCACAGTCAAGAGTATGCATACGCTTCACAGTTGCACGTAGTGTCGCACAACACCATGACGAGTCCACAGACTATATGTCATGCACTTGCACTCACTCATGTTGTGTGGACACACTAAAAATTGGAGTGTGTTTGTCTTCATTGTTATATCTTTCTTGTTTACTAGTTCGCATAGCCGTGTTGCTCACGGACCATGCCTTCACCAACATGGGTCAACCAATGTGCCAGTGACTGAATTGGAAGTATCACTTCACATGATCAGGCCCATGCACTGTTAGCTTAGGAGTAGGAGTAGTGTCTGGTTTTGGTTTGTTTGTTTGCATGCTTGTTTGCTTACTTGCTTTGCATTTTTGTTTGTATACTTGCTTGTTTTCTCACTTTCTTTGCTTTCACATTTACTTCGAATTTCACTTTGTTTTGTTGTTTGTTTTCCTATTTTGCGCTCATAGGTTAGTTTCACATGAAACCATGTGTCTCTTGAAACAAGCTGGGTAAAGTACAAGAGGCCTTGTGCAGGTATCACTACTTGGTTATCTATTGTCCTGCCTCTGTATGAATAACTTGTTATCTTTAGTCCATGATATGCCAATGGGAAATACGTATTATTCGAAGTGAACCTTGGTGAAAACACAATGCTTGCATGCTAACTAGTGTCACCTACTCTAGTCGGTTTGTTTTGGGTTAACCCTTGTCAACTCAGTTGAGGGGAAAACCTTAACAAGCACGTTAGAGGTATATAATAAACTACTTATCTAAAGGAAAAACCTCTTTCGCTCTCAATAAGTTAGGATCCCTCTTCCGCCTCTGAATTGAATAAGTGTTATGCACAGTTATGAAAATGGAAACAATGAAAAGTGAAAAATTTCAAAATGAAAAATGAATAAGGTGAAAGAATATAAAATCTTCCTACATAGAGAGGTGATGCAAGTAACTCTGTCGGGGTACTAACCAGGCTCGCTGGATGCAGAGCCATGCTTTTGTTCATACGTGACTCTGTCGGGGTACTGTCAAGGTCTGCTGGAAGTGGAGCAACACAAGAGATGAAACTAAAACTCTGATGACTATACTACTTGTGCACCAATATATCCCTCATCGCCAATCGAAACAACTGTGTTGGCTTGGCCTAGAATGTGTGTCGACCGACCAAGATCTTAGCAAATGCTGCATCTTACAATCAAGCAAGTGTGGAAACCAAGACAAACAAAGAATTGAACAATAATTCCAGATGTATTAGACTTGATTTTCACTAACAAGGTCTATTCAAAGAGCTGGAGTCCTACTAGTGTGTTGCCAAGTATTATAGCAGCTACAACCACCCTCCAAAATTTTTCCTTATCTTTGTTTTAGAGCTTCCCTACCAACCATCCTTAGCATCATGTCTTGCATTGTTAAGTACAAAAGCTTCAATGGTTTTCTAGGAGCTTAACATCTTGTGCTTGATAGCTTGTTGCATTCCCCTCATAGGTTGCTTCCCCAGACTCGGTCTAGCTACAGGCTGAGTAGCTCCCTCAAGAAATTGCACAATTCTGGAGAGGAACCATCCTTCCCTCCAAAAATTGCACAATCCTAGCTGGTAGCCTGCTGGGCTCAAGAATTTCGTAATTTTGCCTATCAACCTTCCTTGGAAAAACTATACAATCTGACCCAGCAAGACTTCTCAGACCAAAAATTGCGCAATTCTAGTCAGCAGTCATCTTCTCAGCCTAGAAATTGTGTAATCCCTCTAAGAACCCAGCCCAGATTCCTCCCAAAAATTGCACAAAAGTTACCCTCAGTCAGGAAAGTTGTTGCATGTGCCATCAGGTTTACTGGTTCCACCCAAGACCAAGGAAACTTGACTGTTGCTTTTTCCCAGAATAGAGAAAGGCAACATGGAAAAATCATCCCTAGATTTTAGGGAACTAGTTTTAGCAGTTGGAGGTTACATGCAAATATCGTTTTAGAATTTTTCGTCCAAGTGTTGCTTTTTCCTAGATATGTGGCATGCACATCATGAGCATCAAAATTATTTATTCGATGCTTTAGAGCTCACTTCTTCAAATCAATCTTGGAGCTCTAACATCCCACAACACCAGGAGTCTTCGACACATCCGGCTCAGCGATTTCCCGATAAGTTCTCTTAACTTGTCTTTTGCAACATTTCTGTCGCTTTTTGTGTTTTGGCTTGTGTGAGTGTTGTTTTCTTGATTTCTATGAACTCTTGCTGTCATTTGCATGCATATTAGCTTGTACTAGCACCATTTTAGTTTTTGTTTGCATCTCACTGTTGTCACATGCATGACACTGTTTTGCACGAACGGTCGTTGATTCAGTGACTCACTTCACACACATGCATGTTGTCCCGTTTTCTTAATCTTGCATTCACTATTGCATGCACAATCATTCATGCCTACTTACACTCAGTATCACCATGCATTCACATTCACATTTGCTTTCAGTTTCCCGTTGGCGGGTCTGGGCAACCTTGGCTCGAACTCTGCCTCACAAAGACAACATTGCACAATCCTGAGTGGGAAGGCTTTGCCTTCCTCCGAGGAAATGCACATTTTTTCCCAGAGATTGTCCTCTAGTATTTCATTGTGCAATTGTGAGGGGCAATGACTGCTGGCCCAAAAAATTGCGTAATGCAGTCACTGGGCCTGCAACCGTTGCCAATTGGAATTGTGCATTGTGCAATCCTAGCAACCAGCAAGCTAGTTTGGATTGCGCATTGTGCAATTCCAGCAGCCTAGAATGCCTTTTATGCAATTCTGGCAGCCAGTCTCCTGACCTCTTAGGAAAAATTGTTCAATCCTTGCCAGTCAATCCCCAAGTATGTTGCATGTCATTCCTCAGTTTGATTTGGTTTTAGCAGACAGATTTCTTGCCATGCATGTTGTCGTGTCTCCAAATCTAGAAGGTGTTCATCTACCTCTCAGCATTTTAGGATCAATGGCCTCCAAGAGAGTATGATCAAAGGACACTAATGGAAGCACAATTGGAGCAACAGTTGAGCGAGTGTTGATAAGTCTGTCGATCTATGAAGACACCAAGCTGATTGTAGATAAGGACATCAAGTTGAAATGGCAAGAGGTCAATTGGATTTGCAAGAACATTTGGGGAAGAGCTCAAAGACCACGAATTCTATGTGAACATTCACAAGTCTGGCTTGTACCGAATAGCATGAAGGTATCCCATGTTCCCATGCACGGACATGATACATTGGATCGTCTCGCACTCTGATCTTGAGACGATGACATTGAGTAGTGTCAGCGAGATGGAGATTGCTACCTTCAGGGCATAGGATTATGAACAGATGTACCATATGTCAAAGATTGTGGTCTCCATGGAGACACCCTTCAGCATACCCAGTAGAAATGCCAACTCCAGAGATATCTTGTAGAACTGGGTAAAGGAGCTGGCCAAATTCAGGATGACACCCAACCAGATCTACAAGATGAAGATAATGCGGAATGCGTATCAATACTTGGTCATCTTTTCATGTCGCTTGTATGGCCAAGAGAGCACGAAAACCTTCCCATAGAGTTATGCGATCACGTTGGACCAACTGGCCAGTGAAGGAAAAGCATGCAACTAGTCCAACATGTTGGCTCACTGGCTGAAGGAGCAGGTAACAAGAGCTCGACAACTGCCCAAAGGTCAGCAAGCGGAAATCTACATGCCTGCTTACATATTGGATGCAATCTGTGCCTGTCAGGATTTCCCTGGCTTGAAGTGGGCATGGACATTGGTAGAGACCTTTGTGAACACTTATTGTAAAATGTTGTCCAAATGCAGCTTTAGAGGAGTTATCACACAGATGTCAAATCATTTTGTCACCCTGGTGTACAAGATGATATTTGAATAAGATCCACCTTCCATTTCGAAGGAAACAATGGAGGTGTTGATTGATATAGAAGATTGGTATGCCTCACCGTCTAGGACCTTCATATGGATGTACAGCATGGAGAAGCCTCCACATTGTTTACCGAAGTTTGCCTTGGACAAGCTCGTCGTGTAGGAAGTATTATACCACATCTCGACAAGACTGTCATCTAGGCTGTACCGAAAGAAGAAGACACCTTGGCCTGCACTTCCATTGCAAATCAGTTTATACGAGATATAGAATTTCAAGCATGTGGAGGTCGAAGCAAAGGAGATCAAGAAATATCCATTTGATGCCCAAAGCTACAATCTGTATGACCCGCATTGTTTTTTCAAATATCACAGCAAAAGAGTACAGTTTTAGTGGATCCATGGGGCATGTCATTGGACAGAGGAGGACCCATGGAGATATTGTTAGAACTTCTCCAGGCCCAATGAACCAGTTGGCATCGTTATGGAATGGTTAGCGAAGCAGCGTGAAGCATCATCTTGGAGAGAACCAACAGCAGAAGAGGTATACATACTAGCGTGTGACAAAGGCAAGAGGAATATTGTCAATAGTGTGGAGGCAGAACAAAGCTGCAAGTCCCGAGCATACCCACTTGTGCAGAAAGTAGTTTTGATAATAGAGGTGAAGAAGCAACAATGCGACAAGAGGAGCGCGCAAAGGCAGAGAGAAAAACAGAGAATGGAGGAAACATAGAAGGAGTTGCATGAGTTGAAGGAGAAACTCCAGAAGGAACAAGAGTTGCGTAGACAGGAGAAGGAAGCATAGAAATAATAGGTACAACAGGGGGTGAAATATGTACAGATAGATGAAACTGCACCCATACAAGTAGTTGACTCATCCGAACAGCTAGCACTAAGAAGACAAGGTGAGCAGTCGCAGGAGAAGGACATTCCTCAAGAGATTAATCAAGCACTTGAGCAGATGGATATGGATATGGAGCAACAGGAGTTAGAGAAAGACATTGACCTCATGCCTCACCACCAAGAGGTTTACCCACCAGCGTCACCGGATCTAGAAGCGTAGAAAGTCCCAAGCGACCAAGGAGACACTGAAATCCTTCGAGACAATCAAAGGGAGAGATGCACAAGGTCTCATTCAATGAGTCCCAACATAGAGTTGTGAAATCTTGTAGAGTGTCGATTCTATATGACCACACATCTCCTGCACAATTTGAGGAATGAGTGATCGTGTCTGATGTGTGCAAACATCCAGTAGCATTGGTGTTATAGACATTTTTGTGCCTTACAACATGAAGCATGAATTGTCAATAATCTGAGGGATCCAAAGTCCCTAAACATGTTGTTCCTACCCCTAGAGGAACAAGGTCAGCAAACCACAGCACTGGATATCAGTTCTCCACCTGAAAACACTCAAAAACAAGCTAATTCTGGATCATGTCAACTGCTCCACTGAGCATCTGCGCTGAATGTCAACTGCTCCACTCTGTACCTGCGCTGAATGTCAACAGTAATGAAGGCTACCTACGCTGGGTGAGATTGGCCAAGTGGCACAGTCATTCCAGAAGGTGTCAAATGCCCAAGAAGCTTCCAAAATGACACTTGGATCAGGGAATTCGCCTTGTGATGAGTAAGAGGATCTAGATCTCCAAGTGGAAGAAAGAAACTCCAGGTGGACTCAAGAATTGAAGAATAACTGAAGTGGGAGAGGACACTAGTCAGCTTCATGCCAGCCTCATGCTGACTCATCCTTTCTCCAAAACTCCTATATATAGAGCTCTCTCATGAGGTCTAGAAAGGCTGGAATCTTGTGAATGTAAGGAAGTGCTGTTGATTTGAGTATAGAACTATTGGGTGATTTGCTTGAAGGAGGTGAAGAGGAGATTTCTTTCTGCTGGGAGGTGTTGCTGGATTGGGCCTCTTATGGTTGTAACACTCTCAGAACTTTACTTCTTCCATTAATAAAGCATTTGAGGTTCTTCTATATGCATGTGTCTCAATGGCGTATTGATACTTGTATATTTGATTTATTCTAATCCTTGAATCAATTATGAATGTATGCTTCTTGTAGTTTCCATCTCTTGTGATTTTGCAGGATCTTGGTGTAGCTGGGCCAGTGAAAGAGCAAGGAGCTGGGAGCAAGCAGCAAAGAGGGAAGATTGGATCAATCATTAGCAGAAGATAACGGTTAGTGGATCTCTTTCTCCCCTCTCTTACATCTCATAAAGGAGTAATCTTGAATAGCTTTGCATTCGGTTGTTGCTGAGGTACTATCACCCTTAGAGTGGGATAGGGTCATTCCGTATTGGATACTTTTCCCAGCAACAAATTGGCGACTCCACTGGGGATCGTATCTTGTTGGTTGTTTGTGTTTTTGCTATTCATTTCATAAACACAGGGAGTACCGAATCGAACTGCATTTGGATCTTTCAAATGCAAAGTAGAGGGCAGCTACTCTAGCTCAGTTTCTGGGCAAGTTTATGATTTGAAGAGCTGATCCACAAGGACTCTAATAAGCTCTTGGTGATAGCTTTTCATCCTCCTTGTCATCCCTTAGTGTGTACTTGACTGATAGCTTCTGATTTGGCCAAAAACTGTGAATTTTTTAGCAATCTGTGACCCGGAAACCAAGAGAAACGAAAGTTTCGTTCTTCAGTGCAGGCTGTGTGAAGGCTGTCTGCATTTCAGCGCAGTTCCCGAAGGGGCTACCTGCGCTGAAGGTCAAACTGCCTGTGTACCACCTGCGCTGGACCAGTCTTGCCTTGTGCTACTGGGGTTTCCTGCTGTTTCTTGCCCTGTTTTCACCTTTGTTTTTGCAGCCTGTTACCAGTCAATGTACCTATCTGAAACCAACTTTCCTTGCCACTATTCCACCTCGGTTGTATAAAGAAACTGTGTTTGTTCTTTGTGTAGTTCTTGTATCATTTGCAGTTTCCCATAACGAAAGTGAACTAGTCTTGTTTTGGCCTCTTAGATCTAGACCTGTGATAAAGTGTCGTTTTGATCTTAAGAGTTAGTTTATTTGCTGTTCATAGCTGATTGAGCTTTTGCTTTCGTCATATGGTTTGAATTTATATATTTCTAGTGTCGAAACAAGTAAATCTTAAGGTGTCTTTTGATTTTGGACAAGCTTGTTTGTTTTCGCTTGAAATTGAATTCAAAATTATACAACAGCTTTCTTTTTGTGTCGCACAAACATTAAGAAATAGAAAAGAAATACTTGCATTGTGCATGTGCATTATGACAGTTTGCATATTGATTTAGGAAAAAGTGCATTAGTGTGTGCTCTATGATCTGTGTGAAAAGATGTTATCTTTCTTTTCCCTCGGTAGTTAAGATTTTCAAAGTTGAAAGATTGAAAAGCTTGCTTATCATCTTAGACTGCATTTAGGAGTGTTACTATACATCTCGTGGTGATCCATAAAGGCAAACTGCTAAACAAGATCAACCTTAAAATAAATTGAATTTACATAACAACGCATTGAAACATAACGCAAACACATAGAGGTCTAAGCTAGAGACGTGTTCCGGCGTCGTTAAACGTGATATCTTAGCGTTGAGTGGTTGGGTGATTCCTCCACGGTGAAGCGATAAGTATCAATACGGACTTGTGCTCCCACGTACCGTCGCGTATATATTGGGAGACCCCTATAGGAACAAAGCCTTTATCCATAGGAAACCGTGTCGGCCGCCCTACTGATCGCAATGCAGTGAACACAGCATTCACGAAGATCGACCACTCGTACCGTAAAACGTATTCTGTGGTTTTGCGAAAAGTTTGGCACACCCTCTGCCTAGAACTCCAGAGCAGTTTCTTTTGGCCTTTTTCAAACTCTATAACTGAAAAAGTCCATCCGAGCATTTGTCACTTCGGGCTCGTTAAAACATCGAAGGAGACTAGAGTCATCTTTAGCTTTTTCTCGACTCTTAAAAAGTGAAAAAGCTAAAGCGTCGTTATAAAATTTATTTTAAACGGAACATAATCACCTCCTATTCCTGCGTTGATCTTTAGGTTGAGAACATGGAACGCCCCAACCAAGGAATTCCACAAGATGGAAATCCTAGTCCTTTCTCCTCTTGGGGAGAAGTTGGTGCGCCCCACATGGCCACATTGTCGCTTCCAGGACTGACAATTGGCCTGCCTATTTGGCTATTCTCAACCAATGTAGTTCAGAACACCATGGTTCCTGAACAGTCGAGTCAATAGTTAGATCAGTCTAGAGCTGCCCACCAGCCTTCTACTTCCTATAACTCTTCCTCCAATCCTTCATCTTCGCAAGGTAGAGCCGGCAAAAGCCAAGCTCCCATGAAGAAGAAAGAGAAGAAGGAGAGAGAGAAGAAGAAGAAGGAGCCTAAGGCGACTGGGGGCAAGCAAAAGACATCTGACAAAAATCCACACACAGCACAGACCGGGCCTAAATCGCCATGTGTCATATGTAGAGGAGACCACTTCCATAGAGATTGTCCCTGTATTCCCCAGATACTAAGGGACTGGTCACCTCGTTTGCACAATTCGGGAGCATCAACCTCTGATAGCCATGTTGAATGCTTACCGTCAACCAGCGAAAGTGAAGGTTCAAGACAAAGAGGGGGAGCAAGATCCCCCTGCAAACTGTGTAAAGGCGATCACGCCATCCACTGTTGTCCCTTCTTAGACGAAGCGAAGAGAGTTTTGGAAGATCGTCCGGTTTCACCGTTGAGACTTCCTCCTGGATACAAAAAACTCGTGCCAAGTCCTTCGTTGGTTGAAAATACAGCTGGCCCGCTCAAGTGGTCAGCTGAAGCGTCAGTCATTGAAAATGAACCTACTGAATCCAGACCAGACGAAAGTCTAAAGGTCGATACGGCAGTTGACCCGGTTCCGCCTTCAAAGGTTTCATCTTCAAATGACACCGTCACTGAAGATTCATCTTCAAATGACACCCTCACTGAAGAGAATAAAGATGACACCATCCAAATTCTTTTCATCAATACCGACTCTGATGAGCATCAGGGAAATGCGCCCATTCCTTTATCGCAGGAAGGAACATCATCAGGGTCATATCCGGCCGTGTATTCGGTCCCACCACCAAGCAACCTAGTTGTGTCCTTTGATTGGAACCAACTAGGCAGACCCCGGTTACCAGCCTGTATACCATTCAGAGTCATAGTCCAAATTTATAGAATGGTAATGGCTGGAACCTTCATTGATGAAGGGGCATCTGTGAGTATCCTTTCCTCTATTGCTTGGAAAGCACTGGGCTCCCCGGCGCTTTTGCCTGAGATAAGAAATCTCTCGGGTTTTGATAAAGGAACCAGTCGACCATTAGGGATCCTCCCCAATGTACCAGTTACATTGAAAGGGAAGACCGTTCAAATGAACGTGATGGTTGTTCAAGGACCCTTGGATTATAACCTACTCCTTGGACGAGACTATATATATTGCATGGGAGCTATAGTCTCCTCACTCTTTAGAGTAATGTGTTTTCCACACGAAGGAAGAATGGTCAAGCTCGTAGACCAACTTTCATTTCCGGGATCACGCATCGTAAATAGTCACATACCAACCCTCAATGGTCTATTCACCCAAGAAATGTCTCCACCCCCAGTCCTCCTTCCCGATGAGTGCGAGTGATTCGGAAAGATGGGACTGGAACCCAGGGGGCATGCATCCTGGTCTGCTTCGGGCAGAGGAAACCTTGGGTATAAGGTAGAATTTCCGCGAAAGAATATGACTAGTCCGTACCCCGTCCGTGGATGGAAGAGGGGTTGTTCTAGAACAGGATTCTTTTGATAAGGTTACTTGTTTGACAAAGGTCATTCACCATTGTCTACTTCGGTAGACAGTGCCGAGGAGATGTTTTCGTTTGATGGTGTTAACAAAACAATCTTTGGGTAACCAGGAAGAGGCAAGCCTCACCCTTTAAAACAAATGTTTTATCGGATAAGTAGGGGCAGCCTTGAAATTGTACTTTATACCTGGGGGCATGCAAACCTTTTGGAGTGCAAGCTAGGAGCGGTTATTTATCTGTTTTTAAGATTAGCCGTTTCCGAACTTGCATAAAGAAAGGAGGAGTTGGAGCATAGCTTATGTGAGGTGCGAGCTCTATAAAAAATGGAATCTTGCAGGAGACATTTCTTATCTTATGACTGGTATTATCGAGCAGTTTTACCGTGGAATTTATGCTCGTTAAAAAATAGAAAAGCGAGATTCGAGCAGTTTTACCGTGGAATTTATGCTCGTTAAAAAATAGAAAAGCGTGAGCAAGAGTTTCCTCCAGAGTTCAAGCTCATTAAAAAATGAACCTATTTCGGTAAATAACCACTGTGATCGTAAATTTATTAGCCATAAAAAGCCTTGGTCATGTTTGCACCCGCCACCTCCATTCCATTTGGCCAATCGTTCACCTCCATATGATTGTTTACCTATTTTGAGGAACAGCTGCGAAGAGTGATTTCACCTAGCCATCCTTGTGACACTGCCGTGATTGGAAAATTCCAACCTGTACCTAGAATCTGCTGCTATCCCTGTTTATCACTCGTTCCTCAAAAGACGAGTCTTCTTTGAGCTCTTTTCTCCTGACTCGTAAAATATGAAAAGTTTGCCGAGTTTTGGCCTTCCATCTCGTTAAAGTGACCGAAAGAGCTATCCCTCCTCTAGATTTTAATCTTTTTGGACCTGAGGGATTATTACACAAAAAGGTCGAGCGCTTGTTTTATTCGGCTCGTTAAAATTATCGAAAACTCATCCCTTCTGTATTGTTTTATACTTTTTCGGACTTAAGGGTTTAGATGACGAAAAAGGAATTTTGGAGTTAACTTTCTGTACCTTTTCAGACTCTCTAAAAATGAAAAGGACCGAGTTTTCCTTGTCGTTAGACTCGTTAAAATGATTAAATAGCGACAAACTTGTCTTTAGACGAGAACGAGTTTCCCTATCGCTAGGCTCATTAAAACATAGCGATGGGCTTGCCCGAAGGGCAGGTTATAGAACAAGCATATGTTATCCTCCTCAAGCTTGACAAAAATAAAGAGGTACTGGTCAGAAATGACTGGGGAAAAATTGGGAGAATCTCAAAGCTTTAATGGTAGCAAGTCGCTCTTGAACATGACACTTTGTCCTCCATATCACATCGGGTTGGGTTGTTTCATTCACTGGTCTCATCACCATGGTCTTCGCCAAACCATCCACATTTGGGGTAATTCTACCGATCCATCACATCAGTGTCGTTATATGTTCAAGAGATGTTGTTCAGAAAGAGTCAACCGTGTCCCATCCACTGCCATACATTATCCTTCATCCACCCATGATCGCCACCCTGAATCATATCTCACAGATTGTTTTCACCTCCACTAAAATCATTAGCTCCGTTCCGTGTCACTGATGTGGGATTCATTAAGGCCCTCCTTTGACGGATCGCTTCTTGTCGACTTCAGCTCATTATCCAAGAAGTTGATCTAGGGACAAACCCCCCAGTACTTTGAAGCTTGCATGCCTCAATGGCAAGTTTCTCACTTCCGGCGACAGGTATACATCAATGACCTTCGACCAGAAGATTTTGCGTGGTGTTCGACGCCAAGTCCTTTATTCACACCACGTGAATTGTACTGCAGTACCTTGAGGGTCATTATCACTATCGGTGATTCCTCTCGCGCTTGTTAACGGTTTACATTATTGACCGGTAATCAAGCGATGTCTTTCCATGTTCGACTTCAGCGCAATTCTCACATGGATCGACTTGTACTTAGAGTGAAGATCGAACGAGTTTGAAGACCCCGGATCTAGTTTCATCCATCCGAGCTGCGATATATATTCAGGAAATATAAAGACAATTGATATGTACATCATTGCAGCAGATGATCATCCTACTCAAAGGATGATAATTTCAGCAGAGAATTATCGGTCTACCATCAGACGATCGTCTGTTCTATGTACCAAAATGAATTTATAAAGCTGAGCATGGGAATGCCTGCCTCAGCTAGATCATGAAAGCAGAATGAAAAATAATGTATTGTATTGTATTTATTACAGGTCACCTCTCAGCGATTGAATGAACTTCGGATCCTCCTGATAAAGCATTTCACCCGATAAACGACCTCATACTTTAGGGGGCAACTGTTATAGACATTTTTGTGCCTTACAGCATGAAGCATGAAATGTCAATAATCTGAGGGATCCAAAGTCCCTAAACATGTTGTTCCTACCCCTAGAGGAACAAGGTCAGCAAACCACAGCACTGAATATCAGTTCTCCACCTGAAAACACTCAAAAACAAGCTAATTCTGGATCATGTCAACTGCTCCACTGAGCATCTGCGCTGAATGTCAACTGCTCCACTCTGTACCTGCGCTGAATGTCAACAGTAATGAAGGCTACCTGCGCTGGGCGAGATTGGCCAAGTGGCACAGTCATTCCACAAGGTGTCAAATGCCCAGGAAGCTTCCAAAATGACACTTGGATCAGGGAATTCACCTTATGATGAGTAAGAGGATCTAGATCTCCAAGTGGAAGCAAGAAACTCCAGGTGGACTCAAGAACTGAAGAATAACTGAAGTGGGAGAGGACACTAGTCAGCTTCATGCCAGCCTCAAGCTGACTCATCCTTTCTCCAAAACTCCTATATATAGAGCTCTCTCATGAGGTCTAGAAAGGCTGGAATCTTGTGAATGTAAGGAAGTGCTGTTGGTTTGAGTATAGAACTATTGGGTGATTTTCTTGAAGGAGGTGAAGAGGAGATTTCTTTCTGCTGGGAGGTGTTGCTGGATTGGGCCTCTTATGGTTGTAACACTCTCAGAACTTTACTTCTTCCATTAATAAAGCATTTGAGGTTCTTCTATATGCATGTGTCTCAATGGCGTATTGATACTTGTATATTTGATTTATTCTAATCCTTGAATCAATTATGAATGTATGCTTCTTGTAGTTTCCATCTCTTGTGATTTTGCAGGATCTTGGTGTAGCTGGGCCAGTGAAAGAGCAAGGAGCTGGGAGCAAGCAGCAAAGAGGGAAGATTGGATCAATCATTAGCGGAAGATAACGGTTAGTGGATCTCTTTCTCCCCTCTCTTACATCTCATAAAGGAGTAATCTTGAATAGCTTTGCATTCGGTTGTTGCTGAGGTACTATCACCCTTAGAGTGGGATAGGGTCATTCCGTATTGGATACTTTTCCCAACAATAATTGGTCAATGCTACCCGATCATATGCTGAAGACACTAACTCAAGTGTTCGCTTCTTGATAGCTGAGAATGAGAGAATGGCTAAGGATTTACAGATGGCCAAGGAGGGAGGAGAATTGGTTACAACATTTGCATGAGAAAAGTTGAAGAAGGAAATACTGGATGAAGTATTGTCCCTTGACACATTCATGCGGGCGTTGTATTCCAAGTTTGGTACCATGCATAAGGCAGTTGTCCATCTCAATGGTTGGCGGCAGTGTGTTGGCATTATGATTCAGGTGTTGTCCTTGATGGCAAACCCATTCAGGTGATAAATCAAGAAGGACGCAGGAAATATGTTCAGCAAGTGCGTCCCCGCAGGTATACCATACAGAACCCGCGTCCAGGGACGCAGGCCAGCCGTTCAGGAGGTGCGTCCGCCCAGTGCACACATTTCAAGGCAGAGAAAAGCACGTGGGGGTTTCTTGTGTGGTATCTAGCCGACGGTTTTGTGTTTCTATGGTGTCGGCTCGTGGTTTTGTTCCATGTTTTGGGGAGAAGCTTGCCTATATAAAGCAAAGGAGTTCATTTGGATTAGGATCATCTTGGTTGAATATCTTTTGGTGAGATCTAGTCCAGATCTATGAAGGCGAATCTTCTAATGGACTGTGATCTCTATGGCGCATGATCAGATCTGTGGATCTGAGTGTTTGGGTTGGTTCTGAAGTCCTCATATCTTTTATATCTGAAGGGACGCAGGTTCAGTGAAGGGAAAGTGCGCCGGGACGCAGTACAGTAAAGGCTCAGGTGCGTCTCTGAGGCAAAGGACGCGGCGCGACTGTGTTATTGGGTGCGTCTCTGAAGCAAAAGACGCGGCGCGATAGTGTTTCTGGGTGCGCCGGTCGCAGAAAAGCATAGAGGAACAGTGCGTCGGCACGCTGAACAGTGGAAGGTAGACTGCGTCCAGTCGCAGGTCACAGAAAGAAAATATGCGTCCCTGTCTTAAGATGATCTGTTGACTGTATATTTCTGTTCATAAGGTGTTCTGGGTTATTTCTGTAATTACTGATCTGATATCTGTAGTGGACTGTATCTGTTGTATACTTGTTGATCATTTGATTCTTCATGAAAAGAAGTAGGGGGTTGTAGCTCCCTTCCAGGAGAGACTGGAAAACGAGAGAGAGTTGTAGCTCTCTGCAGGTTGCAGCCTGCGTGCTGGTAAAGGACTGCACCAGTACAAAATCATTGTAAAAAGAATTTCTTGAAAGAAGATAGAGACATATTGCAGCAGGTGGTTTTCTCCCGCATTGGGTTTCCACCTTACATCTTGTGTTCTTTGGTGTGACTGTCTATTTTCTTTATTCATGCTCATTATTTTATGGTACTGATATGCAAGAATAATTCAAAAGATCAAATAAGGAAGATTTGGTAAATTGCTTGATAATACTGATTCACCCCCCCTCTCAGTATTATTTCCAACAATTGGTATCGGAGCAGGTCCTTCAGAAAAGCTTGATCGCTTGAAGGTAGATCGTTCATCATGAGCAACTACGAGAGAGAAGCATCAATCAGGCCACCAGTTTTTGATGGGACAAACTTCAATTATTGGAAGGTAAGAGTTACTGCATATCTTCAATCTCTTGGTACTGAAGTTTGGGACATTGTAGAAACAGGCTATGCTTTTCCTTCAGCTACTCCTACAGATCCAGCTGAGAAAAAGAAGTATGAAACAAATGCAAAAGCAGTCAGTACTCTATTAGGAAGTATATCCCAAACAGAATTCATGAAGGTAATGCACTTCAAATCAGCAAAAGAAATATGGGACAAAATGATCACAAGCTATGAAGGAGATGAACAGGTAAAACAAGCCAAACTTCAAACTCTCAGAATTCAATATGAGACTCTCAAGATGTATAATGATGAAAGTGTGGCTAATTATTTTCTTCGGGTAGATGAGATTGTAAATTGTATGAAAAATTTGGGTGAAGAAGTAAAGGAGTCTCTAGTAGTTCAAAAGATTCTAAGATCATTATCCCCCAAGTTTGAATCCAAAGTATCTGCAATAGAAGAAAAAGAAAATCTCCGTGTTCTTACTATGTCTCAGCTACATGGAATTCTAACTGCTTATGAAATGAGAAAGGGAGGACCATCAGACAGAAGGGAGGCTGCTTTTAAAGCATCAGGCAAAGAAGATTACTATGAAGCAAGCCATGATCCAGAAGAAGAGGAAGAAGAATCAAATTTTGTCAGAAATCTTCAAAGAGGTTCTGGAAGGTTCAGAGGTAAGCTACCTTTCAAATGCTTTGCTTGTGGAAGAGTAGGTCATTATGCTGCAAAATGCTCTTATAAGGATAAAGGAAAGGAACCAGTTAGATGGAACAAGAAACAAAGCGCAAATAAGAAAAGCTACTACACCCATGAAGATAGTGATGGCTTATCAAACAGTGATGAAGATGAACAAGGTAATAAATATAGGTTGTTAATGGCATTTGAAGATGATGATTATGAGGATGCTGTAGATGTGGATAACCTTTATGATGAAATTACTAGACTCAAGAGATGCATAGAAGAAAAGAACATGACTATTGATACTCTACAATTCCAAATTGATGAAAAGGAAAAACATCTTGAAAAATTAGAAGGTGAAATTGTTGGTCTTAGAAAAGAAATTGAGAAAACAAAAACTATTAATCTCAAGTTTGTCAAAGGATCTGAAACTTTGGATGAGATTATCAGTGTGCAGCGGTCTCCACTAAATAAGACAGGTTTGGGCTATAATGGAGAAACTTCTCAAGCATCCACTTCAAAAAGTTATCTTGATGCAGCAAGAAGAAATGAGCAAGAGCACAAGGAAGATCATCAGGTAAAGCAGGGACAAATGTCAAGCAGAAACTATCAGGGGCAATCCAGCTTAAGGGTGAACAAAAGCCACAACCAACCACAGGTAAAATCTTCTCAATTTGGTTCAAGAATAGATGAAAATAGAAATTACAATCAGTTGGCTGGTAGATCCAATAATCGCAGAAGCTTCTTCAATGGACAATGCTTTTCTTGCCATAACTTTGGTCACAAAGCAGCTCAATGTGTTGCGTATAAAACAATCATGACTAGGGAAGCTCAAAAACAAAGAAGTATGACAGGGATTACAAAAAGGACCTATAACAACTTTTCAGCTCTTGAAAATGAAGTTGAATGTTCTATTTGCAATAATTTTGGACATAAAGACTTTGAATGCAGAAGCAGGTTTCCGGAAAGAAAGGTACAAGAGCAGAAAAAGGAACAAGCCTCAGGCGCCAAAACATGGAGAATAAAGGAACCTCAAACAGAAAGATGTGGGATAGCATTTTATGCAGAAGGACAAGAAAATCTATGGTACATTGACAGTGGATGTTCGAAGCATATGACAGGTGATAAAGAAAAACTTGAGTCTTATTCTAATTTAGAAAAAGGAAAGAAAGTCTCTTTTGGAAATGATACTCCTGCAACTATAAAAGGAAAAGGTATTGCTCCTTTAAAAGAAGATGTTAAGGCTGGAAATGTTTTGTTTGTTGATGGATTGAAGCATAATCTACTAAGTGTCAGCCAGATGTGTGATCAAAGAACCGAGGTTATATTCAGATCAAATGGATGCCTTGTTCGTGATCTTGATACAGGTAAAACAGTTCTCAAAGGAAAGAGAACTCCAAATAATCTATACATATTTGATGAAGGACAACAACAATGCTATCTAAGCAAGAATGAAGAGCACTGGTTATGGCATCGAAGGTTGGGACATCTAAGCTTCTCACAAATAAGGAAAGCTTGCAAATATCAGGCAGTTCGCGATCTTCCAGATATCAAAATTCCTGACAACACCATATGCAGATCATGTCAGTTTGGAAAACAAACCAGAACTAACTTTCCAGAGAAAGAAGGATCAACCAGCATGCCTCTTGAGCTAGTACATACAGATGTATGTGGACCATTCAGAAAAAGAACACCTAGAGGAGAGGAATACTTGATATTATTTATTGACGATTTCTCCAGGTTTGTTTGGTTAGGACTTATGAAGCACAAAGATGAAGCATTCGAAAAATTCAAAACCTTCAAAGCCTTGGCTGAAAATGAATCAGGTCACAAAATTAAGTGCCTCAGATCTGACAGAGGTGGGGAATTTACTTCAAATGAATTTTTCGATTTCTGTGATGAACATGGGATAAGGAGAGAATTCTCTACAGCTAGAACGCCTCAGCAAAATGGAGTTGTTGAAAGAATGAACAGAACAATCCAACAAATGGCTCGTGCTATGCTTGATGAATCAGGAACCCCCGCAACCTTCTGGGGTGAGGCTGCACATACTGCGGTTATTATTCTCAACAAGACAAATGTCCGGGTGAACAGCACTCAAACCCCTCATGAGCTCTGGAGTGGTAAAACTCCTTCGGTAAAGCACTTCAAAATATTTGGGAGCAAATGCTATATCAAGAATACTGAGGAGCAGCTTGGCAAACTTGATCCTAGAGCAGATGAAGGCATTCTTCTTGGCTACTCTCCACATAGCAAAGCATACAAATGCTACAATAAAAGACTTGGCAGAATTGTTGACAGCATTGATGTAGTGGTTGATGAAAAGGGATATATTCCTAGGCAAATACATCGTGAAGACATCGAAGAAGATGAGAGCTACCCTCAAAGACAGAATGATGAAGAAGAAGAACCTCAAGAAGAATCTCAAGAAGAACCTCACGAAGAAGCAGAAGAACGGACAAGAATAGAAGAAAAGACTCCATCCAGATATGTTCAGAAGAACCATCCAGAATCTCAGATCATGGGACAAAAAGAAGCAGGTATACAAACTAGAAGAACAATTGCAGAAGCTTCAAGCTATTTGGCATTACTTTCCTCCACCGAACCACAAAATGTGAAAGAGGCATGCAAAGATGAATGTTGGGTGAAAGCAATGGATGAAGAACTTGAGCAAATCGAAAAGAACAACACTTGGGAGCTGGTTCCTAGACCAAAAGATAAGAATGTTATTGGAACAAAATGGGTCTTCAAAAATAAATTGAATGAAAATGGAGAAGTAATTAGAAACAAAGCCAGACTCGTTTGTAAAGGGTATGCGCAGCAAGAAGGAATAGACTTTGAAGAAACTTTTGCTCCTGTTGCAAGACTTGAGGCCATCCGAATGTTCCTTGCTCTCTCAAGTTTTCAGAACTTCAAAGTATTTCAAATGGATGTGAAATCAGCCTTTTTGAATGGAGACTTGGAAGAAGAAGTGTACATTGAACAGCCAGATGGGTTCATTCTTGGAAATGATCCAAATCTTGTATGCCGATTGAAAAAGGCTCTCTATGGTCTCAAACAAGCTCCAAGGGCTTGGTACTACCGGTTGGACAAATATCTTCATCAACAAGGTTTCTTAAAAGGTTCAGCAGATAGCAATCTGTATATAAAAGTTGAAAATGACAAATTGCTAATACTTGTTGTGTATGTTGATGACATTATTTTTGGCAGTAATGAAGAAGCTATGAGTCAAAGCTTTGCCTCAGTCATGCAGAAAGAATTTGAAATGTCCTTGCTAGGAGAACTGACATATTTCCTTGGTTTGCAAATCCAACAGAAGGAAGGAGGAATCTTTTTATCTCAAACCAAGTATCTCAAGCAGATTTTAAAGAAATATGGCATGGAAGATGCAAAACTAGTATGTACACCCATGGTCACAGGATGTAGTCTCAGTGCAAATGATGAATCTGCAGCAGTACATCAACCAACCTACAGATCTATGATTGGAAGTTTACTATATTTGACAGGTACCCGACCAGACATCATGCATGCAGTTGGAATAGTTGGAAGATTTCAGGCAAATCCGAAGGAGACTCATCTTCAAGCAGTAAAGAGAATTTTCAAATATCTTCAAGGGACTCAAAATTATGGCTTATGGTATCCTAGAGATACAGATCTTACTCTTCATGCCTATACAGATGCAGATTGGGCCGGAAGCGTGGATGACAGGAAAAGCACAAGTGGTGGTGCGTTCTTTATGGGTCCCAGACTGGTCTCTTGGTTCAGCAAGAAACAGAGTTCAATTGCCTTGTCTACAGCTGAAGCAGAATATGTTGCTGCTGCATCTTGTTGCACCCAACTTCTTTGGATGATGCAGACTTTGCAGGATTATCACATCACTTGTACACCTCCTATTCCTATCTTATGTGACAACACAAGTGCAATCAGCATCTCAAAGAATCCGGTTATGCATTCAAAAACCAAGCACATACCAATCAAGTACCATTTTCTCCGGGAACAAGTACTTGAACAGAAGGTCAAGTTGGAGTATGTTCCTTCTAAGGAACAAGTTGCTGATATTTTCACCAAACCGTTGCCCAGGGACACTTTTGAATACCTCAGGCAAAAGCTGGGGGTTGTTGATGCATCATCTTACTGTTGATCATCTTCCTATTGGTGGTATAGGCTCAGGGGGAGCACATAATGCATTGTTGGCATTATGGAAAAGGAGATCTTGGAAATAGCTGCAATATGTCTCTATCTCCTTCATGATGGATTTCTGGTTACAGATCTGGAGATGCATGAGCATAGGGGGAGCATACCCTTTGCCCTTGATGTCAAAGGGGGAGAATGAAGCTGAAGATTATGTGGTTGCCATCAAGTCCAAAGGGGGAGATTGTTGGCATTATGATTCAGGTGTTGTCCTTGATGGCAAACCCATTCAGGTGATAAATCAAGAAGGACGCAGGAAATATGTTCAGCAAGTGCGTCCCCGCAGGTATACCATACAGAACCCGCGTCCAGGGACGCAGGCCAGCCGTTCAGGAGGTGCGTCCGCCCAGTGCACACATTTCAAGGCAGAGAAAAGCACGTGGGGGTTTCTTGTGTGGTATCTAGCCGACGGTTTTGTGTTTCTATGGTGTCGGCTCGTGGTTTTGTTCCATGTTTTGGGGAGAAGCTTGCCTATATAAAGCAAAGGAGTTCATTTGGATTAGGATCATCTTGGTTGAATATCTTTTGGTGAGATCTAGTCCAGATCTATGAAGGCGAATCTTCTAATGGACTGTGATCTCTATGGCGCATGATCAGATCTGTGGATCTGAGTGTTTGGGTTGGTTCTGAAGTCCTCATATCTTTTATATCTGAAGGGACGCAGGTTCAGTGAAGGGAAAGTGCGCCGGGACGCAGTACAGTAAAGGCTCAGGTGCGTCTCTGAGGCAAAGGACGCGGCGCGACTGTGTTATTGGGTGCGTCTCTGAAGCAAAAGACGCGGCGCGATAGTGTTTCTGGGTGCGCCGGTCGCAGAAAAGCATAGAGGAACAGTGCGTCGGCACGCAGAACAGTGGAAGGTAGACTGCGTCCAGTCGCAGGTCACAGAAAGAAAATATGCGTCCCTGTCTTAAGATGATCTGTTGACTGTATATTTCTGTTCATAAGGTGTTCTGGGTTATTTCTGTAATTACTGATCTGATATCTGTAGTGGACTGTATCTGTTGTATACTTGTTGATCATTTGATTCTTCATGAAAAGAAGTAGGGGGTTGTAGCTCCCTTCCAGGAGAGACTGGAAAACGAGAGAGAGTTGTAGCTCTCTGCAGGTTGCAGCCTGCGTGCTGGTAAAGGACTGCACCAGTACAAAATCATTGTAAAAAGAATTTCTTGAAAGAAGATAGAGACATATTGCAGCAGGTGGTTTTCTCCCGCATTGGGTTTCCACCTTACATCTTGTGTTCTTTGGTGTGACTGTCTATTTTCTTTATTCATGCTCATTATTTTATGGTACTGATATGCAAGAATAATTCAAAAGATCAAATAAGGAAGATTTGGTAAATTGCTTGATAATACTGATTCACCCCCCCTCTCAGTATTATTTCCAACACAGTGATGTGCTAGGAGAGCACATATTTTGTCCAACGTACATGCTGCTGTTGATTACATGCAAACATAGACAATGAGATACAAGGGAGCCCCATTACACTTTCCCAAGATGATGAAGCCTAGAGCGGTCAAGCTGAAGGAATGCATCCTGAGTCAGATTTGGAACTACGAATATCTCCCACAGCTCATCACCAGTCTACAGGCTTCCCATGCACGGGTGTTCAAGAGTATGGATGTTGTTGTGCACGCACATGCGATCCCATCTATTGCGACACTCACCTAGGCAAAGACAAAGGCACAGAACTGACTGAAGATTGACTCATACTTTGATGAGTCGATGTGCATAGCCACCAGCCCAAACTTGGTGATTAGTGTAGACACCATGCATCAGTATGTCGCTAGTCTATTCACACTCAAGAAAATGATGTGCATGTTATCAGACGAGTTGGACAGAGGAGCCCGAGTAGTGTACCCAAATGCTATGGAGGCAAGAGTTCATTTCTAGAAAGGTTTCACCTTATAGTACACGGACACCATCGTGGACTACCGAGCTGGGCATCAGTTTGCTACTATCATCCACTGTGAATATGTTGAAGAGCTAGTCTTCCCACAGTTGTCCAAGTCATAGTGATTTCTTGCATGGCTTGCTCAAGCCTATTTTTTCTCACATGGGTACATGTGTAGATTGTATGTAATGTCTTGTCAAGTGTAAGTTCAACTGTCGATAGTTGGACGTAACAATCATAGAGTAGATGAAGAGTCATGAGGGTAGGAGAACTATCACAAAGGGGAATGTCAAGGGCCACCCCACCCTTTGCAATATATAGTCCCTCATAACTCATTATAGAGGCTTTTGGTCATCCAAGATTCCAATAGGAGTATCTTAGAGAAAGCTTGGACAGTATTGTAAGGAGCCTTGGCTTCTCCACTGTGCAGAGCTAGTATATCCCTTTGTAGGAGTAGGCAGCAATGATTGTAATGTTCCACTATCGAAACTAGTGGTTGGTCATGGTTGTATTACATGACTAGAACTTACACTTATTAATATAACAGAGCCATCATGTTTCATGCATATGTCGTATTGTATTTCAACTATCTTATTTTACTCTAAATTATATATGTATATGTTTTCTTACACGTGCTTGTGTAGCTATTTTCTGTATATGTATATATGAATCTTACTAAAATGGGTTGTTGGTTTAACCATCACTTTGGATTACTAGCTTACTTTCCATCCTTGTTGTGATGCATCCTTTCTCATGTGTTCCCTTCTTAACTACGTGCTTTCACAAGTTTCCAAGGGGTGCACTCACCTCACCCTCCGTGTGTTAGAACCTCTCATGCACCTTCCTTGACTTACTGCATATGTCACACCCTTTCTACCAACAGAGAAATCTTACTTTCTTTTGTGCAAAACCATAGTCAAGGTGTTGGCTTGATGGGGCCTAACCCAGGTTCGGAGTTAATTAGCCAAACAAATCCCTACACTACTGGCCCTTTCGGCTTCAGCCTACAGAGCGCCGACTAAAGTCACCC
Source organism: Pinus tabuliformis (assembly GCA_031772625.1). Taxonomy (NCBI): domain Eukaryota; kingdom Viridiplantae; phylum Streptophyta; class Pinopsida; order Pinales; family Pinaceae; genus Pinus; species Pinus tabuliformis. The sequence continues at coordinate 696,759,446 of CM062820.1, forward strand.
GAAGTAGTAAGGGGGGATGTTGGAACCAAGTTTCCACACCCTTGAGATGTCTGAGGTGTCAATTTAATCCAATTGTGCCTACTTTCGCATAGGTCACTTCACACATTGTTCTGACCTGCGATACCTTCGCAATCTGTTAGGATCACCTTTCACGCAGCCATAACTAGGGGTTGAGATGCTTTCACGCTGCTAGGGTAGCGATCTACGCTATTTCCCAAGTTACACAACGTATCTTACTTATCTTCTTACAAATGTTAGTTAACCTCACGTAAATAGATACTTTATCTCACATTTACGTAATCAACAAAATCACATATGTTCACGCACCATATAAACAGTAAAGATGCAATTCATACCCAATATACTCAATGCATAAAACAAGGAATAGATACACAAAATTGATATGAAACTTCTCTTTATTAATGCTCCAATGGTTATAGACTTGACTCACCCTACACACTCAGCTATAAGGGTCCGCGCACTCAGCTGCGGACTACTAGGCCTCTGCGCACTTAGATGTAGAGCCTTCTCCTATTGTATGACCCAAACCAGACTTTACACTTCAGTTATGACTCAATTCTTCATTCTTAGATCACTTTTAATGTTTTACAACTTATAGCCTCGCTCTATTTATACAATCCCATGGTCTATTGGAAATAATACTGAGAGGGGGGTGAATCAGTATTATCATATTTATAATTTTATTTCCCAAACATATTTATATATGCTACTTCAGTGAAGTGAACTAGCTTCTACACATGACTGTACTTAAAGCAACCAACATATATGCATAGAACTTTTGATTTAGACAATTTATGATGTATTTAGCTTAAACTAGTATATCAGAGATTTATTAGACCGTGCAGTAAAAGCAAAATAAAGCATCAAACATAAGAAACACACATGAACACCAAGATATAAGGTGGAAACCCAATGTGGGTAAAAACCACCTGCTGTTGTTGTCTCTGTCTTCTTTTTAATAATAAAAAATCTGTTTACAATCTTGTACTGGTGTAGACTCATACTAGTACCTAGGCACCCACCTGCAGAAGGCTACAACCTTCTCTCGTTCTCCAGCTACTACTAGAAGGGAGCTACAATCCCCTAGCTCTTGTACTAGCCAATATGTTTACTAGTATGTAGGTGCCAGCCTACAGAAAACTCCACTCTTCCAACAAGGACCACGTTTCATGAATTGTCAAACTGGATACTCCTGGAATACAACATCGCAATCTGAAGGCCACATTTCATCAAATTTTCATACTGGACCCATCAAAAACATTGAAACTCAGAAAATCATAACTGCAATTACTACCATCAAATGCATCTATATCAACCAATTACTGAAACCCAATCATCACTTTCTGAATCAACCACAACTAAATCAGTCAATCACTTGATTACCCATCATCACTAAATCACAATCAATCTGATCATTCAAAACATTGTCATCAGAATGCAGTCACAAAAACATAAAGCAAAACCTAGAACTCTGCAACATCAAACAGAAACAACTGAAAACATCAAACTTCATAAGGTATATGCTACTTCCATGTGTCGAACTAGCGTGTATATGCACTTTTACCAAAGGGAACCAGTGTACATATATGTAAATTTAAATTTATGATGTATACGCTACTTTGATATGTTGAACCAGCGTGTATACACTCTTTTACTAAGGCGAACCTGCGTATAGATCTGTAAATGATAACTTAAACATTACAACTATTCCAGACTTCAGTCATACCCAGATCATCACATTTACATAATAAAGTATGCGTCAATATTCAAATCTAGACTATTCAAGATCAAAACACATAATGATAATACCCTTAAGCCTTAATGATCCCGGTCCATCAGCCTTATAAGTGCATCCTTAGATCAGATCAAGCAAACCATCAGAAGCTCATTAACCTGCATATATGATTCAACACTTCATAAGATATTCAGATCCTTGCACCCCTTAGCCTAATGATATTCTCCTCTTTATATAGTTTTAGGCATTTCTTAATACCATGGACCAAAACTACTTAGGACCAATACCTTGGACCAAATACCTCACACCAATTACCTTGGGTCAAATACATTGGACCAAAAACTTTGTTTTCCCAAGATATACGCGCTTTTCCTTCTATGAAAGTGCATGTGTACGTATATGCTCCTTTTGTTCAGTAAACTTGTGTGTATACGCAGCTTGGTCAAGGTGAACATGCGTATACCTTTCTTTCTTCATTCTTTGTAGTCTAAACTGTAATTATTTGATGTTGACATGCTACACTGTGATCTTTCATCTGAGCGAGTTGCCATCAAGGACAAAACCTGTATCATAATTCCAACATGGTCTGCGGGCCATGGGTAGAGCTCTAAAGCTGACATTACATTACAAAATTGAGGGCAGACAACCCTATGACTCTTTTACAACTTCGCGCCCACAAATGTGGAGTCTTTACATCAGATTTACAACTTTTAACCAAAAACTAGGCTCTAAGCCCCAAAACTTTCCTTGGGAGATCTCGCGCCCAACAGGCCCCCAACAAAAACATCATGACTCGCCCTTGAGTCACTCTGTCGGTGCGGAGATATTTGAGCGAAGACCTCTCAACTCTTCCTTGACTACTGCAAGATCGGCAGTGCACTGAGTGGCTGCCTGCTGCACTTCCTAGACGTGATGTTCAGAGACTGTGGTATCTAAACTGATTCCCTGAATCTGTTCCTGCATTCCCTACATCTGCCTGAGCTTTAATTCAATTGAGGCAGTAACGACGAATGCCTCATCAATCCATGGTTATATGTGCACCTTCAAAACAGCTTCTTAATGTCGCGCAACGTCTACCTGTTCCTTGAGCGCTTTTTCCTGCTGCATCTGCATGAGCCTCTATGTAAGGGCCACCGTATGCGCAGTCCCTTTTACTTCATCGTAATTCTGCTGCATCTCACACGCCTTTGTTTCTAAGCGTTGTAAGTTCGAGTCCTCCTATAGAGTGGTGAGGACCTTGAACGACTCTTCAAATAGCTTAGTACAGTCCTTCACTGCACTTTTCATCTCCGTTATTCCTGTTTTAATTGCGCTGGCGCACTGTTCCTTCACCTCTGGCATATTTGAAGGCTACGCCTTCAATTGGAGCTCAGCTATCTAAACGTTCAGCTCCAACTGAACCTTGGCCATCTCTTCCTTCACCTCGTGCACCCCTGCTGTGAGTTTCCAGATGTGCGCCTCCACTGGGTCTTCTACTGGGATGGTCAACTCCGGGACCATCTGGCAGGCATCCTCGACCACCTACACAATCTGTCGGTTTTGCGCAACTACCTTGTCGTGCTGCAAGCTTACCTGTTCCACAATGATTTGTTGCTTTCTCATGACCTGGAGTGCGCGACCCTCCTTGGCTCGTAGTTCTGTAGTCACTCCATCCTACAGAACATAGAGTGTCTCCCGAGGGAGCACAACCATATTTATTCAAGCTCCTTTCAGTGCACTAACCATAGGCCTGTTGGCCTCATTTCCAGTAACTAGTGCTCCTTCTGGCAGCACTATAGTTTTGGTCATGCAGGCACACAGCATTTCCTCAGTTTCGATCGTACCTTCTGCAAGGCTGGTTGACAGAGTACCATCCTGTGGAGTGCACACCTGCAACTCCTGTATCTCCTCTCGAAGGACCCCCAACACCATCTGGTTTTCCTCCAGGAACTGCTGGAGGGCCTCCACGGTGACGTCATGCACCGTCTCCCCAATGTCTTGGAGATCCCCCTCAGTGAGGGTGATCAGGTTAAAAGAAGTCTCTGAGGCCTTTGACTTCTTCCGCGACCCCACATTCCAACCAACCCACACGGCAGCGCAGCTACCCTCGACCTTTTGATACTTCACTATTACGCGCAGTCCTAACATCGTGCAACTCCCAGGAAGAGTAGTTTATAGTCCCGTGCCTCCTTTCAGCTGCCTGGAGTGCTAAGACTATGCTTCCCTTGGCTAGTCAGATGGTCAGGCCACCTATGTATGGCTTCAAAGGACTACCATTTACTTTTCCTGGGAAGATTTCACCATTTAGTTTCACCAACTGCATCGCACCACCATCTGTGATCTCCTTAATAACATACAGTCCCATCCAATGCATTTGGAGCTTCCCTGGGAATTTATCAAACTTACTATTGTATAACAACACTAAATCGTTCACCTTAAAGGTGTGCAACTTGATATGTCAATCATTCCAGGCCTTTTCGTGCTGCTTTGGTACCTGCTGATGGAATCCAGCCAAAAATCATTCTTCTTTGAGTTCCTCCAGTTGTGCGACCCTCTCCTCTTGGGCTCTATAGTCCATCATACCTGTGAGCACTGCTATGCACAGACTAGGCATGATATACTCCATAGGCATTACGACCTCTACTCCATAGACAAGCCTAAAAGGCATCTGTCTCATCATTTTCTTGCATGTCATCTTGTAAGCCCATAATACTGCTGGTACGTGCAGGTCCCAATCACTTTGTTGCACATTGCATACTTTTGTAGGCGTGGCGCATACCTTGTTGAACGCTTTCGGGTGGAGAACCTTCTGCATGATTTTTCTTCCCACATGTTGTCTCCCCAATATTAAGATCCATTTGCACAATTTCCCCCCCAACACATGCTCATTGACCATACCTCTCAGCACGAAGTTCATGTGCATCTGCGTAGGTTGTTTTCCATATGCCTGCACCCACCTAGCCAGACTCGCACATAGATCACCCCATCCATTGTACTTGTCTATCACTTGCCCCATAGGCTTCCCAAATCATGTGCACATCATCCTTCTACATTCACACCAGTCGTCAAAGCTTCCTTTGTGCATACCCCACCACCTCACGGGCGTAGCGCGCAGTACCTATTTCAAGGCCTGGAAGGGTTGCTTTTCCAGAGCCTCCCTTTCAAATTTGTCCAAGAAGGCCTCTACCTCACTTAACCCATCATAAGTAGGTAGATCTCTCACTTCTGTCGATACGCAGTCCAGTGACCTTGTCATCATATTACAATTAAGTGTGGTTACCTCGTGTAACCAATTCTACCATCGCTCTATCTCCTCATCAGAATCCGATGTATAGGATCTTTCATGCTCCCATGAAATCCACCCATTCGCAGTGGGATTTACCTAGTATTTCTCTTGCGCTATTATCTTATAGATTAAGTCCAAATCATCATCACTTTTATAGTCACGCACTGGCTCTGTATAGCATGATCCTTCAGTAGGGTCCAGGGGTATAACTACGCATAGATACTTCTTCTCAAAAATCATCTTGCACTTCTTCAGATTAATCACTCTGTTCATGTCAGTGGCCCAATCAATTGCTAAGAGTGTGGGGTATGGATTGCTGTCATCAACAATATTTATCACTTCGAAGTCTACTAGCATGCTTGCTCCCTCAATATCCACAGTGATTCCCTGCAATCGCCCCATGGGTATTATCTTCTGCTGGTTCGCCATTTGCAGCTGAATAGGAGAGCATTGTAGCGTAGGTCTCCCCATTCACTCCCATGTCTGCTTCCGCAAAATGTTCGCATCTAATCCTAAATCCAAAATTACTTGGTCCATTTCATATTCTCCAATTTGCGTGGTTAACCTCATTTCTCTCCACATCCTCGTCTTATGCTTTCCAATATTACTGTCACGCTATAACTTCATGCATGTTTCCAGGAACGTCGTAAGCATATATGGGTCCATCTCCAACTCTGGTCTATCTTTGCTTCCTGAAGTGGAGGCATCAGCAAATCTCTTCTTAGCCTCCATGAAGGTTTCTTGAGCGCACTCCAAATCAAGCTCTGCTTCTTTCACCAAAGCTTTGCGAACCCAAGCACTATCTTCTGGATGTTTGCCTTTGTCATCTCCCATCGTGATTCACATTTGGATCTTCCTCACACTGCTCAGACCTCATAATCTACAGGTTCTGAGTTGGGGGAGGTGGTAGCGCTCCTTTGTCATGAATCCTAGCTATCAGCGTAGGACAATCTTTCATCTCATGATCAAACAAGGTACAATACAGACATGACGGACACGTTGGATTCATACAATTGCAGGCATAATGTCCTAGCCCTCCACAATTGTAGCATATTAGCTGTCTGCAACCTCTTCCAAGTCCTCCTCCACCTCAACCTCGTCCCCACCCCTGAAATCCTGTTCACACCACTCCTGCGTTCTGGTCTAGGGGCCGCGTTTCAGCCTGAACTCTATAGGTGGGAGTTCTATCCATCATCAACTCATATCTTCTACAAGTGCACTCATTGTGTCCCACCGATATACAAAAGTTACAGAACAATTGTTGCGAATTCTGCGTGTACTTCTATACAAATGGCAGTTGTCTGTAGCATTCTTTCCACCTATTTGACAAATCGCACTCCACAAAGTAGGCACCGCACTAGGTCTTGCTTGCACCTTCGGCCTTAATGGTATTTTTCCTCCTCCTGCGAGGTAATTTATGAATAATGGGAAGTGGTCCTTATCATGACCCTGCCCCTTGCATTTTACGCAGCACACCTCTTCACACACTTCTGGTCAAGCTGCCCTGTCCTATTTCAGACTCTGCATCTCAAGGCATAAATTCTTCAGCTGCGTGTGGATCTGCTAAACTTCTAAGTTAGGATCCTGCATTGGGGTCTCATGCAACCTCATCACAATCTCTAAGGCCTCTACATGAGTTGTCAACTTCTGTTGTGATAGCACACTCCTTAAATGTGGTGTTAGCGACGCTACAAACCACTTGCAGTGTTATCCATCCATTAGATTCATATTAGCTTTGAGAATCGTACACTTCAGCCTCTAATCAAACTCCCAAGGAGTCTTTCCTGGTAGCATCGTGATCTCTTTGAATCCAATGATCGACTATTATTCAGACTTCGGCCTGCTAAATTCCTTATTTAGCACAATTTGGATATCCATGATTCCTGCATTCGAATTATCATTAGAGTGCTTAATATACCAGGTCAGCGCGTGGTCCTGTAGGGTGATAACCAGTGTTGCTTTCTTTATATTGTCATCTATAGCTCCCTGCACTTCCCATATGGCTCTTACAACGAACCAAAATTGGTCTGGATCCTCATTTCCCAATCCCTTGAACACAAGCAGCTTTATCGTGCTTGCCATATTGAATCGTGGTGAGGGTGGGGGTGGTACGGGTGAAGAAGGAGGTGACGATGGTGAATCTAGTGGTGGTGTGGGTGGAGGTGGTATTCGTGGAAGAATTTTCATTATCAAATGGATCACACTTCGCGGCAAGACCTTCACGAGCTCTTCCTCATCCCCTCATGGAGGTGAAATCAAGGGGCTATTTTCTGGTCCCTTACTTCCTTCGTTCCTGTAATTTTTTCCACTTCTCGTAGCTTTGAACATCAAGGTAATCGCATAACCCTATTTTCACACAATAACAATTTAATCCAAGTGTTCAGAGACTCTACGTACTTAGTAATGAATCCTCCTATAATTCGATCAAGTGAGTGATCAACAGAGCACGCAATCTTATCCTCTGATGCTTCCAACCTGTGCACTAACTCTGGGGTCCACACAATAGGACCATCGAGCTTCCACCTTCCTTGGCTATCTGCTAGCTTCACGATCCACTCATGCAGCTCACTAGGGAAATATGCGAAGAAGATTTCATGGATCTATGTGTACAGTAGCAGCCTAACCACTCTTCTTTTGACAGTCACCGATTCATGTTCTCCTGCGTCGTGAACTCATGGATCCTTCTATCTAACCAGCCTTCAATTTCCTTTTTATTTGGATTCCAATGATATGACATTAGACATCTCTATGCAGATTCTGGTCCCAACAACGGAATGATTTATTGGCTTGATGGGGCCTGACCTAGGTTCGTATTTAATTAGCCAAAAAAATCCCTACACTACTGGCCCTTTCGGCATCAGCCCGTGGAATGCGGACTGAAGTCTTACCCGAAGTAGTATGGAGGGATGCTGGAACTAATGTTTCACACCCTTGAGAGGTCTAAGGTGTCAAATTAGTCCAACTGTGCCTACCTTCATGCAAGTCACTTCGCACACTGTTCTGACCTGCGAGACCTTCACGATTTGTTAAGATCGCCTTTCGCACTGCTAGGGCAACGATCTGCACTATTTCCCCAAGTTTCACTACGTATCTTACTTATCTTCTTACAAATGTTATTTAACTTTGCGTAAACATATACTTTATCTCACATTTACGTAATCAACACAATCATATATGTTCCCGCACCATATAAATAGTAAAGATGCAATTCATATCCAATGTACTCAATGCATAAAATAAGAAATAGATACACAGAATTGATATGAAACTTCTCTTTATTAATGCTCCAATGGTTACAGACTTGACTCACCCTACACACTCAACTGCAGGGGTCCGCTCACTCAACTCTAGACTACTAGACCTCTATGCACTCAGCTGCAAAGCCTTCTACTACTCTATGACCCAAACTAGACTTTACACTTCAGGTATGACTCAATTCTTCATTCTTAGATCACTTTTAATGTTTTACAACTTAGAGCCTCGCTCTATTTATACAATCCCATGGTCCACGGGACATGGATAGATCTCTAAAGTTGACATTACATTACAAAATTAAGGGCGGACAAGACTATGACTCTTTTACAACTTCGCACTCCACGCCCACAAAATGCGGAGTCTTTACATCAGATTTACAACTTTTAACTAAAAACTGGGCTCTAAGCCCCAAAAACTTCCTTGGGGGATCTCGTGCCCAATATAAGGCGATACCGTATGACCCACTGTTGGGACTCCTACACCAAACGGTCTGAGGTATAATTGGGACTTCTTACCAGGGAGATCCCCTGACATGTTGGTGGGTCCAGCACCGTCAACATATTCTTAATCATCATCAATATTCTTTCATCATGGATGAGATTCTATACTAGGTATGCTTATTCTACATGAATATCTTGAGCTATATCTGCCATGCTCTTATATTCTAGATAATATTTCTACCCATGCATTTTTATTCTTATTATAAATGCTACATCTTCATGAGTATCTATAACTCTATGTACATCATGCTTCTATATTCTAGAGGATGGATCTAGCCATGCAATATTCCTACATGCTCCTACACTACTCAAAAACTTGAAAGAAGACTAGAAGTAAATAGTTTGACTTAGTCATATTAGAGATCCAAAGGATCTTCCTTCTTTTGCTTCTTTTCTTCTTATTTCACCTCTTGAGTCATGTGAGCTTCTTCCCTATTTCCTTTTTTGTTGTTGTCCTTCTTAAGCTTAGGACAATTCCTTTTGTAGTGTCCATATTCTTGACATCCAAAACATTGGATTTTGGATATGTCTTTGTTGTTTGTTCTTCATGGACCAAACTTGTGAAATTTACCCTTTTTCTTGGCCATGTTAGCAAATGCTTGCTCCTTTGATCCCACATCTTATTTTTCCTTGAGTCTGGTTTCCTCTGTCCTGCATAGAGACCACATTTCACTAAAAGTGGTTGCGTCCTTCTTGGCATATATTCCTGACGTGAAGTTTCCCCAATCCTCAGGTAGAGCATTGAGTACTATAGTGGTCATTTCTCTATTAGACATGACTTCCTCAAGCTCTTGAATTTGATCTCTCATTTCAGATATTTTCGTGAAGTAGGGAGCTATTCCTTCCTTTTTTATCTTCATCTTGTATAATTAATTCCTCGGAGATATCACTTCTCCGGTTGTGGATACTGAGAATAACTATACTAGCTTATCATAAATTTCTTTCGATGTCTCAAATTTGGAGACATAGGGAATGAGAGAGTCTTTGATTGATTCTATAAGAATCCTTTGAGCTCCTGTCTCATCCTTATTGTACTTGGCTAAGGCTTGAGTTTGTTCCTTAGAATGGATAGTGATATTCCATTTGACATGTTATAGGAGTTCATTCTCCTTAAGAAGTAGATCAATCCTCTTCTTCCATGCAAGAAAGTTATTGGTACCTACCAATCTACTGCTTTCCTTGAAAAAAGACATTGATGTATATTCATAAGGGGACATGTACTTACTTGATAGGTTTTGAGATGTAATGGATTTTATTCCTCCTTGTAGACTTGATGGCTTGCCTTCCTAGGATCTTAATGTTTTCGAAGTTGCCTTCTTCAATTAGACTTGCTTGATAATGAGATTTGCTTGATGACTTGTAGCTTGATGTAGGTCCTGCTTCAATCTGCTCTTGTTTGTAGGTGCCTTTATGAAAGGCTCTTCCTCTAGCTTTGTAGACCTCCTTAATGGATGATGGATTGTAAAACCTTATTTTCCTTGAAGTGATTGAGACTTCTAGGCTTGATGCTTCAACTTTGTAGAAGCTTCTCCTTGATGAGTGTTCTTGAGTTGCCCTTTCCTTGATGTGTCACCTTAGCTTCGATACCATGTTTAAGAATCTAGGGAAAAGTAGTGTAGTGTGATTCTTCATTACTTGATAACAATTTGTGGAGTATTTTTACTTTCCCTTATTAGCCTATTCTTCTTATTCTTCTTATTAGTGGATATGTGTGTACTTCATCAAATGCTACCAAAACATAAAAACAATAACACAAGATGTTGGCTCTCTGCTAGGGCAAAAACCTCTCTTATCTTGAGAGGAAAACCATTTAGTGAATTTCTCTTACTAAATCTTCTATTGATTAGTGCCAAACCCTAGACCCCTAACAAGAATATCCTCCAAGCACAAGTCAAGTCCTTCCCTCTTTCTGCACCTTGTTTCCCAACACTTTATTCCCCGACACTTCTTCCGGCACTTCGTTTTCCTACACTTTGTATTCCTTCTTCTGGCACTTTGTTCTTCTTTCAATTGTTGGTAAGTCTTGTTATACTTTCTCTAGAAGATATGCCTTTTATGATACCCTTCTCTTATGGTGATCCCTTCACTCTCTTAGCCAAACAATAAAATTTTATGATTGTCAAGGGAGGGTTGTTATGAAAGCAGTGCAACCCTAATTATTGCATGTGTGAGAGGTACCCTAGAGAATTAGGGTCCTTTTCCTTCACTAGATAGATAGGCTTCTTCACTTGTCTTGGGAGGCCTTGTAGGCCTAGTTTCAAACCCAAACAACACAAGATTATGGATTTCTTGTCCCTGTTGTCATATCCGCAGATTTTTCCTCCTCGCACATGTGACTATTTCTAGCCCTAGAAATAGTCCCCTACCTTCATTGTTCTTCCTCCTTACTTTTTTCCCTTGTATACCCTTTATATCATCTTCCTTCGTTCCTCTTTTGCCTCCTTTCCTTTGCGTATTTCAAATTTGATTGAATGTGTTATAGAGGAGTGGAAAACCTCTATATATAGAGGATTGTCCCTCCATTTAGGCTGACTTGAAGAGTATAATTTGGATGGTTTCTTTGGTGGTATTGCATGCTTGAAGGAGCTTCTTGATGGTTCCTTAGGATAGGAGGAGACTTGACTTTGTGTGGAGGTATTCTCTTGAATTTAATACATATTTTTACAAGGTCTAACATGCCCTTAAGGTCTTCAACCTTTTTCTTTTGACTATTTGACTCACCTATATCACTTTCACTAGTGTTAGACCTATTTCAATGAGCAAGAAACTCATTGATATATATCATAAAAATAATATTTATTTTCTTAAATAAATACAAATATCAAAAGTACATCTATGAAGCCTGAACCTAGTTACATTTCCTTCAACACAAGGTCACTTCATTGAAGGATGAGACTGCAACATGCGTAGCTCAGTCGAGGCCCGGTGAACTTGAGTTGCCCGATTAGTAAATAGCTAAGTGTTGGAGCTTGTTATGAAATTGAACTGTGATCACACACTTAGCACACTTTGATGACATGACAACAACAAACCATCGAAATAACAAGAAAAGCATTACCCTTTGAGTGATTGTCTCACAACAAGAAATGACAAGTGCGACACTTGAGATAGACTTTAGGACGACTATGACCACACTTTTGCAACAGTGCTCAACACTTTGTGTATGAGTGCGATAAGTTTTTACATTACTAGGACAGCTCGTCTACATGAATACCAACCTTCGAGGTCACTAGAATGGTTCATAAACATGACATAATAACCAAACTTGCCATAAGAAAAAAATTGATCCAACAAGCGAAAGGGAGCAAGACACTTAGAGGAAACACATGGAATGACTTTCAATGCTTGCAACCATGAATGTCATTAAAGACATAATAATATGAAAATTATAAGTAATATTTCATGCTACACTTAGATATTTATTTCATAAGAGGTGCTTTTTTTTCCATACCTACCCTCCAAAGGGTTATGCATCAAACAAAGTCTTCATGTGCGCCCGATCTTCCATCATACCTTGGGTTCCTTTGTCTCCTTATATTTTCTCCTCAACTCCTTAATATTCATCTAACATGTCATCGATCTCCATGGCCACTGAGAGACAAAATTGCATAGTTTAAGTGAGAAGTGATTGTTGCGGGATGAGGCCCTGGGAAGACACATCTACATAGTTTTAGGGGGAAAGGTGGATTGGGAAATAGGGATGCGTGAGGGACAAAATTATGCAGTTTCTGAAGATAGTGGGTTCCGGCTAAGGGAAGGACACTCAAGGAAACCACTTCATAGTTTTGGATGCCAAGGGAGGATGGAATTTCTTCACATTATGCAGTTCCAGCCAGAAATGGAAAAGTTTGAGGGTTGCAGATGCGAAGTGCATAGTTCAGGAAAGCTGGATGAGGCTAGGTTGCTAGGGAAACTCCTAAATTTGGCTAAGTGTGGGATAAGTGGAACCAATGTGAATAGTGATAGAACTTGAATATGATCACACACTTGGACACTTAAGTATACAACATAGACCATCCAGAAAATATAAAAACATACTTCGCTTCATGCAACAACCTTTGTGGCAACTTATGACAAGTGCAGCTCCGATGATAGACTTTGGGAGGATAAAGGTGACACTTATGCAAGAGTGCATGAAATGAGTTTGAAACATGTCTATATGATGAGAACAAGCCATTCTCACAAAGGTTTCCCCTTGAAGAAAAACAAACTTCCCTTTGCATGACAAGCAATAATCCCCATGCCCAAAGATGACACATACTATATAAATATAAAATCATGAACTACTCTTAATATCAAAGAAGGGAGTTTGAGATCATAAGCTTACCAATAAGTGACTAAGGAATGATCGATCATAGGATCCATAATAGGCTCCAAAATTCAAGTATAGGCCAAAATTTTGGAGGGTGCTGCCACTGCTACAACACTTGGCAACACACTGATTGAATTCCATCTACTCTGTCTTGGTTCATTTTTAGTGCACAGCCTTGGTACTTTAATGAGTATTGATTCATCGTGTAGATTACTTTGTCTTCTCCACTTACCCCATGGGTAGACATGGTCCCCTTTGTACCTTCTCAGTTGAACACAACATAAGATTCAGCCAAATCATAATGTTTTGAATTGGGAAGGGTAGTTTAGCTCGTGAGCTTAAGATTTTCATAGTATATTTTTTCATCTTTGGTGTTGCTGTATTGAGAGTAGGCCTGGACAGTACCCTGAAGGAGTCACACAGGAACACAAGCATTTCTCCGCTTCCAGCAAGCCTAGACAGTACCCCGATGGAGTTGCTTGCTTCACCTCTTTGCGCAGGAATCCTTTCTCTTCTTTCACCTTCATTTATTTATTAAAGATAATTGTGCATTGGCACTTATTTATTTTGGGCTGGAAGAGGGATCCCAACTTATTGAGAGTAGGAGAGGTTGTTCCTTCAGAGAAGTATATAAATACCTCTGATTTAGGTTTTCTCATTTAGATTTTCCCCTTCTCCATTTCTACTAGTTGGATAATCTTGAAAACACCAAAGAAAAAAATTGAGTATAGGCATGAGGTTCCTAGACTGGGCATAGGTTGATGGTTGGACCAAAGTTCTCCTTACAGATGGATCATATTTTCCATTAGAACTTCATAGGCCAAAAGATACAACTAATTACAAGGAAGTCAGACACAAGACTAGCCAAGTATTGAAGTGTCACAAGACTCTTTGAACTTCATCCACATACACACTCGGAAGCCACAAAGAAGAAAGGCACAACACTTATTCACATATGATGAAAACCAAAATGAAAACTAAACATGGAATAAAATAAAGAAAAAAGAAAGAAAACATAGAACCAGGAATCAAAACCAAAACACAAGAGAACAAAATGACTCAACAAACATGATGTATAACCAGAATAAGAAAATCAGGAAAAACTACAGGGAATGAATGTAAGATGAGTGCAAGGAAAGAAAACTAAGATGAAACTTATCCTACCCTATCCTAATGGCTAGAAGGTCAGGGTCAAGTAAAATGAAATTTCTAGTGAAGCCATTGTGATTGTTCCCAACCTAATTCCACAAATATAGGAACAATTAAAACAAATAAAAAGTTATGTGCAGCATAACTTATAAAAACTTGAAAAACTTGCACAGGAAAAAGAAGGCCTTGCCTCTGGGCGAGAAGATGTGTCACAAACAATACTTTCACCAAATCCACATGCCTACCTTTTTTATGAATACCACTTTTCAACAAACCTTTGAAGCCTCTTGTGAATATGTATTCATCTACACTGAGCTCCATGGAAAGGGCAAGGCTGGATTGAAACTTGTTGTCTACAACAAAGCTTTCCAAGTAAGATTGTTCCAGCCTTTCAGCGATTGGATCGTAAATTTCATGATGGCACTCTTGAAAACCTCGTGATCTTTGAAAAGATGAATTTTTGACTTGAAAAGCAGGATCATAATGGGAATTTTGTAAGGAGAAATAGATCTCATCATCCTCAATAGTCATGTCAAGACATTGAGGACCTATCATAACCATTAGCGAAGGCTAAAGTGCCTCACCTTCTTGATAGAAATCCTAATAGAGATATGTTGAACAATGAAGATCAAAGAGATGAAACAACTTCCATTGGATGTGCTGATGGGAAAATGATAAGCTAAATGACAGTCACCAAAGATAGAGAAATGATTGGATGAGTTGTTTGAGCCATCAGATTCCCATTTTGCAACAAACAAACAAAAAATTAATTTGAGCAATCGAACCAAGTTTTGTGCAAGCCAAATATAACAGACCACTTCCTGCAACTAGTGACCAATTGTACAAGCATCATAGTCATCAAAAGAGTTTAAAAAGGGTGCTAGTATCGTGAATGCATGAAACTAGTTGAGGCATGGTGAATGGAGAAGAAATTGATTCGTGTGTCAACTTGTGCATTCATTATCACACTGAGAGATTTCTTGTGTGATGAGAAGACAAATTTGCAATACAATATTCGTAAGAAGACTGAGGAGCTGACTATTTAGGGAGAAGTTCAATAAGTATTATTCTTGCAGGCAAAGATAGTTTTTGAGATGATCAACTTCACAATTCCATGACTTCATGAGAGATGTGCATTCCCAACCTGACTTTGATGTGAGAAATTTGTATGAAAACAACTGAGCTATAACAGATTCTTGAATTCGTTCAGAAGTAAAATATTGAAAATTTGAAAGACTACACCCAGAATACCAAACATTTTTCACGTGAAAATACACATCGAGTGAAACCATGCAGGTAGATGGATCGTGCGAGAGAAACCAGGTCCGATTTAGTTGGGGGGCTTACCAAAGTCACAAGATCTTGACATAATCATCAACGGAAGTTGAAGTGCCTCGACTCCCTGGTAGGTCCCAGAAATTTCTACGATTGTAGAATTGCATTTTGAAGCTTGAATAGAATCACACATGGTTTGAGGATAGCTATTGTTGTTGATTTCAGAACTTCTCACTGGATGGAATCCATCTTTATCACTGGTCTCATTGGAATTTTCAACTTCAACAATCATATTACTCAATTGAAGAGGCTCTTCTGATATCGGTGAAATCTCATGATCAAGTTGATATGAAGAGTTGTCTTCATGCAAAAGAAGAGATGATGAAGGGTGGTAAGAGTTCCCTATGATTTCAATTTCATCACGGAAAACCTCACCGCCTTGTGCCAATTGAGGGGATAACTCATCAGATGTGTTATCACTCGGAATTTTTCCCTGGGAGTTATCAAAAGAAGGAATCATCCAAGGTAACCACAAACCAATCTTTTAGGCTTAGGTTCTAGCTAACCTAAGTCCATAGAGGGCTCTCTCTTTATAATTTAGCTTTGTTTTTATGGGATTTTAGGCTAGTTCTTAGTGTTCATGGGGTTTTGTTTTGAATTGAAGGTTGGGTGGTGGAATTATTAGAGCAGATGGATAGAGCTAGGTCTTCAAGCCATTGGGCTATGGAGTCAATAAATGGATAGCATAACTGAACTAGATCATTAAAGGGAATGTTCATGGGGCAGGCTAGCAAAGCAAAAAGGCAAATCTTTAGGTCTAATGGATGAAATGATTCTAACCAGGGTGAAAGGGCACTTAAGAATCCTTGGACTGGGATCAGAATGAAGAACAGAGGGTGATCATGAAAAAAGGGCAATTAAGAATCCTTTGCTATAGACCAGAGGAAAAACTACGAAAGCTAAGGAGCAGTTAAGAATTCCCTAGCTAATATAGTTTAGGAGAAAACATTTAGAATGTAAAACAGTCAAGACAGAGTGCATTCAAGCAATTTTTGAAATATCATTCCTTGCTATACATTTAGATTTTAGAAAAACAAATAAGATTATGGAAAAAACATAAGGAAAATCAATATTGAACATGGAATAATACTTATTTGTATTTCACTTTACACAAGAATCCTATAAAATATCTGATCTTTATTCCTTGATCTAGCAAACCAATCCAGCCATTGATACAATAGATTTTTGATTTGAGAGAAAAAGTCTATAGAAATGTCTTGGAATCCACCCTACATACTTCGAAATGTGAAGTATTTATACAAAACATAATTACAAAATATCTAAAAACAACTTAAGACTTAATCTAAGGAAAAATAATATCTTCTTGCATGAAGATAAAGACAGATGTTAAATTGTTTCATCCTGTCCATTTTATTATGGTGTTGCTCACTATTTTTGTTGAGTTTGAGCCCTTTAAGATGGCTGATAGTTGTGGTATTTCTATGTTGGAATCTTCTTTACTTTGATCTTTTACTGATACTCTTTGACTTTGTTATCCTTTGACCCTGTTGATCTGTCTTTTACCTATCTCACCTGGCTGACTTCAGATTTAATGTGGTAATTTTCTGATGTAAAACTTTTTCATAGTAAATCTGTCATTTTCTCCCACCATTCTGTCTTAGGCAATCTCATTTTCAACATTCTTCTATAAATTCCGTCTGCTTCTATGTATTTTGCAAAATTGGGTTTGGTGAGAAATAAATGCTTCACCTCATGTTCTAGGAAAAACAAGTTCTCCAATGTATCATATAATACTTTTCTAGTTGGCAGGGCTTTAATGCCTAAAGAGTTGTCTTGTTCCTTGGTTGACCTCTTGAGTCTATCACTATAGTCCAATTGGGTCATGAGTTTTTCATTGATGACCATAGGATTGGGAAGGCCTTTGTCCCTCAAAATTTGAAATTTATCCATAAACATGTCAATGGCTACCTGCATGTTATGGCATTTTTCTTCTAAGTTGAGCATGAGGTTTCTTTTGGAAAGAACATTTTTAATCTCTAGGATGGCTTCAGTCCTATTCTCTATGCCAAGCTCATGGAGCTCATATCTGTTCTTATTGTTCAGGAGGTGGATGAGTCGATTTGCATCCTCAGGCTTATCTCCTAATTCTTCCCTTACTTTCTGGATAGCTTCAGTGGCTGCCTTCACCAGTTCAGTTTGCTCAAATATGACTTGGATTGATGGCCAAATATCATTGACAGAGTGAATGATATTGGTCTAGAGCATCTCTTTAGTTTGTCCTAGTGGCTTCCACAGTGTTAAATCTTTCTCTAGGACTTTGATTTTCTCACCCATCCTTATGGTTTTCTGTGTTTCTTCTCTTTGTTGAATTTGGGAAAGTTTACAGTTAGTTTCAAAACTTGTCACTTTCTCCTTTAATCTTTTGAGCTCTGTAGCTTGGATGGACATCTCCTCCACAACTTTTACTAGTTATGTTGTTTTCTCAGTTGATGTACTTGCTGTTGTAGTGGACTCAGTTGTAATTGGCAGTGCTGTGGCAGGTGGAGATGTAGGTGCCAACGATGCTGCCATTGTGGAAGGAACCACTGTTGTCACTGTGGGGATAGCAGTTGTGGAAGTTGTGGCCAAGTCACTTTTCTTGGACTAAATCAAAGTGTCCAACTCCTTCTCTTTTTCTTTAAGCTGATGATTTAGCTTTAGGACTAGGTCCATAAGCTCCTCATGTCCTTTTTGTGCTTCTAGGACTTCCATTATTTGAGGGTGATGCAGCTGGGGAATTTTGAGCTGCTTCTTCAATACAACAATGTCATCATTCTTATTTTTAATTAGCTTCTCTATTTCTTTCACATCCTTGGGATCATGCCCCAACTCTATCACTAAGTCCTCTAAGGACTTGATTCTTGTATCTTTGGCTTATGAGGAGGCCTTCTCCAACTGAAACTGAGCTGACATATTGTTTAAAGAGTTCTGAAATTGGTGGGCTGCTATGGCTGTCCCTCTCAATGTAGAATAAATCATTTCACCTATTTTCTTATGTAGCTCAATCTGGTCAATGGGATGAATATCCCTTTCCAGTGCTTCAAAATCCACTCTTTTAAAATTTGTTGCTTTCCTTGGCTGCTGAATGGTCAGCTTGATGAAGGTCATCTGTATTTTCCCCTATTTAACATCATAGGCTGACATAAGCCTTGTTTGATTTGTAGGGATCATTTTCAGATATTGTGCATAGGTTTGGGCTTTCAGCCTCTCATTTCTAGCCTTTATTTCTTTGTATCTCTCTTTGATGTCTTCGTCTTTATCTATTGTCATTCTGAAAGAGGATACCTCAACACTTTGTTGCCTTTCCAACATTTGAGTGTGTGATGTGGAAGGTTATAAAGCACCTCCAGATGGGGTGGCAAGCCTACTCCCATCTCTTTATGTGCTTGTAACCTCAGCTATCTCCTTTGTATATTCTTGTTCAGAGACATGATTGACTCTTTGTCTCTTAGCTTGGCTTGTCTCTGCATAGGATTGTGATGTTGCTCTTTCTGAAGTAGTGGCCCCTTCCTTGTTTCTTTTAAGGCTTTTCTCCTCATTTAGAGGACTCTGTAAGACTCAGGGGTACCTATTGGGCAACAGATCCCCCCATAACCAGTTTTGGGGCTTAAAGCCCAAGTTTTGGTCATTGTAACAAAATGTGGGTGCGGAGTGCAAGAGTCTAGGGTTGTCTGCCCTAAAATAATGTAATTTAATATAGAATTTGTCGGCCTACCCATGGTCTACGGACCATGGGAATGTATAAATAGAGTGAGGCTATAAGTGTAGAAGAAAGTTTTTTGGGAGTCTTAAGAAATAATATGGGTTTTTATTAAGGGATTAAGCTCTGAGTCTGTAAGTTGAAGTCTTGGGTTGTAGTAGTAGGAAGAGGCTCTATAGATATGTGTGCAGAGGCCTGGTAGAGTCCGCAGCTGTGTGCGCGGACCCCTGCAGCTGAGTGTGCAGGGCGCAGTTGGGATTGTATCTGAATAAAGGATTAATAAAAGATAAGTTGATTCTGGAATATTGTGCATTTACTCATAGATCTGTGTGTTCATGCTTCTGTTATGTTTATTCATCACTTTATGGTTTTATGATTTCGCGCACTTGGTATGAATGTTGAACAGTTAATAATAATACTAGGTGCACACAATTAAGCCAAGATCTATAATAGTAGCATAGTGAAGATCAAAGATCTAGATAGCACATCTTCGTGCTCTTTACAAAACTGTGCGGAAGCAATCGCACTAGTCGTGAAGGTTAGACGGCTGCTCAGAACAGCGCAGGCCCACAGGTTCGGCTCAAGAACTTCCTAAGACCTCATCAAGACATCCCTAAGGTGCAGAAACCTAGTTCTAGCACCCTCCCATACTACCTCGGGTGAGACCTTCGTCTGCGCACTGTGGACTATTGCCGAAAGGGTCGGTAGTTTTGGGATTTTTTTTTGGCTAAATCACTTTCGAATCTAGTTTAGGCCCTATCAAGCCAACAAATGGTTTCGTTGCCGGGACCGAGATCTGCCTAAGGGATGTCTAATGTCATGGCATTGGAACCCTACAAAGGAAGAAATTGAAGAGTGGTTGGATAAAAAGCTTCACGAGTTCATGACATAAGAAAAAAAGACTCCACAAATATCCGAGAAGAGGTGGCTGGATCGCTACGTATATACGAAAATCCACGAGATATTTTTCACGTCCTTCCCTTCGGAACTGTATGAGTGGATCGTGAGGTTAGCCGATATCCAGGGAAGGTACAAGCTCAATCAACAGATAGTGTGGATTCCGAAGTTAGTGCACAGACTAGAGGCATTAGAAGATAAGATCACGCGAGCTGTGGACCATAGACTCGACTGGGTAATAGGAGGGTTTATCACTGAATTTGTGATAGACACAACTGTGAGCTACAATGAGGCAGAAAGATGTTTTCTCAAGGGACCGCAAGGTAAGTACATCAAATATTTGAATACTTGGATTAAGATGCTGTTATGTGAAAAATGAGTGATGCGAATACATTAATTTTTGGAACGACGTGGAGTGGAAATGTCTACAGAGGTAGCCGGGAATTAGGAAATAGTCTGTTAATTTTACCTTCGTGAGAGAGCAGGGAAGAGCTCGCTCAGGACTCTCTGATGAGTGCGGTCAATTTGATAAGGCATTGCATTCCGTAATTACCATCTCCACTTATGCCACCACTCGTGTCACATCCTTCACCTCCATCTTCACCCACACCACCTCCACCAAACCAACAGTTCAATATGGTGAGCATGATTAAGCTACCCGTATTCAGAGGAGTAGGAAATGAGGACCCAGATCAGTTCTGATTCGTGGTAAGAGCAGTGTGGGAAGCACAAGGGGTTACAGATGGTAACACTAAGAAGGCTACATTGGTAAGCGTGTTGCAGGATCGCGCGTTGATGTGGTATATCAAGCACTCAAATGATCACCCAAATGCAAGAATAGCAGAGATACAGAATGTGTTGAACATAGAATTTAGCTGGCTGAAATCAGAGACGTAGTTAATCATATCATGATGCTTCCAGGCGAGACCCCATGGTATCTAGATTAGTAGCTGAAGAGTATGAACTGGAAGGCTAATATGATGCTAATGGATGTGCAGCACCGCGCATGGTTTGTGGCTTCTTTGACACCCCACCTGAGGATGGCTCTATCACAGCAAAAGCTTTCAACCCAAGCTAAAGCATTGGAAATGGCAATGAGGTTGCAAGAAAAAACGATACATGATCCAGGGCTAGGAGTTCAGCAAATTCACACGTAGCTACAGAATCTCTGCCTGGAAATGTAGAGCTTGAAACAGGATAGGGCACCACGGCTAGAGGCGCGTGAGGAAGTGTGGTGTATAAAATGCAAAGGCCAAGGCCACAATAAGGAACATTGTCCGGTATTCGTGAACTACTTTGAAGGAGGGGGGCCAATTCCATTGAGACCAAAAGCACAAGTAGGGACGAGTGTGACACCCCCACTATGGTCTGTGATTTGTCAGATTGGGGGAAAGCACACAACAGACAATTGTCATTTGTTGCAGAAGTATACACAGACTCCATAGCAGCTGTTTTGTAATTTTTGTAGGTCGGTGGGCCACGATGAGCGTATGGGTCACAGCTACAAGTTGTTGATGGAGTGAACCCCAGCCTATAGAATGTAGACAGAAATGCGAGGTCTCAACCCAGCCGCGGGGATGGCGTGTGCTGGATTTCAGTGGCGAGGTCGAGGACGAGGAGGGATGGGCCTAGGAAGGGGCCGAGGACAATTAATTTGTTACAATTGCAGAGTACTAGGGCACTACGCCCACGATTGTACCAGCCCAACAAGAATATCTTGTTCATACTGTGCTCAGTTCGATCATGAAGCAGTGGATTGTCCTAAGTTGATCGCACAAATGCGCGAGAAATGAGTACTTCAGCCTACTCCGACTCAGAATATTCAAATGATGAGACCTAAACTGCGCGAAGAAGACCCCAATGTGAATATGGTGCTCAGAAGTAGCGCGACCACAAGGGAAGATAAGGGGAAGCAGACTGAAGAAGATACATGGGTTCGTAAGGCTCCTACAAAGGAACTGGAGTTTGACTTGGAATGTGCAAAGGAGACGTTTATGGAAGCTAAGAAGAGCTTAGCAGAGGCCTCTACTTCAGGTAGTAAGGATCAACCAGAACCAGGAATGGATCCTTCTATGCTTACTACATTTTTAGGGACATGCATGAAACTACTGTGTGACAATAGGGCAGTTAAAGGACTACAAGAGCTGATCACTTGGTGCACAGGGTCAGGTGAACCACGCGTAGTCTAAAAATTGGGAAAGCATACATTGCGCACTGGAAGGGAGATGAGGTTGACAGCACAGATTGGTGAATATGAAATGGATCAGGTAATCTTGGACCTGTGGTCCGACACAAATGTGTTACCTAAGCAGACATGGGAACACATGGGCAGGCCCACATTACAGTGACCCCCTATTCAATTACAAATGGCGAACCAACAGAAGATTTTGCCCATGGGGAGGTTGCAAGGGGTAACAGTTGAGATCAAAGGCACGAGCACGCAAATGGACTTTGAAGTGATAGAGATTGTCGATGACAGTAATACTTATCCCGTGTTGCTAGGAATAGACTGGGCCACTAATATGAATGGAGTCATCAACCTGAAGAAGCGAAAGATGATATTCGAAGAAAAGTCCCTACGCATGGTACAGGGAAAATTTTAAGAACCACCCTAAATTTATATGTATAATATATGGGCTAATCCCCATGATACATAGGAAAAATGGGAGGCGATTTTATCAATAATATAATATGTATATATAATTTTTTTGGCGAATCTCTTACAAAATTATATTATCTTGTACAGTGATGGAGAATATTTCACCGAATTATAAAATCTTGTAAGATCTTGGCAAATATTTTACTGAATAATAAAACATTGTGAATTCTTGGCAAATGTTTTGTTAAAGTATGAAACCATATATGATAATAAGAAAACACATTCATTAAACTGTAATATACTAACATACATGTTTGGAAAAAAGAAACATAATTTTCTCTTCCTACAAACAATGTTCCAAGTTTCAGTGGCCGTGTTTGTCAAGGTCCTTACAATACACTCTTTCATATCCTTCTATTAGTTTTGATAATATTCCACAACAAAGTTCTTGTAGGTGTTGATATTGACCACTAGTTCTGTCAAGGTAGGAGAGATTAATCTTTTCTCTACAACTTTTGTCAAGCTACCACTTTTTTCAAGTTATCAAATTTCTTTCTTATTCCATAGACTCCAACTAAGAGATAAAAAAACACATCAAGTTTGTTTACCCCAACACACCAACAAGTAGCAAGCCCCAACTATATTATATAAGAAAGTATTAGGTATCCCAAAGGCTTGAAGGGGATCTAATTGAAAGAAGTGACCATTGTGAGAAGCCTTCCAATCAATATATGAATGTATAAATGTAGGTTTACTATTATTTTAATTGGAAATCTTCAATAAAATAATAAAATTTAATTATGTCTCTCCCAATCTAAATTTCTTATTAGCATAATTCACTACCCTCATACGTCTGGAATTTTTTAACAGCGTTGTAACATGTAGATTAATTTCCTTTTTGGTGAACAATCTCCACCTTTTAGGAAAATATGGTGCAGTGGCTCCAACCCCTATAGATCATTAAGACAAACTAAGAATAGCACAAAAGATGAAAGGTTGTACAAACCAGCTTATTTTTCAAACAACTAATCCAACATCAGTACCTAAAATTTTTCATGAAGATATCATATTGATAATGTTTGAAAAATGGTGGGAAATCTTCTGCGAGGGTGATGCAGAAAGAGTGATAAGGTTTCACTATTTTGAAATTTTTTTGTTAAATCAGAAAAAACCAATATTAATGGAGATATTGGTATTTTTTACTAAATTTTGTGAAGTGACTAAATGTAGCTTTAACCATTCACCTTAATATTTTTTTACAATATAATTTCCTAAGTCTATTTAATATCTTCATTATCATAAAAACCAACCTATATCCATCTTAACTCCACATCTACTACTCTTAGACGGATGAAATCTATTTATCTCTCTAAGCACTTGGTAGACCCAGAATTAAGATGGATCTAACATGATAGAATTTCCCCTTTAAATAGTCTATGCTCACATAAATACCATGGGTTATCATAAACCTGGAGCTCAAAAATTACTATTAGTAATTTATAAAAATTAATAAAATTAATAATTGATTTTTATTTTATTTTTTATTTTTTATTTTAACGAAGTTAAAATGTTTAACATACATTAAATTACAACATCCATTTTTACTCTTGATCCACCAAGCCCCGAGAGGGATCAAAATTAATAATTGATTTTTATTTTATTTTTTATTTTTTATTTTAACGAAGTTAAAATGTTTAACATACATTAAATTACAACATCCATTTTTACTCTTGATCCACCAAGCCCCGAGAGGGATCAAATATTTTTTCGCTCTATGCTAGTTTGCATATCACGATATTTGATCCCTCCTGGGGCTTAGTAGATCCAGAGTAAAGATGGATCTATGGTGGTTTAATTCCCCCCTTTAAATAGGCTACATTCCACAACATCCATTTTTACTCTTGATCCACCAAGCCCCGAGAAAGATCAAATATTTTTTCACTCTATGCTAGTTTGCATATCACGATATTTGATCCCTCTCTGGGCTTAGTAGATCCAGAGTAAAGATGGATCTATGGTGGTTTAATTCCCCCCTTTAAATAGGCTACATTGCACGTGAATACCATGGGTCAATACCATGTGCCATTTTTATTTTTATTAATACTAATATTAGGGTTAATAATGTTTTTTTGCATGGTATTAATAATAATCTAGCCCATGGTATTTGGCCCATAGTATTTTTCCCATAGGTTTCACATAAATATAACGCATTTTTTGAGTGTTCGTAAATATAAGGTGACTTATGGAGTAAATATAAAAAAAATGTTTTATTTATTTACCATACCTCTCATTTATTTATATTTTTATTAATTTACAATATATCTTTTACAAATATGGTATTTGGCCCATAGGATTCACTTAAATAAAACCTCCTTTTCGAGCCTTCATAAATAGAAAGAGGGTTATGAACTAAATATAAAAAGAGGTTTTATTTATTTACCATACCTCCACTTTATTTATATTTTTATTTGTTTACACCCTTGCATGTATATAAGGTGACTTAAGGAGTAAATATAAAAAAAAAAAAATTATTTATTTACCATACCTCTCATTTATTTATATTTTTATTAATTTACCATACCTCTTTTCTAAATATGGTATTTGGCCCATAGGATTCACTTAAATAAAACCTATTCTTGAAAATTAGGGCGAATGGAAGGTTGTAACTCCTAATTTCAAGGGCTAAATTTATCTTTTTTACCCTCTCCCTTAAAATAAGGTGGGCTAACCTCCATACCTAATTTTTTTATAAAATAAATCTGAGGCAATTTGTAAAAATGTACTATGATACAAAATATTCTCCCACTAAAAATGTAAAACCCCTTAATTTCGCCTAAGGAAGAAATTCACCCCTCAAAATTTTCCATGGCATGGTAGTTCCGCTAGATCTAGCCGAAGGAGCATGTTACGTTGAACCTGTGCACGATGATGACAACAACGATGAGATAGATTGCATTTACCAGATAATGGCACAAGACCAGGATCAATTAAACTCTACTACAGATAGGAGAATCTCGTGGGAACACGATAGTTCCTGTACTTCGGATTCAGATGACGAAGTAGAACGCTGGCAGAACCAGTTGCATGGACTGACAACGCTGAATTACAACATGATGATCAGATCACTATGGTGCGTGATGACGGAAGCAAGGGAACTACCAACATATGATGGGGTAATAACGATGGATGAATTCTTAGACAAATTTGAAAGTGCAGTACTAGAACAGCAACGGTACAGTGCACTGAAATGGGCGTTGCGTGCGACACCTGCACGGTGGTGGTGTACACATCATAAGACTATTGGAAACTGGCATGAATGTAGAAGACGGATGTGATTATAGTGTGAAAGCCCACAGCGTCGAACAAGAGTCGGGCAGCCAAGACGACATAGTTTATGCGCCCACCTGTGTGGATGGGTGTAGAAGGGTGTTGTGCAAGCACATCCTAGACTAAGGATCGACATTCAGAACCAGCTGTAGCAGAAAGAAACACGTCGTGCACCAAAAAATTTCCACATAGAAGCACTCAAGAGGATACACAAGACTTGGAATAAGGCTCACCAAACCAGACGGACTAATTGGGACCAGCGCATACCAGTGGTTTGATGGGCCTCTAGGGCCATGTACAGGACTCTGACCGCGGAAATGATCTTAAAGATGATGGGCAGAGTTGAGGCCATAGGTTTGGGTGGAAGGAATCCTCGCATAAGTGGAACAAGTCGTAAGGACCAGGACGAAGGAATCTTGTCGCCGCATGGGACCAAAAATATGTAGATTCAAGAAGCCATTCGGCAAGGGCACTTGAAAATTCGCGAACTCGAAGAAGATCGAGTACGGCTGAGGAAGAAAAGCAGGATCTTGGACGAAGAAATCAACAAACTGGAAACCAAAATTACACAGGCAGGCCGCACCGAAAAACTAAGCCTGACAAAACAAAATGTAGGCAGCCACACTATCACATTGGAAGGATTTGGGGTTTTTCTACCATGGTTGTGGCGGCACCTCACTGAACAAAGGGATTGGGGTCGTACACCACATAAAGGAGAACACGAAGCACTGGCTGACATCAAGGTAATTGCGGGGTACTCGCAGACTAGGATGGAAGGTGCAAGGAAGCCTCACGCAGGTGGAGTAACCACATGATTAACTGTAGAAAGCATAGTCTCAGTGCTCCAAGAAGTTAGAAGAGAGCATGGGACTATAAAAAATTCTGTAGGGGAGCTGCACGACATGGAAGTTGCGTGCAAGATTAGTATGATGCATGAGTTGCGTATGCGCACAGGGGGCCACGCTGTCGCGCCGGTAGACTGGGAAGTGACCATTTGGGTCATTGTTCATGACAAGATATCTCATTTAAGACGAAAAGGAGTGGGCATCAAGCAATTAAGACATGGAGTCAAAACTCGATTTGAAACAATCTACTGCCAAAATGGCATTAATGAGCGAGAAGAGGGGGGAACAGTTGAATTTGAATTTTGGCAGGCCTATAAATCCCAGATGGTCCTCCACCGAACAACCCTTCGCATCTTGAGAATTCAGTTATTGAGTATGGACTTTACAGCTTTAGAGGCTTTGAAAGTAAGTTCAGCGTTTGAAGCATTGTCGAAAGAGACGCAGGACCTTCTGAGCAGAGCAATGTCGACTACCAAGGAAGCCACACTAAGTCCTATGTCACCGGTGGGGGATGCGTTGGAAATCCCAAAATCGCCCCGAATGCCGAGGACTAAAAAGGACCCACAAGGAGTAGGACTGGTCTGTATGTCTTTGCGCAACCCACGGTTTGGTAAGCTATCTATGGAGGAGAAGGGCAAAATGGTTAACATTGAGAGTGATGAGGAGGAGGAGGATTTCCAGGAATTCGTAGAAGAGATTGAACCTAAGGTAGAAATGGAGGAAAACATCCCACCAGTACGCGCCACAGCAAAGCTACCCAAGTATGTCCCTCCGCAAAAAGGGAGGGTAAAGGTACCTAAATATTTGGATGTCGTTAAAAGTGCACTCAAAACCCCATTCCTCCTCGAGGGAATTCTGTTTGAAGGTTTAGCTGTGGGCCGCATACCCACGATGAAGTTTGAAGATTGGGACCTCGCGGATAGCAAAACGTTCCCTCATTTGGAAACTAGCTAGCTGATGAAACAAAGTAAGGAGGGGGTAGTTACAGAGCTGTAGCCACAAAAATGGCTGCGCGGGATGGAGGAGGTCGGGCTACTACACCTTCTATGGATTCCACACTTTCATCAAGCACCAATTACAATATTTTTCCTTAGGCAACTGCTTTTCCTGGTGCATGATGGGTACTTATGGCTGGAGGAGCCCATTCCCATCATGGTGGAGCTTATTCATAAGATTTCTCGACTTCCCTGTATGGGAAGGGACCCCGCGGAAGTAGTTGGCACAAGCGAAGACTTGGCGATTGTAGAGGCCATGAAAAAGAAATATAAATTGGAGAAGAAGCAGAGGGGTTACGTTATTACTAGTATTCAAAACATAGGAGTCTGAGTCGCTACCCAGTTGTTGGCAGGAAAAGTGATGAGAAAATGCCAGGGCAATGAGGTACCAACAACGGTCATCACGCTGGCCGAGAAATGTGCAGAAGGGGTACAGCTCAACTGGGCACAGCCTCTGCGAGGAGTTCCTGACGAATTGCAGGGAGGCCGAGGAGCATGGTAAGACCTTCCACTACGCGTGGTTAGTCTTATCCATCCTATTGGTGGTAGGAGAATTGCTTGAGGATAATCAATTTCCTCCCCTTGACCAGGACTTGCCAAAGGCAGCAAAATATGTATCACTCTAGGCAACAAGGCATGCCACGTGCATCTGTGAGATCAAGATCTTCTGGATACTCATGGAGATGACCATATCATTGGGGATCAACAAGCGGTCATGCCTATCCCCCTTAGTATATGACAGTCTGCGGATATTTGCAGACTTTAAATCCGATATGCACAATGTGTATATCAGGGCGCGGAAGGATATAGAGCAGAAATGGACCGCACTCCCCTTCATCGCAATTGATGACATTGTTTTCGTGGTACTTGAATCATGGTCACCGAAATGGCATGCACTAGATCTGGAGGCACGTGATGAAATGGTGATTCAAAAAAAGAAGGATGCCACCAAGCTGCTAGCACAATAGAAGCGGAATGAGCAGCTAGCTGCAGAAGTACGGGCTTCCTGTGAGGCAGCGAAGGCCACCGGAGAAAAGGCAACAGCAGCACCAACATCTGAGGCCACCACGACATAGGAAGGAAGAGGCCCAAAACTGACCACAAGCCAAGGGACAGATGACATGGCGGCAGGCACAGACCCACACACATCATCAACATAGCTAAAGCAACCGCATAGTACGGAATGGACAGGGCCCCAAAAAAATACCAAGGCTTCCAACTAGATGGGGAACCTACTACACTAACCAAGGGTGACTTATATGGCATCGACGACACATTTTGCCGGGTCACCAGGGAGGCGCTCCAGGAAGAAATGACATAGCAGTAGAATGTGTTGGGGGTGCTCAGGGAGCAACTCCAGGAGCTTCGGGTGTGGTCCCTACAACAGGGAACAGTAGCCATGGGTACATCAGCGACAGAACAATTTATGTAGGCCAAAATGGCTAATACCATCACGCTATCAGAAGGAGCATTAACAGCGGACAACACAGAGGACCGAGCCGCGGTAGGCCAACTCAAGGGACTTGGCCTAAAGTTGGATGCCCTTCTGCAAGAGATATTATACCAGTTTCAAGATGGAGCGATGACAGAGCTCTGCGATAGAGAAGGACGCACAGTACAAATGCTCAGTGAATAGCAAATCAACATCGAGCAACTAAGCCTCCAATGCAATGAAGCAGTAGTGCAGACTCAGCAATTGGAGAAAATCATTGAGGAAGCATGTCATCGCATCCCCGAGCTAGAGATTGCGATAGACTTACCAGTAGGTATGCAGATCCACAAATTTTCCAATGGATTCCACGTGGCCAAGGAGGAAGCAACGAGGATCCAGTTGGACCTCAACTTGCAGATCGTGGAACTGCAGCTGAAGGCACAGCCCTCTACACCACTGGAAGTCAGAGTGTAGTGCCACTGCGCCATTCAGTCAGGGTTGGAAGCAATAGAGCGAGCCATACAGGATTGCACAGGCTTGTTAGATTAGTCACTCTTCACCACTCTTCACCCTCACTTCACTGTAGGAAGACCCAATACTACAGCATGTAGAAATAGAAGCGCGGGAGTTACAGCAAGCCTATGACAATGTCCGGGGGACCGCACAAATAGTCGCCCTTACTCAGTTACTGGCCAAGATGAGGGAGGCCCAAGCTCTGAAGGAACAGGTGGATGCTGCGTGTCAGAAAGAAATAGTGCTTAAAGCACGCATCTAGCCTTAGCTCAAGGAAGCATTCATGGTCACCGCTAAGATCGAGGGCAAGCTGGCACAGATGCAGGGCATGTATGCACTCAGGCAAGGAATTGTACTTGATAATGAGTCATCGGAGAATCACACATAACTGATACAGTGGATAGCCAAAGAATGTGCTACAGACGTAAGAAAAATGCAAAGGTTGCTGGATGGACTCCATGCGAAAATCACCGCACCAGCCAAGTGACTCAAGACGAGCCACGATGATTATGTTGGGGGCCTATTGGGCAGCAGATTACCCCATAGCCAGTTTTGGGGCTTAAAGCTCGAGTTTTGGTCATTGTAATGTAAAGACCCAGCAAAATGTGGGCGCGGAGCACGAGAGTCTAGGGTTGTCTGCCCTAAAATAATGTAATTTAATATAGAATGTTTCAGCCTACCCATGGTCCGTGGACCATTGGATTGCATAAATAGAGTGAGGCTCTAAGTGTAGAAGGCAATTTTTTGGGAGTCTTAATAAATAATATGGGTTTTGATTAAGGGATTAAGCTCTGAATCTATAAGTCTAAGTCTTAGGTTGTAGTAGTAGGAAGAGGTTTTGCAGCTGTGTGCGCAGAGGCCTGGTAGAGTCTGAATCTGTGTGCGCGAACCCTTGCAGCTGAGTGTGCAGGGTGGAGTTGGGATTGTATCTGAACAAAGGATTAATAAAAGATAAGTTGATTATGGAATATTGTGCATTTGCTCATAGATCTATGTGTTCATGCTTCTGTTATGTTTATTTGTTGCTTTGTGGTTTTATGATTTCACACACTTAGTATGAATGTTGAATGGTTAATAAGAATATTGGGTACACACAATTAAGCCAAGATCTATAATAGTAACATAGTGAAGATCAAAGATCTAGATAGCACATCTTCACACTCTTTATATAGCTGCGTGGAAGTAGTTGCATTAGTCGTGAAGGTTAGATGGTTGCACGGAACAACGCAGGTGCATAGGTTGGGCTCAAGAACTTCCTAAGACCTCATCAAGACATCCCTAAGGTGTGGAACCCTGGTTCCAACACCCTCCCATACTACCTCAAGTGATACCTCAATCCACGCACTGTGGATTTTTGCTAAAAAGGCCGGTAGTTTCGGGATTTGTTTGGATAAATCACTTCTAAACCTGGGTTAGTCCCCATCAAGCCAACAGTACTCATGGTGGCCTATGGCTTATCTGTTTTCTCTGATTCCTCTAGTACTTTTGATTCTTCTAGTACCTCTGATAAGTCTGGTGCTTCTGATTCTTCTGGCACCTGCAGGAAAGAACCCTCATCAAGTTGTTTCTCTAGGTCAATCAATTTGTTTTCCACAGCAACTTCAATACTATCCCTATCCTCTAAAGTATTTTTCACCCATTGCAATTGGTTGGCATACGTTTCTATTTCAGGGATGCAATGATGAATATATGGAGCCATCTTGTTTTTCTTCCTTCTTTTACAGATGAAATCCAAGGGATCATATCTCCATATGAAGCTCTGTTTTAGAATTAATCTTTGAAGGATTAGATCTACCTCCTTTCCAGCTTCTCTTATATTACAAATAAAGGGACCTAATTGGTCTTTGATCTTGAGCTGGGATTTCTTTTTGGCTTTAACAAAGTGTACCTCATCTGAATTTATTATCTTCCTGTAGTACTCCAGAGAAAATAACCTCATTGGGAGGTATTTAGGTAGTTTGTATGGGGCCAGCTCACAGCCATAAATCTTGATCTCAGTGTGGTTTTGGTACAATTACCAATCACCCACTTTGGATTGTTTTTAGAGTTGCAGGATCCTCTTTATATCTGAACTGATTCTTGGAGGAGGGCTTCCTATCATCATTGTCACAATGGGATGTACAAATATGTCTATGAAGTCATTATATGAATATGGGGAGTGATATTTATGGATCAATTGAGTCTAGAAAATCATTGATTTGGGTTGACCTTTTGTATCAAGCTTTTGCAGGGTGAATGGAAACTTGTCTGACTAGAAATATAGAAAAAGGCGGTATAAAACAGAGGAGTATTTGAAGACTCTTTCATTTCTCATCTGAGAAATTGGTCATGCATCCTATCAGCTATAAACTTGGCATAATCATAAATAACAGCAGGAGGTTTTCCTGGAGTGTATATGGACATAAAAGCCAGGATGATCTCATCTATATACTCACTAGTGGTATAACCTAGGACACTGGATATCATTGCTACAATGTCTTGGCCAAATGGGGGAAATATGGTATACACATATGGAGGGGGTTCTTTAGGGGTATACTTCTCTTCTACAGTGAAGGTTTGGATTATTTGGGCCAATCTTGTAGGGCTAAGCTTGGGAAATAAGTCCAAAAGGTCTCCAATGGAGAGGGGAGTCCAGTTTTGTCCAGGCTGGATTTGTAGCATTTCATTGATTGATTTAGCAGTGACGATGAAAAGTATGGTTTGGTTAAGGGACATCACTGCTCTTTGACTAGGGATATAATTTGCATGGCAATAATGGACAATTTCTGGGAAAATTTGAACTTCATGGAATTGGTACTTGGGCAAATTGGACTCCCAGAAACCAATTTTATCAGCATGGTTTAGGTATTGGTCTCTATATCGGTAGTATAGTTTGAGAGGGGATTCATGGACAGAGGTGTCCTTTATCTGGAAATCCTTATCAGCCAGGGTGAGGTGGTCTAGGTCCAGATGAGGAGTGTAAATAGGTCTAACATTCATGGCAATTGGGGCATCCATTCTCAGTTCTTGCGGATTTGAGAGTGGGGAGGTGATTTTCAATTTTTTAGGGCAATGGCGGTTCAGTACATAGTAGGTTTGAGTTGCTAGTGTTTCTTTAATTACTTTTTTACTTTAACTAATAAAACTCAATAACTGGTTCTGAAATTGAAAGGTTTTCTAGTGAATTATGGCTTAAATACCTAGAATTTGAGGAAAACTAGCTCTGAACAGGTCGGCTGGCAACTACGAACAGTCAAAAAGGCTCTGTATAGGCTGGAAGGTGAAGTGGGTGCTATGTGGCATCTTTAGGGTGCAATTCGGTGTAGGTTGACAGCTTCGACATTTGCAGGTGCATGCATGGAGGTCTATAGTTGAAAAAACGATAAAAACAAATGGTTTGGGGCTTTTTGGATTTATGCGCAAAAGTAAATTTTGGCAGGTACGGGTGAACAGTGGTCATTTGTCGTGTAGCGGGGTAAACAGTAACCATTTTGGCGTGTAGTAGGTGAGCGGTAAATGGTTTCCATTGCACCACTTTTGGGTGCTCAATGGTATTGGGGGGAGGTTGCCTGATTCCATACATTGAATAACACGTAGCATCGAGGGCTCGGCGGAAAACAGCTTTTTCAGGCGGGTAATGTTCAGACGTCAGGCCTGCTCGAAATGGATAAGGGCCGTCAGATGTGGAGGGAAGCGATTGTACGGTGATCAGGTGGGGAAGTTGCACGGAGGGTAGTGGGGGGCCCAGCAGGCGCTTAAGTGCGGCGATTTGCATTAAAGCAGGGTTAAGGCATCGGGGTCATTAGCAGAGGGTTTAATTGGGTTTTTACCTAACTTAATCGTGGATCAATTAGTTATTGGGTTTTTCGATATTTGGGTAGAACATCATAGTTTATATTTAAACTAAGGTATAGGGCTAGTTAATATGCGGGAGTTAAATATATACGGGGAAATGGGTTTTTATTTACGGGATTTAATAAATAAAAATTAGTAATTAATCAAATGAGTGGAAAGGGGCACAATACCCTAAGTATATGATTTTTCATGTTTTAATGCTTTTCCCATAATAACATAAATACTTAAGATATGGTGTTTTTGTGGGTTTTTGATATAAAAATTATTTATGTGGGGGAATAAATACTTTTCTTTGGTAAAAGTATTTTAACCTTAGGAAAAGAGTATTATTAGGGAAAATGAATGAAGAGAAGGGGGGGATGAATTTTTATGAGGGGTTTTTAGTACTTATTTCATATAAGTCATTGAGCCGAGGGTCCGGTCCCTCTAAAAGTCAGAGAAATGCTTTGAGCCTCTTTGACTTAGGGTT
The DNA here is from genome assembly GCA_031772625.1 of Pinus tabuliformis. Lineage (NCBI taxonomy): Eukaryota > Viridiplantae > Streptophyta > Pinopsida > Pinales > Pinaceae > Pinus > Pinus tabuliformis. The sequence continues at coordinate 696,793,629 of CM062820.1, forward strand.
ATTAAGTACTTTGAACTTTATTATGGGAAATTAGTTAAGTAAAAGGTGAAATGAATGAGGGAAGTTAATTAATTTCCTTTGATATCCAATTTCATGCTTGATTGTCTATTTTTCTATAGAACTTTCATGATGGAAAAGATGATAAACATGCTTTTGTCTAATCAATCACCATACTTTTGCAACCTTTCTTCTACTTACCCATCTACTCATCCTACAATTTTCGCTTCTGTTTATTAGGGTGCATTTGAGCTAGCAAGCCCTTATCAAACATTTTTCTTTCTTTTTACAATAGTAAACTAACTAAATCTATCCTTATTACATCTAAGGGCTCATATTAAATAGTTGAGCTCCTTTTATTTACTCTACCTATCTAATTATCTACCAAAGTTATACTATTTGACGAGATTTTTATTCTTTATCTATAGACATGAAACTGAAAACATGAAATAGCCAAGTTTAAACATTTTGACTATCATGGATTGTGACAAGGATTACAAGCTGCACACAATCATTTTATTATGCATAAAAGTAAAGTAGGAGTGGCATTTTGGCTTGCTCACTTTCATGGTCTTTTTTCTTTTCGGGGTTCATATTTTTCACTTTGTTGGACCTTTTCTTATTCTTTTTGTCCTTTGATTTTTCTTTTAGGACATACCCTCTTTACATTTTTTAATTTTTTGAATATGGAAAACATTTTAAGAAAGCAAAGGTATGTACATATTACAGGTTTAGTCTCAATCATTCAAAAATTATGACTCCTATTGGTATAGGAACCTAACAGTGGCTCCACTTGGGGATGGAATTTCCTGGTGAAATGTCAAGAACTTTGTAGACCAATGGCCTTCTGAATTGCTATGATGTTACCCTGCAACTTTTCCTTTTCATGTTTCTGCATTATTTACTATTTATGAAAATAAAAAATTTGAAGCTTAGGGCCTTCTCTTCAGGCTTCAACTTCAAAAATCACCATCCAATCAAATCTAGACTTTTGAAAGCAGAGTATGTACAAATGATCAGTGAAATCAGTAACTAGGTTCAATATAGTGTTTGAGCATTCAACCATTCACTGTTCCTCCTTCTGCTTCTATGCCTTCCATTTCTCTAAGGAAGAAAGCATTATTACCTTTGAAAGCATAAATGATATATGGGCCTTTCCATAGGAAATCAAATTTCCCATGTTTACCTTTACACTCTCTTCTTGAATCCCATTTTAGAACTTTGTCCCCTAGGTAAGAATCTTCTGCCTTAGCCCTTTTATCAAAAGCCTTCTTGATCCTTTCCTGAACAACTTGAGATCTGATATACACTTCTTCCTTGGTTTGCTATAAGTGAATTATTTGGTTGATTCTTCTTTGGATGTCATTTGGTTCAACCTGCAACTCTTGGAGTAGCTTCATCACTGGTGTTCCCAAGGAAGATGGGAAAACAACTTCCATTCCATAAACTAATTGATAAGGACTAGTACCAATGGATTTCTTTATGGTTAGCCTGTCTACCATAAGGAATTTACTAGCTTTTTGGTCCATGTTTTCTTGTTATCCTCTAACAATTTTTTTATGATATTTACCAGACTTTTGTTTGAGGACTCTGCTAGTCCATTTCCTTGAGAGTAATAAGTTATGGAGTGGCCCAGGGTTATATGATACTTATTACAGAAATCAATCATTCTTCTAGATTTGAAAGCTACTGCATTATCAATGATGATTTTGGTTGGGCACCCGAATCTTGATAGGATGTTGGCCTCAAGGAAGGTTATTATAATAGTGTCAGTGGCTTGCCTTGATGGTATGGCTTCTATCCATTTGGTAAAATAATCTATAGCAGTGAGGATCCATCTGTGTTGGGCAAAGGAAGGTGGATGGATTTTACCAATGAAGTCAAGACCCCATTGTTGAAAAGGTGCTTCAACAGAGATTGGTTTTAGGGGCAGGGATAAAAGCTTTTTCTTTCCTTCAAAAATTTGAAATCTATGACATGAGGTTACAAATTTCTTTACATCAGAAAAAGAAAAAAGTAGGCCAATAGAAACCAGCTCTAAGAATTTTGTCAACAGGAGTTTTCCAGTAAAGATGTCCTCCATAGTCACCTGCATGAAACTCTTGTAACACTTTGTCAGATTCTTCTTTTAATAAACAGTTAAGAAGGATACCTTCATGATTCCTCCAAAACAAAGCATTGTCAATTATGCAAAATTTTAAGGATTTCATTTTTAAAAATCTGCTTTTGGTTCTGGATAATTCAATAGGAGCTTGTAGATTTTGTAAAACATATATGATGTCAGCATACCATGGTGATTCAATAAATGCATGGCTGATTGGTGGAGTCGCCATCTCCTCTCCATTATCCATTTCTACAATAAAATTTATATTTAAGGCCTGACAGTTCGATTTAGCCATGAGCTTGGCTAAACCTTGGCCTTTTATTAACTTTGTTGGTTTGATTTCTAGGTCATATTCTAATATAGTAGCAATCCATTTCCCTCTCTTTCCATCTGGACCATCATGAGTTAGAATATCCTTGACTACTGAATTGGGGACATAGGTTATTATATGAGAATATAAAATGTAAACTCTAAAATATTTGATAAATTTGACCAAAGCAAAGGCTTGCTTTTCCATTATATTGTATTTTAAAGCGGCATCTCTCAGGGCTTTGCTAAAAAAGGCAATAGGTTGTTCATAACCCTGATCATTCTTGTGCAGTAGGACTGCAGCAATTATATGTTCTAAGGCAAAGGAAAATATAATGAAATATCTATCAAACTTTAGACTGATCAAAACTAATGTTTTTTTTAAGGCTAGTTTAATATCTTCAAAGGATTTCTTTGCCTCAATGGTCCCTTTTATGGTCGAATATTTTTTCAACATATTGTTTAATGATCGAATTAATTCTGCTAAGTTAGAAATAAACCTCCTAAGAAAGTTAATTTTCCCTAAAAAGGCTTTTAATTCCCTAATGCTCCTAGGATGTTGTATCTGTAAGATGGCTTCAATTCTTATAGGATATATTCGGATACCATCTTTAGAGATTATATGGCCTAATAACTTTCCCTCTTCTAACCCAAATAAATATTTTTTGGGATTCAAAGAAATTCCATATTTCCTGCATTTGATGAAAACCTGCCTTAGATGATCTAAGTGTTTATCAGATTTTGAGAATACAGTGATGTCATATAAATATATTACTAGGAAGTCATGGATTTCCTTAGCAAAAGCTATGTCCATGGCTCTTTGGGAAGTGGCCCCTGCATTCTTTAATCCAAAAGGAATCTTCACATACATGAATGTGCCCCAAGGAGTAGTAAACGCAGTTTTAGCCTGGTCATCTGGGTGAACTAAAATCTGATTGTAACCAGAAAACCCATCCAATAATGAGATTCTGGTTGGCTCTACTACCCTTTGTAAGATATGATCCATTTTAGGGAGAGGGTAATTGTTTTTGAGTGAAACTTTATTAAGATTCCTGAGATCAACACAAATTTTTATCTCACTAGTTTTCTTCCTTGTTGGCACCAAATTTGAAACCAATCAGAGAATCTAATTGGTGCTATTATCTTGGCCTCATACATCCTTCAGATTTCGTTTTCAATAGAAGGCAATAGGACGGGATTGATCTTCCTAATCTTCTACCTCAAAGGTTTCTGGTTTTCTTTTATGGGGACAGTGTGTTGTATGATTCTAGTGTCATAGGACTTGAGGTCCTCATAACTCCAAGCAAAGACATCTTGGAATTCCTTTAATAGTTCAAGGTATTTCACTTTTTTCGGTAGGAGGTAAGGACTTTGAAAGTTTGAATAATTTTGTGTTTTCCTTAGTGCCTATATTACACTCTCCTATATCAGATTTTAAGGGTTCCATCTTTGGTTTTATAGGGACATCATTTGAATCAAACAAGTCTTCCAAAGGGGTTAATCCTTTGGGAAAAAAATTGTCTTTGAGATTAATGATTTCAGAGTCTTTGTTAATTATCTCATCAATTTCAACTTGCTTTAGGTTTTCTACATCTAATTTTGTAAATTTAGTGAGATGGAATCTATCTATCTTTTCATCTTCTATTTCATTAATTTCTATTTCATCTTTAAAACCATGATCTAATGTTATGTCAGTGTCTATATTACTATTTACAAATTCTTCCTCTAAGGTTAAAAAATTGTTTATTTGTTGGTCATTGGCAAATACTTGCCAGTTTTTCAAGTTATCTGGGATAGCAGGTTTGTACCTGACCTCAGTAGTGTACTGATGGTTAGGTTGAAATGGTAACTTACAAGTGCTGGCAAACATTGCTAAACTATGAGCCTGCATATTATGTTTCCTAGGAATTACAACAACCTCGGTTTCTAGGAAAGTGTTTAGTATTTCTATAATGGTTCCTCTGTAACAACTTAATCTAGGTTCTTTGGTCATATATACAGCTTTAATCTATTTTATCACTAATTCATAGTCTCCCATGAGAAGAAGTGCTTCATACTCAACCATGTTGTCAGTGCATTTGAAATTTCCAGTATTTTGATTCTGATTCTTTCTAAAGTTTGGGTTCCTCACTGGAGGTGCCTGTTGATTATCCCATTGAGGCTTCCTCTCAATGTTTTCTATCCTATCCATTATTTTTTCCATACCCTTGGTTAGAACATCTATTTTAAGGTTAGAGGGTGAGGCTTCATCTTTCACAGGTCCTCTCCTTTCATTCCTAACCCTAGCTCTTTATGCTAGCAAGTTGGTTTCTACACTAACTGCTACACTATGCTTGTCTTCTAAAGTTGGAGGATTTCTCTCTCTGAGTTGGAAGGTCATATCAGTATCAAACCCATCAGGAAACTTTAACAATGCTAAGTCAGGCGGGGTTCTAAGATTGACTGGTATTGCATTGTACCTATTGTTAAATCTGGTTACAATAATCCTAGACTGTTTCATTTGGTCCTCTTCTAATTTTTTCATATTCTGAAAGAATCTGCAAAGGGTTCTTTTTCTTTTCCCATCTATTTAAAAATTGCTAATAAAATATATCTAAACTATCTATGCTATTAGCAGGTAACGATCTAAACCATTTCCTAACATCACCAGCTAGAGCCTAAGCAAAAAGTCTCATTTCAACATCTCCAATATCAATTTCATGTAATTCAAAGTAGTTTATCATTTTATTTACATGATGTTGTGCTGTATGAGGTCCTATGCCATCAAATTGGACAATTTTGTTATGGTAATCTTGTGGCATGGCACTAAGTGTGGCAAGTAACACAAGAGGAGCATACCTATTTTCCATGGCTCTAAGTTGGGCAGGGCTAAGAAGTGGGATTGGGGTACCAGGAGATGATACATTAGTTGATGGAAAACTGGGAGTAATAGGTGATTGATGGGTAATGATAGGTTGGTAGGGAAGTGAAGGTATAAATGGAGGTGAGGAATGAACTTTAGAGGTGGAAGGGAATAATGGTGAACTAAGGGTAGTTGACATTGGTTCAGAAAGCTCAAGGATCTTAGCAGTAGTAAGGGATGACTAAGGGGAATTTAGAATATACTCATCAATTGACTGGTTTACCTTTTGGACTTCAAGATCTGCAATAAACTTTGGATCTAGAACTATGTCATCAATTTCACTTTTAGACCTGGTTCTAAATAGGGAAAGGTCAAATAACTCATGAAAGGGAAGGTATTCTAAAAACAACCACTCACCAGGGCATGAATCTGCTTTGATTGAAGGTGTTGGACTTACTAAACTTTCTTGTCTTTTGGATCTTCTCGAAATCAGGTTAGGATTATCCACTACTAGGGTAGGGTTTGGATCTAGATTAGCCCTAGTATAGTCAGTTCTCCTTGAAGCCAGAGTTTCAAGCTTTTCTAATTACTTTATTTTTGTGAAATTTTGTAAATAACTTCTAATAAACCCTTCAAGAGGCTCGAAATAAAGATTTGAAAATGTATCAAAGGTTTATTAAGACTAAGGGTTTGAATACCCAGTGGAGTTGCCACTATGTTATCACTCAGAAGTTTTCGCTGGAAGTTATCAAAAGAAGGAATCATCTGGGGTAACCACAAACCAATCTTTTAGGTTTAGGTTCTAGCCAACCTAAGTCCAGAGAGGGCTCTCTCTTTATAATTTAGCTTTGTTTTTATGGGATTTTAGGCTAATTCTTAGTGTTCATGGGGTTTTGTTTGAATTGAAGGTTGGGTGGTGGAATTATTAGAGTAGATGGATAGAGCTAGGTCCTCAAGACATTGGGCTATGGAGTCAATAAATGGATAGCATAACTAGACAAGATCATTAAAGGGAATGTTCACAGGGTAGGCTAGCAAAGCAAAAGGCAAATCTTTAGGTCTAATGGATGAAATGATTCTAACCAGGGTGAAAGGGCACTTAAGAATCCTCAGACCGGGATCAAAATGAAGGAAAGAGGGTGATCATGAACAAAGGGAAATTAAGAATCCATTGCTATAAACCAAGGGATAAACTACGGAAGCTAAGGAGCAGTTAAGAATTCCCTAGCTAAGATAGTTTAGGAGATAACATTCAAGACAGAGTGCATTCAAGCAATTTCTGAAATATCATTCCTTGTTATACATTTAGATTTTAGAAAAACAAATAATATTATGGAAAAACATAAGGAAAAACAATATTTAACATGGAAGAATACTTATTTGTATTTCGCTTTACACAAGAATCCTGTAAAATATCTTATCTATATTCCTTGATCTAGCAAGCCAATCCAGTCATTGATACAATATAATTTTGATTTGAGAGAAAAATCCTATAGAAATGTCTTGGAATGCACCCTACATGCTTCGAAATGTGAAGTATTTATACAAAAAATAATTACAAAATATCTCAAAACAACTTGAGACTTAATCTAGAGAAAAAGAATATCTTCTTGCATGAAGATAGAGATAGATGTTAAACTATTTCATGCTGTCCCTTTTATTATGGTGTTGCTAGCTATTTCTGTTGAGTTGGAGCCCTTTAAGGTGGCTGATAGTTGTGGTATTTCTACGTTGGAATCTTCTTTACTTTGATCTTTTACTGATACTCTTTGACTCTGTTATCCTTTGACCCTGCTGATCTATCTCTTACCTGTCTCACCTGGCTGACTTCAATTTTACTGTGGTAACTTTCTAATGTAAAAATTTTTCATAGTAAATCTGTCATTTTCTCCCACCATTCTGTCTCAGGAAATCTCATTTTCAACATTCTTCTGTAAATTTCCTCTACCTCTGTGTATTTTGCAAAATTGGGTTTGGTGAGAAACAAATGTTTCACCTAATGTTCTAGGAAAAATAGGTTCTCCAATGTATCATATAATACTTTTCCAGTTGGCAGGGCTTTAATGCCTGAAGAGTTGGCTTGTTCCTTAGCCAACCTCCTGAGTCTATCACTATAGTCCAATTGGGTCATGAGTTTGTCATTGATGACCATAGGACTGGGAAGACCTTTGTCCCTCAAAATTTTAAATTTAGCCATAAACCTGCCAATGGCTACCTGCACGTTATGGAATTTTTATTCTAATTTGAGCATGAGGTTTCTTTTGGAAAGAACCTTTTTAATATTTAGGATGGATTCAGTCATATCCTCTATGCCAAGCTCATGGAGCTCATATCTGTTCTTACTATTCAAGAAGTGGATGAGTTGATTTTCATCCTCAGGTTTATCTCCTAATTCTTCCCTTTCTTTCTGGATAGCTTCAGTGGCTACCTTCACCAATTCAGTTTTCTCAAATATGACTTGGATTGATGGCCAAATATCATTGACAGATTCAATGATATTGGCCCAAAGCATCTCTTTAGTCTGTCCTAGTGGCTTCTGCAGTGTCAAATCTTTCTCTAGGACTTTGATTTTCTCACCCATCCTTAGGGCTTTCTGTGTTTCTTCTCTTTGTTGAATTTGGGAAAGTTTACAATCAGTTTCTAAACTTGCCACTTTCTCCTTTAATATTTTGAGCTTTGTAGCTTAGATGGACATCTCCTCCATAGCTTTTAGTAGTTTTGTTGTTTTCTCAGTTGGTGTACCTGCTGCTATAGTGGACTCAGTTGTAATTGGCAGTGCTGTGGCAAGTGGAGCTGTAGGTGCCAATGATGCTACCAATGTGGAAGCAATTGTTGTTGTCATTGTGGGGATAACAGTTGTGGAAGTTCTGGCTAGGTCACTTTGCTTGGACTGAATCAAAGTTTCCAACTCCTTCTCTATTTCTTTAAGCTGGTGATTTAGCTTTAGGACTAGGTCCATAAGCTCTTCATGTCATTTTTGTGCTTCTAGTACTTCCATTGTTTGAGGGTGATGCAATTGGGGAATTTTGAGTTGCTTCTTCAGTGCAGAAATGTCATCATTCTTCTTTTTAATTAGATGCTCTATTGCTTTCACATCCTTGGGATCATGCCCCAACTTTATCACTAACTCCTATAAGGACTTGATTCTTGTATCTTTGGCCTATGAGGAGGCCTTCTCCAACTAAAACTAAGCCGACATATTGTTTAAAGAGTTCTGCAATTGGTGGGCTACTATGGCTTTCCCTGTCAATGTAGAATAAATCATTTCACCTATTTGCTTATGTAGCTTAATCTGGTCAATGGGATGAATATCCCTTGCCAGTACTTCAAAATCCACTCTTTTAAAATCTGTTGATGTCCTTGGCTGCTGAGTGGTCGGCTTGATGAAGGTCATCTAAATTTTCCCCTCTTTAACATCATAGGATGACATAAGCCTTGTTTGATTGGTAGGGGTCATTTTCAGATATTGTGCATAGGTTTGGGCTTTCAGCCTCTCATTTCTAGCCTTTATTTCTTTGTATCTCTCTTTGATGTCTTGGTATTTATCTGTTGGCATTCTGAAAGAGGATACCTCAACACTTTGCTGCCTTTCCAACATTTGAGTGTGTGATGTGGAAGGTTCTAGAGTTCCTCCAGATGGAGTGGCAAGCCTACTCCCATCTCTTTCTATGCTTTTAACCTCAGTTGTCTCCTCTGTATATTCTTGTTCATAGATAGGATTGACTCTTTGTCTCTTAACCTGGCTTGTCTCTGCATAGGCTTGTGATGTTGCTCTTTCTGAAGCAGTGGCCCCTTCCCTATTTCTTTTGAGGCTTTTCTCCTTATTTAGAGGAGTCTGTAAGACTGGGGGTACTCATGGTGGCCTCTGGTCTATCTGTTTTCTTTGATTTCTCTGGTACTTCTGGTTCTTCTGGTACCTCTTATAGGTTTGGTGCTTCTGATTCTTCTAGCACCTGTCGTAATAACCTTCATCAAGCTATTTCTCTAGGTCAATCAATGTGTTTTCCGCAACAACTTTAGTACTATCCCTATCCTCTAAAGTATTTTCCACCCATTGCAATTGGTTGGCATACTTTTCTATTTCAGGGATGTGGTGATGAATATAGGGAGCCATCTTTTCTTTCTTCCTTCTTTTACAGATGAAATCCAAGGGATCATATCTCCATATGAAGCTCTGTTTTAGATTTAATATTTGAAGGATTAGGTCTGCCTCCTTTCCAGCTTCTCTGCTATTACAAATAAAGGGACCTAATTGGTCTTTGATCTTGAGCTGGGCTTTCTTTTTGGCTTTAACAAAGTGTACCTCATCTGAATTTATTATCTACCTATAGTACTCCAGAGCAAATAACCTCATTGGGAGGTATTTAGGTAGTTTGTATGGGGCCAACTCACAGCCATAAATCCTGATCTCAGTGTGGTTTTGGTACAAGTACCAATCACCCACTTTGGATTGTTTTGAGAGTTGCAAGATCCTCTTTATATCTGAACTGATTCTTGGAGGAGGGCTTCCTATCAGCATTGTCACAATGGGATGTACAAATAGGTCTATGAAGTCTGTATATGAATATGGGGAGTGATATTTATGGATCAATGGAGTCCAGAAAATCACTGATCTAGGTTGACCTTTTGTATCAAGCTTCTGCAGGGTGAATGGAAACTTGTCTGACTGGAAATATAGAAAAAGGTGGTACAAAACAGAGGAGTATTTGAAGACTCTTTCATTGCTCATTCTGAGAAACTGGTCATGCATCCTATTGGCTATAAACTTGGCATAATCATAAATAACAGCAAGAGGATGTCCTAGAGTTTATACGGACATAAAAGCTAGGATGATCTCATCTATATACTATCTAGTGGTATAACCTAGGACACTGGATATCATTGCTACAATGTCCTGGCCAAATGGGGAAAATATGGTATACACATATGGAGGGGGTTCTTTAGGGGTATAATTCTCTTCTACAATGAAGGTTTGGATTATTTGGGCCAATCTTGTAGGGCTGAGCTTAGGAAATAAGTCCAACGAGTCTCCAATGGAGAGGGGAGTCAAGTTTTGGTGAGGCTGGATTTTTAGCATTTCATTTATTGATTCAGCAGTGATGGTTAAAAGTATGGTTTGGTTAGGGGACATCACTGCTCTTTGACTGGGGATATAATTTTCATGGTAGTAATGTACAATTTCTAGGAAAATTTGAACTCTAGGGAATTGGTACTTGGGAAAATTGGACTCCCAAAAACCAATTTTATCAGCATGGTTCAGGTATTGGTCTCTGTATCGGCAATATAGTTTGAGAGGGGATTCATGGACAGAGGTGTCCTTTATCTAGAAATCCTTATCAGCCAAGGGAAGGTGGTCTAAGTCCAGATGAGGAGTGGAAATAGGTCTAACATCCATGGCAATTAGGGTAGCCATTCTCAGTTCTTGTGGATTTGAGAGTGGGGAGGTGATTTTCAGTTTTTTAGGGCAATGGCGGTTCAATACAGAGTAGGTTTGAGTTGCTAGAGTTTATTTAATTATGTTTTTACTTTAACTAATAAAACTCAGTAAATGGTTCTAAAATTGATAGGTTTTCCAGTGAATTATGGCTTAAATACCTAGAATTTAAGGAAAACTAGCTTTGAACAGGTCGGCTGGCAAATGTGAATGGTCGAAAAGGCTCTGTGTAGGCTGGAAGGTGAACTGGGTGCTCTATGGTGTCTTTAGGGTGCAATTGGATGTAGGTTGACAACTTTGACATTCACAGGTGCGTGCATGGAGGTTTACAGTTGAAAAAATGATAAAAACAAATGATTTGGGGCTTTTTGGCTTTATGCGCGAAAGTCAATTTTGGCGAGTACGGGTGAACAGTGGTCATTTGTCATGTAGTGGGGTGAACAGTAACCATTTTGGCATGTAGCAAGTGAGCGGTAAATGGTTTCCATTGCACTGCTTTTGGGCGCTTGATGGTATTGGGGGCAGGCTACCCGATTCCATACATTGAATGACACGTAGCATCGGGGGCCCTTCAGAAAACAACTTTTTTGGGTGGGTAATGTTCAGACGTCAGGCCCGCCTGAAATGGATAAGGGCCGTCAAATCTGGAGGGAAACGATTGTACGATGATCAGGCGAGGAAGTTGCACGAAGGGTAGTGGGGGGCCTGGCGAGCGCTTAATTGTGGTGGTTTTTGGATTAATGAAGGATTAAAGTAGGGTTAAGACGTCAGGGTCATTATCAAAGGGTTTAATTGGGTTTTTACCTAACTTAATCACGGATCGATTAGTTAGTGGGCTTGTTTCTATTTGGGTAGAACATCATAGTTTATATTTAAACTAAGGTATAGGGCTAGTTAATGTGCGAGAGTTAAATGTATACGAGGAAATGGGTTTTTATTTACGGGATTTAATAAATAAAAATTAGTAATTAATCGAATGAGCGGAAAGGGGCACAATACCCTAAGTATATGATTTTTCATGTTTTAATGCTTTTCCCATAATAACATAAATACTTAGGATATGGTGTTTTTGTGGGTTTTTGATATGAAAATGATTTATGTGGGGGAATAAATACTTTTCCTAGGTAAAAGTGTTTTAACCTTAGGAAAGGAGTATTATTAGGAAAAATGAATGAAGAGAAGGGGGGGATGAATTTTTATGAGGGAGTTTTTAGTACTTATTGCCTATAAGTCATTGATTCGAGGGTCCGTCCCTCCAAAAGTCAAAGAAATGCTATGAGCCTCTTTGACTTGGGGTTTTTAAGTACTTTGAACTCTATTGTGGGAAATTAGTTAAATAAAAGGTGAAATGAATGAGGGAAGTTAATTAATTTCCTTTGATATCCAATTTCATGCTTGATTGTCCATTTTTGTATAGAAATTTCATGATGGAAAAGATGATAAACATGCTTTTGTCTAATCAATCACCATACTTCAGCAACCTTTCTTCTACTTACCCATCTACTCATCCTACCATTTTCACTTCTCTTTATTAAGGTGTATTTTAGATAGCAAACCCTTATCAAACATTTTTATTTCTTTTTACAATAGCAAACTAACTAAATCTATCCTTATTACATCCAAGGGCTCAGATTAAATAGTTGAGCTCCGTTTATTTATTCTACCTATCTAATTATCTGCCAAAGTTACACTGTTTGGCGAGATTTTTATTCTCTATCTATAGACATGAAACTGAAAACATGAAATAGCCAAGTTTAAACATTTTGACTATCATGGATTGTGACAAGGATTACAAGCTGCACACAATCATTTTATTCTGCATAAAAGTAAAGTAGGAGTGGAATTTTGGCTTGCTCACTTTCATGGTCTTTTTTATTTTTGGGGTTCATATTTTTCAATTTTTTGGACCTTTTCTTATTCTTTTTGTCCTTTGATTTTTCTTTTAGGACATACCCTCTTTACATTTTTTTATTTTTTTAATATGGAAAACATTTTCAGAAAGCAAAGATATGTACATATTATAGGTTTAATCTCAATCATTCAAAAATTATGACTCCTATTGGTATAGGAACCTAACAGGATGAAGAAACAAAAGAACATGGAGTATCTTCGATGTCAGTGGATGCGTTGCGAACGGTAGGACACAAGGGATAATGAGGTGAAGAGGAAGTTTCGATATGAACATCTACTTTGACCGAAGAAGATTCTAGATCTAAATTAAAATCTTCATGAGAAACCAGAAGATCATATGATGTGCTTGGGCATTCATCAAGGAATACAGAAATATTGGAATGATTACTACCCAAGTCTGGGGGTTGATTGAAAGAATTCAAGAATGGAAACTCATTTTTTTGACACGAAATATTTTGAAACAGAGAGGAAAAATTGATAGTGTCTTCACCTTTCTATTCCTTTACCTAGTAAAGTGATTGCCTTATACCTGATCGCAATTTGAGCCAGAAGTTTGAGAATTAAGAGAATGTGAAAAATTGGCTAATGAAGCAGATTGACCAAGAAGGTCATGGTACAAAGAGTCATGATGTGAATAATATCGAGGATAAGAGAAATCTAGATGAGCCTTGAGATTAGAGTTGTGAACGATGACATCGTCTTGCAGAATGGAGGAGTGAGTCTTCATGGTAGTCTTCCTAAGCCATTCTGTAATTTCCTCCATTGAAGCGGGAGAAGAATTAGAAGATGGGTTGGAGATTTGATTCGCAATCTTCCCAACTTTACAATCACCCCAGGAGGCACCTACATTAGGACTGAAAAAGGAGGAGGACATGGAACAAAAGGGGTATTAGGCTCCTCCTCTACGATTTGAGGTGCCTCATGATCTGCAAGAGTTGTGGAGGAAAGGAAAATAGGAGGTTCACCATATTTGGAGACATGAACCAAGCCTTTAAACCCCTGTCTCAAGAAATGCAATTTCAAATTTTTGTCAGTAATTTCACAACAAAGGCAAAGGAACCGATCAAAAAAGTCCTCAACTGATTCATGAGGATCCATTCTTAAATGAAAAATTCTTTCACAGACATCTGGGTGGCTATACCTATCGAAATATTTATTCATCATCAGGGCAAGCTGACTGAATGAACAAATAGAAGAAATGGGTAATGTATGACACCATTGTTTAACATGATCTTTGAATGTGAGGGTGAGGAATCTAGACATGACAACTTCAGAATCTATTTGGTGACAATGACAAAAATAGGTAACTTGAAGCAAATGTACATGAAAATTTGATTCACCCTCACCATTGAACTTCAACTTGGATAGGTCATGAATAACTTCCACATGGATGGTGCAATTAATATCTTTAGAAAAACATCATAGGATTATGATTTCGGGAAGAGCCATTTTAAATGAGATTCAAACTAGACTCTACGGGCACAGCCTATCATCTAGCCCTCATTCTAGCGCCATTTTGTTGAAGGTGTTGGAAATCCATCAACCAAGGGGATCTCCCCAATATGAAGTCCTAATTATACCTCACACCGTTTGGTATAAGAGTCCCATCTCGTATAAAGGCGTGGTTGCCAAATACACAAATATCTGTGTTGGCTCTAGCTGTTAGCATAGGAGAGTGATGCAATGGTATCTTCAAACAACAAGGTAAGTGTTCCTAGTGAGTGTGCAACGCAACTGTGTCAAGGTTCTCTTACTGAAAAGGGAGGAGAAAAGTGAGACTTTAAGTGAGAGGTAATAGTGCCACCTAGGAAGAGACACACGCGAACCAAGAAGGTATATCCAACATCCAGCGGAATAGTCTAAAACAGATGCAGTAGTTGTTAAAACCAAAGTACAAGGAAAGATTTGTCCACCATCTACCAGAATAGTCCACAAAGGATATGACAGTTGTTATAACCAATAATTGAGGAAGGTATGTCCAGTACCATGTGGAGTAGCCCACAAGGATGAGACAACAGTGATAACCAATACAGCACATCCCAATGAGGTAAGCACTAAAAGAACTGAAATAGTTCAACTATCTTAGTACATGTGAAACAAACATGAATTACAAATGTTGAAAGAATAGTCTTACAAACATCCACAAGTCATGCATGGAAATTTGCTAGCCTGAACAAGCTTCGATATTAAGAAAAAGTCCCAAGACACATATTCACATCATACATCACTAGCCCAATAGTGGGACATTGGAGCCACTCCTTGCTCCTAGAAGAAACTGACTGAAACTTTGTACGCTTTGTGGAGGAGCCAAGGTGAAAATTCCTTTTCTCATACAACGAGGGGGCTATATATAACCACGAGGTGATGCTTGACCCTTGTGACTCTTCGACTACCCTCATGACTATTCAACTTCCTATGACTTTTCAACTGACATGACTCTTCATATTCATGTGTGTCCATTGGACTTCCACTTTACATTACATTCTATTTACAATAGACATGGCCCATAATAGTGATGTGGCCTTTCAAAACTCATGATATGACTTGACATGACACTATTGACATGGACTATCTTGTTGAGGTGGAAATGTCAAGCCGTTGTTGCTATTGAGTGATGGATGTGTTCTTGGATGTGCTTTCTCTTCTCCTCCACATAGCTTTATGATGTGGGGTCTTCAATGATCTTTGGTCTTGAGAGGTGGTTGCATCCACGGTTTCCCTTTTCTTGTACTTGATAAGCTTCTTTGTCCATCCAGCTGTAAGTGAGTCTTTTAGTATGTTCTCTCCTTCTTCTTATTCTTCATCATCTCTCCATGATCTAACAGTGTACATGTTCCTACAATTCACTCATGACAGGACGACATCAATCTGAAAATCTGTACTCTAAGATGGTGCATTATCATCCATGGATTAAGCTTGGGACAAGTCACAGGCTTGGAGATAAGGCTCAGTGAATGCGCATTGTGCAGTTCTAGTTGGCAAGGAGAGAGCTTGATCACTGAGCTTGCGCAGAGCATAGCTCAAACTTGACTAAGGAACTTTTGAGCATAGTCCTCACTGGGGAGAAAAATTGCATAGTG
This sequence comes from Pinus tabuliformis, assembly GCA_031772625.1. Classification (NCBI taxonomy): domain Eukaryota; kingdom Viridiplantae; phylum Streptophyta; class Pinopsida; order Pinales; family Pinaceae; genus Pinus; species Pinus tabuliformis. The sequence goes on from CM062820.1 coordinate 696,809,306, forward strand.
GACACTCGAAGACAAGATTGCAATGTTCAAGTCAGCAATGGCTAGTGCAATGTGAGGCCAAGAGAGTTCAAGTCTACACAATTTTCAGAGGCAAGGAGGACTTGTCCGTAGAGAGGCCTGGAGGAAAAATCTACGTAGTTCTTGAGGATAGTGATATTTGGCTGAGGGAGGACACTGGGGACATATCTAAGTAGTTTTAGAGGCCAAGGGAGGCTGAGCTCTCTGCGTAGTTTTAGAGGCCAAGGGATTTTTGGCACTCTACGACTACGTGATTCCAATAGGCAAGAGAAAATCTTGAGGACCAAAAGTGTGAAATGTGTAGTTGAAGCCAGACCGGAAGGAACTGCTACACAATTCTAGGAGTCAGGGAAGGTTGTTGAACTCTAGAATTGGTTAGTGAAACTGCCCTGGAGGACAGTGTTTGTGCACTACGCAATTCTAGTGAGCAAGGTCACCTCATTGGGGGCTGAGACTGCATAGTGCACAGCTTAGTTGGGGCCTGGTGAAGCTGAGTTGCTCGATCGGGAATCTTTTCTAAAAATGGCTAAATGCAGGAACTTGTGATGAACTTGAACTATGATCACACACTTAGCACACTTCGATGGCACGACAACAACAGACCAATGGAACAAGAAGCAAAGCATTACCCTCCGAGTGGTTGTCTCACAACAAGAAATGACAAGCACGATACTTAAGATGTACTTTAGGATGAGCATGACGACACTTGTGCGACAGTTCTCAAGACTTTGTGTATGAGTGCGACAGGTGTTTACATGGCTAGGAAAACTCGTATACATGAATAAAAACCTTCAAGGTCACCAGAAAGGTTCGCAAACATGACATAACAACCAAACATGCCAGAATACAACCATTGATCCAACAAGCGAAAGGGAGAAAGACACTTAGAGGAAACACATGGAATGACTTTCATTACTTGAAACCATGCATGTCATTGAAGACATAATGATATGAAAATGATAATTATTCCTTCATGCTACACTAAGATATGTATTCCATAAGATGTTATTTTATTTCCATACCTACCCTCCAAAGGGTTATGCATCAAATGAAGTCTTCATGTGGTCCCGATCTTCCATCGTACCCTAGGTTCCTTGGTCTCCTTATCTCCTTGAGAATCATCTAGCATGTCATCCATATTCGTGGCCACTTAGAGACAAAATTATGCAGTTTAAGTGGGAAATGACTAGTGTGGGATGAGGCCCTAGGAGGACACATCTGGGCAGCTTTAGGAGGTAAGTGTTATGAAACCAGCTCAAGAAAAGATAGAAAAGATAGATCAATGCCTTAGAATTCAGCCTCTTCGAGGGGGAAACCTCCTTTACATTACATAAATGAACAATTCTTGGATGATTCAAATGACAAAACCTCCTTTCTATATATAGGAGTCTAAGGAGTCACAATATAATCCAGCCGACCTAACAATAATAATATAAAGCCACAAAAATAACAATAGAGGGATTCTATGGGGCACAGAAATAACAATATGGGGGTAATAGGGGCACAACAATATAAATAAGGGGTATAACTACAATAGTAATGGGGTAATCACTAGTATTATAGGGACCCAACATGCCCCTCTCCTTCAAAAAAGTGTTGTCCTCAACGCTTGAGTAGTTCTGGATACTTCTGCATAAAATTCTCATCCTCCCATGTGGAATCTTCAGCGGATAAGTTCTTCCACTTGATAAGATACTCTGAAATTGATCGATTTCGTAGCTGTCGAGTTCTTGTTTCTGTGACTGCTTCCGGTTCCAATATAATTTTTCCTTCCTCGTCAAGTTCTGGCAATATTGTTTGAATTGGGAGCTTGTCGCCTATAACCTTCTTTAAACATGAAACATGGAAAACTGGGTGCAATCGAGAAGCTGCAGGAAGCTCCAATTTGTATGCCATAGTACCAATCTTTTGCAACACCTTGTACGGACCATAATACTTTGGTGATAATTTATTATCCTTCTTAGCTTGCTTTAGGGACATTTGCTTATATGGTTGTAGCCGTAGGAATACCCAATCACCTACATCAAAACTTCTTTCACTGCGATGTTGATCTGCCTGTTGTTTCATTCTATTTGTGCCAACACGAGGTTATCCTTTAAGAGTTGGAGGACTTGTTGTTGATGTTCGATGTGATGTTCCACTGCCTGAACCTTAGAATTTTCTCTTAAATATGATGTGATGGATGGTGGTTGATACCCATAAAGTGCCATAAATGGGGTCATTTTTGTTGCTGTATGGAAGGAAGTGTTATACCACCATTCAGCCAGAGGCAACCATTTGACCCATTGTGTCTGTTTATCAGATACAAAGCAACGAAGATATCCTTCCAAACATTTGTTTACTATCTCAGTTTCCCATCAGATTGAGGATGATAAGATGAGCTATGAGCTAACTGAGTACCAAGACAAGAAAATAATTTTGTCCAAAAATTTCCAGTGAAAATGGGATCTCTGTCACTTACAATAATCTTTGGGTTTCCATGTAGCTTTTGAACTGTTTCCATAAATGCAGTAGAAACTGTACTGGCTTTAAATGGATGTGATAATGCACAAAAGTGTGCATACTTGGTAAGTCTGTCAACTACCACCATGATGACACTCTTTCCCTCAGACTTGGGTAAACCTGTGATAAAATCCATTGAAACCTCCTCCCAACGTTGGCTTGGAATGGATAAAGGTTGTAATAGACCCGGTGTCTTAATTGTTTCAACTTTATTTTGTTGGCAAACCAAACATTCCGCCACAAACTTTTGAATATCTGATTTAAGGCCATCCCAAAAAAATTCCTTCTTAACCCTGTGGTAAGTTTTTAAAAATCCTGAGTGCCCTCCTAAGGGAGAAGTGTGCAATTCCATAAGAATCTTTTGTTTTAGCTGGGAATTCTTACAGAGGTATAAGCGATCTTTGTACCATAACGAATCATTTTGCCAGCTAAATGTATCAGAAGTACTGGAATCTTGTTGTAGCTTTCGAATAAGTGCCCACACTTCTTCGTCATTCTTCCATTCCTCCCTTGCTTCGTTTATCCAATCTGGTTGGATAATAGAAATGGCACACAACAATGCTTCCACATCCTCATCCTTTCTTGAGAGTGCATCTGCCACCACATTTTGCTTCCCTTTTTTGTAGATGATTTCAAAGTCATAACCCAACATCTTTGTGACCCACTTTTGTTGCTCTTCAGAGGATAATCTTTGTTCTAAAAAGTATTTAAGGCTATCATGATCCGTTTTTACCTTGAAGTGTCTTCCCATTAGGTAGGGTCGCCATTTCTTAAGTGCATGGAGTATTGCCAACATTTCCTTCTCATAAATAGCTTTGCTTAAAAACTTTCCCTTGATTGGACGACTTTCAAAAGCAATGGGTCTTTCATCTTGCATTAGAACAACACCAATTCCATTTCCTGAAGCATCACATTCCACAATAAAGGTTTTTGTGAAGTCCGGTGTAGCTAAGACCGGTGCTTGGCACATTGCCTCTTTAAGATGTTCAAAGGCCTTTGTTGCTTCCGGAGTCCATGAAAATGAATCTTTCTTCAATAATGTTGTTAGAGGTGCTGCTATTCTCCCATAATTCTTAACAAACTTGCGATAATACCCTGTCAACCCAAGAAATCCTCGCAGATGCTTTATGGATGTGGGGATTTTCCATTCCTTAATGGCTTTAATTTTGCTAGGGTCTACCTTAACTCCTTCATGAGATACAATATGACCCAAATATTCCACCTCCTGGACTCCAAAGAAACATTTGGATCTTTTTGCATATAATTGTTTCTCCTCCAATAGTTGTAGCACCTTGTCAACATGTTCAACATGATCCTTCCAAGACTTGTTGTAGATTAGTATATCATCAAAAAATACTAACACAAATTTTCTAAGGAATGGTTTGAAAATTGAATTCATCAAACCTTGAAATGTTGAAGGTGCATTGGTAAGGCCAAAAGGCATGACCAAAAATTCATAATGACCCTCATGAGTTCTAAATGTCGTTTTCGGAATGTCTTCAATCTTCATTCTGATTTGATGATATCCCGAACGAAGATCCAACTTGGTGAAGTAAATTGATCCATGCAATTCATCCAGTAATTCATCAATGACAGGAATGGGGAACTTATCTTTAATAGTGAGCTTGTTGAGCTCCCTATAATCCGGACACATGCGCCATGATCCATCCTTCTTGTGCACCAATACTACTGGAGCTGAGAAAGAACTTTGACTCGGTTGAATTATACCAGCCTCTAGCATTTCTGCAACCATACGTTCAATTTCACTTTTTTGGACATAGGGATATCTGTACGGCCTGATGTTTGGAGGAACACTTCCTGGAATCAGATGAATAGCATGATCATGATCACGCATAGGTGGGAGACCTTTGGGAGTCTCAAATACCTTGGAATGATTGTCCAAGACTTTTTGGAGATCTGGAGAAATAGATGATTCCAATGTGGAAACATCTAGCGAACATAATTGTGCAATTACACCTCTTTGCTCCTTTTTTAGAAGCTTTGTCATGCCATTAGAGCTGATTATCTTTCCTGGTTTCCCTGCAATACCCCTTAATTCAACTTCCTTTCCTTCCGTAGAAAATTTGATGAAAAGTTCTTGAAAATTAAAAGCTATTGTACCCAAGGATTGTAGCCATTGGACTCCTAGTACAACATCAGCACCTCCCATTGGAATGGAAAGCATTGGGCTAGTCAATACATATTCTCCCATGGATAGCTTGATATTATGGCACTTTCCAGAGCAATTTATTGTTCCTCCATTTGCAATCATCACTTGACACTCTGGTGCTGGATATAGGAAGCAATTCAATTCTTTTGCTACCCTACAATGAATAAAATTGTGGGTGCTTCCTGAATCAATCAACACTATTACCTTTTTCTTCTTGATTTGTCCTTCTATCTTGATGGTTTGAGGAGTGGTAATTCCCGCCAATGCATTACAAGATATGGTCGGATTTATTTTTTCTTCATCTAGGCTTTGTTCCTGGAATATATCCTCTTCTTTTGACCTTTCTTGCTCCTTTTCTTCTTCCTCTTCACAATCTATGTAGAATAATTTCTTCTCAGCACACTTATGACCTTTTGTGTATTTGCTATCACAATTGTAACAAAGCCCTTTTGCTCTTTTTTCTTCCAATTGTTGTGGTGTCAACCTTGTAGGTTGTGGAAGACTATGGGCAACAACACTTCCATCTTTATAGTTGTGAGTGGTATGCTTCCTAGTTGCCATAATTTTGCTTTCCATTTTTCTTGCTAACCTGAATGCCTTCTCTAATGAATCAGGTTCCCAAAGGCGAACATCATGTTGGATATTATCCTTTAAAGACCCTATGAACACATCAATCCTATGCTCCTCTGGAATATCTTTTACCCTTATGTTCAATTTTTGGAACTCCTCAATGTGCTCCATTATTGAACCCTTTTGTTTGAGACTTATCAATTGGCTAAAAAAAGTGTTGCTTTTTGTATCCTCATAATGTGCTATCAATTCTTCCGTAAAAATTGCCCAAGTGATAAATTGTTTACGAGAACAAAGCCATTGATACCATACAAACTGATTTGGTTCCAAATATACAGTTGCCATACGTACCTTTTGTGTGTTTTGCACATTATTGAGATCGAAGAATTGCTCCATCTGTAATATCCATGTGGCGGGATCCTTGCCATCAAACTTCCTCATATCGATTTTTGGAATATGGTGATTCTTCGATCCAACATTAGCATCTATGGAATCATGATTAACATTTCTTTTGTTCTCATCATGAGTTTCCTTTACTACCTGTTACACAAAAATATCATCACCATGATTATTTGCAGTCAGTATGGGTCTATCATCACTTGTATTGTCCTCCTAAGCAAGTCTAGAACCTCAGCTCTTCAAATCAAGCTTTGGAAGTGGGAGAAAGACATTAAAAATCAATGTAACTCTAATTCCGCACTTTCTCTCATGGTCACCTGCGGTCCCGCACCTTCTGTGTACAAAAGCTGCGTACCTACCCGCTCTGTTCCTAACGGTGCAAGTGCGGACCCCTGTGAAAGTCAAAAGGCGCAATTTTTATCTTAAAAAACTCACTTTGGGTTAATTCTAGAGTTTTCTAGAAGGAATTTTGACGTGGATTGTTCGCTCTGAGGTGGTTCATGCATCCCAAAAGAGAAGGAGCTAATCCCTTGACTAAAGGAGCTATCCCTTTGAAGGAGGGCTTTATCCCTTTGAAGGAGGACCTAGTAACTTCCCTCCATTGCACTATAAATACAGGCATTGGGGTGAGGACTAGGGAGGTTAGAAGCTGAAGATTTTGAGGGTAAATGCTGGTGAAATCAAGACTCTTTGGTTGAGCTAGAGAGGAAAGATCACATACCTCTTGGTTCCATTGGAGAGTGAGTGAAGCTTGTCAAAGTAGAGGAGACATCTTGTTGGACCCTGGGAGGAGCTTGTACAGCGTCAAGGCAAAGGTTGTAAAGTTCTTCTTCTTTTGAATTAATACAATCAAACTCATTTTTCTCAACAAGTATCTTATGTTATTTGTTTCATGGACTCCTTGACTTTCATGTTAAATATGTTTCATGCAAATGGTTTTTCAGGTGCTATTTGATTTGTTTGCCTTGTTTGCATTTGCAGATTCGCGAAGAGGAGCTCATTTGGATCAAAAGAGCGAGGGCATCCACAAGCTTGCGTTGGACCAAAGGTAGGCCCTAAAAACCTTTGTCTACTATTGTTTATTGAAGCATATTTAGAGAAAGATAATGTCTGGTTGGTTTGCTTGTTGTTAGGTCTTCTTTAGATTCTAGGAAGGTCTATCTTGTCCGCAAGATCGACCCATTCCGCGCGACAGAATGGCGACCATACTGGGGACTTGATTGTTTTCTTTGTCTATACTTTGACCTGAGAAACTGTATTTTCTGTTTCTGTTTTTGACTTGTTGATTGTGGGATTGGGTGTATTTAGTTAATTTTGAGTTAGTTTTCATTTTTCATAGTTTTGGGAGAGGTACACACCCTCTAAGTTAAGCACAGTGCGTACTTGTACGCATTTTTGCTTTGTGCACAGAGCGTAGATGCACCTGTGTAAACAGGTTGCCTGCGTACCCTGTCAAAAATTTGAAGAATTTCAAATTTTCCTCTTTTTTATCAGTTTAGAATTTGTTTATAAGTTTTAGCCATTGCCCAGACCTGCTTGTTCCCTGTCAAAAACTTTCCTTGGTTTAATTTCATTAACATTAGGGTTTTAGGTGGAATTCCTAGGAATTTTGCTTGTTGGGTTTGTTTTTTGTTTTGGTTGTGTAGTGGCTATGAGCTTAGAAGCCCTAGAGACCTCAGATTACCTTGGTGTCTACTGGTCTTCTTGTGAGTCTGACCATTTATGAAATCTCCCCTTGTTGAGGAATTTGCTTTGAGTTTTCTCATTTCAAAATTTCGAAAAGCTTGTAGTTGAAAGTTTGGAATTTTCATTTTTATAAAAAGAAAACGAAAGATTGGTTGTTTTTTGACTAATTGTGATTCTGCATACATTAGTCCTTAGCTCACATTTAGCTAAGTAAAACATCCTCAAAAAGACTTTTAGTAGGCTTTAACTTCAAGTAGCTTTTTATAGTTTGTAGCCCTCAAAGTTAGTCATTTTCATTAGTTTTGAGTGTCTTTTTTACAAAATATAAAAAACAAAATCTCTTTTGGAAAATTTTGTCTTTTGTAGTGATTGTTTGCTTTGAAAAGAAAAGGGAAATTTGTGTGAAATAGCTAGTTGTCTCGTTTTGAGTGCTTTGGAAAGGAAAAGCTCTTCTTTTATTTTGTTTAATTGAGAAAGATTTGTGTTTACAAAGTAGTTGCATTTCTCAAACTCTTTCTTAATTTTAGAAGTTCATCGAAGAGAAAAGATTGTTTAAATCATCCTAGGTGCATCTTTTTAGTGATTTCGATTCGAGTCTTTACACCACGAGTTTCATCTCCGCCACCTCTTGACTTAAACAACAACCACTAAAACTAACGCTTAAAGTAAAATTCACCTAGTAACATTTTATTTCTAGGGCTCTGATACACCAACTTAGCTTAGGCTAGTGTCTTGGAGTAGGAGAGTAATTAACTCTCCAAGACAGTAAAAACAAACAAGTAGCTGTATCTTGTGGTAGGAAGAAATCCAATTGTTGCATTTATGCTCTGGGAAAGCTCCTCTTAAAGGAGAAGCACGAGATCGTGTCTGAACCAGTGTGGGAATCAATCCTTCCTCATTGGGAACAACGCTAGATATTCACATATTAAAAACGGTAAACCTCGAATTAACCATTGTCGAGGAGCCTGGGGTCACTTGTTGGTAAACCTTGGATTATGTCAAGGACCTTTCAAGGGGATTGAGCTTGATACTCTGCCCTTGCATGCGTATCGGATCGTAGACTGTTCCCCCAGGTGTATTTGTCTCAGTTGGTAACCTTAGTGGCCATATTCTTTAGGATTCTTCCTAAGGTGACAGTGGTGGGAAGATCCCACTGTACCTGGAGCAGACGTCGGCTAGACTCACTTGGATTTTCTGGGGGGTTCACTTCACTCGAGACGGTTAAGTGGAGGAACTTGGTCCAGTCTATTCATTAAGTAGGTTACAGGGGTAACTGTTCCAACTGCCATTTCTGTACTGAATTCTGCGACGTTGGATTTCATCACCAACTAGTGTTTTCGGTCTGGAAAGTTATTGTTTGTGTGTGTTTTGATCTCTAGATTCTTTAGGCGTGTGATTCAAATTTGTTTGGTTATTTAGAGGCTTTAGGTGTTTTCATTGATATTTTACTTTGTTTGCATGTGAATTAGTTAAAAGTTTTTAACTGTGGCTGAATTACCAAGACAGTCCCGTAGACTTCGGGGCCAGTCTCCTGAGTTTGTAACCGTGGCTGATTTACTGAGGAAGTCCCGTAGACTTCGGGGCCAAACTCCTGAAGAAATCGCGAGCCATCTTGAAGGCTTGAAACTCCTCGTAACTCCTAGTGGTAGTAAAGTTGGTTCACCTGAAGAAGGGGGGTCTTCATTGGTTGTACATCCTGATTACCAAACTCTAGAAACAGGTTATAATCCTGAATCTATTTTGGTTTCCGAACTTGCTGGTAGCTTTTCATCTACTAGTGATATATGTGAAGAACTTGAGATATCTGAACCTGTTACTCCAACATCGGAGTTTGTCTCTCCAACTTCTAGTGGTCCTAATTCACCTAGGGTAGAAAGAGTAATCACCGAAAATCTTCCTTTTGGTTTGATAGCTATTGAAGAACTTGCTCCGGAAGAAGAAGTAGGCATCCCTATCCCTGAAAATCAACCTGTTATTGATCTAAGGGAGCGTGAATCAATTTTTTACAGTCCACCTAGAAGTACTACTTGGTATCTTTCTTTGACTAATTATTTGGAAAATTCAGTGTTACGTTTTTCACCACCTCGTACTCCTTATCATCCTAGAGGTTTTTATACTCCCGCAACTATGTCAGGTCAGTCGTCCATGTTTACTCAATCGCCTGAATCTTTTTTGTACGGCGGTCCTTCTGTTCCCGCTGGGTATTAGTCACTTTCTGGTACTTTTTCGGGAGCATCTCCTCAACCCATTGAACAAGGGTTATTCACTGGAAGCAATGATGCAAATCCGTTGAGCGTAGAAGACATTTCTATGATGTCAGGCTCTATTCCCAATTCTCAACCTCAAGGTGGCCAGTTACTGCCTGGGGGGCAGCCTCATTTAACACCTGAGGGACAACCTCAAGGTACACAATTTTCATCTGGGGGAAACCTCAAGGAGAGTACGTACCTATGGTACAATACGTTCCTCAAGGTCAACCCCAGACTCAATATGTACTCCAAGGTCAACCCCAGTATCAGTACGTGCCTCAAGGATATCTACCCCAAGGTCAGTACTCGAACCAAGGTTTCCAACCACCCCAAGGTCAATCTTATGTTCAAGGGATGGGAAATGTACCTTTCAACTATCCAACCTACCCTCAACCCGGTTATGGTCCTCAATATTCTCAACCTATTATGGGTCAATACCCCGGAACAAACATAGTGTGGGATCCATCGCAAACTCAACAGGTGTTGCAGCCAGGTGTACAGTTGTCATCTCAAACTGGACAACCCTTAGTTTCTGGTTCACCCCAGCAACCAGCCCGGTCTAACATTCAAACTTCTGTACCTTCGATAGTTTCACAGTCTGGGCCTACTGCGCCTCGTACTCCATCTCAAACGACTGTTGCAACTAAAGCAACATCTGTTCCATCTACCCCACCTACTTCTGGAGTATCAACAGCTCTGGTTTCTACTGTTTCTATATCCACTCCTCAGACATCTTTACCACCGTCTGGATCCACCATTCAAACTACGGTTCAGATGCCTGTAGGACAACCTGGTTTAAGTACGGTTGTCACCAGTCAACCTCAATTCACCTATCAATCGTACCAGGGACAGTACCAATTCGGTCCTGCTGTCCAGCAGCCAGTTTATCAGTATCAACCATATCCCGGGTACACTTATCAACAACCTCAACAACCCCAGTACGGTACGGTTAATCCTGGTTTTCTGGGAGGATACAATATCCCGAACGCGATTCCTATTCCTAGTTATCCTGGATATCCTCCTCCTGGGCTGGTCTCATGACCCAGAGTTTTAGGGATCCTAATCGGAAGTTACCATTTATCGCAACTTTGGACTTACCAGACTTGTTGCGCCTAACGAACGATCTGATTAATTATCTTCCGTTTTGGCCGCCAATGCCGAATAAGTTGCCCAGTGACATTCCCAAGTTCAAAGGTAAATCTGGAGAGGACCCGTCGAACCATGTGATGACTTACCACCTCTGGTGTGCGTCTAACTCCATCACAGATGATTCGATCCATCTTAGACTTTTCCAGCGCACTCTGATTGGTCTCGCGGCCAAGTGGTACATTGAGTTACCGCGAGGCACTTTTTATAATTTTAGTCAGTTAGCTACCTCGTTTTTAACTCATTTCCAGTTGCCAGTTCGATATGACAATGGCACGGAATTGTTAACTTCGCTAAAACAATCGACATCCACGTATATTTCAGATCATATTCATGAGTGGAGACGTCGACGACGTTTAGTGAAGGTATTCATTCCGGATCAAATCTTGGCTGAGTGGTTTGTAAAATCTTTGTTGCCAAGGATCACTGAAGATGTTGCTAAAGCCGGAGTTGTTACTGAGGAGCAAGTGATTGCTCAAGCACAATACCTTGACTTGGTCTATACTCAGTCAGGTACGTTACACGAAAATATCCCCAATCTACCCAACTCGAATCAAATCACTGCAGCTCCTTCGGAATCTCATGTCGCTGACGGTATGATTGGTACAGTTAACACTAAAAGTAAGAAGAAGTCTTCCAAGAATTCTTCTCCTATCATAACCTTGCCTGATTCCCCGACAGGAGATTCTTCTGCAGAGGTTTCCACCGATGTTCACGTTGTAGAATCATCTACAGCTAAATCAAAATCCGGCGGGAAGAAGAAAGGAAAGAAGAAGAATAAAACGGACAAAAGTTCAAAGGAGAAACCTGAAAAGGCGGAATCCAATGATGAAAAGCGCAAACCTCGTTATCCGTGTCTCATTTGTGACGAAGAACATTTCACAAGAGACTACCCTCATCGAGCAGAGGTTGCGAAAATCGTCAAAGGTTCCCACACTCCTGCTGTTTTGAAGGATCCATTTCCAAATCAGGATAGCAAGTTGATAGGTTCTTCCTCGAGTGGCAATGAAGAACCCATATTGATGATGTCCCATGTAAGGATTGCGACTCGATCGCAAGATTATGGCAGTAAAAGTCCTGTTGATGGCAAAGAAGCAGAATCTTCTCATTCTAATCCATCAACCTCAGCTCCCGGTTCCGATCCACTACAGATCGAGAAACCTAATCCAGACTTAGTAATCAAACCGCCCGCCAAGGGTGTACTTCGAAGGTCAGCCTTCAATCCACATGCGAGGGCGGCTCGGAATTATAACATTGTTGAGGATTTATCTGTTTCACCCTCAGCAATGTCGGCTTTGGAAGTGCTGCAATCATGCCCAGCACAATGCAAATTACTTTTGGCGGCTATAGGAGTTGTTGATGTTCAGGACCCGAACCTAATAATCTTTGATCTAGAAAATAGTACACCGCGTTTGCCTCGTCAAATGGCTTTCCAGATTCAAGTGATAGTCAAAAACATGCCTATTCATTGGACTCTAATTGATGAGGGAGCCTCAACGTGTATTATGTCGATACAGTGTTGGAGATCGCTTGGTTCTCTTTCACTAAATCAATCCCCAACGATTCTTAAGGCCTTTGATGGCCGTGGGTTTCATCCTTTTGGCATTCTACAGGATTTTCCTATAGGGGTGTTACACTAAAAAATGTCACCATGGCTATTTACAGTTAGTATGGCTCTATCAACAGTCATGCTATCCTCTTAGGCAAGTCTTATGCCTCTGCTCTCCATGTCAAACTCCAAAAAGAGAGAAAGTCTTTATAAATGTATTTATCTCTGGGTACGCAGGTTCTCTCAACCTTACCTGCGGGTACGCACCCAATGTTCACAAAAGCTGCGTACTTGTACGCTCTGCATGTAAAGGGGCAGGTGCGTCCCCCTGTAAAGGTCAAAATGCGCAAGTTTCATCTTTAAAAAGTTACTTGTGTTCATTTCTAGAGCATTCTAGAAGGTTGTTCGACGTGTATTGAGCGCCTCCAGATGGTTCATGTACCCCTACCAAAGAGGAACTTATCCCATCAATAAGGGAGCTATCCCATCCAAAGAGGGGATTATCCCATTGATGGTGGACCTGAATAACTTCCTCTAGACCACTATAAATACAGGCATTGGGCCAGAAGGAGGGGAGGTTGGAAGCTAAACATTTCTAAGGGTAGATGCTGCTGGAATTAGGACTCCCATTTAGAAGCTTGTGAGGAGAGATTGCCATCTTTGCTTGTTCTATTTGGAAGTGAGTGAGCTTTGTCAAAGTAAAGGAGAACTCTTGATGGACCCTGGGAGGGACTTGCACAACACCAAGGCTCAGGTTGTAATTGTTCCTTTTGTTTCCTATTAATGCAAATGAGTCCATTCTTCTCAATAACTTGTTATTTATGAGTTATTTCATGTACTCCTTGGTCTATGTGTTAAACATGTTTTATTTTATGAGATTATCAAGTGCTATTTAATCGTTTGATTGTTAGTGAATGTAGGTTTCGAAGTGAAGGAGGAGCTCATCCGGATCAGCGAGGCTGGACTACTACAACAGTTTTGGACTACAGGTAGGATCTAAACACTTGATTTCTTATATCGTAAATGCATGTTTAGAGAAGGATTGCTCTTATTTGTCTTGTTTGTCACTAGAGAGTCTTAGGCTCCTAGGGAGGTTGGTTGTGTCCGCACTATCGACTCTTTCCGCCTGACAAAATGGCGACTCCGCTGGGGACTCCATTAATGTGTTTGAGTTCTTTTTGATTTGATATTTTGATCTGAGAAAAATTGCTTGTTTTCTGATTTTTGGTTGTCTAGCTGTGTATTTGGGTGGGTTAGCTTAGAGTCAATTTAGTTTTTTATTTTTCTTAGTCTTGCCAGCAGTACGCAGTCTCTGGGTTTAACACAGTGCGTCCTTGTACGCACTGCATCTTTGCGCATAGTGCGTACCCGCACCTGTGTGAAAAGATCACCTGCGTACCCCTGTCAATTTTGAGAAAATTTCAATTTTTGCTTTTTTCTCTTTAGATTTTGCTTTTAATTTGTTTTTTCTGCCCAGATCCACTGGTTTTCTGCCATAAATCTTCACCTAAGCTTGTTTCATTGGCATTCCTGCTTTAAGCTTTCATCAATTGGGTGTTTTGAGTCTTTTTTTTTTTAGAAATTCTTGATTTGATTTCCTTTGGTCATTACTTGGAGGTTTGTCTCAGTCCTTTCACAATTTTGCATGTTTTTGCTTTCGTTTTTGCAAAAAAAAATTCCCCCTCATTCGCCGGGGGGGGCTAAATTGTGTATGAGTGTTAATCGCCTTTGAGTGTTTTTTTTTTTTTTTTTTGATCTTTGGAACTCTCACCCAATTTTCTCGACTTACACTTGATTGGTTCTTAGATTACATTAGAATCATCTTGTGTTTGAGAATTTTCTTGCATAGATCACATTTGCATAATTAGAATTCTCATTTTTAGAATATTATTGAAAAATGTGCATAGATTACATTTGCATACTTTTCAAGTGAATTGTGCATGGATTACAATTGCATAGTTTACATTCTGAAAAATAAATCGTAGATTTAGATCAGTTTTCTTTGATTTGAATTTACACAAAAAAGGGGGTTTGGAATTGATTTGCATTAGTTTTTCTTGATGAAATTAGCGCATTAGAGAATTTGTTATATTTTCTCTTTGTGATCAATTTTTGCATTGTTGGAAGTTAACGGAAACTCTCTCCTTACTTTAGTTAGGATTCATCGAATTGAAAAGATTACATTATCATATTCGATTGCATTCAGTTGAGTCGGGTCATAACACCATTGGTTTCATATCCATTTACCCATTTGAGTAATAACAGCCTAAATAACACAGCGCTTAATTAAAATTCATCTAGTAATTTTTACATTTCTAGGGCTCTGAAACACTAATATAGATCAAGCTAGTGTCCTGGAGTAGGAGAGTAATTAACTCTCCAAGACAGCAAAACCAAACAAGTAGCTCATCTTGTGGTAGGATAAATCCAATTGTTTCATTTGTACTCTGGGAAAGCTCCTCTTAAAGGAGAAGCACGAGCTCGTGTCCGAACTAGTGAGGGGATCAATCCTCCCTCGTTGGGAACGACGCCAGACACGCACGTATTACAAATGGTAAACCTCGGATTAACCATTGTCGAGGAGCCAGGGGTCACTTGTCGGTAAACCTTGGATTATTGTCAACGAGCTGGCAAGGGGATTGAGCTTGATACTCTGCCCTTGCGTGTTGTCGGAGTGTAGACTGTTCCCCCAGGTGCATTTGTTGCTGTTGGTAAACTTAGTGACCATTATCTTTAGGGTTCTACCCAAGGTGACAGTGGAGGGAAGATCCCACTGTACCTGGAGCAGACGTCGGCTAGACTCACTTGGATTTTCTGGGGGGTTCACTTCACTCGAGACGGTTAAAGTGGAGGAACTTGGTCCAGTCTATTCATTAAGCAGGTTTCTGGGGTAACTGTTCCACCCGCCACTTCTGTACTGAATTCTGCGATGTTGGATTTCATCCCCAACTAGTGTTTTCGGTCCGGAAGGTTATTGTTTGTGTATGGTTTGACTCCTAGATTTGATAGCGCGTGTTAATTTGTTTGTTTTTACTTTTAGAGACCATAGGTGTGAATTGTGAATTTTAATTGTTAAGTGTGAATTGCGAATTGTTAATTTTAGTTTTAAAATTGTTAATAAAATTCACTGAAGTTGAATATAATGGAAAATGTTTCGGAATTTATCAACCTAGGAACCCCTCCTAATGAGAATCCTAGTACTTTTCCTTACTTTGGAAATGTTGGTCCTCCTTATATGGCTACTTTGTCATTACCTGGATTTACAATAGGTTTACCGATATGGTTATTTTCAACTTCGTTGGCCCCAAATACTCCAATTGTTCCATCTCAACCGGATGCTTCACCTCAACAGAGTTCACCATCTCAACATCACCAACCTTCTGTTGACCCTTTACCTTCTTCGCCTAATTTTTCTTCCTCCATTTCTTCCTCTTCGCCTGGTAAAAGCCTTGATGCTAGTAACCAGGAGGCTAAGAAGAAGAAGAAAGGGAAGAAGAAGAAGAAGAAGAAGAAGCAAGATAAGAAAGAAGTCAACCAACCAACCATGGCTGTAAGTGTTGGTTGTGTTGAGGAAAATTCCGACATGCATTGTAAACCCAAATACCCTTGCAGGCTTTGTAAGGGTGAGCACTTCCTTGTCAATTGTCCTGGTATTCCAAAGGTCTTGGAAGTATGGTCAGAAAAATCTCATCAACTTTCCATTGATCCATCAACCAGTGATAGTTAGGTTCCTGGGAAAAAGGGTAAAGTTAGGTTTCCTTGTAAGTTATGCAAAGGGAGTCATCAAACTCATGTTTGCCCTCACATGGATGAAGCCTCAACATTGTTGGAAAACCTTATTGTTCCACAGCAAGAATTTCCAACTGGTTACCGTAAACTTTCTCCCAACCTACCGTCAACTGACGGAATGATTGATTTAAATTCAACTATAGTCGATCACACTCTCCCATTGGAGAGTGAAACTCATGTCACTCAGGTTGATGATCCATTAGTTGATCAAGTGGTCGATTCAATTTCACATTCGGTCGATCCCACTTTCCATTTAGAGAGTGAACTTCATACCGCTCAGGTTCTTCTTGTTACATCAGATTCTTCTATGCCGGGGGGCATTTCACCTGTTTTTACAGAACCCCCTCCAAGCACTGAGGTCTTTTCCTTTGATTGGAATAGACTTACAGAACCTCGTCTTCCTTCCTCCATCCCTTTCCAAATCATTGTCAAGGCTGGTGGTAGGGACATACATCGTACTCAGGTAGATGAAGGTGCTTCTGTTAGTATTTTATCCTCAACTGTTTGGAAAGCTTTGGGTTCCCCTCAGCTTGCGCCTATTACGCAGAATCTGAAAGCTTTTAACAGAACCATTAGTGAACCTTTAGGGATCCTTCCTAATTTTTCTATTACCTTGGAAGGTAAAACTGTCTGTATTGATCTTATGGTAGTTCGAGGTCCCTTGGATTTCAATTTACTCCTTGGGCGAGACTATGTTTATGCAATGAAAGCTGTCGTATCGACACTCTTTCGCGTGATGTCTTTCCCTCACAATGGCAGTATTGTGACTGTAGACCAGCTTTCATTCCCTAGTCTTGTTTCAACTACCAATAATATGACACCCCTAAATGTTCCTGATTCTAAAGTGGTATCTACCCTGCCACGGGTTAATTATGTGGCAACTGGTCCCATGTTTTCAGTTACCGATGTAAGTGAGCCTCTCACTGTTGATTTAGATCCGGTAATTGACATGGAAAACTCTATGGGATTACTTGAACACGATGTTCTTATCCCTTTTGAGTCCCTTGACATGTGTTCCTTCCAAAGAACTATTCTTCCTTCTGATGAAGATCTCTTGGAAGCCATGATCAAGGTGTGTCCATTGACATGTCTTTCTTCCAGTTAGAAGCCATGATTAGCGGGTACGAGGATAGTTTGTTCCTCTCTCAACCTCGTTAAAAAATGAAACTGGATGTGCGAGGATAGTTTTTTCTTGTATCAACCTCGTTAAAAAATAAAACAAGGAGTCGTGAGGAAAGTTCCTTTTACTGTGTCAACCTTGTTAAAAAAATGAATCAGTGTTTGTGAGGAAAGTTCCTGTTACTGAGTCAACCTCGTTAAAAAATGAATCAGGTATGAGGATAGTTCTTCTCTTGTGTCAACCTCCTTAAAAATGAAACAACTCCCTTTTCAAGTTAAATATTGAAAGTAAACCTTCATTCCATCCATCTGGTTGAATGCAATGAAGCCTGGGGGCATGCGAACTTTTTGAGCATAGTTCCTTGTCTTGTGTCAAGCTCGTTAAAAATGAAACAAGGGTAGGTTAAGTAGGTAGATGGTAGACAGTAGTTATGAGCATAGTTCCTTGTCTTGTGTCAAGCTCATTAAAAAATGAATCAAGGATTTTATGAGCATAGTTCCTTGTCTTGTGTCAAGCTCATTAAAAAATGAATCAAGGTTTTCTAGAGTAAAGTTTTTGTTAGGTAGATTGTATAGAGTAGTTATGAGCATAGTTCCTTATCTTGTGTCAAGCTCATTTAAAAAATGAAACAAGGGTTTGAGGATAGTTCTTTTCCTGTGTCAACCTCACTAAAAAATGAAACAACTCCCTCAAGTCTTTCCAAGATCTTGAAAGTAAAGCTTCATTCCATCCACCTCATTGAATGCAATGAAGCTTGGGGGGCATGTACCTCGTTTTGCATCATTATACTGGGGGCATGCGAACTTATAACAAGCATAGTTTTTCGTTTCAAGCTTGCGTAAACATGAAACTGAATCCGAGCATAGTTCTTTTCCTGTGTCAAGCTCGTTAAAAAATGAAACAAATCCTCCTCTACTTGAGTCGAGAGTTTGACTAGATCTCAAATGTTAAGTTGAATATTTAGGTTAGTTAGTTTTGCATAATTTTCTTATAGTTTAGGTCTTTCAAACGATCTCGTTCATGAACCTTCATTTCATCCAACTGGTTGAATGAAATGAAGCAGGGGGGCATGCACTCTAGCAGTTACGCTTAGGGGACATCAAGCACAGTTTCTCTTTGTTTCAAGCTTGTGTAAAAATGAAACCACTTTGAAGCATAGTTTTTCTCTGTTTCAAGCTTTTGTAAAAATGAAACCTATCTCGAGTCAATTTTAGTTATTTTCAAGACTCGTTAAACTCATGAAAATCCCGAGATTATTTTGCTATCTTTCATTCTCGTAAAGCAAATGAAAATGCCGAGTTCTTTCCGTCTTTTCCTGCTCATAAATTAAATTGAAAGTCGGCCATACGAGTACATTTTTATCCCTTTTTTGAACTCATTAAAACTTATGAAAAAGTGAACACCATGAGTACATTTTTATCATTTTTTCGAACTCGTTAAAACTTACGAAAAAGTGAAACCTCAGAGTCATCTTTTAAGCCCTTTTCTGACTCCTAAAACATGAAAAGATTACCGAGCGTTTCTTTTACACTTTTTAAAACGGAATTAAAAGACGGTCCCCTTATAGCTCTTTTCTGACCGTAAAAACAGGAAAAGATTGCCGGATTTTTTTCGTTTCAAACTCGATACGGAAATAAAACGACGTGTCCTTGATCGCTTTTTACTTTTCAGGTCAGAGACACTAATCATGAAAGTACTCCTTGGTCGCAAGATCAAGCGGTTCCCCCAGGTATTATTTTATACTTTTTCGGGCTTGGGGGACACAAATTTACGAAAAAGTTCAACCTGGAGTCTTCTTAAGTTTTTCAGACTCTCTAAAATTGAAAAACGTCGAGTTTCTCCTATACTGGGCTCGTTAAAATTTCACAGTAAAGGACCTGTTCAATTACAAACAGGAACGAACCACTCCTTCCTAGGGTTCGAATCAAAACTAGGTTGGACTCATCCGAAGGATGAGCTTATAATCAAGCATATGTTATCCTCCTCAAGCTTGTTAAAAATAAAGAGGTACTTGCCAGAAATGGTGGGGGAAAAGAGAGAAGAATGAGCCTATTTGTTATCCTTTGTCTCAGAAGAAACCTTATTACCACTCTTGAACACGACACTTTTCATTCACCTGGGTTGGGAAATCCTTTACCTCATAGTTGATCAAACCAAATTGAAAGTCTTCAGCCGGGTTCCGGGGATTAACTTTGAGTCATTCGTCACCAAGCCATCTATTGTGTCGTTATGTGTTCAAGAGGTCTGCAAGCAGCTTTCATCTGCAAAATACTTGTCATCCATTTGACCATCCCTGAGTCAGTCCTTACAGCAACATTTCTTCAACTTGAACAATGATTTCGTGTTGTGGGCTTGCCTGCAACGGGTCGCTTTCTATCGACATCAGCACATTATCTAGAGAGATGACTTAGAAATCATCAGTACCTTGAAGTTTGCATGCATCAATGGCAGGTTTCTCGCCTTTGACGTCAGTTTACATCATTGACTTTCGATCGAAGGATTCCGTGAAATGTTCGACATCGACTCATTCATTCACATCTCATGGATTGTACTGGGTACTTTGAGAACCATTGACATTACTAGTGGTTTCTCTCACACTTGTTAACAGTTTACATCATCAACTGGTAATCAAGTGGTTTCTACCGTGTTCGACATCAATTCATTTATTCGCATGGCTAGAATTGTACCAATTCAGGAAGCAGAAATGAAGACCCTGGATCTAGTTTCCACCATCCAGGCTACGAGGAGTTTTGTATTCATTATCTAAGTAGACTAATCATAAACAGATGGTTGCGCCCATACTGTGTCTACAAAAGTCTATGATTATGATGTACTGCAAGATCATTCCTGTATCAGAGTAGTTAGTCTGTTAGTTAAAGTTTTGATCTAAGTATGGGAATGCCTACCTCAGTGATGATATAATCTTATACATGTATTTTGTGTTGAAAATTGCAGGTTCTGACCAGGTTCTCCACGAGATAATCCTTGAAATGATAAAGCGCTTCACCCTTCCTAGATAATACAAAACCCTAATCTACTACAGGCTTCGCACTTTAGGGGGCAATCTGTTACACTAAAAAATGTCACCATGGCTATTTACAGTTAGTATGGCTCTATCAACAGTCATGCTATCCTCTTAGGCAAGTCTTATGCCTCTGCTCTCCATGTCAAACTCCAAAAAGAGAGAAAGTCTTTATAAATGTATTTATCTCTGGGTACGCAGGTTCTCTCAACCTTACCTGCGGGTACGCACCCAATGTTCACAAAAGTTGCGTACTTGTATGCTCTGTATGTAAAGGGGCAGGTGCGTCCCCCTGTAAAGGTCAAAATGCGCAAGTTTCATCTTTAAAAAGTTACTTGTGGTCATTTCTAGAGCATTCTAGAAGGTTGTTCGACGTGTATTGAGCGCCTCCAGATGGTTCATGTACCCCTACCAAAGAGGAACTTATCCCATCAATAAGGGAGCTATCCCATCCAAAGAGGGGATTATCCCATTGATGGTGGACCTGAATAACTTCCTCTAGACCACTATAAATACAGGCATTGGGCCAGAAGGAGGGGACGTTGGAAGCTAAACATTTCTAAGGGTAGATGCTGCTGGAATTAGGACTCCCATTTAGAAGCTTGTGAGGAGAGATTGCCATCTTTGCTTGTTCTATTTGGAAGTGAGTGAGCTTTGTCAAAGTAAAGGAGAACTCTTGATGGACCCTGGGAGGGACTTGCACAACACCAAGGCTCAGGTTGTAATTGTTCCTTTTGTTTCCTATTAATACAAATGAGTCCATTCTTCTCAATAACTTGTTATTTATGAGTTATTTCATGTACTCCTTGGTCTATGTGTTAAACATGTTTTATTTTATGAGATTATCAAGTGTTATTTAATCGTTTGATTGTTAGTGAATGCAGGTTTCGAAGTGAAGGAGGAGCTCATCCGGATCAGCGAGGCTGGACTACTACAACAGTGTTGGACTACAGGTAGGATCTAAACACTTGATTTCTTATATCGTAAATGCATGTTTAGAGAAGGATTGCTCTTATTTGTCTTGTTTGTCACTAGAGAGTCTTAGGCTCCTAGGGAGGTTGGTTGTGTCCGCACTATCGACTCTTTCCGCCTGACAAGGGGTTGAAGGAAAAATCATTAGTCTAGATGTGGAGGTGGTTGATGCCCCTCTAGACTACAACCTTCTCTTGGGTCGAAGTTGGTCTTACGCTATGACAGCGGTCGTTTCATCGGTTTTTAGAGTCATAAAATTTCCACATAATGGAAAGATCGTAACAATAGACCAGCTGGCTTACTTTTCCTCCGACCCAGCCTCTTCGAAGAGTATTCAGCATGTTGGTAAAACGGCTATCCCATATAAGGATGTTGGAGTAGGATTAGTTAAAGATGCCGGTTTACTGGGAACTTTTCCTTTTCCTCCAATCAACGCATCATCTTCATTTGCAACTATTCATATGATTACATCAGACACTATTTTTTATGACGATCCTTGGATCGTTCCTTCTGAATCTGAAATAGACTCATTTGGTAATTCCATGCCTTTGAGTCCATATGAAATGGCCTATGAAGCTGTGCAGTCTTTTGTCGACCCGTGTTCAACCAAAAAAGACTTAATGAATGTGGTCCATGAGGAATCATTTTTCACATCAACCTCGTATTTAACTACGTTTTCTGAACTTGTTCACTCTGATGAGCAAATTTGTGAAATCCTATGTCTAGATGATTTACCATGGGAAGATCTCCATCACAAATCTTCGTTTTTACCTGAGGATATTGGAGATACTCTTTATCACCGTGGGGCGGACTCTATTTTTCGACGTTGCTTAACTCACGAAGAGGCTGAAAGGGTTCTAAATGACTGTCACTCTGGAGCATGTGGCAGTCATATGTCTGGGTATGCCACAGCCCAAAAGATATTGCGCGCTGGCTATTTCTGGCCGTCCTTGTTTAGAGATTGTATTACGGCGGTCCGAAAATGCCACAACTGCCAGATTTTTGATCGTAAGATGTGTGCTCCACCTGCTCCTCTCCACCCTATAATTGTCATTGGTCCTTTTGCCAAACGGGGTATCGATTTTATTACATGTAACCCTCACTCGGCCGGGGGGCATGCGTATATCATCCTAGCGGTAGATTATTTTACTAAGTGGGCCGAGGCGATGCCTACATTCGAAGCAGATGGCAAGACAGCTGCAATTTTCATGTTCAATCATATAATTGCTAGGTTTGGTGTCCCACAAGCGATAATCACTGATCATGGGCGTCATTTTCGAAACATTATGATGACCGAACTTACAGGCCAGCTTGGTTTACGTCACGATAGTTCAACCCCTTATTATCCACAAGAAAATGGTCTGGTTGAATCCATAAACAAAGTTTTAGTTATCATAATCTGACGAATCATTGGGATTCATCAGTCGAATTGGCACAACATGCTATTTTCAGCGCTTTGGGCGTACCGAACTTCAGCAAAAACATCAACAGGGTTCACTCCTTTCCAACTAGTCTATGGTTTAGAAGCTGTGTTACCCATTGAGTGCGAAATCCCGTCACTGCAAATGGCCATCGAGTTACTTCCAGCTACTTCTGAAGAGGAAAAGCTTTTGTTATACTTAGCTCAATTAGATGAGAATCGACGTGATGCTGCATTGGCGATCGAGACTCACGCAAAACGTATGAAAGCTCAGTATGATCGGAATGTGACCCCTCGAAATTTTTCGGAAGGAGACCTAGTGTTATTATATGATCAAGCTAATGATAAAATAGGTGTTGGGAAATTCGTTCCTATGTGGCATGGTCCCTATATTGTTAAGCGAAAGCTAGCAAAAGGGGCCTATGAGTTGGTAGACTTTGATGGGGACTCTTTGGGTAAACCTAGAAATGGCCTTTACTTGAAGAGGTACTATGCTTAAAAGAATGGGGTATGGAGATTTTTTAGTTAGGATAGTTTTCTTTCTAGCTGGTGTGTTTTAGTTTAAAAAACAAAAGTGTGCTTAGTTTAGAGAGTGTTTTTCGTCATTATTCCTGCTTATCTTGGTTTTACTCTTGATATTGCAAATGTCGATGCCTCTCCAAACATACATTGGATTTGCTGATGGTGCTTGTCGTAATACACAGAACATCTCTTCCGCAGCTTGGGTTATCTATTCGCCCTCTGACGAGTTATTTTCTATGCATGGGGTAAGTCTTGGTCAAACAACAAACAACATTGCAGAGTATAGTGCAGTGATTGAGTTATTATCTGAATCTATTTCATTTTGGATTCGGAGTTTGATAGTGAGGTTGGATTCTGAACTCGTTGTATTACAGCTTAATAGAGTGTATGCCATTAGAAATCCAGTGTTATTAAGATTATTTTTGAGAGTGCGTCTCTTGGAACGTGAGTTTGATTACATTGAATATCAGCATATTCCAAGGTCTTTAAATACATTAGCAGATGCAATTGCTTCTCGAATGTTAAATAGACATTTGCAATAATCATACATGTAAATTTAAAACCATTCCATGACATAATTTAGAAGATAAGCCGGTAATAGTGATATATATATATATAGGAGTGTGTCAAAAAATACATCGTCTTCGATCATAGGTTGAAAAACACCTTATGATCGGCAAAAATGATAAGTACAAAAAACAAAAATGTCACATGTGCCCACAAAAGGCGATCATCCTATCACTGGTGATGATCTCTATAAGAAACCACTGCCCGAGCCACCTTGCAAAGGAACCTCCTAAAAGGTCCCGGGACTCCAATCACATAGCGCTAAAGTCGACGAGGAATGTCGTCGATAGTAGTCTCAGGAATATCTCCTGTCAAGCGCTCAAGATGACTCTCCAACTCGGCCAAAACCTCTGCTGATTCGTCCTGTGGGGCTGGCGCGGGTGCAACTGGTTGCCTCCTCTCGAAAGGCCGGAGAGCGGCTGGTCGCTGTGGACCCACATCTGCATTTGAAATTTTTACTATCAGTTTTGAGACGATGAAAAATATAAAAAAAAAATTAATAGGGAAAGTTGAAAAGGATTTTACCTGACTCGTCCCACTGCTCTCCTGGTGGAAGAGCCATGTCTGGGTCACCACAGAAATCTATCCCAGCGTAAGGGAAATCCTGAATGCAAAAGACCTGGTTTTCCAACCATTGGAAATACTCAGGTTTGAACCGAGCAACCTCTGTCCTCTCGTCTGGGTGACGGGCAATGACTGCGACCCATCGCATCAGTTTGGGCTCTCGAGGAAGCCCAGCTCCAATAGTAAGATGTTGTGGGATCAGCATAGGAGCCCTCTCCAGGCCAAAACTCACGACCAAAGCCCCATAACCAAAGGTCTTTAGTCGTCTGCTCTTGGCCCTGGTCAATTGGCCTTTCACATTGGCCAGCACAGCATTGCACCAGTTGAAGATGGTGCCTTGAAAGCAATCAACTGCCATACGCATCTGGGATCCGGTGGCAACATGTAATGCGGCAGCTCCGCAAAGTCTGGTGACAGTAAATGCAATCACCATGAGCTCAGGACGGGATATGGTCTTTATGTCTATCCCTTTGTCTTTAGCCTGGCTGTTGCAGTACTCTAGGCGGAGGCTATCGACAGACTGGCCACCTGGCCTAGTCCCGAATAGAGTCAAGTCCTCGCCTCTCTTAGGCAAACCAGTCAAGAAATAAATGTCCTCCAGCTCGATTTCGAGCCGGTGTCCGCCAATGAAAAAGCACTGGTCCTGTACGCTCCACCTGTCAACCAGCCACTGTAAGAAATCTACCTGAGCCCTCATGCCAGGAATGGTCCAGAATTTGTACAGTCCGCATGCCCTCAAAGCATCAAGTGAAGGCTAATGATTCCATGCAGCGGTATCCACATCCTCATGCTCCCGTTCTCGCCAATCTAGCATGATATATTCTCTGCATCAAGTATAAAGATTAATTAGATTGCTAGAAAACATTTTGATTGGTCCATTTTTGAGGAATTTTAGGTTCAAAACCCTTGCTGCGGGGTACGCACCCTCCACGTTAGACACAGTGCGTGGGTCCGCACTTTGTCTACACGGAAGGTGCGGACCCCGAGCTTTTTCCCAATGGAGAAAAAGTCGGGGTCCGCGGGTCCGCAATGGTAAACCTGCGGACCCCCGCGCGCGGGTTTTGCGCCTAAAAACTCTCCCAAAAAACAAAATGAGGGGCTAAATCAAAAAACTAAATGGTTGAAAATGAAGAGTAAGGTGATGTGGATTACCTAGAGAAGACGGCGCTCGATTCCGACGGTTGGATTTTCCACAATCTTCACGGGAAGTTTTCTAAGCAAAAGCACTATTTTCTCACCCAAACTCGAACGGTAAAAATGAATTGACAAAGGCCCTTTTTATAAGTTTTTTGAGTAAATAAATAGCAAATTTGTTTATGTTTCACTTTGAAAAGGTATTTTGCAACGCTTTTATCCATTTCAAACAGGTATGAGTAATGTTTGTGTCTTTGTGCAGAATACAGGATTATTCAGGCGAAATCTATCATTTTCAACGAAAAAACAAGTAGAGTCATCTCTAAGCCCTTTTCTAACTCCTAAAACATGAAAAGATTGCCAAGCGTTTCTTTACACTCGTTAAAACGAAATTAAAAGACGGTCCACTTACAACTCTTTTCCGACCGTAAAAACATGAAAAGATTGCCGGATTTTTGTCGTTTCAAATTCAATATTGGTTATAAAACGATGTGTCATTGATCGCTTTTTTACTTTTTTGGGTCAGTGGCACTAATAATGAAAAGTACTCCTTGGTCGTAAAAGACCAAGCGGTTCTCTCAAGTATTATTTTATACTTTTTCGGGCTTGGGAGACACAAATTTACGAAAAAGGTCAACCCTAGAGTTTTCTTAAGTTTTTTTCAGACTCTCTAAAATTGAAAAATGTCGAGTTTCTCCTATACTGGACTCGTTAAAATTTCACAGTAAAGGACCTGTTCAATTACAAACAGGAACGAACCACTCCTTCTTAGGGTTCGAATTTAAACTAAGTTAGACTCATCTGAAGGATGAGCTTATAATCAAGCAAATGTTATCCTCCTCAAGCTTGTCAAAAATAAAGAGGTACTTGCCAGAAATGGTGGGGGAAAAGAGAGGAAAATGAGTCTGTTTGTCATACTTTGTAACCCCTCTTGAACACGACACTTTTATTCACCTGGGTTGGGAAATCCTTTGCCTAACAGTTGATCAAACCACATTGAAAGTCTTCAGCCGGTTTCTGGGTATTAACTTTGGGTCAATTGTCACCAAGCCATCTGTCTTGTCGTTATGTGTTCAAGAGGTCACTGCCAATAAGCCATTCATCTGCAAAATATCTATCATCCATCTTGACCATCCTTGAGTCAGTCCTTGCAACAAAATTTCTTCAACTTGATCTATGATTTCGTGTTGTGGGCTTGCCTGCAACGGATCGCTTTCTATCGACTTCAGCTCATTATCTAGAAAGATGTTCTAGAGATCGTCAGTACCTTGGGATCTGCATGCCTCAATGGCAGGTTTCTCGCCTTTGACGACAGTTTACATCATTGACTTTCGATCAAAGGATTCCATGATATGTTCGACATCAACACATTTACTCACATCTCATGGATTGTACTGGGTACTTTGAGAGCCATTGACATCACTAGTGGTTTCTCTCACACTTGTTAACAGTTTACATCATTGACTGGTAATCAAGTGGTTTCTACCATGTTCGACATCAACACATGTGTTCACATGGATAGAATCATACTATTTCGGGAAGTAGAAATGAAGACCCTGGATCTAGTTTCCACCATCCAGGCTGCGAGGAATTTTGTACTCATTATGTTGTGGACTATTCATAAAAGATGGTTGTGTCCACACTGTGTTCACACGAGTCTATACTTATGATGTTTTACAAGATCATTCCTATATCAGAGCAGTAGATAGGTTTCTAGTTAGTTTTGATCTGAGTATGGAAATGTCTACCTCAGCGATGATATGATCTCATATATATATCTTGCATTGAATGTTTTTACAGGTTCCGACCGGGCTCTCCACAAGATAATCCTCGAAATGATAAAGTACTTCACTCTTCCTATATGATAAATGAAATCCTCATCTACTACAGACTTTTCACTTTAAGGGGCAATCTGTTACACAAAAATATCGTCACCATGATTATTTGCAGTCACTATGGGTCTATCATCACTTGTACTGTCCTCCTAAGCAAGTCTAGAACCTCAGCTCTTCAAATCAAGCTTTGGAAGTGGGAGAAAGACATTAAAAATCAATGTAACTCTGGTTCCGCACTTTCTCTCATGGTCACCTGCGGTCCCACACCTTCTGTGTACAAAAGTTGCGTACCTACCCGCTCTGTTCCTAACGGTGCAGGTGCGGACCCCTGTGAAAGTCAAAAGGCGCAATTTTTATCTTAAAAAACTCACTTTGGGTTAGTTCTAGAGTTTTCTAGAAGGAATTTTGACGTGGATTGTTCGCTCTAAGGTGGTTCATGCATCCCAAAAGAGAAGGAGCTAATCCCTTGACTAAAGGAGCTATCCCTTTGAAGGAGGGCTTTATCCCTTTGAAGGAGGACCTAGTAACTTCCCTCCATTGCACTATAAATACAGGCATTGGGGTGAGGACTAGGGAGGTTAGAAGCTGAACATTTTGAGGGTAAATGCTGGTGAAATCAAGACTCTTTGGTTGAGCTTGAGAGGAAAGATCACATACCTCTTGGTTCCATTGGAGAGTGAGTGAAGCTTGTCAAAGTAGAGGAGACATCTTGTTGGACCCTGGGAGGAGCTTGTACAGTGTCAAGGCAAAGGTTGTAAAGTTCTTCTTCTTTTGAATTAATACAATCAAACTCATTTTTCTCAACAAGTATCTTATGTTATTTGTTTCATGGACTCCTTGACTTTCATGTTAAATGTGTTTCATGCAATTGGTTTTTCAGGTGCTATTTGATTTGTTTGCCTTGTTTGTGTTTGCAAATTCGCGAAGAGGAGCTCATTTGGATCAAAAGAGCGAGGGCATCCACAAGCTTGCATCGGACCAAAGGTAGGCCCTAAAAACCTTTGTCTACTATTGTTTATTGAAGCATATTTAGAGAAAGATAGTGTCTGGTTGGTTTGCTTGTTGTTAGGTCTTCTTTAGATTCTAGGAAGGTCTATCTTGTCCGCAAGATCGACCCATTCCGCGCGCCACTACCTTTTCACCATTAGTAAGTATTTTTTGTAGAAAATTTGTCAAATCTGTCTTCAAATCTGCCATGCCTGTCTTCAAATTTGTGTTCAAATCTATCTTCAAATTGTCCATCTTAGCTTCCACGCCATTTATCTTAGCATCTGTTAACTTTTGTGAGCGTGACATTTGTTGCACTTGTTCTTGTAATTTTGATATATCATGTAGCATTTCTTCCTCTTCTTCATGAGTCATGCTAGAGCTTTCAGGTTCCTTACTAGGTGTTTGCATTTTCTTTCCTCGGGGCATGAGTTACCGATAATAATGCTCTACTATGCCCTTTGAATTCCTTCAAAATAAATTTTCAAACCAAGCTTAAGCAAAAATTTAAAAAAATCTACACACCTTTTTTCACTTTGTAGGAGCTCGATATTGCCTCTGATGTATCTCTATACTTTCCAATCATCTAGTTCTGAATTTGTGACCTGTAGTAGCTCTCTGTGTCTTCTTTCCAATGCCACCAGTCTGATCCAAATTGGATTCTCCAAGAAAGAGTTATGCACAATCTCCCAAGATGACCTGATTATAGACCTTTCCAGAAGAGAAAAGTTGTATGAAGTGCCACGTGTACAATTTTCGATATTTGGTTTTGAAAAATATATATAAGAAACTACAGTCCGTCCTCTTTCTGTACCTTCTTACGAAATTTCAATCTGATTCCCAGAGAGAAAGTTATGACAATTTTCCCCAAGTCACCTGTTTTGAATGTAATTCAGGAGTCTGCAAAAAGGCCAACTTCCTCAGATCATATCTCCGAAAATATCGCGCGAAAAGCTCTGAAATTCGGACCCACATTTCAGCGCAATTTCTTCTCAAATGGGTTTTTTTTACGACTTCTGAAACATCACAAAAAAAAGTTATAGCGAAAATGCCACGATGACCTGTTTGGAGCAGCGAAACCCTAAAATCCAAAGCTCTGATACCAAATGTTATGAAACCAGCTCAAGAAAAGATAGAAAAGATATATCAACGCCTTAGAATTCAGCCTCTTCGAGGGGGCAACCTCCTTTACATTACATAAATGAACAATTCTTGGATGATTCTAATGACAAAACCTCCTTTCTATATATAGGAGTCTAAGGAGTCACAATATAATCTAGCCGACCTAACAATAATAATATAAAGCCACAAAAATAACAATAGAGGGATTCTATGGGGCACAGAAATAACAATATGGGGGTAATAGGGGCACAACAATATAAATAAGGGGTATAACTATAATATTAATGGGGTAATCACTAGTATTATAGGGACCCAACAGTAAGGTGGACTGTGCAGCTGAGATGCTCGAGGGACAAAATTGACAGTTTCTGAAGACAGTGAGTTTTGGCTGAGGAAAGGACACTAGAGGAAACTACTATGCATTTTTGGATACCAATGGAGGCTAGGATTTCTACACAATGCGTAGTTCCAAGAAGAAAGGGAAAATTTTGAGGATTGCATATGCAAAGTGAGCAGTTCAGGAAAGCTGGATGAGGCTAGGTTGCCAGGGAAACTTCTAAATTTGGCTAAGTGTGCGAACAGTGGAAGCAATGTGAATAGTGATATAAATTGACTATGATCACACACTTGGACACTTAATGATAAAACATAGACCATCCAAAACATATAAAAACATACTTCGCTTCATGCAACAACCTTTGTGGCAACTTATGACAAGTGCAGCTCCAATGATAGACTTTGGGAGGATAAAGGAGACACTTATGCAAAAGTGCGTGAAATGAGTGCGAAACATGTTTATGTGATGAGCACAACCCATTCTCACAAAGGCTTGAAGAAAACCAAACTTCCCTTTGCATGACAAGTGATAATCCCCATGCCTTGCAAATATGACACATAATATATAAATATAAAAGTGCGAACGACTCTTAAGATCAAAGAAGGGAGCTTGGGATCATCAGCTTACCAATAAGTGACTAAGGAATAATCAATCATGGGATCCACAGTAGGCTCAAAAATTCAAGTATAGGCCAAAATTTTGGAGGGTGTTGCAGCCGCTACAACATAACCTCTTGAAGCATCTAGAAGAGGAAGCTTCAGACTTCTTCTTTTTTTCTGAATTTCTGGAATCAACACACCCCCACAGTTATGCAAGGTGCACTACATATCACCTTGAGAGAAGGAGAGATTGCAAAACAATGCAGTTACTCAATTATGTAGGGTATGTTGGTCCTTAAAACCACTGAAATTAAGTATTTAAGGAAATAAATTAAGGGAATAGGGAGAGTCATGCTTAGGGCTTTGTGTAAGGGTGATGACAAGGGGTAAAAGGATGTTGATTGATCTAGTTAATATGCTTATTGATCAGATGTGACAAAATGGCATATAACATGATTTTTGGTTGAGAATTGAGAGAAGTGGCTTATCTAAAGCTGAAGAAACCACCATGTCTAGCTTTCCATTAGATTGATGAACCCACTGGGAATTTTGTGGACAGAAGAACCTACTGACTTAATAATAGCATTTCCACCGAATGAAACTTCCCGTGTTGAACTCTCATCCTCCTATGCTTTCTTGAAGGTTGAAGAAACCACCAAAGTGTGGCTTGCCTAAGGAAACCATTGGGAAGCCTGTGGTCTGAACAACCTACATTTTTTTGAGTAGCTTTCTAGCATGATTCCTATTTGTGGTCATTATGCCTATGTATTCTAAGGTGAAAATTCTATAGTCAGGGGACTATAAATAAATCAATGAATTTTGTGAAGTAAGAATTTCTTGTGCGCTTTAGAAAGTGAGGATAATGGATGAGCATAAGAAAATAGATGATTTCACATCTAATCAAGTTGAATGGGTCTAGTTTGGCATGGACCATGACCATTGGTTTCATTTCAGACAAGGAAAATTCATGTAGTCATAGGTCAAATTGTAAAGGTGCAAGTGAATGCGGCTTGAGAAGAAACTTTTTAGAAGAGTTAAACATGGTTGAATACTTACAAAAGATTAAAATAGTCGATGGGACCTACCAAGTTAAGGGTCATGCCAGTTAGCCAAAAATGCAAGGTTCAGGAAGTAATTTCAAGATTGATTCAAAGAATTAGGCCAAGAAGTGGGGATCAGCAGTCGGGATCAGGCCACAAGTCAAGAGGTCGATGGTTGAGTTCGGTGGGGCAATCAGTGGGGATGACTAGATCGAATCATCTAGGTTAGGGTTGGGCCTCAGTGCATGTTTTTATTTTGTAATTTGTGCTTAAGGCCAAATACTCGACCATGTGACTATATGTGGGCATGATTTTCTACATGGAATTGTCAACGGTGGTATAGAAGCTACATAGGTGTCACGCAAAATAACACATGGATGTCATGTGGAGAACATTTATAATGTGGAAAAGAGTAATTGGTAAAACTTTAAATGGCCATATATCCTAATCCATAAGTCATATGAAATTAAAATTTATGTCACCAAAAAGGTATCAACGAGATGAACATGATGGCAATGTTTATTTAGGGTTTCGAGAAAGTTGAAAAAAGATAAAATAAATAAATAAATAGACCCCATTTCCATGACTAAAATTTGGAGGTTGGGTCATCATAGTAATTGTCTACTTCTACTTTTATTTTTGGCTATGGATATTAGAGGGTATGTTACATGGAGTATGAAGAATTTAGGGTATTTTTGATGCCCCGAAAATCGTTGCATCAACATCGGGGATAATCACCCGGTCCGGACCTTAATACAGCTCCTTTTCCGTTTGGGATGGTGGCTCCGACTGGATATAATGGGACCAGTTTCCCAGTAATGAATAAAAAGGGGATGGATGAGTGATTGGTTTTCTAATAAATGATAATGAATGGATGACTTAATCTAAAAGCGAAAATACAAATGACTATTCTATCCCGGGAAGCTTCTATTCTTTTAAGTGCAACACTTGATGATCTCTGTTCATCGATAGGCATATAGATGACTCTATTCAATAAACATAGACATTCATTCACATAATAATTGCTTTGTTCAAATAGTTGAACAAAGTAATTAATAAAACATTGTTACACTTATCTTTTTATATTACTGATACATGTATGATTAGAAGAAAAGCATGTTGTAAACATCCAATAGTGGAAAGTATAAAGAATGTTGTTAAAAACACATGCATATATTCAATAATAGCAAGAGTGATCAAATAACAATTCACATAAAAGGAATGAATTCAGACATAGATAGTAGTACCATATGAGCTGCAAATCATTCTCAACATCAATCGCAATTCGAATTCCTTCTTCCGACTCAGAAATACTTTTAAATAAAGGCAGTAGTGCACATCCACATAAAAGCTTCGTTATCAAAATTGAAATAATTGGCCCAGTCTTTATAAAAAAAATATACCTGAAGTACAGTAGTGCAACTTCAAGTTTAAGTCATATACAAAAATTTATGACCCTTTCCAATGCATTGAAAGGGTCTATAAATACTTGATTAAAACTAACTAACTATAAAATTAAAATGCTACTTAATTGGTACAACTTGATCTTGAATATCTTCCCCATAGCAATCTGGCAGTTGGCAGCATGATTCATCACTCTGGTTGTTTTCCTTTCGACCTAAGTTGGCATATTGCTAGCATTGGTTCCACTTCTTGAGGGTGGCTGAGACGAGAATTGAGTTAAGCAGCATAGGTGGCATCTTGTATATCAGGAATGATACACCCGATTGCATCTGTTAGGCACTTGAGGGTGGCTCTCTAGCTGTATGGTTTTACTAGGAACAACCAATAGGTGTCCCATGTTAAACTGTTAATACCTGTGATCAATCTCCCATTCTTTTCGAGCTCTTGATAACATGATTGCTCCAATGTTTTAGCCGATAGTAATTTACCCGAAGACTCATGCTTGTGTTTCGCTGGGTTTTGTCTCCAATCCCATATAGGTGCTGATTCAATGTCATTTTCATCTCTGAACTTCTCCAGAAATGCTTTTTTATACTTCTTCTCCGGTGCAGGCAAATGGTACATTTGTCTCAAATCATCGGGTTGAAACGAGTTGAACACTCTGCCGTCGATAGTGCAAAATGTTCTGTTTGTAATTGGGATTTCCTCAATTTCCCATCTTACCACATCTATGTATGGAATAATTTTCTCTCGAGCCGCTATCCAGTGTAGGTAAGAATCAGCCAAATCCTTTAGGGTTGCATCAGACTTCCGGGTCGGGTCTGCTGTGGCTTGTACTGATGTTACCTAAGGCTCTTCGGCCTCAACCAAATTATAGATGCTCAGCCAAGTAGTTTTACCGAGACCAAGACATGTGGTGTCCGAGATTAATCCCTTTTTACTTGGTCTCGGATCAGTAGTGTGTTGTCCTGTTACTGCGAAAGATGAAGCTGTTCTAGATTTCTTAGACTTCTTCCCCATTTGGCCTGAATTTGTTGCTTCAAAGGAGCTCTGCACAGGAGATAAAATGAATGTAATGTGGAGAATAGGTGGTGCAAACCAAATATGAATGAGGTATATTAATCAATGAATAAGGGATGATTAACATAAGGTGGTAGCAGATACAATCTCTGAAGAGATTTTTGCCTTACTGTTCCATTAAATGGCCCTTTAAACCTGTCAATCATTTAAATGCTCATCATATCGTTTATTGGCCGAATAATTCATTTAAGCGTGGCTTTGATGTTTTGGCGGTTGGGCGTAAGTGAATCACTATCGGGAAGAGAAAGGCCTTTAATACTAATTAATCATAATATATCCCATCCTTAACAATCCTTTTTGAAAGTTGTGCCTAGCTTTATCGCAATCTGCGATCGGATGAATGCTTAAGCTGTTATATTGGTGTCCTTTCGGAATCCCCGATCGCCGATAGCGATATCACCAATTTGCATCGAGAGTTTTTAAAAGAGGGCTTTTAGATGCATGCATGCTACATTCCCCGATCGCCGATAGCGATATCGCATCAGAGCAAAGAGAGGGGCCTTTTGTTATGATCGCTTGCCTTCCGATATCCGATAGTTATTCACGCATTGTCGCATCAGGGAAAACCAATGGGTCTTTTGTCATTCATCCTTTGTTATTGCAATATGCGATCTTGCGATCGCTTTATCGCAATAATAAAGGATTATTCATTTTTTTATTATAAGATCGATTATGTGTTTTCTCAAAAGGTTTATAATGTTTTATTTCTTTTCGGAACTTTTGAGGAATGATAAGTTGATATCAGTTTAATCTAAAAAGGGACCCATTTCATATTATAGTTTTGAAAGTAAAAATTTTATGAAATGGGGGGGGGGGGGGGGTTGTTGTACATCACAACAATTGGCGATTCGCTGGGGGAAAAAGTTATCTCTGAGAAATATTGAAATACTTAGACTTTCTTTGAATAGGAATCTTATCAAAGAGGAAAATTCTAATATAACTAGGTATACATACATTCTGAATAAAATAAGAGCTAGTTTTGCTAATTTCTTCTGTCATTAAAATTAGATACATTCTAAGTTTTAAATTGGCCTCTATTGGTTGATAATGATAAAACAGAAAACCTTTCCAACTTAGCCTTTTTTAATTGACTCCTTTGTCATAGGTAGAGCCTCTGCTGCCAGCAAACATTCATATTTTCGATAGGGATACCTTTTAACCATTTGACTATCCATTATCCCATCCATTTCAGAGTATGATTAAAAGAATGAATTCAAAACATGCTTTCATATTTTGTATTTATTTTTGCTTTGCTATTATTTTGTAAGATAAAAAGCCATTGTCCTGGTTTGGTGGCCAGCTGTTTGATAATGCCATTCACTGGTAGTAATCTAACCGAACAAGCTGGCTCGTGATGAGACCCCTTGTCTTATGATTATAATCCATTACCCTGTTTTGGTATGCAGTGGTGGTAATGTCGGTTAAACTATTTCTCAATGATCATGGTAAGTAGGCTTGTAATAAACCCCTTATCTTTTATATCAAATATTTTAGAATTACACTCTGAGTAATCATAAACTTTGATGAATGGGATGGACAATTTTCTCCTTAAGAGAGAATGGATGATAGGGTAAGAGTTGAAGATGCTAAGATTGAATTAGTCTCTGTTTTGATATTGATAACCTTATTTGTGGCCAATTTGAAAACCATAAAATGATTTACAAGACTTCTAAATCTTGAGAAGATTTTACAAAAATGAAATGTGGTTTCAGAATGTGAATATACCTAATTTCCTAGAAATTGTCCCTTTTGTTTAAGGCTTCTATTTTAAAAGTAAATATCAAAACTACTTCTTTGAGAAACTTTTCAATATAGCAAAGGCCAATGGAAGATACCTTACAACTTTATTTCCTAATGGTCCTACAAACTACAAATTCTACTGAACTTAAAAAGGGAGAAGGGGTTACCTCCTCAATTGAAGAATTTCTTTAAGATGAGGCCATTAACAGGAAGAGAATCTCTCTTACCTGATAAATCTTGTAATATGAATGTCGCATGGCCTATCTTCTCGCAGATCTGAAATGGTCCAAGCCACATTTTTTGGAACTTGGTGTGTTTTCCTTTATCCTCATGGGCTTTGTCCCATTTCAAAACTAGATCACCAACCTGCAACTGTTTTGAACTGGATGAATTTGAATCAAAAGATGACTTGATAATTTGCTGATGTTTTGCATGAGTAATTTTGGCCTTTTCTCTTTCTTCCTCTAATTTTAAGATTTGATCATGTCTAAATTGAATAGAAGAAGAGGGGCTTTCTTCAATAAACTGAACTAGGGCTAGAGAAGGAAGCACTAGATTCGTTGGTAGCACTGCTTCTTTCCCATATACAAGGTTGAATGGAGAAGAACCTATGGAAGCCTTCTGCGTTATTCTATCAACCCATAGTGCGAATATTAAAGATTTGTGCCAGTTTTTATGATTCTGTTCAATAGTTCGCTTAATAATTTTAACTATATTTTTATTGGTAGATTCTGCTAAACCATTACCCTGGGGATAGTAATTTGCAGAATATTTCAGTTTAAACCCTCTTTTAATAGCGAACTCAAACATATCATTTCCAGAGAAATAAGATGCATTATCGAAAACAAGAGCATTTGGGACACCAAATCTGGTAATGATGAATTGATCTATGAATTCCATAATTGCCTTAGAATTTGTTGTCTTTAAAGGAATTGCTTCAACCCACTTAGTAAAGTAATCAGTGGCAGTAAGGATATACTTATGCTGTTTGGATGAATGTGGAGTGATTTCTCCAATGATTTCCAATCCCCATTGCTCAAATGGTTGTTCAATGTTGACTGGTTGCAAAGGGAAAGTTGGCTTTCTTTGTCTTCCACTGGAAGTTTGACAACTTCGGCATTTCCTTACATATTCATGAGCATCTCTGAACAAGGTGGGCCAATAGTATCCAGCATGAATGATTTTGTGGGTTGTTGTGTCAGCTCCAAAATGTCCTCCTACTGGTCCATCATGTAGTTCCTGCAAAACCTTTTGTGCTTCAGGTTTTTCTAGGCATCTTAATAAAATTGAATCATAATTTTGCCTAAAAAGTACATCATCAATGATTGTGAAGTTTTTTGCTTTTAATCTAATGGCCCGTTTGTTTTTATAAGACAGGTTAGGAGGTGCATATCCATTTTTTAAATAAAAGATCAAGTCTGCATATTGCGATTCAGAATCAGTAATACTTATCTGGTTGATTTCTTCAATATGTTTTGTATCACCTGGTTCCTGAATATTGGATGCTCCTGCTAATAACCTGCAAAAACCTTGGCCTCTAACAATCTTTGCTGGCTTGATTTCCAAGTCATATTCTTGAAGTGTTGTAACCCAATTTGCCCTTTTTTCACCTAATTCCTTTTGGATTAGTAATTGCCTTACTGCAGGAAAAGGAACTATAACTTTTGTATGGACTTTTAAAAGGAAGGGTCTGTAATGTTTGACAGCTTTATACACAGCAAAGGCTTGTTTTTCAACTTCGGAATAATTTAGTTCAACACCCTGTAGATTTGAACTATAAAATGAAATCGGTGCTTCCAAGTTGTGATCATTAATCTAAGTGAGTATTGCTGCATAAGATGAATTGGATGTGATAGTATACAATGTGAAATGATTAGAAAAATTAGGAGTGTTCAAAGCAGGGGCATTGATTATTGATTGTTTGATTGAATCAAATGCTTCCTTTTCTGCAGATCCCCATCTAAACACTGAATTTTTCTTAATCATAGTTTGTAATGGTAAAATGATGTGGGAAAAATCGGGAACAAATCTCTTGACAAAATTAATTTGACCTAAAAATGACTGCATGGATTTTTTATTATGAGGAAAAGGAATTTCAGAGATTTCTTTAATCCTATCCGGATCAATATAAATACCATCTTTGGAAACGATAAAGCCCAAGAGCTTTCCTTGATTAAGAGCAAAGAAGGATTTTTTGGGATTGAGTGAGATACCATACCTTCTACAGCGTTCAAAGATTTGATTTAAATCATGCAAATGATTGGATCTCTTCTTGGAAAATACAGTAATATCATCTAAATAGACAACTACTGTTTTGTTGATCAATCCTTTGAAAGCTATATCCATCGCTCTTTGGAATGTGGCTCCTGCATTAATAAGTCCAAAAGGCATTTTCTGATAAGCGTAAGTTCCCCATTTCGTTCTGAAGGTAGTTTTGAGTCTGTCATCAGGATGGACCAAAATTTGGTTATATCCTGAAAAACCATCTAAAAAGGACATTAACTCAGAACCTGCTACTGAATGGAGTATCTGCTCCATAGTAGGTAATGGGAAATTATCTTTTTGGCTTGCCTTATTCAGATTTCTGAAATCTATACAAATCCTGATGTTGCCATTTTTCTTCCTAACAAGCACCATATTGGAAACCCAGTTTGAGTGCCGAACGGGAAAAATAATCTTAGCTTTCAAGAGTTTATTGAGTTCTGATTTTATTTGACTCTCTAAGTTCGGATGTATTTTCCTCAACTTTTGTTGAACTGGTTTTTGTTCGGAAAGCATTGGAATGGTATGTTGGATGATAGATGCATCGTATGTTTTTAAATCGTCATATTTCCAAGCGAAGACATGTTTATTTTTTCTTAATAATCTAATGAATGCTATCCTTTCTTCCACAGAAAGTCCTAATCCCAAATTAATTTTTTGAGGATTCTGCTCAGTGCCAAGATTTATCAATTCAAATCTTAAGGTGGAACTTTGGAGCTTTGTATTGGTCACTGGTTTAAACCTGTCTTTAATATCATAAAGATCCTCAAGTTTAACCACAGGCTTTGGTATTGAGTTTTCCTCGTGCTTTTCTTTCATCTGAAGATCATGCTCGCTTTCCTCAATGATCTGATCATCGTAGGACTTGTCGGAAGTCAAAAAATGTAAGATGTCTTCATCGTGATTGAACACTCACCAATTAGTGACATTGTCAGGAATCGATGGTCTAAAAAGTAACTCTACTGAAAATCTATCTGGGCTATAATATTCGGAAGGTAGGAGTTTGGAAGCAACATTGGCTAGCAAGTCAGCTGCTGAATTCTGAGACCTAGGGATGGAAGAAATATTGAATGCTAAAAATCAAGAGGTGAGTTCTTGTACCAGCGACTGATAATGTTTAAGATGGCTAGAAAGACAATGAATTGTATTTCTCACCTGTTTAATAACAATTTCTGAATCACCAAACACTTTCAAATATTGAACCTTGAGGCCAATAGCTTTATATAGTCCTTGAACCAAGGCCTCATACTCAGTTGTATTATTCATGCATTCAAACTCCAACCTACAAGACAGCATCGTTTTTTCTCCCTGAGGGCTAACCAAAATACATCCTGCTCCCGAGCCTTCGCTAGACTTAGACCCATAAAAATATAGTGACCAAAATAAAGAATTATCAACAATTTTATTTACAGTTTCCTCAGTAACCTTAAAACATCTTGACCTATCTGTTTGTGAATAATTTTCAATTTGAGATGTGAAATTGTTTACTGAGA
The DNA here is from genome assembly GCA_031772625.1 of Pinus tabuliformis. Taxonomy (NCBI): domain Eukaryota; kingdom Viridiplantae; phylum Streptophyta; class Pinopsida; order Pinales; family Pinaceae; genus Pinus; species Pinus tabuliformis. Next base: position 696,848,604 of record CM062820.1, read on the forward strand.
AAGGAGATGGTTGGGCAGTGAAGTTTCCAAAGAATGATTCAGATGAATAATTCCACAAGATATTGTTATTAAATGCTATTGGTTGATTCTCCTGTTCAAATTTTGTAACAGTATGGGTCATATGTTTTTCCCGATTGATTTTTATTTGATTTGGCTTTCCCTTGTAGGGTAGCCACATATGGGACCAATCGGTAGAAATATACCCATGGAGCTTCTCAGACCAATCCCTACTCAAGATTAAACCATAAAATTCAGGTATATCAGCGATTAAGATATCAATTCTTTGAACTACTCGTGGATCAGTCGATAACCTGATAGTTACAGAGTTAATTTCCCCTAAAACATGGACTTTGGTTCTATCTAACTGCACAATGTGAATTGCAGAATTTTGGGGCTCAATGTTCAGTTTGGAACAAACTGAAGCTGGCATTATATTAGAGGATGCCCCTAAGTCAATCAAACAATTGTGTAGATTTCGATTATAAATCTCGTAGGTTAAGAGGAAAGGAGGAGTATGGGAATTTGATCTATCTCTAATCAGAATCGTATCAGTAGCTTCAACCCTACCCGAAGGGGGTTGACCTGAATCATTTGCAGCTTTAGCACTGGGAAGAGGTGAAGAAGGAACAACATTCAATTCCTTTAGAAGCAATTTCTGCTGATGTTTTAGTTTGCTAAGTTCAAACATGGTAATGTTTGCCTTAGTCTTCTTCATATCATCAACAATATTGTAATCCATTGAATCCGATACTACCAACGTTTTAGATGTTGAAGGTATATTTGAGGATGAAGGTTGGTTTTGCGGTACTGTTGCAGCTGGCTTCTTTGTGGATACCTTTTCCTTTGTAGTAGTAGCACCTGCACTTCTTTTCTTTGAACTTGCCTGGACAGGTTCAGGGGCACCTTTACTCCTAGTAGTCACAGGAAAAGCTTCTTGTTCATTTTCTGTATCGGAGTTAGGTAATATGAAGTCCCACATTCCATGGCATTCAACAACTTCCTCTTCTTCATCAGTTGGTGAAATTGTTTCATCTTCTTCTTCTTCTTCAGGATCTGAATCTGCATTAGATATAACATTTGGTGGTTTTGATTCGGTTTTCTTGAAATTTCTAAAGGGCCTTTTTGTTGAGGTTTCCGCTACTTGTTTTTTGATTTCAACCATTTCATTTGACAAAGTCTTGAGGACCTTTTGCAGACCCTCCATATCATATGGATCTTTAGGGGTTTTCTTCTTTGAATCATCTTTAAAAGAAACTTTTTTGGATTTTCTATCTTCAAGAGCAGCTTTCTTTTCTAGAGCATTAATACGTTTCTCCACAGCAAGTGCTTCTTTCATGTTTTCAGCTAAAGTTGGTTTTCTGGCCCTGTCTACGAATATAGCTATATTGGCAAGTAGGGAAGTTATATACCATTCGCTTCTGATTTGCTCACTTGGTTTGGAGGCCGTTGGGATCTTATTCAAGAGTTTATTGAATCGCGTACTGAATTCTTTAATTGGTTCCCTATGCTCTATCCTAAGATTGGAGAGATAATTAATTAATGTGGCTAAAGATCTATCATCACCATACTTAGTGAGAAATTGTTCTTGGCAAGTGTTCCAACTGGTAATGGATCCATAGGGTAGGGAAAAATACCAAGATCTGGCTGATCCTTGTAAAGTATAAGGGAAAAGCCTAACGACGACATCTTCCTCGGTTACTCCTTTCAAATTAACTGATAACATGAAGTTATTAATATGTTCTTCAATTTGTATTCCATCATCTGGGTTAAACTTGGGTAGCCATTTTTCAGGAGCATCAGGCAATGCACGTAATGGTGCAGGCATATTGACCGCACCAGGTCTATTCCATGGATTTGCCATTGAAACACCAGTAGTGGATGAGATTGCTGATGAAATTCCAGATGTTTAGGAAGGAATCGATATTGAGGATTGAGCCAGTTGGGATGTTGAAGTTCCTAATCCCTGATGAACAACAATATGTAATGAGGGAGTGGATGGTTGACTTCGCACTGGTGAAGATGAGATGGAGGATGTGGATGAAAATGCTTCACTGTCAGATCCTTCAGTGTTCTTATTTGCCCTTTTCCTTTTCGGTAAGGGTAGCTCAGTAGGTTCAATACCGAGCTTTCCACTCTGAAGTCTAGTGAGAGGATGAGGTAGATTGAATTGCGAAGTCTCACTGCTTTGAGATACCTCAGATTTCTGTGGTGATATCGAGAAGCCTTGAAGTTTATGGATGAGTAACTGAACATCAGGGGACTCAGGACTTAATCGTTCTTGAGTATTGTGGGTTTGAGCAGTGGTAGTTGATTCCTCTTCTTCTCGCTTGGATACTGGAGAACCAGCATGCAATTGGGAAGTACGAGGTGATGTGGAGGGAGATTTACTCTCAGAATGGTCTGTAGATTTGGGTTTGCTCGCCATTCATAGTTCAGGCCCTCCTTCTAGCGCCAAAAATGTTGATGCCCCAAAAATCGTTGCATCAACATCGAGGGATAACCACCCAGTCCGGACCTTAATACAGCTCCTTTTCCATTTGGGATGGTGGCTCCAACTGGATATAATGGGACCAGTTTCCCAGTAATGAATAAAAAGGGGATGGATGAGTGATTGGTTTTCTAATAAATGATAATGAATGGATGACTTAATCTAAAAGCGAAAATACAAATGACTATTCTATCCTGGGAAGTTTCTATTCTTTTAAGTGCAACACTTGATGATCTCTGTTCATCGATAGGCATATAGATGACTCTATTCAATAAACATAGACATTCATTCACATAATAATTGCTTTGTTCAAATAGATGAACAAAGTAATTAATAAAACATTGTTACACTTATCTTTTTATATTACTGATAAATGTATGATTTGAAGAAAAGCATGCTGTAAACATCCAATAGTGGAAGGTATAAAGAATGTTGTTAAAAACACATGCATATATTCAATAATAGCAAGAGTGATCAAATAGCAATTCACATAAAAGGAATGAATTCAGACATAGATAGTAGTACCATATGAGCTGCAAATCATTCTCAACATCAATCGCAATTCGAATTCCTTCTTCCGACTCAGAAATACTTTTAAATAAAGGTAGTAGTGCACATCCACATAAAAGCTTCGTTATCAAAATTGGAATAATTGGCCTAGTATTTATAAAAAAAAATATACCTGAAGTACAGTAGTGCAACTTCAGGTTTAAGTCATATACAAAAGCTTACGACCCTTTCCAATGCATTGAAAGGGTCTATAAATACTTGATTAAAACTGACTAACTACAAAATTAAAATGCTAATTAATTGGTACAACTTGATCTTGAATATCTTCCCCATAGCAATCTGGCAGTCGGCAGCATGATTCATCACTCTGGCTGTTTGCCTTTCAACCTGAGTTGGCATATCTCTAGCATTGGTTCCACTTCTTGAGTGCGGCTGAGACGAGAATTGAGTTAAGCAGCATAGGTGGCATCTTGTATATCGGGAATGATACACCTGATTGCATCTATTAGGCACTTGAGGGTGGCTCTCTGGCTGTATGGTTTTACTAGGAACAACCAATAGGTGTCCCAAGTTAAACTGTTAATACCTGCGATCAATCTCCCATTCTTTTCCAGCTCTTGATAACATGATTGCTCCAATGTTTTAGCCGATAGTAATTTACCCAAAGACTCATGCTTGTGTTTCACTGGGTTTTGTCTCCAATCCCGTATAGGTGCTGATTCAATGTCATTTTCATCTCTGAACTTCTCCAGAAACGCTTTGTTATACTTCTTCTCCGATGCGGGCAAATGGTACATTTGTCTCAAATCATCGGGTTGAAACGAGACGAACACTCTGCCGTTGATAGTGCAAAATGTTCTGTTTGTAATTTGGATTTCCTCAATTGCCCATATTACCACATCTGTGTATGGAAGAATTTTCTCTCGAGCCGATATCCAGTGTAGGTAAGAATCGGCCAAATCCTGTAGGGTTGCATCAGACTTCCGGGTCGGGTCTGCTGTGGCTTGTACTGATGTTACCTGAGGCTCTTCGGCCTCAAACAGATTATAGATGCTCATCCAAGTAGTTTTACCGAGACCAAGACATGTGGTGTCTGAGATTAATCCCTTTTTACTTGGTCCGGATCGGCAGTGTGTTGTCCTGTTACTGCGGAAGCTGAAGCTGTTCCAGATTTCTTAGACTTCTTCCCCATTTGGCCTGAATTTGCTGCTTCGGAGGAGCTCTGCACAGGAGTTAAAATGAACGTAATGTGGAGAATAGGTGGTGCAAACAAAATATGAATGAGGTATATTAATCAATGAATAAGGGAGGATTAACATAAGGTGGCCGTAGATACAATCTCTGAAGATATTTTGGCCTTACTGTTCCATTAAATGGCCCTTTAAACCTGTCAATCATTTAAATGCTCATCATATCGTTTATTGGCCGAATAATTCATTTAAGCGTGGCTTTGATGTTTTGGTGGTTGGGCGTAAGTGAATCACTATCGAGAAGAGAAAGGCCTTTAATACTAAGTAATCATAATATATCCCAGCCTTAACAATCCTTTTTGAAAGTTGCGCCTAGCTTTATCGCAATCGGCGATCGGAGGAATGCTTAAGCTGTTATATTGGTGTCCTTTCGGAATACCCGATCGCCGATAGCGATATCGCCAATTCGCATCGGGAGTTTTTAAAAGTTGGATTTTAGATGCATACATGCTACATTCCCCAGTCGCCGATAGCGATATCGCATCGGAGCAAAGAGAGGGGCCTTTTGTTATGATCGCTTACCTTCCGATATCCGATAGTTATTCACGCATTGTCGCATCGGGGAAAACCAATGGGTCTTTTGTCATGCATCCTTTGTTATTGTGATATGCGATCTTGCGATCGCTTTATCGCAATAATAAAGGATTATTCATTTTTTTATTATAAGACCGATTATGTGTTTTCTCAAAAGGTTTATAATGTTTTATTTCTTTTTGGACCTTTTGAGGAATGATAAGTTGATATCAATTTAATCTAAAAAGGGACCCATTTCATATTATAGTTTTGAAAGTAAAAAATTTATGAAATGGGGGGGGTTGTTGTACAGCACAACAAGTATATATGTAATCTTTGTTAGAAACCAGGACAATACTAAGGGGGGGGAGGGTTGAATAAGTATTGTAGGAATTTTAAAACTTCCTTTTCCTTATGTAAGAATACTATGACACCAAGAAATACTTCAGAAATTAATTCATATGAGCATGACACAAACCAACATAAACAACACAAATAATACACAAATTCTTCAAAATTTTCTACAATTTCTTGACAAGGCAAGCTACTACTTGTTGTTACAAAGTTTTCTAGCTACAATGAGAAGGAATCTACTATTCCCTAATTTATCAGCTACAATTGAAAGGAGCTTCAATGCCTAAATGTTTACTAGCAATAACTGGAAGGAGATACAACCCATGATCTGCAAGCTATAGCTTGCTTGACCTCAATGATTCATCTTTCATGCAATTTTCATACTAAAATCAAGAAGGCCAAATACTTACATAAACAAATAAATTTATCTCTTTAATCATTCTCCATAAACATCTTCAACAATATCTGACTACTAATAAATCCACCATCACCAACACCTTCAACAATATTTCATTACTAAACACATCATCAACATCAATCCATCTCAACTCACACACTGTCCACAATCACACAACTTTCTCAATTGATTATTCTTGTAAAGAATTTTTCACTGATAAAATTAGCTTCTTTTAATTTTTAGTTAACTTCAGATCTTCCATCATGCATAAAATTTTATTTATGTCTTTCGTCTACTTCGACTAAATCTTCTATATGTCATATGTGCATCTTAAAACACTTCTCTTATGTTTAAATATAAATCCCTCAGTTAAACTGATTAAATCTACATAAACATTCAATTTTAGAGTTGTATCAAAGTTTAACTGAGACTTTCCAATTTTAGATAAATTCCAAATTTAGAAAAAAATCTAAATATGCCTTTGTAGTTGTCCATGCCGCAAAATTTCACCTTAATCCCCTAGAACTTACGCATTGGTAATTTTTTCCCATAAGACCATGGGTTTTGACATGACACTAAAATCTTGATCCTCGACTTCTTTTCCCCAACACTTTTTTTTTACTCCGTGAAAGTTCCTTCCGGGTCTGCCTCTCAAGGTTTTGTATCAAGTGGATCTGCATCTCCACCTGCAGTCATTGATAATAGTTTTTGTCATGTACACCATCGTGCCTCAAAGCCTGTTAGCCCGAAGGTTCCTCTATTACGCCTTCAATTACCTTTAAGGGTCATGTCACCGCATTGACGTCTCCTGGTGGGTCTACCTACTGCTTTCAAAGACTAAGTAATAACATATTGGGCTAATGTTTCTTTTGATATCTTCCACATAAACCTAATGCCTAGTCAGCCTGATGATCTTTCTTTGCACACTTAAGTTACCTCTAGGGCATAACTATTAGGATGAGTTGTCCTAATGGGTGTTCCTGCTGCGTTCAACAACCAATCAACTGCTAGCCCGGTTGAGTTGTCTCTGACAACTGCCATGTTTCCCACTGTCTAGTCAGCCTGATGATCCTTTTTTGTGCACTTTAACGAACTTCCAAGAGAAAGCCTATGAGATGACGTCATGTTTATGTCATCTCCACCATGTGGCATCTCCAGAGTGTGAAACATGTCTCCTCAATTTAGCCTAGTAGGGTACATGGAAACACTAAATCTGGTTGCCACGCGTGCCCCTATAATTCATGCTAACATCATCAATGATCAACCAAATGTTTCCACATGTCTTTGTCTCTACTAGTCTTGTTGGATGTTGGCCTACTTGTCTGCCACCTCTTCGTTCTGCTTACCACGTCATATTGACATCACATATCATGATCCTGCTTGTGGTTTGCGTAACCCCCCAAGCAGTTTATGGTTTAGATGGGAAGTGCGAGGGGGTGGGTCCGTAGTCATCCTCCAATGTCGATATTGTGATCGATGATTTGGGAAAACTACCCAATACACATCCCCCCTACACATTAACTCTCAAAAGAGCTCTACCTCGCGCTCTTCTTCCAATGCGTCGGTGGGGACGCGTGGCACACAATCCGCCACTTGACATGCTTATCTTTTAGCAGTCGCATCTTCGTTAGCTTCACTGCCAAGTTTGGAAACACCCCCAAACCCTCTTGTTCTAAATGTACTCCACCAAATTTAACTCTATCTCCTTGACTTTAGGGTTACCTGTGCTCTTGATTGACCATATATTTTGATCCAAGAGGGAATTTATCAACTTCATATACCACTTGAAATCTCTTTCAGAACTCTTTTCATTTAAGTGGTTTCCTTTTGACTTTGAGGTGTTCTTATGTACAAGAAATTCCTTCAAAGTCACTGCACATTCTCCATCCATGCTATGCTCATCTTGCAATCGTATTGTCTTTTTCCATCATCCATCAACACCTTTGTCATCCTTTGTCATCAATGGAAACACATTTCTAACATTCTCGCCCTTTGGCATTGATGGAAACACCATGATGAAACAAAAATAATGGTCATAAAGAATCACAAGAAAATTGATCTTCTTATGCCTCGTAGTGTTCTCCTTTGGACGCTACTCCATTTGTGATTCACTTCTCTTGTGTTGTATTATTGTTGTGAAGTATGCTTACCTCACCATCAATACTACTCCTCCTTGATTTTTGTGGTGGGAGATAATTTTGTCTTTTGTTTGATCACCAAGACTTCTCCCCATTTTAAATCAATGGAAAATACACCAACATGCTCCCCCTATCATCAATATCCCTTCTTCATGTTGATCACGTGGACTTGGTAGATTTATCTGATATGCTAAAGTTTTACTAGCTGTCTTTTTTTCTCTTTAAGAAAGATCTAGTGTAGGGAGGCAAGAGGAACAACTCCTAATATTTTCCTTAAGTACTCAAATTGATCTTTGGGGAGTTGTTTGGTGAAAATACCATCAACCTACTCTTTTGTAGGTACATACTCCAGCTTCACAAGTTGATTGGAAACTTTCTTTCTTAAGAAATGGCACGTTATTGGAATATTCTGTCTTGGAGTGAAAAACATGATTCTTATACATGTTAATGGCACTTGCATTGTCACAAATAATAGGAATAGGCATATCATAAAACATTTGTACATCTTGCAAATTTTGCTTCATCTACAATAGTTGATGGCAACAAGATGCGACTACAATATATTTTTCTTCAACTGTAGATAGTGAGATTAAAGCTTGCTTCTTACTTAACCATGAAACTAGACATTCTCCAAGAAAAATTCACCACCAAAAGTGCTCTTTTGATCATCTACATCACCTACCCAATCAACATTAGTATAAATAGTTAGCAAAAAATCTTTACCTCTTGGCTACCACAGGTCATAATTCATTGTGGCCCTGAGATATTTGAGAATCTTTTGGTTGTTAGAATATGGCTATGTCTATGGGCTACTTGAAATATTCCAACAATACCAACTACTAGCATAGTGTCATTTATTGATGCTATCAAATATAATAGGTTGCCAATAATAGATCTATCTAAACTCTGGTCCACTTATTGTGATTCATCAGTCTTGCTAGGCTTGTTGTCTACAACCATTGGTGTACTCACCAAGAAGCATTCTTCCATGCAAAATTTATGCAATACTTCCTTAGGATACTTTCTTTTGAAATGAAAATCCCTTTAGAAGTATGTACAATTTGTAATCTAAGGAAATAATAAAGTTCTCAAAGCATAAACATCTTAAACACGACCTTCATATTAGCTAGAAATTGGCATGTTAATGAATCTAAATCACTAGCAAAAATAATTTCATCAACATAAACAACCACCACTACTAGTTTATCATCATTAGGTTTAACATATAAATTGATATTAGTTTCTCCTCTTTTGAAACCACACTTTAGTAGGTAACTGTCTAACTTGGAATACCAATCCCGAGGGGTTCATTTGACACCATAAAAGGCCTTCTTATCTTGCAAAAATAACCAGGCTTTTCTGTTAGCTGAAAAACATTTGGTTGTTCTATGTAAACTTCTTCCTAAAACTCTCCATTTAGAAAGACATATTTGACGTTCATTTGATATATCTTAAATTTCTTAAAACATTAAAATTCCAAAAACATTTGAATTGCCTCTAATCGAGCAACAGGAGAAAAAGTTTCATCAAAATCCAAACCTTCAATTTGATCATAACCTTTGCATACCAATATTTCCTTATTTATGATCACTCCACCGTGATCATTTAAATTATTCTTGAATACCCACGTAATGCAAATGAAATTCTTGTTTGCTAGTATAGGAACAAGTGCCCATGTCTGATTTTTCTTGATCTAATCGAGCTCTTCATGCATATATTTTAACCAAATTTTATCTTGACTAGCTTGTGAAACATCCCTGAGTTCCTCCATGGATAATAGAGCTACATGTGCTTGTGTTTGGGGACTGAGAAACTTCCTTCTTGTCTGCACACCTGTATTTAAATCACGAAAAATTTAATCAGGTGGGTGGTGTTTTTGCACATACCTTGAAGGATATTTGGCTTGAGGACTGGAGGACTCTTCATTGTCTTCCTCTAAGAGTGGCTCTTCAACCCTATCATCATAACTTATTTGATCATGGAATCTTGTATTTGATGGCTGATTGACTTTAGGTTCAACATATTCATCCACTTTGGCATCAATGAAATCAACAATATTCTTTGTATTTTTGTTGTAGCATCTATATCCTTTGTTGTTATGAGAATATCCAAGAAAAATACCTTCATCAGCTCTTGCATCGAACTTACCAAACTTGTCATCATTCCTCTTGATGTAACACATGTTACCAAAAACTCTAAAATGCTTGACTGTTGCAGGTCTTCCATACCAAAGCTCACACGAGGGCTTCACTAGGGGAGAAATACCATACCATGTGCATTCATATTGGGATATATATATTCAGGGAAAAATGACATAATATATTGGGGGATATATAGGGGTAAAGGGTTTTTATATTAGTAGGTATAAAAAATGGAGCTCAAATTTAATGACAAAATATAAAGGGGTATAAAAAATGTTAATGAAAAAATGGATACCTACAATATCTAGTGAAAGTAGGGGTTTTTTAAATTGGGAAGGTGTATTGGATTTGTATTGGTAGGGGGTTAAATAATGTGATTTTTAGAGGTATTTTTCAATATGTAGTCAAATTAGCGGTATTTTTTAGTATACCTGTAGAGCCTCTAATTTGCACCTAATTATCTATCATTACCTACAGCTTTTCCTCACTTATCCCTCTCTTTTGCCCTATTTTCCTCATAAACCTATCCAGATCATTACATTTGATGTCTTTAAGCATGATTGGTTAACTTTGCTAATGTTTGACTGTTTGTCTAGATTTTTGACATATACACAGAGATTCCGCAGCTGTCTGGCAATTCCGCAGCCATTCAGCAATTCCGCAGCTATCTAGTCATTCCGCAGCCTTTTCATTGATCTCTATGTTCCACGTGTCATTTTGAAAAACGAATCACATGGGCACGTGGGAATGAAGGTGTTAAAGGTTCCTATGCTATTGGTTCGGTCAGCAATGCCACGCACACCTCCGGTCAACGTGGATCAAACTTCGGTCAACAAAGCCAGCTCAAACGGTGCTGCGTGAGCTGAAAGGTCACGTCACTCCAGATGGCGATTCCTCCACGCTACGCAGGTTATGGGAGACAGGATCCAACCTTGGATTCAACCTCCATGACGACCGTACCCTCCAGATAAAACACGGACCTGTTTACGTGTTGCTGTACCTTTAATTAGCATGATTGTTAGTTAATTTCTCGTTACATGTTTTACGCAGTAGGCAATTGTTCATACGCCTATAAATCCAGCGTCTGCGTACGCTTAAGGATTAATTTTTTAGTTGCTGTGTTTATGTAATTGCTGCAATTTTAGTGTATACAGAAACTCTCCAACACTTTTTACTGTAATTTCTGCATATGAGTTAATAGAAGACTGTGCTGTTTTGACTTCAAGTAGCTGATCTTTCCTACCTATATGGTTGTTCCTCTCAATGAAGTACAACTCAGATCAGGTAGAATCCTAGATCAACCTTCTACAAGTGGTCAACAGCCAAGCATTTCTGAGGAAGAATCTCTTAAAGTCAATAAGGGTTCTGAAGTATCACTTCAAAACCAAAATATCCAAAAAGAAAAAGAAAAAGAATCAACCCCCACAACTCCCATAGTTGAGCAACTGACATCTTTAGCTACACCTCCTTTCCCTGAAAGATTACAAATTGACAAAGGAGTGGAAAAGCAAATTTGGTTGCCTGACTATAGTTTTCTAGATGAATTGAAGAATGTCTGTATCAAGATCCCCTTGTTACAAGCCATTAAGGAAATTCCCTTTCTAGCAAAGACAATAAAGGAGTTGAGTTTGAAGAAAACAGGAAAGAGAACCAGAGATACCAAAAGGATACATCTGGTTGGAAAAATTGCAGACATTATGATGGGTAAGATTACCATGCAAAAGTATGTGGATCCCGGTAGCCCTATTGTCAAAACTCATATTAATGGGGTTGAAATCCCAAATACTTTGATTGACTTAGGAGCCGCTATCAACATCATGAGTAGACAGACCATGGATCAGTTAAAGCTTCCTAACCTTCTCTTTACACCTACTTTACTGCAACTTGCAGATCGATCAATCATCAAACCTGATGGTGTATTGGAAGATATTCCAGTCTCCCTAGACTCTTGGGAATATCCAGTTGATTTTATGATTTTAACTCCCAAGAACAATCTAGGAGGACATCCTCTTATCTTAGGAAGACCTTGGCTAGCAACAGCTGATGCTTTTATCAGTTGTAGGTCTGGGGACATGTATATATTAGATGGTAATTCCACCAAGAAATTCAACTTGTATCCTCCAGCAAAGGCAATAACAGAAATAGGAGAAGATGAGTGGGTCGATGATGAGGATACTATACAACCTGTTCTAACCATCTCTGAGATCAGTGAAGACAGTCAAATTCTAAATACATTGGAAAATTTTGAAATATCTTTAGAGTATGACTCTACACAGTTTCAGTTAGATGCAGATATTGAATATCTCTCCTCTAGACAGATGTCTCTCTTCTCAATGGAAGAGTTTGGTAGTTCTACAGTTGAAATCCTTCCAGGAAAAACATTGAACATTAACATAAACTTGGAAAGACCACAACAAGAAGAATTAACCAAACTTTTGCAAAAACATTCCACTGCATTTGCATGGCAATACACTGACATGAAAGGAATCGATCCTAAGACTTGTATTCATCACATCTATATTGAAGAAAACAGCAGACCTATTAGGCAACCACAGAGAAGGATGAATCCAAACCTTAGGGAAATCGTGAAAGAAGAACTCCAGAAATTACTCAAGGTAAACTTCATTTACCCCATTTCAGATAGCCAATGGGTTTCTCCCTTGGTTATAGTGCCCAAAAAGAATGGTAAATGGAGAGTTTTCATTGATTATCGAGAATTGAACAAGGCAACCTTAAAGGATCATTTCCCTCTACCTTTTATTGATCAGGTACTAGACACTTTAGCAGGTAAAAAGTATTTCTCATTCTTGGATGGTTTTAGTGCGTATAATCAAATTCAGGTAGCACCTAAAGATCAAGACAAAACCACATTTACTTGTCCTTGGGGAACTTTTGCCTACCGAGTACTCCCTTTTGGATTATGCAATGCACCTGCTACTTTTCAAAGGGCTGTATTAGGTATCTTTTCAGATCTAATCCATGATTGTGTAGAGGTCTATATGGATGATTTTACAGTTTACGGTAATACATTTGAAGAAGCTTTGGAAAATTTGGAAAAAGTACTGATAAGATGTAAGGAAACAAATCTTTCTTTAAGTCATGAAAAGTGTTTTATGATGTTTACTGAAGGGATTGTTTTAGGACATCATATTTCAGGAGATGGGATTAAGGTTGATAGATCCAAAGTGGAAGTCATCTCCAAGTTACCTGTTCCAAATTGCCAGAAAGATGTTAGAATTTTTCTTGGGTTTACTGGATATTACAGAAGATTTATTGAAAACTTCACTAAGATAGCATCTCCTCTTTTCAAATTGCTTACCAAAGACTGTGAGTTCAAATGGGATCCTGAATGTCAGTCTGCCTTTGAAACTTTAAAGACTAGAATATCTGAAGCACCCATCTTAAGGGGGCCAAATTGGAAACTCCCTTTCCACATTTCTACTGATGCTTCAGATACAGCTCTAGGAGCTGTCTTGGGACAAAGGATTTGATCCCTTATGCCATTTATTACACTAGTAAAAATTTGACTCCCACTGAGTTAAATTACACTGTGACTGAAAAAGAATTTCTAGCCATTGTACATGCGATCAATAAGTTTAGACACTACATAACCGGCTATGAAACTTTTGTCCATACTGATCACTCTGCCATAAGATATCTCATGAACAAACCTATTACCAATGGCAGAGTTACAAGATGGCTTTTACTTTTACAAGAATTCAACATTACTGTGTTAGATAGACCTGGAAAACAAAACACAGTAGCTGACTTCTTGTCTAGAATCCAAAACACTAATGAAGATTCTCCAGTAGAAGATAAGTTTCCAGATGAATACTTGTTTGCAGTAACTACCAAGACTCCTTGGTATGCAGATATTGCTAATTATCTAGTTACAGGGAAGCTACCTCTACACTTATTTCCTAATGAGAAAAGGAAAATCATTCAGGAGAGTTCACATTATTCTTGGATTTCTAATGAATTGTTCAAAACAGGGCCAGATTGTATAATCAGAAGATGTGTTTGGGAAGATGAAATGCCTGACATCCTTAAGGCATGTCATGATGAACCATGCGGCAGGCACTTTGCTGACAAGAGGACAGCCTATAAAATCCTTTCTCTAGGATATTATTGGCCTTCTCTCTTTAAAGATGCAAAGCAGTATGTTAGAAGGTGCGACAGCTGCCAAAGAGTTGGGAGACCAACTCCTTCAAATGAAATGCCACTACAGCCACAGGTATGCATCGAACCCTTTGAGAAATGGGCTCTAGATTTCGTTGGACCTATTAATCCACCATCAAAGCAAAAGAAGTATATATTGGTTTGTACTGACTATGTTACTAAGTGGGTAGAAGCAAAAGCTTTGCCTTCTGCCACTGAAAATTCAGTTGTTCAATTTCTTTTTGAGGATATTTTCACTCGTTTTGGTGTCCCAAGAGAAATTGTAACAGATCAGGGAAGCCAATTTACATCTAAATTGATGGAGAAGCTGATGGAGGAATATAAGATCAAGCAAAGAACATCTACTCCATACCATCCGCAATCAAATGGCCAAGTGGAATCTACCAATAAAGTTCTTGAAGGCATTATCACCAAGACTGTTCATCTTCATAGAAGAGATTGGGCGGAAAGGCTTCCTGAAGCCTTATGGGCCTATAGAACTACATGGAGGAACACCACAGGACATTCTCCCTATGAACTTGTTTATGGGAAGGAAGTCCTACTCCCCATTGAGTTCCAAATCAAGACCTTCAAGATGGCAGTCCAATTGGGGATGAGCCTCTCGGAAGCCCAAAAACGCAGAATGGACCAGCTAAATGAGCTAGATGAAATAAGACAAGATGCAATTCTAAGGACCGATCTAGTTCAGCACCAAAGAACTAAATGGCATGATCGACACATCAAAGAAAGAAAGTTTCAGAAAGGAGATTGGGCTCTATTGTTTGATTCAAAGTTTAAGGACTTCAAAGGAAAATTTCAAACTCATTGGCTTGGGCCATATGAGATTGATGAAGTCTTTAGCAATGGAGCAATTCGAGTGAAAACTATTGATGAATTTCATACTCCTCTTATTATGAATGGCCATCGCTTGAAGATCTACCAGAAGCCACTCTCAAAAGAGGAATTTGTCAAGTTGTTTAAAGAAGATTCTGCAATCAGGTTGGTGGAGAAGGATTCTTATCCTCCATCAGCCTAATCTTTGGTTTTTGAAAAAAAAAAAAAAAAAAAAGAATAAATGCATAGGCTTGAAAACCAGTCTCTGATTGGCAGTCCTATGCAGAAAATCTGAGGTGAAAATCAGGGTCAACTGACACCTCACATTTTCCAAAAAATCTCTTTCTCCCTTATTTCATCTCATTTCGCCATTTCATCCACTTCATTCACCATCTCATTCATCCAATCACTCTCACTCCACCTCATTTCTTTCCATCCATTCATCCATTACATTCCATCTCACCAATAAAGTCATTGTCAGATTTATTTCACACAGTTAAAGTTGTTTTGTGCAGACAGAAGGGTATCACTGCAGTTTCCGCAGCTGAGGAGCAATTCCGCAGCCGATACACTTTCTGCACCTGCATAAAAAAAAACACAGTCTGTTTTAAGAAGGAATCTGCAGTCCAAAAATCATCAGCAAAAAAAAATTGAAAAAAGGTCATGTAGCAGCAATAAACAATGAACGGTTAGTGACAGATGAGCAAAAGGAATCAAAGCACGGATACATAAGGTATGATCTAATTTCTAAACCTACAGTTATAACATTTTGCATGGTTTACGGATTGTGTTTTTAGCCATTTAATGTAATGATTACCAATCCTCTCCATTGCTCGACCGGAAATCCGTGTATCTCTCAGCCTTAACGGTCCCTATTCATTAAACCCAAACACGGTTGCTCTTCCATTAAAACTTTTGTACCTGAGTGACGTAGACAATTGTACTACGGCTCTCTGCGTTATGATTCCGCAGCCAAATGTACACTCATGACCGATGTCTAAGGGACTTAACCGTTTCTTCCCATTATTCATAACCCTCCTACGCATGTATAATCTCATTCACGCTGTTGATTCACTTCCGCATTTCCCTTGTTTTCCACTGCTCTGCCTTATTCACTACTCTTCCATCGTAACCATACTCTGTTTCATTTTTCCTCCTTTGCTAAACTTTGACCACTGTTGTGAGTGTATTACGGCTGTTATGTTGTGTTGAAGCCACTGTTGAAGCCGTATAACCCTTTCTCCAGAGTATTAAAACAGAGCCGTAAGACAAGCCAGAGAGCTGATGGGTAAACTTTTGAGGGCAGAGCCAGAGGGCTCCAAATTTCTGGAAGGATATCCCCAAATCAAAGACGCTTTGCAGAAGGCTAATTGGCTCCAGTGCATCCAAAAATTCAAGGGTTACCATAGAGAGGTCACAAAAGCTTTTGCACGTTCTTTCAAAGACAAAGACAACCAAGTGGAGATAGGAGATCTGAAATTTACAGTCACCGAAAGCAGTTTAGCACAGGCCACTTCACTACCACAAACTGGGGAGAGATGGTTCAAAAACCGATCAGTACAAGACCAGCAATGGAAACAAATTCTGAAGAATCCAGGTATGGACACTAGCATTTTTACAAAGGGAATCCCTGTTAGTCTTGTCAAAGAAGAATGGACAACTTTGCTTCTGTTAGTACAAAAATTCTTTACATGTGAAGGAAGGTTCGGAGTTTTGTATGTCTACCATGCCAAAATTATGATGCATTTCTTAGGAGAGCATGACATTAACCTTCCATATTTTCTACTCTCAAGCCTTAGAAAAATGTGCTCAATAGTCCAAAGAAACCCAAGAAACATTGAGCCACATTTGTATCATCATGGGCTTGTCAAAATACTAGTTGAAGAAGAGTTGAAAGAAAAAAGAGATACATGGGAAAGATTTCTTGTAAGGAATCATTTCCAAGAGATAGGGGAAGCTTCTGGTGGTTCACCTCAAGTGCCTAAAAAGAGTAGAAGGAAAAGAAGAGAAGAAATTACCCCAAAAATTGTTGTCCAATTAAAAACTGCTGTCCCTGAAATTGTTGTCCAAGAAGAAATTGCTGCACATCATTCTGAAGAAGAAAATGACCCTGAGCCTGCTGTAGATATTGGCCAAACAGCCCAAGAAATCATTACACAAACCCTGCAAGAAATTGTCCAAGAATCTGCTCAAAAGAAAAAGGAGAGTAGGAAGAGACAAAAGAAAGATAAAGGAAAAGCTATAGCCCAAGAAACCTACCTTACTCCTGAAAATTCCAGTGAAGAGGACACTCAGCCATTGGCACATAGATTGGCCCAACTTCATGAGGCTGCCCTTTCCAAGAAGATGCAAAAACAAAAGCAAAAGCAACAAAAAGGAAAACAGAGCATCACCACCGTGAGGAGGAGCAGTAGGATACAAAACAAAGTGGGGGCCACAAAGGATAAAGAGTCACTCATTATTGACTTGAGCACACCTGAAAAGGTTGCTACAAGACTTGACTTTGAGAAAAGCCCTCCACATGTTGAGCATGTTGAGACTAGTCCTCCACGTGAGGAAAGTCCTTTTGAGCATGAACCCGAATTTGAGCATGAGCCTAGTCCAAAGAGGTCACCAGAGATTGACCTAGATCAGCAGAAAGTTTATAATTACCTGGAGACGTTAGAACAAGCTGCTGCTGGTCCAAGCACTGTTCTACCTCTTGAGCAGCAAGTTCACTCACTCAAACAGGAACTTTTTGAGCTTGAAGTTTTAAATCGCCACATCATACAAGAGAATGAAAAATTGAAGGAGCAAGCTAAGGTGGACAAGATGGTCCACGAAAATACCATGCTTCATCTGGGCCTTTGGCAAAGGGAAAACAGAAAGCTAAAGAAGAAATGCAGGAAGCTAAGCAGAGCCTTGGTCAATATAAAATTCAGATGCTTGGTGAGGAAACCAAGAGTCAATGTGGCTACACAGAGGAAGAGGAGAAGACTAGATGTCTTAGCAGAGGCATCTCAGCAGGTGGATTAAACAATGTTTTCATTGCATGAGGACATGCAACACCCTCGTAGTGGGGGTATGTAGAGCCTCTAATTTGCACCTAATTATCTATCATTACCTACAGCTTTTCCTCACTTATCCCTCTCTTTTGCCCTATTTTCCTCATAAACCTATCCAGATCATTACATTTGATGTCTTTAAGCATGATTGGTTAACTTTGCTAATGTTTGACTGTTTGTCTAGATTTTTGACATATGCACAGAGATTCCGCAGCTGTCTGGCAATTCCGCAGCCATTCAGCAATTCCGCAGCTCTAGTCATTCCGCAGCCTTTTCATTGATCTCTATGTTCCACGTGTCATTTTGAAAAACGAATCACATGGGCACGTGGGAATGAAGGTGTTAAAGGTTCCTATGCTATTGGTTCGGTCAGCAATGCCACGCACACCTCCGGTCAACGTGGATCAAACTTCGGTCAACAAAGCCAGCTCAAACGGTGCTGCGTGAGCTGAAAGGTCACGTCACTCCAGATGGCGATTCCTCCACGCTACGCAAGTTATGGGAGATAGGATCCAACCTTGGATTCAACCTCCATGACGACCGTACCCTCCAAATAAAACACGGACCTGTTTACGTGTTGCTGTACCTTTAATTAGCATGACTGTTAGTTAATTTCTCGTTTCATGTTTTACGCAGTAGGCAATTGTTCATACGCCTATAAATCCAGCGTCTGCGTACGCTTAAGGATTAGTTTTTTAGTT
Source organism: Pinus tabuliformis (assembly GCA_031772625.1). NCBI lineage: Eukaryota > Viridiplantae > Streptophyta > Pinopsida > Pinales > Pinaceae > Pinus > Pinus tabuliformis. The sequence goes on from CM062820.1 coordinate 696,867,132, forward strand.
GCTGTGTTTATGTAATTGCTGCAATATTAGTGTATACAGAAACTCTGTTTTAAAGCTGCTATTCCAGCACTTTTTACTGTAATTTCTGCATATGAGTTAATAGAAGACTGTGTTGTTTTGACTTCAAGTAGCTGATCTTTCCTTGGGTTTTGTGGATGGAGGGCCCCCATTCATAACAGCCTTTGTACAGTAAATTTACCTTTATGTTCTTGCCATTTCCTTCTTTCGAATTCAGCAATTTTCCTTTTTTTAAAAACATGTAGAGTTTTGAATTACTTTCACTGTCATTTCATTTCCAGCATTTACTTTAACTGATCAGGATTGTTTTCTGCAGGTGTTAGCCCGGGATTGTGTGTTTTTTTTGTATTTGCTTTATCTCTAATGGTATTTTCAGTTGTCATATTCATAGTTGCTGCCTTTACTCTGTTTTTCTAGCTTGATTTCTAGTTTAGTTTCTCAAGTTGTATGCTAACATATTGATGGTCTCCTTATCATAAGTTGTTCATCTTTAAGAGATCAGAATACTAATAAAGTACAGCTTGCTTTGAGTAGTTTTTTGACTTATATCACTAACTCTTTCTTCACTTGTTACACATTACAATGTATGTTGGAAGCAGAATGTTGGAGAAAGGCACAGTGGTGTTATAATTTGTCATCTTAGAGCTTGACTACTTTTTAGACTTATATCTAACTACTTCTTAATCGTGTTTCACATAGTAATATATGTTGGAAACAGAGTGTTAGGAAGAGATGAACATTATAATTGGTCTTTAAAGTGGGTTTTTTTTACCTTTTTATTGCAGCAGCATGAGTAGTGACTAGTGCCATTAGAAAGTGGTTTTTTATGCTTTGCTTTCTGTTTCATTTCAAGTTATTTCTTTCAAGCTCTTTCTTTGCAAGTTTAGAAGGTAGTTAGAAACCACCAGTAACACACACTCACTCATTTAGAAATCACCTTACACACACTATCACTCATCTCTTTATAAAACCTCCATTCCATCTTAGGAAGATAAATTGACCACAAACAACACCCCCAAACGACAAAAAGATCTAAGAGGTTGCTTAAGTACATATAGTACACCTTCACTTCATCAGCTTACGAGCCCCGGGTTGACAATTTATGATAGCAATTTAGACAACACTAAATTGACTAACGGCTCTGTTTTAATACTCTGGAGAAAGGGTTATACAGCTTCAACAGTGGCTTCAACACAACATAATAGTCGTAATACACTCACAACAGTGGTCAAAGTTTAGCAAAGGAGGAAAAATGAAACAGAGTATGGTTACGGTGGCAGAGTAGTGAATAAGGCAGAGCAGTGGAAAACAAGGGAAATGCGGAAGTGAATCAACAGCGTGAATGAGATTATACATGCGTAGGAGGGTTATGAATAATGGGAAGAAACGGTTAAGTCCCTTAGACATCGGTCATGAGTGTACATTTGGTTGCGGAATCATAACGCAGAGAGTCGTAGTACAATTGTCTACATCACTCAGGTACAAAAGTTTTAATGGAAGAGCAGCCATGTTTTGGTTTAATGAATAGGGACCATTAAGGCTGAGAGATACGTGGATTTCCGGTCGAGCAATGGAGAGGATTGGTAATCATTACATTAAATGGCTAAAAACACAATCCGTAAACCATGCAAAATGTTATAACTGTAGGTTTAGAAATTAGATCATACCTTATGTATCCGCGCTTTGATTCCTTTTGCTCATCTGTCACTAACCTTTCATTGTTTATTGCTGCTACATGACCTTTTTTAAATTTTTTTTGCTGATGATTTTTGGACTGCAGATTCCTTCTTAAAACAGACTGTGCTTTTTTTTATGCAGGTGCAGAAAGTGTATCGGCTGCGGAATTGGGATGTTGGCTGCGGAATTGCTCCTCAGCTGCGGAAACTGCAGTGATACCCTTCTGTCTGCACAAAACAACTTTAGCTGTGTGAAATAAATCTAACAATGACTTTATTGGTGAGATGGAATGTAATGGATGAATGGATGGAAAGAAATGAGGTGGAGTGAGAGTGATTGGATGAATGAGATGGTGAATGAAGTGGATGAAATGGCGAAATGAGATGAAATAAGGGGAGAGAGAGATTTTTTGGAAAATGTGAGGTGTCAGGTGACCCTAATTTTCACCTCAGATTTTCTGCATAGAACTGCCAATCAGAGACTGGTTTTCAGGCCTATACATTTATTCTTTTTTTTTTTTTTTTTTTTTTTTTTCAAAAACCAAAGATTAGGCTGATGGAGGAGAAGAATCCTTCTCCACCAACCTGATTGCAGAATCTTCTTTAAACAACTTGACAAATTCCTCTTTTGAGAGTGGCTTCTGGTAGATCTTCAAGCGATGGCCATTCACAATAAGAGGAGTATGAAATTCATCAATAGTTTTCACTCGAACTGCTCCATTGCTAAAGACTTCATCAATCTCATATGGCCCAAGCCAATGAGTTTGAAATTTTCCTTTGAAGTCCTTAAACTTTGAATCAAACAATAGAGCCCAATCTCCTTTCTGAAACTTTCTTTCTTTGATGTGTCGATCATGCCATTTAGTTCTTTGGTGCTGAACTAGATCGGTCCTTTGAATTGCATCTTGTCTTATTTCATCTAGCTCATTTAGCTGGTCCATTCTGTGTTTTTGGGCTTCCGAGAGGCTCATCCCCAATTGGACTGCCATCTTGAAGGTCTTGATTTGGAACTCAATGGGGAGCAGGACTTCCTTCCCATAAACAAGTTCATAGGGAGAATGTCCTGTGGTGTTCCTCCATGTAGTTCTATAGGCCCATAAGGCTTCAGGAAGCCTTTCCACCCAATCTCTTCTATGAAGATGAACAGTCTTGGTGATAATGCCTTCAAGAACTTTATTGGTAGATTCCACTTGGCCATTTGATTGCGGATGGTATGGAGTAGATGTTCTGTGCTTCATCTTATATTCCTCCATCAGCTTCTCCATCAATTTAGATGTAAATTGGCTTCCCTGATCTGTTACAATTTCTCTTGGGACACCAAAACGAGTGAAAATATCCTCAAAAAGAAATTGAACAACTGAATTTTCAGTGGCAGAAGGCAAAGCTTTTGCTTCTACCCACTTAGTAACATAGTCAGTACAAACCAATATATACTTCTTTTGCTTTGATGGTGGATTAATAGGTCCAACGAAATCTAGAGCCCATTTCTCAAAGGGTTCGATGCATACCTGTGGCTGTAGTGGCATTTCATTTGAAGGAGTTGGTCTCCCAACTCTTTGGCAGCTGTCGCACCTTCTAACATACTGCTTTGCATCTTTAAAGAGAGAAGGCCAATAATACCCTAGAGAAAGGATTTTATAGGCTGTCCTCTTGTCAGCAAAGTGCCCGCCGCATGGTTCATCATGACATGCCTTAAGGATGTCAGGCATTTCATCTTCCCGAACACATCTTCTGATTATACAATCTGGCCCTGTTTTGAACAATTCATTAGAAATCCAAGAATAATGTGAACTCTCCTGAATGATTTTCCTTTTCTCATTAGGAAATAAGTGTAGAGGTAGCTTCCCTGTAACTAGATAATTAGCAATATCTGCATACCAAGGAGTCTTGGTAGTTACTGCAAACAAGTATTCATATGGAAACTTATCTTCTACTGGAGAATCTTCATTAGTGTTTTGGATTCTAGACAAGAAGTCAGCTACTGTGTTTTGTTTTCCAGGTCTATCTAACACAGTAATGTTGAATTCTTGTAAAAGTAAAAGCCATCTTGTAACTCTGCCATTGGTAACAGGTTTGTTCATGAGATATCTTATGGCAGAGTGATCAGTATGGACACAAGTTTCATAGCCGGTTATGTAGTGTCTAAACTTATTGATCGCATGTACAACGGCTAGAAATTCTTTTTCAGTCACAGTGTAATTTAACTCAGTGGGAGTCAAATTTTTACTAGTGTAATAAATGGCATAAGGGATCAAATCCTTTTTTCCCAAGACAGCTCCTAGAGCCGTATCTGAAGCATCAGTAGAAATGTGGAAAGGGAGTTTCCAATTTGGCCCCCTTAAGATGGGTGCTTCAGATATTCTAGTCTTTAAAGTTTCAAAGGCAGACTGACATTCAGGATCCCATTTGAACTCACAGTCTTTGGTAAGCAATTTGAAAAGAGGAGATGCTATCTTAGTGAAGTTTTCAATAAATCTTCTGTAATATCCAGTAAACCCAAGAAAACTTCTAACATCTTTCTGGCAATTTGGAACAGGTAACTTGGAGATGACTTCCACTTTGGATCTATCAACCTTAATCCCATCTCCTGAAATATGATGTCCTAAAACAATCCCTTCAGTAAACATCATAAAACACTTTTCATGACTTAAAGAAAGATTTGTTTCCTTACATCTTATCAGTACTTTTTCCAAATTTTCCAAAGCTTCTTCAAATGTATTACCGTAAACTGTAAAATCATCCATATAGACCTCTACACAATCATGGATTAGATCTGAAAAGATACCTAATACAGCCCTTTGAAAAGTAGCAGGTGCATTGCATAATCCAAAAGGGAGTACTCGGTAGGCAAAAGTTCCCCAAGGACAAGTAAATGTGGTTTTGTCTTGATCTTCAGGTGCTACCTGAATTTGATTATACCCACTAAAACCATCCAAGAATGAGAAATACTTTTTACCTGCTAAAGTGTCTAGTACCTGATCAAAAAAAGGTAGAGGGAAATGATCCTTTAAGGTTGCCTTGTTCAATTCTCGATAATCAATGCAAACTCTCCATTTACCATTCTCTTTGGGCACTATAACTAAGGGAGAAACCCATTGGCTATCTGAAATGGGGTAAATGAAGTTTACCTTGAGTAATTTCTGGAGTTCTTCTTTCACGATTTATCTAAGGTTTGGATTCATCCTTCTCTGTGGTTGCCTAATAGGTCTGTTGTTTTCTTCAATATAGATGTGATGAATACAAGTCTTAGGATCGATTCCTTTCATGTCAGTGTATTCCCATGCAAATGCAGTGGAATGTTTTTGCAAAAGTTTGGTTAATTCTTCTTGTTGTGGTCTTTCCAAGTTTCTGTTAATGTTCAATGTTTTTCCTAGAAGGATTTCAACTGTAGAACTACCAAACTCTTCCATTGAGAAGAGAGACATCTGTCTAGAGGAGAGATATTCAATGTCTGCATCTAACTGAAACTGTGTAGAGTCATACTCTAAAGATATTTCAAAATTTTCCAATGTATTTAGAATTTGACTGTCTTCACTGATCTCAGAGATGGTTAGAACAGGTTGTATAGTATCCTCATCATCGACCCACTCATCTTCTCCTATTTCTGTTATTGCCTTTGCTGGAGGATACAAGTTGAATTTCTTGGTGGAATTACCATCTGATATATACATGTCCCCAGACCTACAACTGATAAAAGCATCAGTTGTTGCTAGCCAAGGTCTTCCTAAGATAAGAGGATGTCCTCCTAGATTGTTCTTGGGAGTTAAAATCATAAAATCAACTGGATATTCCCAAGAGTCTAGGGAGACTGGAATATCTTCCAATACACCATCAGGTTTGATGATTGATCGATCTGCAAGTTGCAGTAAAGTAGGTGTAAAGAGAAGGTTAGGAAGCTTTAACTGATCCATGGTCTGTCTACTCATGATGTTGATAGCGGCTCCTAAGTCAATCAAAGTATTTGGGATTTCAACCCCATTAATATGAGTTTTGACAATAGGGCTACCGGGATCCACATACTTTTGCATGGTAATCTTACCCATCATAATGTCTGCAATTTTTCCAACCAGATGTATCCTTTTGGTATCTCTGGTTCTCTTTCCTGTTTTCTTCAAACTCAACTCCTTTATTGTCTTTGCTAGAATGGGAATTTCCTTAATGGCTTGTAACAAGGGGATCTTGATACAGACATTCTTCAATTCATCTAGAAAACTATAGTCAGGCAACCAAATTTGCTTTTCCACTCCTTTGTCAATTTGTAATCTTTCAGGGAAAGGAGGTGTAGCTAAAGATGTCGGTTGCTCAACTATGGGAGTTGTGGGGGTTGATTCTTTTTCTTTTTCTTTTTGGATATTTTGGTTTTGAAGTGATACTTCAGAACCCTTATTGAATTTAAGAGATTCTTCCTCAGAAATGCTTGGCTGTTGACCACTTGTAGAAGGTTGATCTAGGATTCTACCTGATCTGAGTTGTACTTCATTGAGAGGAACAACCATATAGGTAGGGAATGGTTGACCTTCCATCATGTAAGCATTTTGAGGGTTCCTATTATTGGGATTTGGTAATGGCTGAGAGGGAAGTTGATTTGACTTCTGTTGGGATTGAAGCAAGAGTTGAGAATTTTGATTTTGTGGAGGAGGTTGTTGTTGTTGAGGGTATGGCAATGATAGTTGTTGACCTTGATTTGGAAGTTGTGGAGCTTGCTGGTTCTGAAAAGATGGAGGATATTGATAGAATTGAGCAAATCTCCCATAAGGATTTTGCATGCTTTGCATCCATGCTTGAAAAGGATTTTGAGGTTGAGGCCAGGGTTGTTGCCAAGGATTCCAATTTGGTTGGGTTTGAAAATTCATAGAGTTGTTAAACCCTTGATTCTGTTGCCCTTGCCAACGTCTCCTTGCAACAAAACAGAGAGATTCAAGTGTATTTGGATCTTCTTGAAAGACTGCTTTGAGGCCAGGAATTGAAGGACAATCCTTGGTCTCATGAGTTTCTGAGCAAATTACGCATGTTTCTACAACGTGTGCATCCAAGGGACATTCCCTTAAAGCATGTTTCTTTCTACATTTCGGGCAAAAGATGGCTAAAGCCTCAGCTTCTGCTTTTTGTTTATTGTGAATCTTAAGGGTATCTAATTGTTCACTAAGACTCCCTAAGATGTCAGTTTTGAATTCATCAAGCATATTTCCGATTTCAGCCCTACTTACTGATCCTGTTGCAGATTTATTTGCTCTAAGGAGAGAAGGATCTCTAGGCCCTTTTTGAGGTTTTGATTTGCCCCTTGAGAGATGGATACATAGTTCTGCTATATCATTGAGTGAAAGTTGAGATATATCCCCTTTCCCCATCATGTTCAAGATATCTATCCATTCATCCCTAATGGCTTTTAATAGGAGGGCTTTTAAGGTCTCTTCATCCAAGTTACTCATTTTTGCTCTTTTCAGGTTATATTGAAATCTTTCAAGTAAATCTTCTAAGCTCTCATCTTCTCTTTGTATCATTTTAAATACCTCGTCCTTGTGATTAGTAGGCATACAATAATCCAGATACCTATCCAAAAATATTTGTTTCATCTCATCCCAAGACCTAATGGATTGAGTGAGTAACCCCATGAACCATTTCAAAGCTTGATCTTTTAGTGTGGAAGGGAACAATTTGAGTTTCTGAGAGTCATCCAGATAGTCATAAGTTCGACACACAACTTCAAACTCAAATAAAAATGTTTCAGGGTCCTCAGTTCTTAACCCATGGAAATTTGGGAGGACAAATGGCGATATGCTTTTCATAGTAGGTCGGGAATCCTCATTAACAATGGGAAACCCAAATGAGTTATCCCCATCTCTATTTCCTCCTCCAAGGGGACCTCTACCTCCTCCATTGTTGTTGTTGTTTCCTCCTTTGCTAAACTTTGACCACTGTTGTGAGTGTATTACGGCTATTATGTTGTGTTGAAGCCACTGTTGAAGCCGTATAACCCTTTCTCCAGAGTATTAAAACAGAGCCGTAAGACAAGCCAGAGAGCTGATGGGTAAACTTTTGAGGGAAGAGCCAGAGGGCTCCAAATTTCTGGAAGGATATCCCCAAATCAAAGACGCTTTGCAGAAGGCAAATTGGCTCCAGTGCATCCAAAAATTCAAGGGTTACCATAGAGAGGTCACAAAAGCTTTTGCACGTTCTTTCAAAGACAAAGACAACCAAGTGGAGATAGGAGATCTGAAATTTACAGTCACCGAAAGCAGTTTAGCACAAGCCACTTCACTACCACAAACTGGGGAGAGATGGTTCAAAAACCGATCAGTACAAGACCAGCAATGGAAACAAATTCTGAAGAATCTAGGTATGGACACTAGCATTTTTACAAAGGGAATCCCTGTTAGTCTTGTCAAAGAAGAATGGACAACTTTGCTTCTGTTAGTACAAAAATTCTTTACATGTGAAGGAAGGTTCGGAGTTTTGTATGTCTACCATGCCAAAATTATGATGCATTTCTTAGGAGAGCATGACATTAACCTTCCATATTTTCTACTCTCAAGCCTTAGAAAAATGTGCTCAATAGTCCAAAGAAACCCAAGAAACATTGAGCCACATTTGTATCATCATGGGCTTGTCAAAATACTAGTTGAAGAACAGTTGAAAGCAAAAAGAGATACATGGGAAAGATTTCTTGTAAGGAATCATTTCCAAGAGATAGGGGAAGCTTCTGGTGGTTCACCTCAAGTGCCTAAAAAGAGTAGAAGGAAAAGAAGAGAAGAAATTACCCCAGAAATTGTTGTCCAATTAGAAACTGCTGTCCCTGAAATTGTTGTCCAAGAAGAAATTGCTGCACATCATTCTGAAGAAGAAAATGACCCTGAGCCTGCTGTAGATATTGGCCAAACAGCCCAAGAAATCATTACACAAACCCTGCAAGAAATTGTCCAAGAAGCTGCTCAAAAGAAAAAGGAGAGTAGGAAGAGACAAAAGAAAGATAAAGGAAAAGCTATAGCCCAAGAAACCTACCTTACTCCTGAAAATTCCAGTGAAGAGGACACTCAGCCATTGGCACATAGATTGGCCCAACTTCATGAGGCTGCCCTTTCCAAGAAGATGCAAAAACAAAAGCAAAAGCAACAAAAAGGAAAACAGAGCATCACCACCGTGAGGAGGAGCAGCAGGATACAGAACAAAGTGGGGGCCACAAAGGATAAAGAGTCACTCATTATTGACTTGAGCACACCTGAAAAGGTTGCTACAAGACTTGACTTTGAGAAAATCCCTCCACATGTTGAGCATGTTGAGACTAGTCCTCCACGTGAGGAAAGTCCTTTTGAGCATGAACCCGAATTTGAGCATGAGCCTAGTCCAAAGAGGTCACCAGAGATTGACCCAGATCAGCAGAAAGTTTATAATTACCTGGAGACGTTAGAACAAGCTGCTGCTGGTCCAAGCACTGTTCTACCTCTTGAGCAGCAAGTTCACTCACTCAAACAGGAACTTTTTGAGCTTGAAGTTTTAAATCGCCACATCATACAAGAGAATGAAAAATTGAAGGAGCAAGCTAAGGTGGACAAGATGGTCCACGACAATACCATGCTTCATCTGGGCCTTTGGCAAAGGGAAAACAGAAAGCTAAAGAAGAAATGCAGGAAGCTAAGCAGAGCCTTGGTCAATATAAAATTCAGATGCTTGGTGAGGAAACCAAGAGTCAATGTGGCTACACAGAGGAAGAGGAGAAGACTAGATGTCTTAGCAGAGGCATCTCAGCAGGTGGATTAAACAATGTTTTCATTGCATGAGGACATGCAACACCCTCGTAGTGGGGGTATGTAGAGCCTCTAATTTGCACCTAATTATCTATCATTACCTACAGCTTTTCCTCACTTATCCCTCTCTTTTGACCTATTTTCCTCATAAACCTATCCAGATCATTACATTTGATGTCTTTAAGCATGATTGGTTAACTTTGCTAATGTTTGACTGTTTGTCTAGATTTTTGACATATGCACAGAGATTCCGCAGCTGTCTGGCAATTCCGCAGCCATTCAGCAATTCCGCAGCTATCTAGTCATTCCGCAGCCTTTTCATTGATCTCTATGTTCCACGTGTAATTTTGAAAAACGAATCACATGGGCACGTGGGAATGAAGGTGTTAAAGGTTCCTATGCTATTGGTTCGGTCAGCAATGCCACGCACACCTCCGGTCAACGTAGATCAAACTTCGGTCAACAAAGCCAGCTCAAACGGTGCTGCGTGAGCTAAAAGGTCACGTCACTCCAGATGGCGATTCCTCCACGCTATGCAGGTTATGGGAGACAGGATCCAACCTTGGATTCAACCTCCATGACGACCGTACCCTCCAGATAAAACACGGATCTGTTTACGTGTTGTTGTACCTTTAATTAGCATGACTGTTAGTTAATTTCTCGTTTCATGTTTTACGCAGTAGGCAGTTGTTCATACGCCTATAAATCCAGCGTCTGCGTACGCTTAAGGATTAGTTTTTTAGTTGCTGTGTTTATGTAATTGCTGCAATTTTAGTGTATACAGAAACTCTGTTTTAAAGCTGCTATTCCAGCACTTTTTACTGTAATTTCTGCATATGAGTTAATAGAAGACTGTGCTGTTTTGACTTCAAGTAGCTGATCTTTCCTTGGGTTTTGTGGATGGAGGGCCCCCATTCATAACAGCCTTTGTACAGTAAATTTACCTTTATGTTCTTGCCATTTCCTTCTTTCGAATTCAGCAATTTTCCTTTTTTTTAAAACATGTACAGTTTTGAATTACTTTCACTGTCATTTCATTTCCAGTATTTACTTTAACTGATCAGGATTGTTTTCTGCAGGTGTTAGCCTGGGATTGTGTGTTTTTGTTGTATTTTCTTTATCTCTAATGGTATTTTCAGTTGTCATATTCATAGTTGCTGCCTTTACTCTGTTTTTCTAGCTTGATTTCTAGTTTAGTTTCTCAAGTTGTATGCTAACATATTGATGGTCTCCTTATCATAAGTTGTTCATCTTTAAGAGATCAGAATACTAATAAAGTACAGCTTGCTTTGAGTAGTTTTTTTGACTAATATCACTAACTCTTTCTTCACTTGTTACACATTACAATGTATGTTGGAAGCAGAATGTTGGAGAAAGGCACAGTGGTGTTATAATTTGTCATCTTAGAGCTTGACTACTTTTTAGACTTATATCTAACTACTTCTTAATCGTGTTTCACATAGTACTATATGTTGGAAACAGAGTGTTAGGAAGAGATGAACATTATAATTGGTCTTTAAAGTGGGTTTTTTGACCTTTTTATTGCAGCAGCATGAGTAGTGACTAGTGCCATTAGAAAGTGGTTTTTTATGCTTTGCTTTCTGTTTCATTTCAAGTTATTTCTTTCAAGCTCTTTCTTTGCAAGTTTAGAAGGTAGTTAGAAACCACCAGTAACACACACTCACTCATTTAGAAATCACCTTACGCACACTATCACTCATCTGTTTATAAAACCTCCATTCCATCTTAGGAAGATAAATTGACCACAAACAACACCCCCAAACGACAAAAAGATCTAAGAGGTTGCTTAAGTACATATAGTACACCTTCACTTCATCAGCTTACGAGCCCCGGGTTGACAATTTATGATAGCAATTTAGACAACACTAAATTGACTAAACATTTTGGCGCCGTTGCCGGGGAAGTGAAATTAAGTAGCCATATTCTTAGAAAAAAAAAACATAAAATTTCAAGAAAAGAAGTTGATAACCTATCAAAGTATGCTCTCCTCTTTCACTTCAAAGTGATCTGGAGGATCAGAAAAGAGAAAGTTATTGATTTAGTAGTTTCTTGAGTATGCTCTCTTCTTGCACCTAGAGTGACCTGGAAGATCAGAAAAAGGACTATTAACTTGACTTGAAGAAAAAAGCTAGAGATTCCAGGGGAAGGTTTTTAGCTAGAGCTCGAAGTTCAATTTTTACAAGTCCATCTTCTTCAAGGGATAAACAAGAGACACCTCCCTCATCTCCAACCAACACTCCTAGCCCTAGAATTCCTGGAATTCAAGAGCCAAGAATTGACTCTCCCACACCTTCCATTGAATTTGAACCAGGAAGAGACCCTTCTCTTTCTCCTACAGAAAGACCAATTGTAATTGAGGAAGTAGAATCATCTGAGGAAGAAGGGGAAATCTCTTCTCATTCACCCTTTGTAGAAGAACCAGAAGATTTTGAAATCCCTAGGGGAACCATCATGGCGGAGGAAGAAGGAGGTGGTAGAGGTAGAGGTAGAGGAGGAGGAGGAAACAACAACAACAATGGAGGAGGTAGAGGTCCCCTTGGAGGAGGAAATAGAGATGGGGATAACTCATTTGGGTTTCCCATTGTTAATGAGGATTCCCGAGCTACTATGAAAAACATATCGCCATCTGTCCTCCCAAATTTCCATGGGTTAAGAACTGAGGACTCTGAAACATTTTTATTTGAGTTTGAAGTTGTGTGTCGAACTTATGACTATCTGGATGACTCTCAGAAACTCAAATTGTTCCCTTCCACACTAAAAGATCAAGTTTTGAAATGGTTCATGGGGTTACTCACTCAATCCATTAGGTCTTGGGATGAGATGAAACAAACATTTTTGGATAGGTATCTGGATTATTGTATGCCTACTAATCACAAGGACGAGGTATTTAAAATGATACAAAGAGAAGATGAGAGCTTAGAAGATTTACTTGAAAGATTTCAATATAACCTGAAAAGAGCAAAAATGAGTAACTTGGATGAAGAGACCTTAAAAACCCTCCTATTAAAAGCCATTAGGGATGAATGGATAGATATCTTGAACATGATGGGGAAAGGGGATATATCTCAACTTTCACTCAATGATATAGCAGAACTATGTATCCATCTCTCAAGGGGAAAATCAAAAACTCAAAAAGGGCCTAGAGATCCTTCTCTCCTTAGAGCAAATAAATCTGCAACAGGATCAGTAAGTAGGGCTGAAATCGGCAATATGCTTGATGAATTCAAAACTAACATCTTAGGGAGTCTTAGTGAACAATTAGATACCCTTAAGATTCACAATAAACAAAAAGCAGAAGCTGAGGCTTTAGCCATCTTTTGCCCGAAATGTAGAAAGAAACATGCTTTAAGGGAATGTCCCTTGGATGCACACGTTGTAGAAACATGCGTAATTTGCTCAAAAACTCATGAGACCAAGGATTGTCCTTCAATTCCTGGCCTCAAAGCAGTCTTTCAAGAAGATCCAAATACACTTGAATCTCTCTGTTTTGTTGCAAGGAGACCTTGGCAAGGGCAACAGAATCAAGGGTTTAACAACTCTATGAATTTTCAAACCCAACCAAATTGGAATCCTTGGCAACAACCCTGGCCTCAACCTCAAAATCCTTTTCAAGCATGGATGCAAAGCATGCAAAATCCTTATGGGAGATTTGCTCAATTCTATCAATATCCTCCATCTTTTTAGAACCAGCAAGCTCCACAACTTCCAAATCAAGGTCAACAACTATCATTGCCATACCCTCAACAACAACAACCTCCTCCACAAAATCAAAATTCTCAACTCTTGCTTCAATCCCAACAAAAGTCAAATCAACTTCCCTCTCAGCCATTACCAAATCCCAATAATAGGAACCCTCAAAATGCTTACATGATGGAAGGTCAACCATTCCCTACCTATATGGTTGTTCCTCTCAATGAAGTACAACTCAGATCAGGTAGAATCCTAGATCAACCTTCTACAAGTGGTCAACAGCCAAGCATTTCTGAGGAAGAATCTCTTAAAGTCAATAAGGGTTCTGAAGTATCACTTCAAAACCAAAATATCCAAAAAGAAAAAGAAAAAGAATCAACCCCCACAACTCCCATAGTTGAGCAACCAACATCTTTAGCTACACCTCCTTTCCCTGAAAGATTACAAATTGACAAAGGAGTGGAAAAGCAAATTTGGTTGCCTGACTATAGTTTTCTAGATGAATTGAAGAATGTTTGTATCAAGATCCCCTTGTTACAAGCCATTAAGGAAATTCCCATTCTAGCAAAGACAATAAAGGAGTTGAGTTTGAAGAAAACAGGAAAGAGAACCAGAGATACCAAAAGGATACATCTGGTTGGAAAAATTGCAGACATTATGATGGGTAAGATTACCATGCAAAAGTATGTGGATCCCGGTAGCCCTATTGTCAAAACTCATATTAATGGGGTTGAAATCCCAAATACTTTGATTGACTTAGGAGCCGCTATCAACATCATGAGTAGACAGACCATGGATCAGTTAAAGCTTCCTAACCTTCTCTTTACACCTACTTTACTGCAACTTGCAGATCGATCAATCATCAAACCTGATGGTGTATTGGAAGATATTCCAGTCTCCCTAGACTCTTGGGAATATCCAGTTGATTTTATGATTTTAACTCCCAAGAACAATCTAGGAGGACATCCTCTTATCTTAGGAAGACCTTGGCTAGCAACAGCTAATGCTTTTATCAGTTGTAGGTCTGGGGACATGTATATATCAGATGGTAATTCCACCAAGAAATTCAACTTGTATCCTCCAGCAAAGGCAATAACAGAAATAGTAGAAGATGAGTGGGTCGATGATGAGGATACTATACAACCTGTTCTAACCATCTCTGAGATCAGTGAAGACAGTCAAATTCTAAATACATTGGAAAATTTTGAAATATCTTTAGAGTATGACTCTACACAGTTTCAGTTAGATGCAGACATTTATTATCTCTCCTCTAGACAGATGTCTCTCTTCTCAATGGAAGAGTTTGGTAGTTCTACAGTTGAAATCCTTCCAGGAAAAACATTGAACATTAACAGAAACTTGGAAAGACCACAACAAGAAGAATTAACCAAACTTTTGCAAAAACATTCCACTGCATTTGCATGGGAATACACTGACATGAAAGGAATCGATCCTAAGACTTGTATTCATCACATCTATATTGAAGAAAACAGCAGACCTAGTAGGCAACCACAGAGAAGGATGAATCCAAACCTTAGGGAAATCGTGAAAGAAGAACTCCATAAATTACTCAAGGTAAACTTCATTTACCCCATTTCAGATAGCCAATGGGTTTCTCCCTTGGTTATAGTGCCCAAAAAGAATGGTAAATGGAGAGTTTGCATTGATTATCGAGAATTGAACAAGGCAACCTTAAAGGATCATTTCCCTCTACCTTTTATTGATCAGGTACTAGACACTTTAGCAGGTAAAAAGTATTTCTCATTCTTGGATGGTTTTAGTGGGTATAATCAAATTCAGGTAGCACCTGAAGATCAAGACAAAACCACATTTACTTGTCCTTGGGGAACTTTTGCCTACCGAGTACTCCCTTTTGGATTATGCAATGCACCTGCTACTTTTCAAAGGGCTGTATTAGGTATCTTTTCAGATCTAATCCATGATTGTGTAGAGGTCTATATGGATGATTTTACAGTTTACGGTAATACATTTGAAGAAGCTTTGGAAAATTTGGAAAAAGTACTGATAAGATGTAAGGAAACAAATCTTTCTTTAAG
Source organism: Pinus tabuliformis (assembly GCA_031772625.1). Lineage (NCBI taxonomy): Eukaryota > Viridiplantae > Streptophyta > Pinopsida > Pinales > Pinaceae > Pinus > Pinus tabuliformis. Next base: position 696,882,336 of record CM062820.1, read on the forward strand.
TCATGAAAAGTGTTTTATGATGTTTACTGAAGGGATTGTTTTAGGACATCATATTTCAGGAGATGGGATTAAGGTTGATAGATCCAAAGTGGAAGTCATCTCCAAGTTACCTGTTCCAAATTGCCAGAAAGATGTTAGAAGTTTTCTTGGGTTTACTGGATATTACAGAAGATTTATTGAAAACTTCACTAAGATAGCATCTCCTCTTTTCAAATTGCTTACCAAAGACTGTGAGTTCAAATGGGATCCTGAATGTCAGTCTGCCTTTGAAACTTTAAAGACTAGAATATCTGAAGCACCCATCTTAAGGGGGCCAAATTGGAAACTCCCTTTCCACATTTCTACTGATGCTTCAGATACGGCTCTAGGAGCTGTCTTGGGACAAAAGGATTTGATCCCTTATGCCATTTATTACACTAGTAAAAATTTGACTCCCACTGAGTTAAATTACACTGTGACTGAAAAAGAATTTCTAGCCGTTGTACATGCGATCAATAAGTTTAGACACTACATAACCGGCTATGAAACTTTTGTCCATACTGATCACTCTGCCATAAGATATCTCATGAACAAACCTGTTACCAATGGCAGAGTTACAAGATGGATTTTACTTTTACAAGAATTCAACATTACTGTGTTAGATAGACCTGGAAAACAAAACACAGTAGCTGACTTCTTGTCTAGAATCCAAAACACTAATGAAGATTCTCCAGTAGAAGATAAGTTTCCAGATGAATACTTGTTTGCAGTAACTACCAAGACTCCTTGGTATGCAGATATTGCTAATTATCTAGTTACAGGGAAGCTACCTCTACACTTATTTCCTAATGAGAAAAGGAAAATCATTCAGGAGAGTTCACATTATTCTTGGATTTCTAATGAATTGTTCAAAACAGGGCCAGATTGTATAATCAGAAGATGTGTTCGGGAAGATGAAATGCCTGACATCCTTAAGGCATGTCATGATGAACCATGCGGCGGGCACTTTGCTGATAAGAGGACAGCCTATAAAATCCTTTCTCTAGGATATTATTGGCCTTCTCTCTTTAAAGATGCAAAGCAGTATGTTAGAAGGTGCGACAGCTGCCAAAGAGTTGGGAGACCAACTCCTTCAAATGAAATGCCACTACAGCCACAGGTATGCATCGAACCCTTTGAGAAATGGGCTCTAGATTTCGTTGGACCTATTAATCCACCATCAAAGCAAAAGAAGTATATATTGGTTTGTACTGACTATGTTACTAAGTGGGTAGAAGCAAAAGCTTTGCCTTCTGCCACTGAAAATTCAGTTGTTCAATTTCTTTTTGAGGATATTTTCACTCGTTTTGGTGTCCCAAGAGAAATTGTAACAGATCAGGGAAGCCAATTTACATCTAAATTGATGGAGAAGCTGATGGAGGAATATAAGATCAAGCACAGAACATCTACTCCATACCATCCGCAATCAAATGGCCAAGTGGAATCTACCAATAAAGTTCTTGAAGGCATTATCACCAAGACTGTTCATCTTCATAGAAGAGATTGGGCGGAAAGGCTTCCTGAAGCCTTATGGGCCTATAGAACTACATGGAGGAACACCACAGGACATTCTCCCTATGAACTTGTTTATGGGAAGGAAGTCCTGCTCCCCATTGAGTTCCAAATCAAGACCTTCAAGATGGCAGTCCAATTGGGGATGAGCCTCTCAGAAGCCCAAAAACACAGAATGGACCAGCTAAATGAGCTAGATGAAATAAGACAAGATGCAATTCTAAGGACCGATCTAGTTCAGCACCAAAGAACTAAATGGCATGATCGACACATCAAAGAAAGAAAGTTTCAGAAAGGAGATTGGGCTCTATTGTTTGATTCAAAGTTTAAGGACTTCAAAGGAAAATTTCAAACTCATTGGCTTGGGCCATATGAGATTGATGAAGTCTTTAGCAATGGAGCAGTTCGAGTGAAAACTATTGATGAATTTCATACTCCTCTTATTGTGAATGGCCATCGCTTGAAGATCTACCAGAAGCCACTCTCAAAAGAGGAATTTGTCAAGTTGTTTAAAGAAGATTCTGCAATCAGGTTGGTGGAGAAGGATTCTTCTCCTCCATCAGCCTAATCTTTGGTTTTTGAAAAAAAAAAAAAGAATAAATGTATAGGCCTGAAAACCAGTCTCTGATTGGCAGTCCTATGCAGAAAATCTGAGGTGAAAATCAGGGTCACCTGACACCTCACATTTTCCAAAAAATCTCTCTCTCCCCTTATTTCATCTCATTTCGCCATTTCATCCACTTCATTCACCATCTCATTCATCCAATCACTCTCACTCCACCTCATTTCTTTCCATCCATTCATCCATTACATTCCATCTCACCAATAAAGTCATTGTCAGATTTATTTCACACAGCTAAAGTTGTTTTGTGCAGACAGAAGGGTATCACTGCAGTTTCCGCAGCTGAGGAGCAATTCCGCAGCCAACATCCCAATTCCGCAGCCGATACACTTTCTGCACCTGCATAAAAAAAAAACACAGTCTGTTTTAAGAAGGAATCTGCAGTCCAAAAATCATCAGCAAAAAAATTGAAAAAAGGTCATGTAGCAGCAATAAACAATGAAAGGTTAGTGACAGATGAGCAAAAGGAATCAAAGCGCGGATACATAAGGTATGATCTAATTTCTAAACCTACAGTTATAACATTTTGCATGGTTTACGGATTGTGTTTTTAGCCATTTAATGTAATGATTACCAATCCTCTCCATTGCTCGACCGGAAATCCACGTATCTCTCAGCCTTAACGGTCCTTATTCATTAAACCCAAACACGGCTGCTCTTCCATTAAAACTTTTGTACCTGAGTGACGTAGACAATTGTACTACGGCTCTCTGCGTTATGATTCTGCAGCCAAATGTACACTCATGACCGATGTCTAAGGGACTTAACCGTTTCTTCCCATTATTCATAACCCTCCTACACATGTATAATCTCATTCACGCTGTTGATTCACTTCCGCATTTCCCTTGTTTTCCACTACTCTGCCTTATTCACTACTCTGCCACCGTAACCATACTCTGTTTCATTTTTCCTCCTTTGCTAAACTTTGACCACTGTTGTGAGTGTATTACGGCTATTATGTTGTGTTGAAGCCACTGTTGAAGCCGTATAACCCTTTCTCCAGAGTATTAAAACAGAGCCGTAAGACAAGCCAGAGAGCTAATGGGTAAACTTTTGAGGGCAGAGCCAGAGGGCTCCAAATTTCTGGAAGGATATCCCCAAATCAAAGACGCTTTGCAGAAGGCAAATTGGCTCCAGTGCATCCAAAAATTCAAGGGTTATCATAGAGAGGTCACAAAAGCTTTTGCACGTTCTTTCAAAGACAAAGACAACCAAGTGGAGATAGGAGATCTGAAATTTACAGTCACCGAAAGCAGTTTAGCACAGGCCACTTCACTACCACAAACTGGGGAGAGATGGTTCAAAAACCGATCAGTACAAGACCAGCAATGGAAACAAATTCTGAAGAATCCAGGTATGGACACTATCATTTTTACAAAGGGAATCCCTGTTAGTCTTGTCAAAGAAGAATGGACAACTTTGCTTCTGTTAGTACAAAAATTCTTTACATGTGAAGGAAGGTTCGGAGTTTTGTATGTCTACCATGCCAAAATTATGATGCATTTCTTAGGAGAGCATGACATTAACCTTCCATATTTTCTACTCTCAAGCCTTAGAAAAATGTGCTCAATAGTCCAAAGAAACCCAAGAAACATTGAGCCACATTTGTATCATCATGGGCTTGTCAAAATACTAGTTGAAGAACAGTTGAAAGCAAAAAGAGATACATGGGAAAGATTTCTTGTAAGGAATCATTTCCAAGAGATAGGGGAAGCTTCTGGTGGTTCACCTCAAGTGCCTAAAAAGAGTAGAAGGAAAAGAAGAGAAGAAATTACCCCAGAAATTGTTGTCCAATTAGAAACTGCTGTCCCTGAAATTGTTGTCCAAGAAGAAATTGTTGCACATCATTCTGAAGAAGAAAATGACCCTGAGCCTGCTGTAGATATTGACCAAACAGCCCAAGAAATCATTACAGAAACCCTGCAAGAAATTGTCCAAGAAGTTGCTCAAAAGAAAAAGGAGAGTAGGAAGAGACAAAAGAAAGATAAAGGAAAAGCTATAGCCCAAGAAACCTACCTTACTCCTGAAAATTCCAGTGAAGAGGACACTCAGCCATTGGCACATAGATTGGCCCAACTTCATGAGGCTGCCCTTTCCAAGAAGATGCAAAAACAAAAGCAAAAGCAACAAAAAGGAAAACAGAGCATCACCACCGTGAGGAGGAGCAGCAGGATACAAAACAAAGTGGGGGCCACAAAGGATAAAGAGTCACTCATTATTGACTTGAGCACACCTGAAAAGGTTGCTACAAGACTTGACTTTGAGAAAAGCCCTCCACATGTTGAGCATGTTGAGACTAGTCCTCCACGTGAGGAAAGTCCTTTTGAGCATGAACCCGAATTTGAGCATGAGCCTAGTCCAAAGAGGTCACCAGAGATTGACCCAGATCAGCAGAAAGTTTATAATTACCTGGAGACGTTAGAACAAGCTGCTGCTGGTCCAAGCACTGTTCTACCTCTTGAGCAGCAAGTTCACTCACTCAAACAGGAACTTTTTGAGCTTGAAGTTTTAAATCACCACATCATACAAGAGAATGAAAATTTGAAGGAGCAAGCTAAGGTGGACAAGATGGTCCACGACAATACCATTCTTCATCTGGGCCTTTGGCAAAGGGAAAACAGAAAGCTAAAGAAGAAATGTAGGAAGCTAAGCAGAGCCTTGGTCAATATAAAATTCAGATGCTTGGTGAGGAAACCAAGAGTCAATGTGGCTACACAGAGGAAGAGGAGAAGACTAGATGTCTTAGCAGAGGCATCTCAGCAGGTGGATTAAACAATGTTTTCATTGCATGAGGACATGCAACACCCTCGTAGTGGGGGTATGTAGAGCCTCTAATTTTCACCTAATTATCTATCATTACCTACAGCTTTTCCTCACTTATCCCTCTCTTTTGCCCTATTTTCCTCATAAACCTATCCAGATCATTACATTTGATGTCTTTAAGCATGATTGGTTAACTTTGCTAATGTTTGACTGTTTGTCTAGATTTTTGACATATGCACAGAGATTCCGCAGTTGTCTGGCAATTCCGCAGCCATTCAGCAATTCCGCAGCTATCTAGTCATTCCGCAGCCTTTTCATTGATCTCTATGTTCCACGTGTCATTTTGAAAAACGAATCACATGGGCACGTGGGAATGAAGGTGTTAAAGGTTCCTATGCTATTGGTTCGGTCAGCAATGCCACGCACACCTCCGGTCAACGTGGATCAAACTTCGGTCAACAAAGCCAGCTCAAACGGTGCTGCGTGAGCTGAAAGGTCACGTCACTCCAGATGGCGATTCCTCCATGCTATGCAGGTTATGGGAGACAGGATCCAACCTTGGATTCAACCTCCATGACGACCGTACCCTCCAGATAAAACACGGACCTGTTTACGTGTTGCTGTACCTTTAATTAGCATGAATGTTAGTTAATTTCTCGTTTCATGTTTTACGCAGTAGGCAGTTGTTCATACGCCTATAAATCTAGCGTCTGTGTACGCTTAAGGATTAGTTTTTTAGTTGCTGTGTTTATGTAATTGCTGCAATTTTAGTGTATACAGAAACTCTGTTTTAAAGCTGCTGTTCCATCACTTTTTACTGTAATTTCTGCATATGAGTTAATAGAAGACTGTGTTGTTTTGACTTCAAGTAGCTGATCTTTCCTTGGGTTTTGTGGATGGAGGGCCCCCATTCATAACAGCCTTTGTACAGTAAATTTACCTTTATGTTCTTGCCATTTTCTTCTTTCGAATTCAGCAATTTTCCTTTTTTTTAAAACATGTACAGTTTTGAATTACTTTCACTGTCATTTCATTTCCAGCATTTACTTTAACTGATCAGGATTGTTTTCTGCAGGTGTTAGCCCGGGATTGTGTGTTTTTGTTGTATTTGCTTTATCTCTAATGGTATTTTCAGTTGTCATATTCATAGTTGCTGCCTTTACTCTGTTTTTCTAGCTTGATTTCTAGTTTAGTTGCTCAAGTTGTATGCTAACATATTGATGGTCTCCTTATCATAAGTTGTTCATCTTTAAGAGATCAGAATACTAATAAAGTACAGCTTGCTTTGAGTAGTTTTTTGACTAATATCACTAACTCTTTCTTCACTTGTTACACATTACAATGTATGTTGGAAGCAGAATGTTGGAGAAAGGCACAGTGGTGTTATAATTTGTCATCTTAGAGCTTGACTACTTTTTAGACTTATATCTAACTACTTCTTAATCGTGTTTCACATAGTACTATATGTTGGAAACAGAGTGTTAGGAAGAGATGAACATTATAATTGGTCTTTAAAGTGGGTTTTTTGACCTTTTTATTGCAGCAGCATGAGTAGTGACTAGTGCCATTAGAAAGTGGTTTTTTATGCTTTGCTTTCTGTTTCATTTCAAGTTATTTCTTTCAAGCTCTTTCTTTGCAAGTTTGGAAGGTAGTTAGAAACCACCAGTAACACACACTCACTCATTTAGAAATCACCTTACACACACTATCACTCATCTGTTTATAAAACCTCCATTCCATCTTAGGAAGATAAATTGACCACAAACAACACCCCCAAACGACAAAAAGATCTAAGAGGTTGCTTAAGTACATATAGTACACCTTCACTTCATCAGCGTACGAGCCCCGGGTTGACAATTTATGATAGCAATTTAGACAACACTAAATTGACTAAACAATACCACAAATGCACATGATATGTCATAGGTTCATTGATTTAAACCCCCGTGAAATATCATAGGGAGTTTTGTTACTAATTGGTTTGAAATGAGCTTTGTTGAGTATCACCACTGCTGTGTGAATGGCTTCAGCCCATAATCTTTGTTGAACTTTCCTTTCATCCATCATAGCTCTAGCTAGATACTAAATATATCTATTTTCTCTTTCTGATACACCATTTTTATGTGGAGTCTCTCCTATTGTGAAATACCTCTTAACCATGCTTCTTACATTAGTCATCAAACACTTTTGAAGTAAATTGATCTCCATTATCAAATCGTATGCTCTTGATTTTACAATCAGTTTCATTTTCATCCATAGCTTTGAAATATTTGAACTTCTCAAAAGCTTCATATTTTTCTCTAAGAAAAGAAACCCACATCATCCCGCTAAAATCATCAATAACAAGCATGAAGTACAATTTACCTATGGGTGTCTGTGTTCGTGATGGTCCACACAAGTTCATGTGTACCAGCTGAAGTGGCTTTGATGATGAGATCTCCTTGGAATTGAATGGTACTCGAGTTTTCTTACCCAATTGACAAGACTTGCACAGTATTCTCAAGTTTTTATAGCTTGGGTAAATCCTTGAAAACATTCCTCTTGCTCAATTTGACTATCTAATCAAAATTTAGATGTTCAAGTCTCCTATGTCATAGCCAACTCTCATAAATATTTGATAATAAACACCTCTATGTTTTCTCTTTCAATACATAAACATTACTATATGTTCTCACATCTTCAACCACTATTTTACCTGTGCTGCATACTTGATTTGAAAATTTTTATCCTTGAAAATCACACCATAGCCTTGAACACAAATCTAAGACACGATAATCATATTATGCTTCATCCCATCAACATATAATACATTATTAACTTTACCTTTGTTCTCTGAAAAACTAACAACTCCTTTACCAATGATCTTACCATATCCATTGTTATCAAAGGTTGCATTACTCTTTTCAACGAGTTTCCATGTCAATAACTTGCTTTTATCTCCTGACATGTGCCTCGAACAACCATTGTCCACATACCAGTGATTGCCTTCATTCTGAGCATACAAAACAATTTCACATTGCTCTTTGTTCTCATTTTATTTCCATACCTTGGTATCTTGTCTAATTTTCTCAATAATTGGTCTAGGTCTCTTATCCTTAAGTATGCAATTAGTTTCTCTATGCCCAAAATTTTGACATTTAAAACATTGAATTTGATTGTTCAAAGGAGAAAACAAATTATTGTACCTGAGTCTATTATTCCTCTGTCTAATTAACTGATTTTGCTATTGATTTCTTCTTCTTTCCCTAAGCTTACTGTAGGATAAATTCACTTTGAAATATGTTGCTTTATGTCCATAATTAGTGTAGGTGAAGCAATAGCCTGGAAATATATCAACATACTTGGAAAAATGTGTTCTAATAATTTGTTGGGCTGATTTCTGTGTATTTATATTTTCCTTTCCAACATTGTTCTTTTGTTTTGCACTCCCTTTAATTAGTTGTTTTCGATCATTCTGCAACTGGGTATTGGGTTGTGTGTTGTTTGTCTTTTTGTTGCTGTGCAGTCCCTTCTTTTGCTATAGGTACAAAGGTGATTGACTTTTTACCTTTTATTTCTACTATTGAGCTAGTTTTAGTCTCAAATCTAAGACCAATTCAATCTTTGGAGACTCTTTGTGCTTCCAAAATCTCATTTAAATTAGCGTTCCCTTTTCCAAACTTCTGATTGAATCTCAACTAGGTTTTTTCCTTTTTGAATTATTTTATCAACAAAGAAATTTTACCCTCTAGCCTTTCACAAGCTTTATTCTTCTTAGTCAACTACTGATTTAAATATGCTTGAATCTTCTTACCTTCCTCAATTTGTAGGAGCAATGGTTTAATAGCTTCGTCCTTTTCTTTGATCAATAATTCTTCTGGAATTTTTTTTTCTTTCTTAGCCTTTCAATATATTTAAGTGCACTTATCAGCTCTCCTTCTAGATCAACTTGATACTCTTCACCATCATAATTGATAGCTTCAACTTCAAGATTGATTATGGCCATGATCATGAATTCTTTTAGACTTTCATCGTCTTTGTACTCATCTGAGGATTAAATTACTTCACTTCCATAAGAGGTGGATTCTTGGATATAGAGACTCCTATTCTTAGGCTTCTTTCTTTCCTTTTGAATTTTCCTAATTTTTTCTCTTGGACCATAATCCTTGTTTTTCTTTTCATGACACTTTGAAGCACAATGGCAAACTTTGCCACAATTGAATCACTTAAAAGGTAACATACCTTTATATTTTCCTAGGCCTCTCTTGAGATTCCTCACAAAATTGGCTTATTCTTCATGTAATTCACAATGTGAATCATCATGCTCTTCCTTGGGTTTCTTATCTGCTTTGATGGTTGACTCTTTTGTTGTAGGTTTGCCACTGGAAATTATCATCTCATAAGTAATAAGTTATATGCCTAGTAGTTGATCTAGAGTGGGAGTGTTCATAATGGTCATCTCTTCAATGGTTGAAACCATGGGATCAAATCTCTCAAGAAGAGATCTCGACACTTTTTAAACTACTACAAATTCTTCTAATTTCTCATCAAGGCCTCTTATTGTGTTCGCAACCTCATCAACTCTTAATAATTAATTTTCAATATCTTCATCATCATACATCTTCAACTACTCGAACTGTATTCTAAAACCTTGAATTTTGTCTTGGCTTACCTTGTTGTCACCTTCATAGCAGCTACTCATCTTTTCCTAGATATCTTTGTCAGATGTGTAGCATGTTACTTTGACAAGTTCTGATTCAGGTAGGCCAGTAAGCAGGGCATTCATGGCTTTAGCATTACATGTAAAATCCATCTTCATATCTTTTATAATCACTACTAGAGGATTTTGATATTCTTCTTCCACAACATCCCACCCATCAACTCCAAGTGATTGAATATAGGTCTTCATCGTTACTTTCCAAAATACATAATTTATTCTATTGAACATAGGTTCCCTATTGGTAAATCCTCATTCATGGTTTTCCTATTCCTCGATATTTCTTCCAGTTGTTAAACTGATTTGAAGCAACTAGGCTCTAATACCAATTGTTAGAAACTAGGAAAATACTAAAAGGGGGTGAATTAGTATTGTAGGAATTTTAAAACTTCCTTTTACTTGTGTAATAATACTATGACACAAAGAAATACTTTAGAAATTATTTCATATGAGCATGACATGAACCAACATAAACAACAACAATAACACACAAAGATTCCTTAAACTTTTCTAAATTTCTTCACAAGGCAAGCTACTACCTGTTGTTAAAAACATTTCTAGCTACAACCAATAGGAAGCTATGACTTGCTAATTTATCAGCTACAACTAAAAGGTGCTTCAACCCCTAAATTTTTACCAGCAGCAACTGGAAGGAGCTATAACCCCTGATCTACGATATACAACTTGCTTGACCTCAATGATTCATCTTTCATGCACTTTTCATACTCAAATAAAGAAGGCAAAATCCTTACATAAACAAAAAAAAAATTATCTTTAATCACTCACCATAAACACCTTCGACAATCTCTAATTACTAGTAAATCCACCATCACCAACACCTTCAATAATCTTTCATTACTGAACACATCAACAACATCAATCCATCTCAAATCACACACTACCCACAATCACACAAACTTGCTCAATCGATTATGCTTATAAAGAATTTTTTACTAATAAAATTAGATTCTTTTTCTTTTTAGATAATTTCAAGTCTTCCATCATGAATAAACTTTTATTTATGTCTTTCTTCTGCTTCAACTAACTCTTCTATATGTCATCTATAGAGCTTCAAACACTTCTCTGCTATTTAAAACTCAATATCTAAGTTAAACTAATTAAATATGCTCAAACAATCAATTATGGAGTTTTATCAAAGTTTAACTGAGAATTATAATTTTAGATAAATTCCAAATTTAGCAAAACCTATAAATATGCCTCTATAGTTGTCCATGTCACAATATTTCACCTGAAGCCCCTAGCCCTTAAGCATTGTCCCTTTTTCCCCATAAGACCAAGGGTTGTTACATGGTGCTAAAATCTTGACCCTCGGCTTCTTTTTCCCAACGCTTTTTTTTTCTCTGTGGAAATGCCTTTAGGATCAACCTCCTAGGGTTTCATGTCAAGTGGATCCACCTTTCCACCTGCACCCATTGTCCATTTCTACTATCATGTACGTTGTCATGTCTTGGAACCTCTTAGCCCGAAAGTTCCTCTATTTTGCCTTCAATTACCTTCCGTGGACATGCCACGGGGATGACATGTCCTGGTGGGTCCGCCTGCTGCTTTCAATGACCAATCAATAAGAAGTTGGGCTGATGTTGTCTCTAACATCTGCCACATACGCTCGATTCCAAATCAGCCTGACGATCCTTCTTTGTGCATTTATGTTACCTTTAGGTCTAATTATCAAGATGAGTTGTCCTGATGGGTCTGCTCACTGCATTCAACAACCAATCAACTACTAGTTGGGTTGAGTTGTCTCTGACAACTTCCATTTTTCCCACCACCTAGTCAGCCTAATGATCCTTCTTTTCACACTTTAACAAACTTTTGGGAGAGAGCCTATGATATGACATCATGCTTATGTCCTCTTTGCCATGTATCATCTTCAAAGTGTGACACATGTCTCCTGAATTTGGGCCACTAGGGTACCTGAAAACACAAAATTTTCCTACCACGTGTCCCCCTGTACGTCATGTTGACATCATCACTAATAAACCTGATGTTGCCACCTCTCTTTATCTATATTGGTCTTGTTGCATATTGGCCTAGTTGTCTGCCGCCTCCTCATTCTATGCACCATGTCACATTGACATCCCCTAGCTTGATCCCACTAGGGTTTTGTAGACACGCCCCCCTCAAGTGCCTTATGGTTTAGAGTGGGGGGGGGCATATTCATCTTCCACCACCGATCGCAAACTGCCCATTGTGCACACCCTCTATACATTAACACTCAAAATTGCTCGGCCCCATGCTCTTCTATCAATGCATTGGTGGGGATGTGTGACACATGATCCACCACTAGACATGTTTGTATTTTAATGGTCGTGTCATTGTTAGCTTCATCGCCAAGTTTGGAAACACCGCCAAACTATATTTTTCTAAAGGTCCTCCACCAAATTTAACTCTGCCTCCTTTGACTTTAGGGTTACCTATCCTCTTGACTGACCAGATCTTCTGATTGAGGAGGGAACTTATCAACTTCCATGTACCACTATAAATATCTTTTAGAGATATTTCCATCTAAGTGGTTTCATTTTGACTTTGAGTTGTTCTTCTTTATAGAAAATGCCTTCAAATTCCCTACACCTTCTCCATGCATGCTTTGCTCATCTCAGAACCATCTTATCTTTTTCCATCATCTATTAACACCTTTTCCATCCTTTTCCATCAACGACAACACATTTCTAACAATCTCAGAGGCTAAACACTCATAATCTCGTTAAATCTAGATTTCATTTTTGTTTCTCCTAGGAAAGGCCTCTAACATGAGCTCGGCAATTCTGGTAATTGTTATGATTGATTGGTGCATGGTTTCATGGATATGGTTCACATTATGGTTTGTTGATTTGTAGTTTCATGTTATGGCTTATTGCTCTAGCTTAATTGGTCTACAATTTCATGTTTATTACCTTGAGAACATGGCCAAGCCACAACATTGACCTATGAATGGATTGAATGATTGTAATTGGTTTTCTTAAGTCATTTAAATCAACCATGTGAGATAGAGTTCTTTGCATAACTAAAAAAAAACAAGGCATGGACCCTATCACCAAACTTGGTGGAGAATGTAACCATAAAGTTATGGATAGTTATTGAGTATTAAAGATTCATGTAGGCTTGTCATGGGCCTCAAATCAAATCACATGTGAACAAATTTTGAGATCAAAAGCCACCCCTCATTACATTGAATCCATATTAATCAAATTATATGTGCTTTAGTTGGATTCCATTACTATTGGCATTAGACATTATGACTGGTAGTGGGTCGATTTGATATTGAAAAGGTCTCAAGTTCGAACTGTGTCATGTTATGAGGTTTGGATATTTTTTATTTAAATTTTGTTTTATTTCCCATACATTCAATTTTCTGAACAAATACATAATCATAGATGTGCCTTTTTTATAAATTCTACCATAAATATTCCATTTTGTAGAAGTGTGCTTAGAAAGAGGCATTTTGTAGAGAATTCATACCACTTTAAAATTCCCTTCCAGAAATCACTTGAACTTTTTTCAAAAATATTCTGAGTTTATGTTAAATTTTCAGTCACACTTTTTGACAAAGAATTTGGTAATATACCGTTGTAGGTGATTTATCATAAATCTCATGCATAAAATATCTTGTATAGAGACTCAATATGCATCAATTTATTTTGAAGTGGATTCAAAATTTTGTAATTAACTCAGAGGACTATCACATTATTGGTATAATAAAATAGCACCCATTAAAACACTTTTTTCTCAATTTAAGTGAATACACAATGAGAAAATAATGGTAGAATGAACCTGGTAATTAGATGGCAACCCACAAGAATTACTTATGCCTATGTTACACCTCACTATCAGGATAAACAACTTGAGAAGTATACGACCCATGTACTAAATTTCAGTCCAAACTTTCAAATTGAAGCAAACTTCCAACCAACAATAAAAGAGGGCGTAATCAACTGAAATGGACCCAAAAGAAGGTCACGACTCCTCCAAACTTACCAACAACAACTTCATAATTAACACAGTCGGCAGTAGACCCCCAAATCGAGCTTCCCTGTGATGACAAGCAACCCTAACACATAGATAACTATGACAACTCAGTCCATAATTTATTATTGGCTCGTTTAGCTACAAAAGGAAGTGACCATGGTTCTGAAATGGTGTAAATTCTTGACCCTTCACACTCTGAATAATAAATTGACCATTATAAGTTGTCAACAGTGTATTAAAAGTTGTTTTGACCTTCTATTGTTGCAGTTTAACTCCACTATAAAGGAAAACGTGTCTAGAAATGTAATAAGAGAGTGGTTCTATTTAGGAACTCAAGTTGCCTTTCATTAAAGCAAAAATCAAACCACTAAAGAGCCTCTATCTACTACCATGAATTGAAAAAACTCTCAAAACCATGAACTTAGCCTCTTGTTGGACTTAGAACTCAATTCTCAGGCTCAAATTTCTGGTAGCTCCTCTAACTGTAAAATGAATATAGAGAATACCAAATAAGATCATAAAATCAATTGATTACACATGAATACCTCAATATTTTCTGGAAAACGTGTTCTCTAATGAAGATCACCGGTGAAATTTGTGTGATTATACTCTCAAATCCAAACTAGTGTGTCTAGTTTCAACACCGAAGTTTGTTATGGTGGTTAGGGTTCCAAAACCCTAAGCTTGCCCTTCAACTCTCTCTCCAATATATATTCTAAAAAAACTCCAATGCACTAATGAATGAGGAGAGACCCCCTAATTTCCATTTTTATAAAACACATACCTTTTCCCTCCAATTAAATATTTAAAATCACTTTTCCTTTCTTTATTTAATAAAGTGAATTTTATAAACTAATTAAAGTCAATTTTAATGTTGGAATATTCTTAATTTACCTTTGTGGTCACGCTAGCCACCCAAAGCCCCTTTTTATCATTCTTCCTTGTAGATATTTTCACCCTGATTCCAACAAGCTATTCACTAAAGTGTTTCTCCAAGTAATCAGCCCAAAACAACAACGTACTAAGCGTAATTAATTAAAATATGCTTGTTAATAATGCCATTTTAAGGAAATCTTCATAATGCAATAGAACCAAGAGAAACTTGTGCGTAATTTATCCCATGAAATATGTTAAGCGATCCCAGTTAGACCCATAAAACTCCTCTAAAACCCTTTAGGCCCACCAATGGAGTAATCCTTCTCCTATGACCAAGATGACACAAGCTCTGGAAACCTGTCGTGGCGGAAAAAGTCATTTGTGCGGACACAACTGACCTCCCTAGGAGTCTAAACTCTCTAGCGACAAACAAGACAAAATGGAGCGATCTTTCTCTAAATACACCTTTTAAAACATGAAAACTACAAGTGTTTAGGCTTACCTTATTCCAAAACGCTGTTGTTGTAGTCCGTCCTTGCCGATCCGGATGAGCTCCTCCTTCACATCAATTCCTGCAACCACAAACAATCAAACAATTACCAAGCACTTGCATCTCATATAATAAAACATATATTCAACATGCAGACCAAGGAACACATGAAATAACTCATTAACACAAGCTATTGAGAAAAATGAACCAGTTTGTATTAATAACAAAGAAACTCTTACAACCTGGCCTTGGTGTTGTGCAAGTTCCTCCCAGGGTCCATCAAGGGTTTTCCTCTACTTTGACAAAGCTCACCCACTTCCAAGTAGAATCAAGCAAAGACAATCTCTCCTCACAAGGTTCTAAATGGGAGTCCTAATTCCTGCAGCATTTACCCAAAGAAAATGTATAGCTTCAACCTCTCCTCCCTCTGGCTCAATGCCTTTATTTATAGTGCTGTAAAGAGGTTATTCAGGTCCACCATCAATGGGATAATCCCCCTCTTTGGGTGGGATAGCTCCCTTATTGATGGGATAAGTTCCTCCTTAATAGGGATACATGAACCAACTGGAGGCGCATCCATTTCATCAAACCGACCTCTAGAAAGTTCTAGAAGTAACCACAAGTAACTTTTTTAAGATGAAACTTGCGCATTTTGCCTTTTACAGAAGGACGCACCTGTCCCTTAACATACAAAGCGTCCAAGGACGCAGCTTTTGTGAACATTGTGAGCGTCCCCGCAGGTAAGGCTAGAGAGAACCTGCGACCCCAGAGATAAACACATTTTTTACAAGACTTTCTCTCTTCTTTGAGTTTGAGATGGATAGCAGAGGCATAAGACTTGCCTAAGAGGGTAGCATGACTGTTGATTGAGCCATACTAACTGTAAATAGTCATGGTGACATTTTTTAGTGTAACAGATTGCCCCCTAAAGTGCGAAGCCTGGAATAGATTAGGGTTTGTAATTCTAGGAAGGGTGAAGCGCTTTATCATTTCAAGGATTGTCTTGTGGATGACCTGGTTGGAACCTGCAATTTTCAACACAAAATACATGTATAAGATTATATCATCACTGAGGTAGGCATTCCCATACTCAGATTCAAAACTTTAACTAATGGACTAACTACTCTGATACAGGAATGATCTTGCAGTGCATCATTTTTTATAGACTTTTGTAGACACAGTATGGACACAGCCATCTGTTTATGATTAGTCTACATAGATAATGAATACAAAACTCCTCGCAGCCTGGATGGTAGAAACTAGATCCAGGGTCTTCACTTCTACTTCCCGAATTGGTACGATTCTAGCCATGTGATTAAATGATTTGATGTCGAACATGGTAGAAACCACTTGATTACCAGTCGATGATGTAAACTGTTAACAAGCGTGAGAGAGACCACCAGTAATGTCAATGGTTCTCAAAGTACCAAGCACAACCCGTGAAATGTGAATAGATGTTTTGATGTCGAACACTTCACGGAATCCTTTGATCGAAAGTCAATGATGTAAACTGACGTCAAAGGCGAGAAACCTGCCATTGATGCATGCAGACTTCAAGGTACTGTCGATTCCTAAGTCATCTTTCTAGATAATGTGTCGATGTCGATAGAAAGCGACCCGTTGCAGGCAAGCCCGCAACACGAAATCATTGTTCAAGTTGAAGAAATGTTGCTGTAAGGACTGACTCAGGGATGGTCAAATGGATGACAAGTATTTTGCAGATGAAAGTTTTGCTTGCAGACCTCTTGAACACATAACGACACGACAGATGGCTTGGTGACGAATAACTCAAAGTTAATCCCCGGAACCCGGTTAAAGACTTTCAAAGTGGTTTGATCAACTGTGAGGTAAAAGATTTCCCAACCCAGGTGAATGAAAAAGTGTCGTGTTCAAGAGTGGTAATAAAGTTTCTTTTGAGACAAAAGGTAACAACAGGTTCATTCTTCTCTCTTTTCCCCCACCATTTCTGGCAAGTACCTCTTTATTTTTAACAAGCTTGAGGAGGATAACATATGCTTGATTGTAAGCTCATCCTTCGGACGAGTCCAACCTAGTTTAAATTCGAACCCTAGGAAGGAGTGGTTCGTTCCTGTTTGTAATTGAACAGGTCCTCTACTGTAAAAGTTTTAACGAGCCCAGTATAGGAGAAACTCGGCGTTTTTCAATTTTAGAGAGTCTGAAAAAACTAAAGAAGACTCCACGTTGAACTTTTTCGTACATTTGTGTCCCTCAAGCCCGAAAAAGTATAAAATAATACCTGGGGGAACCGCTTGATCTTGCGACCAAGGAGTACTTTCATAATAGTGTCGTTGACCTGAAAAGTAAAAAGCGATCAAGGACATGTCGTTTTATTTCCTTATCGAGTTTGAAACGACAAAAATCCGGCAATCTTTTCCTGTTTTTACGGTCAGAAAAGAGCTATAAGGGGACCGTCTTTTAATTCCGTTTTAACGAGTGTAAAAGAAACGCTCGGCAATCTTTTCATTTTTTAGGAGTCAGAAAAGGGCTTAAAAGATGACTCTAAGGTGTCACTTTTTCGTAAGTTTTAACGAGTTCGAAAAAATGATAAAAATGTACTCATGGTTTTCACTTTTTCGTATGTTTTAATGAGTTCGAAAAAATGATAAAAATGTACTCATATGGCCGACTTTCAATTTAATTTACGAGCAGGAAAAGACGGAAAGAACTCGACATTTTCATTTGTTTTACGAGAATGAAAGATAGCAAAATAACCTCGGTATTTTCATGAGTTTAACGAGTCTTGAAAATAACTGAAATTGACTCGAGATAGGTTTCATTTTTACAAAAGCTTGAAACAGACAAAAACTATGCTTCAAAGTAGTTTCATTTTTACACAAGCTTGAAACAGAGAGAAAACTGTGCTTGATGCCCCCTAAGCATAACTGCTAGAGCGCATGCCCCCCAGCTTCATTTGGATGAAATGAAGGTTGAGTTACGAGATCATTTGAAAGACTCGACCTAAAACTATAAGAAAACTATGCAAAACCGAAATAACTAACCTAAATATACAACTTAACATCTAGGAGGTCTAGTCAAACTTTCGACTCAATTAGAGGAGGATTTGTTTCATTTTTTAACGAGCTTGACACAGGAAAAGAACTATGCTCGGATTCGGTTTCATGTTTACGCAAGCTTGAAACGAAAAACTATGCTTGCTTCAAGTTCGCATGCCCCCAGCATAATGACGCAAAACTAGGTACATGCCCCCCAAGCTTCATTGCATTCAATGAGGTGGATGGAATGAAGCTTTACTTTCAAGATCTTGGAAAGACTCATGGGAGTTGTTTCATTTTTTAATGAGCTTGACACAAGACAAGGAACTATGCTCATAACTACTTTCTACAATCTACCTAACAAAAAACTATACTCTAAAAAACCTTGATTCATTTTTTAACGAGCTTGACACAAGACAAGGAACTGTGATCTAAAATCCTTGATTCATTTTTTAATGAGCTTGACACAAGACAAGGAACTATGCTCTAAAATCCTTGATTCATTTTTTAATGAGCTTGACACAAGACAAGGAACTATGCTCATGACTACTCTCTACAATCTACCTACTTAACCTACCCTTGTTTCATTTTTTAACGAGCTTGACACAAGACAAGGAACTATGCTCAAAAAGTTCGCATGCCCCCAGCATAATGATGCGAAATGAGGTACATGCCCCCCAGGCTTCATTGCATTCAACCGGCTGGATGAAATGAAGGTTTACTTTCAATATTTAACTTGAAAAGGGAGTTGTTTCATTTTTAAAGAGGTTGACACAAGAAAAGAACTATCCTCATACCTGATTCATTTTTTAACGAGGTTGACTCAGTAACAGGAACTATCCTCAAACCTGATTCATTTTTTAATGAGGTTGACTCAGTAACAGGAACTGTCCTCAAACCCTACTTTCTACAATCTACCTACATATCCTAAAATCTAGCTGATTCATTTTTTAATGAGGTTGACTCAGTAAAAGAACTGTCCTCATGCTAGCCTATTTCATTTTTTAACGAGGTTGATACAGGAAAAAACTATCCTCGTACACACTGATTCATTTTTTAATGAGGTTGACACAGTAAAAGGAACCTTCCTCACTACATCCTATTTCATTTTTTAACGAGGTTGATACAGGGAAAAACTATCCTCGTACACATTGATCATGGCTTCCAACTGGAAGAAAGACATGTCAATGGACACACCTTGATCATGGCTTCCAAAAGGTCTTCATCCGAAGGAAGAATAGTTTTTTGGAAGGTACACACGTCAAGGGACTCAAAAGGGATAAGAACATCGTGTTCAAATAATCCCATAGAGTTTTCCATGTCAATTACCGGATCTAAATCAACAGTGAGAGGCTCACTTACATCGGTAACTGAAAACATGGGACCAGTTGCCACATAATTAACCCGTGGCAGGGTAGATACCACTTTAGAATCAAGAACATTTAGGGGTGTCATATTATTGGTAGTTGAGACAAGACTAGGGAATGAAATCTGGTCTACAGTCACAATACTGCCATTGTGAGGGAAAGACATCACGCGAAAGAGTGTCGATACGACAGCTTTCATTGCATAAACATAGTCTCGCCCAAGGAGTAAATTGAAATCCAAGGGACCTCGAACTACCATAAGATCAATACAGACAATTTTACCTTCCAAGGTAATAGAAAACTTAGGAAGGATCCCTAAAGGTTCACTAATGGTTCTGTTAAAAGCTTTCAGATTCTGCGTAATAGGCGCAAGCTGAGGGGAACCCAAAGCTTTCCAAACAGTTGAGGATAAAATACTAACAGAAGCACCCTCATCTACCTGAGTACGATGTATGTCCCTACCACCAGCCTTAACAATGATTTGGAAAGGGATGGAGGAAGGAAGACGAGGTTCTGTCAGTCTATTCCAATCAAAGGAAAAGACCTCAGTGCTTGGAGGGGGTTCTGTAGAAACAGTTGAAATGCCCCCCGGCATAGAAGAATCTGATGTAACAAGAAGAACCTCAGCGGTATGAAGTTCACTCTCCAAAGGGAAAGTGTGATCGATCGAATGTGAAATTGAATCGACCACTTGATCAACTAATTGATCATCAACCTGAGTGACATGAGTTTCACTCTCCAATGGAAGAGTGTGATCGACTGTACTTGAATTTAGATCAATCACTCCGTCAGTTGACGGTAGGTTGGGAGAAAGTTTACGGTAACTAGTTGGAAATTCTTGCTGTGGAACAGTAAGTTTTTCCAACAATGTTGAGGCTTCATCCATGTGAGGGCAAATGTGAGTTTGATGACTCCCTTTGCATAACTTACAAGGAAACCTAACTTTACCCTTTTTCCCAGGAACCTGACTATCACTGGTTGATGGATCAACGGAAAGTTGATGAGATTTTTCTGACCATACTTCCAAGACCTTTGGTATACCAGGACAATTGACAAGGAAGTGGTCACCCTTACAAAGCCTACAAGGGTATTTGGGTTTACGATGCATGTCGGAGTTTTCCTCAACACCACTAACACTTACAGCCACGGTTGGTTGGTTGACTTCTTTCTTATCTTGCTTCTTCTTCTTCTTCTTCTTCTTCCCTTTATTCTTCTTCTTAGCCTCCTGGTTACTAGCATCAAGGCTTTTACCAGGCGAAGAGAAAGAAATGGAGGAAGAAAAATTAGGCGAAGAAGGTAAAGGGTCAACAGAAGGTTGGTGATGTTGAGATGGTGAACTCTGTTGAGGTGAAGCATCCGGTTGAGATGGAACAATTGGAGTATTTTGGGCCAACGAAGTTGAAAATAACCATATCGGTAAACCTATTGTAAATCCAGGTAATGACAAAGTAGCCATATAAGGAGGACCAACATTTCCAAAGTAAGGAAAAGTACTAGGATTCTCATTAGGAGGGGTTCCTAGGTTGATAAATTCCGGAACATTTGCCATTATATTCAACTTCAGTGAATTTTATTAACAATTTAAAACTAAAATTAACAATTCACAATTCACACTTAACAACTAAAATTCACAATTCACACCTATGGTCTCTAAAAGTAAAAACAAACAAATTAACACGCGCTATCAAATCTAGGAGTCAAACCACACACAAACAGTAAGCTCTCCGGACTGAAAACACTAGTTGGTGATGAAGCCCAACCTCGCAGAATTCAGTACAGAAATGGCGGGTGGAACAGTTACCCCGGCAACCTGCTTAATGAATAGACCGGCACAAGTTCCTCCACTTTAACCGTCTCGAAGTGAAGTGAACCCCCCGGAAAATCCAAGTGAGTATAACCGACGTCTGCTCCAGGTACAGTGGGACCTTCCCTCCACCGTCACCTCGGTAGAACCCTAAAGATTATGGTCACTAAGGTCACCAACAGTAACAAATACACCTGGGGGAACAGTCTAAACTCTGACAGCACGCAAGGGCAGAGTAGCAAGCTCAATCCCCTTACCGGCTCCTTGACAACAATCCAAGGTTTACCGATAAGTGACCCCTGGCTCCTCGAAAATGGTTAATCCGAGGTTTACCGTTTGTAATACGTATTGTCTGGCGTCATTCCCAACGAGGGGGGAATGATCCCCTCACTGGTTCGGACACGAGCTCGTGCTTCTCCTTTAAGAGGAGCTTTCCCAGAGTGCAATTGAAACAATTGGATTTATTCTACTCAAGATAAACTATCTGTTTGGTTTTGTAGTCTTGGAGAGTTAAGTACTCACCTACTCCAAGACCCTAGCCTAAGCTATGTTGGTGTTTCAGAGCCCTAGAAATGTAAAAATTACTAGATGAATTTTAATTAAGCGATGTGTTATTAAGGCTGTTATTACTCAAATGGGTAAATGGAGATGAAACCAATGGTGTTATGACCCGACTCAACTGAATGCAATCGAATATGATAATGCAATCCTTTCAATTCGATGAATCCTAACTAGAGTAAGGAGAGAGTTTCCATTCACTTCCAACAATGCAAAAAATTGATCATTAAGAGAAAATTTAACAAATTCTCTAATGCACTAATTTCATCAAGAAAAACTAACGCAAATCAATTCCAAACCAATTTTTATTTTTATTTTTGTGTAAATTCAAATCAAAGAAAGCTGATCTAAATCTACGATTGATTTTTCAGAATGTAAACTATGCAATTGTAATCTATGCACAATTCACCTGAAAAGTATGCAAATGTAATCTATGCACATTTTTCATTAATATTCTGAAAATGAGAATTCTAATTATGCAAATGTGATCTATGCAAGAGAATTCTCAAACACAAGACGATTCTAATGTGATCTAAGAACCAATCAAGTGCAAGTCGAGAAAATTGGGTGAGAGTTCCAAAGATCAAAACATAAAAACACTCAAAGGCGATTAACACTCATACACAATTTAGCCCCCCCCGGCGAATGAGGGGGAAATTTTTTGCAAAAACAAAAGCAAAAAGATGCAAAATTGTGAAAAGACTGAGAGAAACCTCCAAGTAATGACCAAAGGAAATCAAATTAAGAATTTCTCAAAAAAGAGACTCAAAACACCCAATTGATGAAAGCTAAAAGCAGGAATGCTAATGAAACAAGTTCAGGTGAAAATTTTTGACAGGGTACTAAAGGATCTGGGCAGAAAACACTAAGAAAAACCAAAATCTAAAACAATTAAAGCAAAAATGGAGTTTTCCTAAATTTTTACAGGAAGACGCAGGCAACCCGTTAGAACAGGCGCAGGCCCGCTCTGTGCAAACGGCAACAGCGCGTCCAAAGACGCACTGTGCAGTGCTCAGAGGGTGCGTCCTTCTGGAAAAGTTAAGAAAAACCAAATCTAACTAAATCTAAAGCTAAGCCACCCAAATACTAATTCTCACAGTCAAAAACCAGAAAATAAAAATGATTTTCTCAGAGCAAAGTTCACACAAAGGAAAAGACTTTCACATTAATGGATTCCCCAGTGGAGTCGCCAATTTGTCATGGCGGAAAAAGTCGTTTGTGCGGACACAACTGACCTCCCTAGGAGTCTAAACTCTCTAGCGACAAACAAGACAAAATGGAGCGATCTTTCTCTAAATACACCTTTTAAAACATGAAAACTACAAGTGTTTAGGCTTACCTTATTCCAAAACGCTGTTGTTGTAGTCCGTCCTTGCCGATCCGGATGAGCTCCTCCTTCACATCAATTCCTGCAACCACAAACAATCAAACAATTACCAAGCACTTGCATCTCATATAATAAAACATATATTCAACATGCAGACCAAGGAACACATGAAATAACTCATTAACACAAGCTATTGAGAAAAATGAACCAGTTTGTATTAATAACGAAACAAAGAAACTCTTACAACCTGGCCTTGGTGTTGTGCAAGTTCCTCCCAGGGTCCATCAAGGGTTTTCCTCTACTTTGACAAAGCTCACCCACTTCCAAGTAGAATCAAGCAAAGACAATCTCTCCTCACAAGGTTCTAAATGGGAGTCTTAATTCCTGCAGCATTTACCCAAAGAAAATGTATAGCTTCAACCTCTCCTCCCTCTGGCTCAATGCCTTTATTTATAGTGCTGTAAAGAGGTTATTCAGGTCCACCATCAATGGGATAATCCCCCTCTTTGGGTGGGATAGCTCCCTTATTGATGGGATAAGTTCCTCCTTAATAGGGATACATGAACCAACTGGAGGCGCATCCATTTCATCAAACCGACCTCTAGAAAGTTCTAGAAGTAACCACAAGTAACTTTTTTAAGATGAAACTTGCGCATTTTGCCTTTTACAGAAGGACGCACCTGTCCCTTAACATACAGAGCGTCCAAGGACGCAGCTTTTGTGAACATTGTGAGCGTCCCCGCAGGTAAGGCTAGAGAGAACCTGCGACCCCAGAGATAAACACATTTTTTACAAGACTTTCTCTCTTCTTTGAGTTTGAGATGGATAGCAGAGGCATAAGACTTGCCTAAGAGGGTAGCATGACTGTTGATTGAGCCATACTAACTGTAAATAGTCATGGTGACATTTTTTAGTGTAACAAAACCCCTCCAAACCACCTCGCTAGGTAATCAAAAATTTAGGGACATTACAATCTCCCCTCCCCAAAATTTCTTACCCTCAAGCAATATTATCGCATGTTGTCACTCCACAAGTTGATCGAAGTGAATACCAGGGTCCCAAACCATCCTAATCATCGTGAAACATCTCTCACTCTCCAACAAGGAATAGACACTATAGGCCCTCTACATATTGCCAATAAGTAGAGCATCTCAAAAATGTGAAATTTTGACCAACTCCTTAAGAATTTTCTCTACCAGAAAACTAGTCCCATGCATCTCATGAGTGAACTCTAGAAAGTATGATACAACTCCTACTGAGAAGAGTCCTCATCCACATGAACTAACCCCTTCCTCATCCTCTGATACCATCAACGAATCGCTAAGAAGTGAAACACTCTCTTCCAAACTGAAGTCCAATGGAATATCTACGTGATATTCCCCTATAAAGACCAACTCATCCATAATGATAATTGAGTTGTCGAGACCTATAATGCAAAGATCCCATGTTGATCTAAAAATGGGACTATCATGTTGTTGTTGCACCACTCTTATTATCACTGATTGTTGTGGTGAAGTACCACTCACTGTTGGCATTCGTTTGTGCCTCATCACTAATCCATGTATGTGACCAATAGATGGACACCATGTATCATGAATCAATCTGGCGCATGCTAAACTTCCCTACTCCTGCCTAATCACACAACAGACTCTACTATCCTATCTCCTGATGATGTACCCAGTTAATGTATGGATTCTATACACCCTCCTATAAGAGAGGTCTACCTTGGAATGTCCTGCCAAAAGTGTGTCATTCACCTCCTTAAGTGTGAGCTCAAGGGAAGAACATATGTTATCTCTACAAAATATTGGGCCATCCCCAAGTCTGCATCTATGAACTTGTGCTCTAACTATATGCCACAGTTGGGAAGTATTTCTCCTATCCACAATGCATTGTGTCTGTCTCAACTGTCTCAGGTGACTCCCATGTGTCCTGCTAGATGTGATGAGAGCATAGAAAACATAGTTACCGATCAAACGGGAACTATTACCTCAAAACAGGTACTCTAGCCCAAAAACCCCCAAAAAACATGAAAAAACAACCCAAAAATGAAAATTGTGTATTCCAAAACGATGTTTTTTTAGGGTAAATTTTCAACATTTTTTTTAAATGGAAGTAAAAACCATTTTTTTTTGCAAAATGGATGAAAAAACACCCTTAAAAAAATAAGTGTTGATTCTGGAATAACAAAAAAAAAATCGGGTTACAATTTTGACATTTTTTAGCAATGGAATTAAAGATAAAATATCCAGACTTTGAAAAACTGTAAAATTCCAACAATTCTTGGACATGATGTTAAAGATAAAATATCATATCTCAAATCCTAATAATTCCAACAATTTCCATCCATGTTGTTAAAGATAAAATATCTTGACTCTAAAAAACCCTGAAATTGTAATTGTTTTCAACCATAGCATTAAAGATAAAATATCATGACTTAGAAAAACATTAAAATCTTGACAATTTTTCAACCATGCAATTAAAACCAAAGATTATGATTACAAAAAAATCTCAAGTTTTCAAAATATTTCAAGCATGACATTATGGAAAAAATTTATGACAAAAAACTTTAAAAATGAACACCCAAGAGTAATTTATTCTTTAAATGCTAAATATATAGTGATTTTAAAATCTTAGCCTAAGACAACTTGATACATTGCAACAAAAATTTAAAAATTGACACGCGGTGTATGTGAACTCGACTTGTTGTAATGAAAACTTAAAGACCAACCATGAAATTGATACATTGTGGGGGCAGACTCGATTCATTATAACGAAAATTTTAAAATCAACTATCAAATTGCCCATAATGGGATTGGGTTGCTAGACAAGCATTGACACGAACCCTGTAGAAAAAAAATAAAAATAAAAACCAAAATAAAAAATAAATGTATAAAGAAATAAAAATGAAAAATACAAAAGAAAACAAAAATTCAAATATTGAAAAAAAAACACACACACAGAGACACACAAAATAATACAAAAGAAAACAAAAATTTTAATATTGATAAAAAGAAAAAACAATGAAAAAAACACAAAAAATAATAAAAAGAAAACAAAATTTAAATATTGAAAAGAAAATAAAAACAATAAAAAAAACACAAAAAATAATACCAAAAAAAAACAAAACAAAATTTTAAATATTGAAAAAAAACAATAAAAAAGGGAAAAATAAATAAATAAATAATCAAATATTATAAAAAATTAAAAACAGTAAAAAAACACAATAATAATGCAAAAAACACCAAAAATTCAAATATAGAAACAAAAAAAATAATTAAAAATAAATAAATCATAACAAGAAATAAAGCCTTAAAAAAAACTTTAAAACATGACAAAAAAACCAACGCTACAAAAAAAAAAAAGAAAAAAAAAAAGACATTATTTAACCAAAAACAAAAAAAAGCAAAAATAGACATAATTTAACCAAAAAATTGAATTAACAAAATAAAAATAAAAAACAATTTAAACAAATAAATAAAATAAAATAAAAATAAAAAAACATAACTAAAAACCTAAAATAAATTAAAAAAACAAAACAAAACAAAATAACAAAAAAATCATTGAAATCAAAATAAAAATAATAATAATAATAATAATTAAAAATAAAAAAAAAAATAAAAAACAATTTTAAAAAATTGAATAAAAAAATCAAAATAAATGAATTAAAATAAATAAATTTAAAATTTAACAAAAAAAAATCTAAAAAAAAAGAAATTAAAAATAATAATAATAATAAAACAATTTAAAAAAAATAAGAATGAAGAAAATAAATAAAGATAAAAAGAAATTGGCCACCCATGGGCGGTGTTGGCCACAGGCGTGGGCGGGCATCAGTGGCTAGGAGGCCGATTCTGATTAAAAAAAAAAATGGTAAAATAAAATAAAAACCAAATAAAAAATTACAAAAATAAAATACGACATTAAAATAATAATAATAATAATAATTTCCCCAACCACCGGGAGGCCCAACCGTCCAGGTGTGCCAAGGGATGATTCATGACAAAAAAAATTAAATTTCATAAAAAAAAATTAAACAAAAAATTTAAAACCATAAAAATGTCAAAAAAAAAAAACATAATTAACTCGTAAAAATTAAAATTTTAAATAAATAAATAAAACAAAAAAGAAATATAAAATATAAAAAAACATAAATATATATATATATATCCCATTATTTTTAGGTTTGGAATAAAAAATAAAAACATCATTTAAAAAAAAAAATTACCAAAAAACAACACAAAATAAAAAACATAAAATAAAATAAATCAAAACAATTAAAAAAATAAATTTATAATTTAAATTTAAAAATTAAAAAAATAAAACAAAGCAATTAAAATAAATAAATAAAACATTAAAAATAATAATAAATAAATAAAAACCTAACCCCCCTCTCTCCCACTCCTACCCTGCCCTCACTCTCCCCTCTCTCCATCGACCCTGTCCTCACCCCTGTCCCCTTGCCCCCGAACCCTTACCCTCTTAAAATAATTAAGACAAAAAAAACAAACAAAAAAATAATAAATAAATAAATTACATTACTAAAAAATTAAATTAAATTAAAAAACAAAACAAAAACTAAAAAAAAAAAAATCAAAATAAAAACCAAAAAAAAAATTAAAATCAAAATCAAACAAAAAAAAATAAAACAATTAAAAAAATAAATTTAGAATTTAACATAAAATAGGCAAAAATAAATAAATAAATAAATATTAAAAATAAAAAATCGTCCAGGGCGAGGTTGGCCGCGGGTGAGGGTGGGGAGGTCGGCTCCGGGGATAAAAGAAAAAAAAAAGAGTAAAATAAAATAAAAACCAAATAAAAAAGTTGAAAATAAAAATTACAAATTTACAAAAATAAAATATGACATTAAAAAAAATTAAAAACCTCAAAAAATTTTAAAAATACCCCAGCCACCCCGAGGCCCAACCAGCCAGGGGTGGCAAGGCAATGATTCATGACAAAAAATAAATTAAATTTCATAAAATATATAAAAATAAAAAATAAAACAAAACAAAAACAAAAAAACCATAAAAATGTCAAAAAAAAAATCAAAATTAACTTGTAAAAATGAAAATTTTAAACAAAAAATAAATAAATAAAACAATAAATAAATAAATAAATATAAAAAATTAAAAAATTTATATAATTTAAAAAAAAATAAAAAATAAACCATTTTTTTAAGTTTAGAATAAAAAATAAAAACATCATTTAAAAAGAGTTAACTAATAACCCAAAAAAAAATTAAATAAAACAAAATAAAAACATAAAATTCAAAAAAGAAAAATAGAAACGATTAAGAAAAATAAATTTAAATTTAAATTAAAAATATTTATATTAAAAAATTTAAAAAATTATATTATAAAAAAAAAATTAAATAAATAAATAAAATAAAAATAAATAAATAAACATTAAAAAATATAAAAAAAACTATTAAAAATAAATTAATAAAAAATAAAAAGCTAACCGCCCCTCTCCTCCACCCCACCCCGCCCCGCCCTCACTTCCCCCCCCCCCCCGCCGACCCCCTGCCCTCAGCCCACTGCTCCACCTTTCCTCCCCCGCCCCCCCTCAAACCCCTACCCTCATCCCCCTACCCCCCCACTCCCTTGTCGCCCTCCCCTCCAAGGGGTAGGGTGTAAGGACCTGCGGTCCGGGTCACCTTCACCGTGCGAAGGATGGGTGAGGAGCTCGTCTGAAATGTGAAGTAAACAAGCCAAGGGCGAGTTTATATGATGTTGGGCGAGTTGAGAGGACGGTCCCACGAGTTGGGCGGGCCGACCCTCCACTCAGGCAAAGGCAACATGTTGAATGAGTCAGCTTGGGCGTTGGGCGTGGGTCGGCCGAGTGACATAACCTGCCACCCACCGATATATATGTTGGCATTATGTTTTCTGGTATGACTGTATGTTACAGATGTTGTACTTGATGGCAACTCCAGTGGTAAGGCTCTCAGTTTGTTGGAAATTAAGAAGGACGCAGGAAATCGGTTCAGAAAGTGCGTCCCCGCAGGTATACCATGCAGAACCCGCGTCCAGGGACGCCGGCCAGCCGTTCAGGGGGTGTGTCTACCCAGTGCACACATTTCAAGGCAGAGAAAAGCACGTGGGGGTTTCTTGTGTGGTATCTAGCCGACGGTTTTGTGTTTCTATGGTGTCGGCTCGTGGTATTGTTCCATGTTTTGGGGAGGAGCTTGCCTATATAAAGCAAAGGAGTTCATTTGGATTGAGCAAGAGTCTTGGGTTGAATATCTTATTTGGTGAGATCTAGTCCAGATCTAAGAGGGCGAATCTTCTAATGGACTGTGATCTCTATGGCGCATGATCAGATCTGTAGATCTGACTGTTTGGGTCTGTTCTGAAGTCTTCATATCATTTATATCTGAAGGGTCGCAGGTTCAGTGAAGGGAAAGTGCGTCGGGACGCTGATACTGTAAAGGGCAAGTGCGCCGGGACGCTGATACTGTAAAGGGCAAGTGCGCCGGGACGCTGATACTGTAAAGGGTAAGTGCGCCGAGACGCAGTACAGTAGAGAGAGACCTGCGTGGGGACGCAGGACGATCAAGGTTCAGATGCGTCTTTGAAGCAGAAGGACGCGGCGCGATAATGTTTTCAGGTGCGTCTCTGTAGCGAAAGACGCGGCGCGATAATATATTTGGGTGCGTCCCTGAAGCAACAGAACGCAGAGCAGTCACAGGAACAGTGCGTGGGCACGCAGCAGAGCAGAAGGATATCTGCATGTGGACGCAGAGTAGCAGAAAGTTAACGGCGTCTGGTCGCAGGCCACAGAAAGAAAAACTGCGTCTTGGTTTTAAGATGTTCTGTTGATTGAATTTCTCTGTTGATAAGGTGTTCTGGGTTGTTTCTGTTATTGCTGATCTGATATCTGTAGTGGTCTATATCTGTTATGTACTTGTTGATCAACTGATGCTTTATGAAAAGAAGTAGGGGGTTGTAGCTCCCTTCCAGGAGTAAACTGGAAAACGAGAAAAAGAGAGAGTTGTAGCTCTCTGCAGGTTGCAGCCTGCGTACTGGTAAAGGACTGCACCAGTACAAAATCATTGTAAAAGAAGTTTCTAAATTGAAAGAAGATAGAGACATATTGCAGCAGGTGGTTTTCACCCACATTGGGTTTCCACCTTACATCTTGTGTTCTTTGGTGTGATTATCTGTTTTTCATGCTCATTATTTTATGGTACTGACATGCAAAAATAATTCAAAGATCAAATAAGGAAGATTTATTAAATTGCTTGATAATACTGATTCACCCCCCCTCTCAGTATTATTTTCAACAATTGGTATCGGAGCAGGTCCTTCAGAGAAGCTTGATCGCTTGAAGGTAGATCGTTCATCATGAGCAACTACGAGAAAGAAGCATCAATCAGGCCACCTATTTTTGATGGGACAAATTTCAATTATTGGAAGGTAAGAGCTACTGCATATCTTCAATCTCTTGGTACAGAAGTTTGGAACATTGTAGAAACAGGCTATGCTTTTCCTTCAGCTACTCCTACAGATCCAGCTGAGAAAAAGCAGTATGAAACAAATGCAAAAGCGGTCAGTACTCTATTAGGAAGTATATCCCAAACAGAATTCATGAAGGTCATGCACTTCAAATCAGCAAAAGAGATATGGGACAAAATGATCACTAGCTATGAAGGAGATGAACAGGTAAAACAAGCCAAACTTCAAACTCTCAGGATTCAATATGAGACTCTCAAGATGTATAATGATGAAAGTGTGGCTAATTATTTTCTTCGGGTAGATGAGATTGTTAATTGTATGAAAAATTTGGGTGAAGAAATAAAAGAGACTATAGTAGTTCAAAAGATTCTAAGATCATTATCCCCCAAGTTCGAATCTAAAGTATCTGCAATAGAAGAAAAGGAAAATCTCCGTGTTCTCACTATGTCTCAGCTACATGGAATTCTAACTGCCTATGAAATGAGAAAGGGAGGTCCATCAGACAGAAGGGAAGCTGCTTTTAAGGCATCAGGCAAAGAAGATTACTATGAAGCAAGCCATGTTCCAGAAGAAGAGGAAGAAGAATCAAATTTTGTCAGAAATCTTCAAAGGGGTTCTGGAAGGTTCAGAGGTAAGCTACCTTTCAAATGCTTTGCTTGTGGAAGAGTAGGTCATTATGCTGCAAAATGTCCTTATAAGGATAAAGGAAAAGAACCTGCTAGATGGAACAGGAAACAAAGTGCAAATAAGAAAAGCTACTACACCCATGAAGATAGTGATGGCTTATCAAACAGTGATGAAGATGAACAAGGTAATAAATATAAGTTGTTAATGGCATTTGAAGATGATGATTATGAGGATGCTGTAGATGTGGATAATCTCTATGATGAAATTACTAGACTCAAGAGATGCATAGAAGAAAATAATGTGATCATTGATACTTTGCAATTTCAAATTGATGAAAAGGAAAAACATCTTGAAAAACTAGAAGGTGAAATTGTTGGTCTCAGAAAAGAAATTGAGAAAACAAAAGCTATTAATCTTAAGTTTGTCAAAGGATCTGAAACTTTGGATGAGATTATCAATGTGCAGCGGTCTCCTCTAAATAAGACAGGTTTGGGCTATAATGGAGAAACCTCTCAAGCATCCACCTCAAAAAGTTATCTTGATGCAGCAAGAAGAAATGAGCAGAAGAACAATGAAGATAATCTGGTAAAGCAGGGACGAATTACAAACAGAAACTATCAGGGACAATCCATCCTAAGGGTGAACAAAAGCTACAACCAGCCACAGGTAAAATCTTCTCAGTTTGGTTCAAGAATAGATGAAAATAGAAATTACAATCAGTTGGCTGGTAGATTCAATAACCGCAGAAGCTTCTTCAATGGACAATGCTTTTCTTGCCATAACTTTGGTCACAAAGCAGCTCAATGTGTTGCATATAAAACAATCATGACTAGGGAAGCCCAAAAACAAAGAAGTATGACAGGGATTACAAAGAGGACCTATAACAACTTTTCGGTTCTTGAAAATGAAGTTGAATGTTCTATTTGCAATAATTTTGGTCATGAAGACTTTGAATGCAGGAGCAGGTTTCAGGAGAAAAAGGAACAAGCCACAAGCACCAAAACATGGAGAATAAAAGAACCTCAAACTGAAAGATGTGGGATAGCATTTTATGCAGAAGGACAGGAAAATCTATGGTACATTGACAGTGGATGTTCGAAACATATGACAGGTGATAAAGAAAAACTTGAATCTTATTCTACTTTAGAAAAGGGAAAGAAAGTTTCTTTTGGAAATGATACCCCTGCAACTATAAAAGGAAAAGGTATTGCTCCTTTAAAAGAAAAGGTCAAGGCTGGAAATGTTTTGTATGTTGATGGATTGAAGCATAATCTACTAAGTGTCAGCCAGATGTGTGATCAAAAAACCGAGGTTATTTTCAGATCGAATGGATGTCTTGTTCGTGATCTTGATACAGGTAAAACAGTACTCAAAGGCAAAAGAACTCCAAATAATCTGTACATATTTGAAGAAGGAGAACAACAATGCTATCTTAGCAAGGATGAAGAGCACTGGTTATGGCATCGAAGGTTGGGACATCTAAGCTTCTCACAAATAAGGAAAGCATGCAAATATCAGGCAGTTCGCGATCTTCCAGATATCAAGATTCCTGACAACACCATATGCAGATCATGTCAGTTTGGAAAACAAACCAGGACTAACTTTCCAGAGAAAGAGGGATCAGCTAGCATGCCTCTTGAGCTAGTACATACAGATACATGTGGCCCATTCAGGAAAAGAACACCTAGAGGAGAGGAATACTTAATATTATTTATTGACGATTTCTCCAGGTTTGTCTGGTAAGGACTTATGAAGCACAAAGATGAAGCATTCGAAAAATTCAAGACCTTCAAAGCCTTGGTTGAAAATGAATCAGGTCACAAAATTAAGTGCCTCAGATCCGACAGAGGTGGGGAATTTACTTCAAATGAATTTTTCGATTTCTGTGATGAACATGGGATAAGGAGAGAATTCTCTACAGCTAGAACTCCTCAGCAAAATGGAGTTGTTGAAAGAATGAACAGAACAATCCAACAAATGGCTCGTGCTATGCTTGATGAATCAGGAACTCCCGCAACTTTCTGGGGTGAAGCTGCACATGCTGCGGTTATTATTCTCAACAAAACAAATGTCCGGGTGAACAGCACTCAAACTCCTCATGAGCTCTGGAGTGGTAAAACTCCTTCGGTAAAGCACTTCAAAATCTTTGGGAGCAAATGCTATATCAAGAATACTGATGAGCAGCTTGGCAAACTTGAACCTAGAGCAGATGAAGGCATTCTTCTTGGCTATTCTCCACATAGCAAAGCATACAAATGCTACAATAAAAGACTTGGCAGAATTGTTGACAGCATTGATGTAGTGGTTGATGAGAAGGGATATATTCCTAGGCAAGTACATCATGAAGATATAGAAGAAGATGAAGGCTACCCTCAAAGACAAAATGATGAAGAAGAAGAACCCCAAGGAGAACCTCAAGAAGAACCAGAAGAGCAGACAAGAATAGAAGAGAAAACTCCATCCAGATATGTTCAGAAGAATCATCCAGAATCTCAGATTGTGGGGCAGAAAGAAGCAGGTGTACAAACAAGAAGAACAGTTGCAGAAGCCTCAAGCTATTTGGCATTACTCTCCTCTATTGAACCACAAAATGTGAAAGAAGCATGCAAAGATGAATGTTGGGTAAAAGCAATGGATGAAGAACTTGAGCAAATCGAAAAGAACAACACTTGGGAGCTGGTTCCTAGACCAAAGGATAAGAATGTTATCGGAACAAAATGGGTCTTCAAAAATAAATTGAATGAAAATGGAGAAGTAATTAGAAACAAAGCCAGACTTGTTTGTAAAGGGTATGCGCAGCAAGAAGGAATAGACTTTGAAGAAACTTTTGCTCCTGTTGCAAGACTTGAGGCCATCCGAATGTTCCTTGCTCTCTCAAGTTTTCAAAACTTCAAAGTATTTCAAATGGACGTGAAATCAGCCTTTCTGAATGGAGACTTGGAAGAAGAAGTGTACATTGAACAGCCAGATGGGTTCATTCTTGGAAATGATCCAAATCTTGTATGCCGATTGAAAAAGGCTCTCTATGGTCTCAAACAAGCTCCAAGGGCTTGGTACTACCGGTTGGACAAATATCTTCATCAACAAGGCTTCTCAAAAGGTTCAGCAGATAGCAATCTGTATATAAAAATTGAAAATGACAAATTACTAATACTTGTTGTGTATGTAGATGACATTATTTTTGGCAGCAATGAAGAAGCTATGAGTCAAAGCTTTGCCTCGGTCATGCAGAAAGAATTTGAAATGTCCTTGCTAGGAGAACTGACATATTTCCTTGGTTTGCAAATCCAACAAAAGGAAGGAGGAATATTTTTATCTCAAACCAAGTATCTCAAGCAGATTTTGAAGAAATATGGCATGGAAGATGCAAAACCAGTATGTACACCCATGGTCACAGGATGTAGTCTCAGTGCAAATGATGAATCTGCAGCAGTACATCAACCAACCTACAGATCTATGATTGGAAGTTTACTATATTTGACAGGTACCCGACCGGACATCATGCATGCAGTTGGAATAGTTGGAAGATTTCAGGCAAATCCGAAGGAGACTCATCTTCAGGCAGTAAAGAGAATTTTCAAATATCTTCAAGGGACTCAAAATTATGGCTTATGGTATCCTAGAGATACAGATCTTACTCTTCATGCTTATACAGATGCAGATTGGGCCGGAAGCGTGGATGACAGGAAAAGCACAAGTGGTGGTGCGTTCTTTATGGGTTCCAGACTGGTATCTTGGTTCAGCAAGAAACAGAGTTCGATTGCCTTGTCTACAGCTGAAGCAGAATATGTTGCTGCTGCATCTTGTTGCACTCAACTCCTTTGGATGATGCAGACTTTGCAGGATTTTCAAATCACTTGTACACCACCTATCCCCATCTTATGTGATAACACAAGTGCAATCAGTATCTCAAAGAATCCGGTTATGCATTCAAAAACCAAGCACATACCAATCAAGTACCATTTTCTCCGGGAACAAGTGCTTGAACAGAAAGTCAAGTTGGAGTATGTTCCTTCCAAGGAACAAGTTGCTGATATTCTTACCAAACCATTGCCCAGGGACACGTTTGAATACCTCAGGCAAAAGCTGGGGGTTGTTGATGCATCATCTTGTTGAACTTCTTCTTATTGGTGGTACAGGCTCAGGGGGAGCACATAATGCATTGTTGGCATTATGGAGAAGGAGATCTTGGAAATAGCTGCAATATGTCTCTATCTCTTTCATGGTGGTGCGTTGCTGCAGATCTGGTTCATATTCAGAGGGAGCATGAGCTTAGGGGGAGCATACCCTTTGCCCTTGATGTCAAAGGGGGAGAATGAAGCTGAAGTTTGTAAGGTTGCCATCAAGTCCAAAGGGGGAGATTGTTGGCATTATGTTTTCTGGTATGACTGTATGTTACAGATGTTGTACTTGATGGCAACTCCAGTGGTAAGGCTCTCAGTTTGTTGGAAATTAAGAAGGACGCAGGAAATCGGTTCAGAAAGTGCGTCCCCGCAGGTATACCATGCAGAACCCGCGTCCAGGGACGCCGGCCAGCCGTTCAGGGGGTGCGTCTACCCAGTGCACACATTTCAAGGCAGAGAAAAGCACGTGGGGGTTTCTTGTGTGGTATCTAGCCGACGGTTTTGTGTTTCTATGGTGTCGGCTCGTGGTATTGTTCCATGTTTTGGGGAGGAGCTTGCCTATATAAAGCAAAGGAGTTCATTTGGTTGAGCAAGAGTCTTGGGTTGAATATCTTATTTGGTGAGATCTAGTCCAGATCTAAGAGGGCGAATCTTCTAATGGACTGTGATCTCTATGGCGCATGATCAGATCTGTAGATCTGACTGTTTGGGTCTGTTCTGAAGTCTTCATATCATTTATATCTGAAGGGTCGCAGGTTCAGTGAAGGGAAAGTGCGCCGGGACGCTGATACTGTAAAGGGCAAGTGCGCCGGGACGCTGATACTGTAAAGGGCAAGTGCGCCGGGACGCTGATACTGTAAAGGGTAAGTGCGCCGAGACGCAGTACAGTAGAGAGAGACCTGCGTGGGGACGCAGGACGATCAAGGTTCAGATGCGTCTTTGAAGCAGAAGGACGCGGCGCGATAATTTTTTCAGGTGCGTCTCTGTAGCGAAAGACGCGGCGCGATAATATATTTGGGTGCGTCCCTGAAGCAACAGAACGCAGAGCAGTCACAGGAACAGTGCGTGGGCACGCAGCAGAGCAGAAGGATATCTGCGTGTGGACGCAGAGTAGCAGAAAGTTAACGGCGTCTGGTCGCAGGCCACAGAAAGAAAAACTGCGTCTTGGTTTTAAGATGTTCTGTTGATTGAATTTCTCTGTTGATAAGGTGTTCTGGGTTGTTTCTGTTATTGCTGATCTGATATCTGTAGTGGTCTATATCTGTTATGTACTTGTTGATCAACTGATGCTTTATGAAAAGAAGTAGGGGGTTGTAGCTCCCTTCCAGGAGTAAACTGGAAAACGAGAAAAAGAGAGAGTTGTAGCTCTCTGCAGGTTGCAGCCTGCGTACTGGTAAAGGACTGCACCAGTACAAAATCATTGTAAAAGAAGTTTCTAAATTGAAAGAAGATAGAGACATATTGCAGCAGGTGGTTTTCACCCACATTGGGTTTCCACCTTACATCTTGTGTTCTTTGGTGTGATTATCTGTTTTTCATGCTCATTATTTTATGGTACTAACATGCAAAAATAATTCAAAGATCAAATAAGGAAGATTTATTAAATTGCTTGATAATACTGATTCACCCCCCCTCTCAGTATTATTTTCAACAATATATTGGTGGAGCGTTTGAGGAGACGAGCCATCATCATTCGATCATCACGAGTTCGACCAAAGGAGTTCTGCAAATGCGTGGATGAGCTCACACTTTGGGCGAAACTCGGGTGAAAAACTCATGCAGAAAACTTGGGCGAAAAACTCGTGCAGGAAACTTGTGCAAAAAACTCGGGCGAGGTCGTTTAGGCAGAACTCGGGCGAGGTCGTCGAGCAGGAAACTCGGGCAAGGTCGTTCGAGTGAACCGGGTGAGGTCGTCGGGCGACTTGGGTGAAGTCATTCGAGCGAGCTGGGTGAAGTCGTGTGGCAACCCGGGTGAGGTCATTCGGGCGAACCGGGTGAAGACGTGTGGCGACTCGGGTGAAGTCATGTGGCGACTCGGGTGAAGTTTTTTGGGTGAACGGGTGGACGGGCGGTCGGGTGAGGGTGCACCATGCACGATGAAACGAAGAATCGTCTGGACGGGCGACTTAGATAGGGTGCGCCGTGCATGACGAAACGATGGAAACGGTGAAGTGTTGGAGTTGTGAACGGAGGTGTGACTCATGCAAAGGTGCCCGTGTGTGGCGACTTGGTTATGACGAGGCGCGCCCAAGTTGGGAAAACAACACGATCGTGCGACGAGGTGAACGAAGGGTTGGTGAGTCATGCGGTGACCGTGTGGAGGCGCCGACGAGCTGGGCAATCG
Organism: Pinus tabuliformis; assembly: GCA_031772625.1. Classification (NCBI taxonomy): domain Eukaryota; kingdom Viridiplantae; phylum Streptophyta; class Pinopsida; order Pinales; family Pinaceae; genus Pinus; species Pinus tabuliformis. The sequence goes on from CM062820.1 coordinate 696,919,928, forward strand.
AGTTTGCCGAAGTTGGAAATTTGGCTAAGTGTAAATTTGGGGTTTCCCAAGATTTAACTTGTACTTATAAAAGAAGATTATATATATTGATTTAGGCAGACTCATATTGTAGGGAGTTGCCCCTCCCTTTATACTGTTGTGCATTTCTATTGTATAATGTTGTTTATGTGAATGCTATGGGCTTTCAATGTATAAAGGACAAAGATAATACTTGGTAATGAAAAATAAACTAAGTATGGAATGTTAGGCGTAGTCTACAATTGTAAGTATTGGTGAAAAAAAACGGTTGGTAGTTCCACACCTCGCTATAGTGCAGTTGGAAGAGTACCACTAGTGTAGGGGCATGACAGGTGGTATCAACGTTGGTGAACTGAATCAAGGAGCTGATTCTACTAAGACCAAAGACTTGAAAGGGAGTTCAAGTTTTGCAAATAACAGGTGGAATATCAGGGTGATTCAGGTGAAGGGTGAAACAGGTTTAGCAGAGGTGAAGCTTAGTGCTTGGGCCAAGCTGAACGACAAGGCATGGTAGGTTTGGAAGAATGCGAAGGGAAGCTCTTGCTTACCTTATACAGGTTGAAGTGGATGAAAGAAGAGAACCCCCGGATTCGAAAGGAACTTGAAGTCTTGGAAAGGAATGTTGAAGATGAACTTCTTCAACTTGGTTGGACAATGGAGCAGGATGAAGTTGTAGATTGTGCTGACAAGGAAGAGGAAGCCGTGATGATTGAGGATGTTGCAAATGTGACAACAATGGAGGATGAACTTGAGGTTTATCAAGTTGGACCAGGATCATGCAGTTTGCAGACATGGGTAAATGAAGATACTCACATGGAGGAGCCTCATGATGATGATGATGTAAGTATTATTAATACTTGTGTTTCACTTGAGCATTTGGTAGATGGACCATATGCAAGGAAGAGCAAAGTCAGTTTGCCGATGCTAGGGAGGATCTTACCATGGATGACTACGATGAGACCTTGTATGGAGAAGTAAGGGTTGTTGACTGTTGCAGGACTTGTTGGGGTTGTTTGTGACCTTATGATAGAAGGTGCAAAGGCTCGTGACAAGGGAGGAACATGATGATTGTTGTGGAGGATTGGGTCATGCTTTAGCCACATGGAGAATTGGCTAAGAGCTCGGCATGACTCATGGATAGATTGAAGGGCACACACTTGGGTATGATGATGCTTGGGTGGACTTCTCATGGCCGAGACCAAGAGCAAGTCTTTGTGGAACCTTTAGTGGGGAAGCTATGATGGAAGGGACTTGTGATGATGATTGGTTGGGTGACTGAGTTCACTAGACCGAAGATTGCAGACTTGGATGAGGATGACTGATTGTTGTGATGGGTCTGCTTGGTTTACTACATGGGCAACTTAGTCATGGACATCAGGTTGGAGACATGGAGCATGGCAATCTATGCAGGGACATTATGCAGGAGCACTTGTAGAGGTGTCACTTATGGGCATCCAATGAGGAGTGCTAAGGCAAGGATGTTGTGCAGGTGGATTTGCTGGTGTGACATGGAGATGTTTTATTTATGAGCTGATGGAGAGGTTGTGCACTCTTGTACAACAAGACCATGGACTTGGATGGAGTTGTGAGTAGACTATGGAGCATTCCTACTACATGGAGACTGAGGCATCTTGCAGAGACCTTTGGGCCGAGACTTGTATGCTTGCTAGAGTTCTAGTTGGAGATGACTCATGGAGATCATGATGACATGAGATTGTTGTGACTTTGGAGTGATGGAGTTACAACGAGGATGATGCCTTGATGGCAACACTTGGGCATGGGTTGAGTCAAGACTTAACTGCTTTTGACACATGCGAGCTGATTGATCTATGATCATGGGTATCACATGGAGAGATGAGACAGGTGCATGCTTATTTCTATGGAAAACTTGAGGGATGGCACATACAGATATGATGGAGATTGCTTCATGGATCTAGACATTGCACATCAAGAGTCGGGGGTTGATGAGATGATCTCTTCACTTTGAGGAGGTGGATGTTTTGCAGATGGATGATGATGTTGGAATAGATGCGGTTGATTTCATGCAACACATTGATACCAAACATCATGGACAACATGTTGCAGATGAGATGGAGACTACTTCATGGACCTGAGCATGGCTTATACTTGTAGAGAGATGGATTCTTGATCGAGTTGAGGATGTGACAGGATGTTCTGAGAAATGACTGATGATGGCATGAGGATGTGGGTTCTCATGGTTTGGGCATGACGGTTGGATTAGTTACCCAACTAGTTCGAGCCATGAGGGAGTTCAGTGTGCAGAGATGTGTTAGCATTTGTTGGAGTATCATGGCAGCAGTTCACACGATGATGATACATGATGAGGTCGACACAATATGTTGTAGAAAGCATGTAGCTTGAGATGGAGGGGCCAGCCTTCCACGATGGGGAGCAGCATGTGGAGATTGTGACAGGGTGATTGATGGTCATGGATTGAGATGATTTCCGATATATGACATACCGATGGGGTGTATGCCTTGGTATGGTGATCTTGGTGACAGGTGGTTGCCAGGATGAGATATTGTCGAGGATGACAATGACTTCAAGTGGGGGAGGATGTAAGGACCTGCGGTCCAGGTCACCTTCACCATGCGAAGGACGGGTGAGGAGCTCGTGCGAAATGTGAAGTGAACAAGCCAAGGGTGAGTTTATACGATGTTGGGCGAGTTGAGAGGGCAGTCCCATGAGTTGGGCGGGCCGACCCTCCACTCGGGCGAAGGCAACATGTTGAACGAGTCGACTTGGGCATTGGGCGTGGGTCGGTCGGGTGACATAACCCGCCACCCACCCGTATATATTGGTGGAGCGTTTGAGGAGATGAGCCATCATCATTCGATCATCACAAGTTCGATCAAAGGAGTTCTGAAGTGCATGGATGAGCCTGCACTTTGGGTGGAACTCGGGTGAAAAACTCGTGCAGAAAACTCGGGCAGAAAACTCGGGCGAAAAACTCGTGCAGAAAACTCGGGCAGAAAACTCGAGCGAAAAACTCGTGCAGAAAACTCGGGCAAGGTCGTTGGGTAGAACTTGGGCGAGGTCGTTCAGGCAGAACTCGGGCGAGGTCGTTCAGGAAAAACTCAAGTGAGGTCGTCGGGCAGGAAACTCGAGCAAGGTCGTTCGAGCGAACTGGGTGAGGTCATTCGGGAGAGCCGAGTGAGGTCGTTGGGCAACTCGGGTGAAGCCGTTCGAGCGAGCCAGGTGAAGTCGTGTGGCGACCCGAGTGAGGTCGTTCGGGCGAACCGGGTGAAGTTGTGTGGCGACCTGGGTGAAGTCGTGTGGCAACTCGGGTGAATTTGTTCAGGTGAACGAGTTTGGGTGAACGGGTGGACGTGCAGATGGGCGGCCGGGTGAGGGCGCGCCGTGCACGACGAAACGAAGAATCGTGCAGACGGGCGACTTGGGTAGGGCACACCATGCACGACGAAACGATGGAAACGGTGAAGTGTTGGAGTTGTGAATGGAGGTGTGACTCATGCAGAGGCGCCCGTGTGTGGCGACTTGGTTACGACGAGGCGCGCCCAAGTTGGGAAAACAACACGATCGTGCGACGAGGTGAATGAAGGGTTGGTGAGTCGTGTGGCGACCGTGTGGAGGCACCGATGAGCTAGGCAACCAAGTTTTCCGAAGTTGGAAATTTGGCTAAGTGTAAATTTGGGGTTTCCCAAGATTTAACTTGTACTTATAAAAGAAGATTATATATATTGATTCGGGCAAACTCATATTGCAGGGAGTTGCCCCTCCCTTTATACTATTGTGCATTTCTATTGTATAATGTTGTTTATGTGAATGTTATGGGCTTTCACTGTATAAAGGACAAAGATAATACTTGGTAATGAAAAATAAACTAAGTATGGAATGTTAGGCGTAGTCTACAATCGTAAGTATTGGTGAAAAGAAAACGATTGGTAGTGTCGCACCTCACTATAGTGCGGTTGGAAGAGTACCGCCAGTGTAGGGGCGTGACATAGGGGAACGAGGACGAGGAGGCGGAGGCAGGTATTTTTTATTTTCTTATTCTTTTTTATTCTTTTTTATTTTTATTTTTATTTTTAATTGTTTTTTTCTTTAATTGTTTTTTATATTTTTTTTAATGTTTATATTTATTTTTTTTTAATTTAAACTTTTTAAATTTTTTTAAATCTTTTTTATTTTTTATAAAAAAAAATTAATATGTTTTGATTTTTTTTTACTTCTAAATTTTTATTTTTTTAATTTTTATGATTTAATTTATTTTTTATTGTTTTTGAATTTTTATTTTATTTTATTTATATTTTTTAATGTTTTTTTTTAATTTCATATGATTTAATTTTTTATTTAATTTTATTTATTTAATATCTTTTTTAATTGTTTTTTTAATTTTTTTAATGCCTTTTTCTATATATATTTTTTATATTTTTGAATTTAATTTCTTTAAATTTTAATTTAAATTAATTTGTTTTGAATTTTTTTATTATTATGTTTTGAATTGTTTCTTAATTTAAAAAAAAAATAATAATATGTTTCGACTGTTTTTTAATTTTATTTTATTTTTAATTTATTTTTTGTTATTTTCTTTTAATTTTATTTTATGTTGTTTTTTTCCAAATATTTATTTAAAAAATAATTCTTAAATTTTTATTTTATTTTATTTTTTATTTTTTATTTTTTTATTCAATTTAAATTTTTTTTTAATTGATTTTTTTATTTTAATTTTTTTCTTAATTTTTTTATTTTAATTTTTTTTAATTATTTTATGTTTTTTTTTCTACTAAGGTTTTTATTTTTTATTTGTTTTTTAACTCAAAGAAATGTTTTTAGATTTTTTGTTTAATTTGTTTTTCTTTAAATTCTATATTTTTTTTTGAAATTTTTTATTTTTTATTTAATTTTTGATTTTTTTGATTTTATTTATTTTCATTAATTTTTTATTCAATTTTTTTATTTTTACAGGTAATTTTTGTTTCTTTTTTACATTTTTATAGGTTTTTTGTTTTTATTTTTTGTATTTGATTTTTTTTTGTCATGTTTTTTTATTTTTATTTTTATGTTTTATTACTAACATGAAAATCACCAACATTTAAAAAAAATTATCCATACTTAATTCATTAGAAAATTTAAAGTGTAAAAACTAAGCCCTTTAAACAAAAAGGGTTGATGCTCATCAGCGCTTTTCAAAATCAAGATGAAAATCACTAACAAAAAAAAATGTTCACACTTGATACATAAAAAATTTAAAGTGTCAAAAATAAAGCCCTCTAAAAAAATGTGTTGATGTTGCATCAACACTTTTCAAAATTAGCATGATAATCACTAATATCTAAAAAAATTGTTCATACTTGATACATAAAAAAATTTCAAGTGGCAAAAATATGCTCCAAAAAAAAATGTGTATTCTGAATCACCATTTTTCAAAATCGAGCGATTTTTTGCTACCTCAAAAAAATGGGTACTAGGTCATTTTCTCATTTGATCGATAACTATGTTAAAATATTTTTGTATGGATTTTATGAGTTTTCTGGGTCATTATTAATGCAAATTTGATTGCGAAAGAGGCATGATGATCATGGATCAGAGATGAATGCTTATGAAGGCATGAAAGGCACATTTCACATATATTTGATGACCATAATCTCTATAGCATGGTTCTAAGGGATTAGGAGCAAAATACACTGGTTTTGGATGTATGGTGAAAATAGGTTTTGAGAAGGGGTTTGAGTGACTAGATTGATGAACTAGTTGGAGAAGAGTATTAGTGATAGTATAACAACCAACAAAATTGATTGATTTGACTATTTGTGAAAATGATTGCTGTGAGATTGGTTGCAAGTAATGGCATTGATTCCAGTGATAGTGGGTGTAGGTTATGCCATTGATTATAGTGGCATTGATTCTAGGTTGTGGCGGTGATTGTGGTTGCATATTATGCAGTCGAAAATATTGCAAGTTGTAGATTGTGACATTACTTATTATTCAGTGATTGATATCCATAAATTATGACAATGCACCCAGTTTCAAAATGATATGAAATTGAGGTCAACAAGGGATTGAAGAAGGAGGTGGGTGCCTCTAGTGAGTTTGGATCCTCAATCAGGTTAGAGCCTGGAGCAGGTTGGAGCCTACTCACCATCAAGGTTGGTGCCTTAATTAGGTTGTAGCCTATAATGATCATATTCTTGCATTCTATAGAGGTTGTTGCCTCAATTAAGTTGTAGGCTATCACAAGTGGAAACTTGCATATCTTGGAAGTAGTTGCATATAGTAGGTAGTAGCCTATGAATCTGTGTAATGAATTGAAGATAAAGAAGAAGAACTTTTGGATTTTTCTATTGTATGGTTTTGCACATAAAATTTTGTCTCTCTTTTGATGTGATGGCTTCTTTATGTGTTATTAATATGATGGTAGCTTGATGATGCATTTTTCTATTTGATGATATGATGCTTATGGTTATGATTCATCATTATATGGTTGTTTTCTTATGAAAATTTTCATAATGGTAAAATTGATCTCACATTGATTCACCCTCCTCTTAGTCTGGCCTTTCGACTAACACCTTCTAGTGATGTGGCCTAAGTGTGGATCCTATTGGGATTGCAGGCCTTTAGGACATCAGGCTTATCAAGGTACTAAGTATACAGTGAGACTAGAGATCAATGGTTAAGATCAATTGAGGGTCCCCCTCATGGTTAAGTTTAACAAGAAAGAGGATGGGTGGTGCAATTGGGATTTGCACTAATTTTCCCATCTCTAATAGATGATTACGATTAGTTTCACCCCCCCCCCCCCAAATTAAAAAACCACCATTGGGAGGGTTCGCACTATTACTGGTTTGGTTGAGAGAATTTCACAATCCATCATGATGCGCAATAGGGAAGGCGACCTGATGGACTGGTAAGCAACCACAACACTGCCACATAAGCCATGCAAGGGCCATGTGAGTGCCATATTGAGAACCATGGACCAATGTGGACCCTTCTTATTGGCATACTTCGAACATGCATAAATTTTGATCCAAAATTTGGATTGAGTTAAATTTTATATCATTAGAAGGCTCTCAATGAGCTAATCACAATGGTGGTATCATAATCAAAATATACAAAGATTAAAAAAATGAATTTTTTGCTAACCTGGTCTTTATAACAAATATTGGGTATCAGGTCAAAATGAAGAAGTAACACCTCACATAGCCATGATAAGCCAAGGGGATGGGAGGGAGTGTTACATAGTCATATTATAGTAATGGTTCAACACTAGCCCTAAAGAGCCTCACCCACAAAGGATTAAATTTAATATAATAGCTAAATTGACAGATATATTTTTATTTAAGCTTATGATTTATGCAAATACTAACCTTCATAGAATGCTGAGATGTTATTTTTTTTATAAAATAGATACTGACCGGGGATTTGATTTCGCAACTAGATTCAAATCAACATGGTTAGTACATATATGACAAGGTGTGAGTGAATATATTTATTTTTGTTTGACTTAACTAACTATCGCGTGTCTGTGTGTGAAAATGCATACAAAGACATAACTTCTAATGATAAATAAAGGAATGAGCAGCAAGATGGTATAGTACAACATGGATAGAACCCATCATGATGAAGAAGAATATTCAATTCAAATAAGGTCAAAAGAAAATTCCCCTGATTGGATGGATACCCTCAGAAACTTAAGGGTTGAATTGAGAAGTTACAAGGAATACAATGAGAAGATTTTCAAATCACAATAAAGGAAAGGAAAGGTGAATGTAGTGATTTTATAGAGGTTACAAGATTTGCAAAGACAAAATCAACATGAGCCCAGTTCTTGCTATCAAGGAAATAATAAATACAAGCAAATCCCATTGGAAATAAGGAGGCAAGGATTGGATACCAATAGGGTAGAAGGTAGTAAGTCTATAAAAAGTCATAGGAAAGTAAGTGAAGACATAGTGAGGGGAGAAATGACTAGTTGCCTAGTGCTACAACCAGATGAGAAGAGCTCAATGACAAAGGAGTTCAAGAAAGTAAATCCATCTACCTTTGATGGAGAAATTAAGAATGTTGAAGAGGCAAAAACCTAGTTATTGGCATTGAAGAAATACTTAAGATTCCACAACTACCTTGAAAGCATGAAGGATAGGGTAGCCATTTTTTTTTTTCAGAAAGACAAGATGATATATGGTGGGGATATTTGAGAATTGTCATGTGTATTAGAGAGAAGGAACTATCATGGAGAAAATTTCAAAAATATTTCCATGAAGCATACCTTTTTGAAAGGTACTATCACAACAAAACTAAAGATTTCCATAAATATAAGCTAGGGAATCTTACCTTAGATTCTTATACTAACATATGTTTGGATATGTTGAGGTATGTTCCATGTATCAAGGACAAGAAGGAAAAGATATATAGATGCCTCAATGGGTTACCTTCATCCTACCAAGATAGGATTGAGTTTTCTGACTAAGGACATTGAAGGATACCATTCAAAAGGATAAGTATTGTCATTATCAACTCAAGCATAGAGTTGAATTCTGATCAGACTAGAAGAAGAAGAAGGGAAAAACACATATCTCATTAAAATTGGAAATTTTTTATTACAAGTACATCACTAAAACTGAGTTTTTTAGTTATTTTGAAATTCTAGATCCACTATTTAATTCCAAATTTAATGAAATATGTGTTGAAAACATGATTTTAAAGGAAGAGGACCAAAATCATTAGGACACAAACAAGTAGGGGAAAATGTTAATTTCACCACTCCTTCCAAGGGTGAATTCCAACAAACTTTCCTTGTCGTCAATAGAGATTGGATTGTCAAACAAACAAGACAAGAGGCCAAGAATCCCAAGAGAGGACCATTCTAGTGTTAGATATGTGGAGAGAACCACCTACGAAAGGGCTATCCACACCAACAACAAAGTAGCACAAGGTTTTATACTATCCAATAGGTATCAATGGTGAATCATGTAGCTAAAAGAATATCCCAAATTTATGTAGATTTGGACAATAGGAAAGCATATCATCAAGCCTTAGTGATCAAAATGGAAGGTTACCAACTAGCCTTTATTCAATTTTAATTGATCTGGGTTCAAATTTAGTTATATCATTCCAAAGGTTGCATATATGTGCAACTTGCAAGAAAGCCCCATGTAAAGTCGTGGTTGGTCCAACTAGCAGAGGGACCAAGAAGAAAGTGGTTAATTGGGTGGAAGTGGGCCACCTAGTTTTGGGCATCATGCCCACAACAATGACCCTCAACTTATTTCTATTGGAATCATATGATGTTCTAATAGGCATGGGTTTCCCGGTAGACAACTGAACTCAGGTGGATTCCTATAACAAGTCAATGGAATGCCTCAATGATGAAGGTGAAGAAAGAATAATATAAGGACTGAGGAATCCTATCACAGTTAGACATGTTTCAATGCTACAAGTAAGAAAATGTGGCTGAAAGGGATGTGCCCTATATGTGGTTTAAGTGACTAGCATGGAAAAGAGAAATGAGGCTAAAATCAAAGATTTTCCTATCTCAAAGTAGTCTAGTGATGTTTTTCGAGAGGAAATGCCAAGATATCTAGTGAGGAGGGAAATCGACTTCTCCATTGAGTTGATTCCTAGTGTAGTTCCAGTCTCAAAATCCCCATACTATATGAGCACACCAAAATTGGTTGAATCAAAGTTACAACTGAAATAAATTCTAGATAAGGGGTATATCAGATCCAATGTGTCATCTTGGGGAGTCCCAACGTTGTTTATAAATAAGAAGTATGGAACACCATAACCATCCATCAACTATTGGTTGTTGAATAAGGACACAATGAAAAACAAGTACCTGATACCTAAAGTTGATGACCTATTCAATTAATTGAGAGGGGCTACAATGTTCGCTAAGATAGATTTTATATATGGTTACCATCAAGTCTTAATTAAATATGAATACATTCAAAAGATAACGTTTAGGATAATGTGTGGACACTATGATTTCATGGTGATTCCATTTGGGCTCAAAAATTCCCCAACCACATTTATGTGCTTGATGAATAATGTTCTCAACTTGTATTTGGACGGGTTTGTATTGTTTTTATGGATGACATCCTAGTTTACTTGAAAACTAGAGAACATGAAGAGCATTTGAAGCAGTGTTGCAATTGATGAGGGAACACAAGTTGTATGGAAATATCAACAGATGTGACTTATTCCAATCACAATTTAAATATTTGGGACATCTCATTTCAAGGTAAGGAGTGGTTTTGGATCTCGAAAATATTAAGGCCATAATGGAGTGGCCCACTCCCAAAAATGTCTTGGAGGTTTCATCCTTCATGGGATTGGTCATATATTATCGCTGTTATATTTGAGAATTTTTAAAGAATGGGCATCAAATCATAGCCTTGTATAATAAAGGAGTCAAATTTCAATGGACATCAAAGTGTGTAGCTAGTTTTGAATAGCTCAAGAAATTTCTCACATGTGCACCTATTCTGAGGATAGCAAACCCCCACAAGGTCTTCCCAGTTTACGCAAATTCCTATAAGAAAGGACTAGTTGTATCCATAATGTAAGAAGGATATGTATTCTACTCTAAATCAATAAAACTTAATGAGCATGAAAATAACTATGTCATCCATGACTTGGAACTAGATGAAATCATGCATGCACTAAATGTGTGGAGGCACTACTTTCTTTGGAGAAAGTTTGTTTGATCAACCCAAATTTGCAAGACAAGCCAAATGGTTAACCCTAATTAGTGAGTTTTATTTTGAGATCAAGCATATTAAGGGTAAGGAGAACATAGTGGCATATGCACTTAGTATAAGTATACAAGTGGATCACATGGCAGCCATGAGCACTTGTGGCATTGAAATCAAAGAAAGGATCAAAGAGGCATTGATGCATGATGAACATTTCTAGCATATGAAGGAATACTTAAAGAAAGAACCAAGGGTATCAATGAGAAATAATTACAAGCTCACTAATGATGGTATGTTGTTGTTCAAAGATAGATGATATATGCCTTATGTATCCAACTTGAAGAAGCTCATAATGGATGAGTTTCATAAGACACCTTAATTAAGTCATCTTGGTTATCAGAAAATGACAACATCCATAAATAAATGTACTATTGGATTAGAATTAAGAAGGATATAATTGAATACATTTCCAAGTTCTTGGAATGCCAGTAAGTCAAAGTAGAATGTAGGCACCCAACAAGATTGTTGAAACCAATCCCAATTCCTAAATGGAAATGGGAAGTCATATCTATGGACTGCATCATAGGATTTCCAAATACATCCAAATGGAATGATTCCATTATGGTGGTAATGGAAAATTTGAGTAAGAAAACTCACTTTATAGCTATCAAGTCCACCCAAGAAGATCATATCAGATCAGGATTCCAAGTTCACTTCCAAATACTTGAAGAAATTATTTGTTGGACTTGGGACTTAGCTAGATTTTAGTGCAAAATATTATCCTAAAAAAATGACCAAACTGAAAGAGTGAACATAATTTTAGAGGGAATGACAAGGATGTATGTCATGCATTAGCTAAAGAGGTGGGAAGAATTATTTCCATTAGTTGAATTTGTATATGATAATGGGTACCAAGAGCCACTAATGATGAGCCCTTTTGAGGCATTGTATGGTCAAAGATGCAACACTCACATTAGTTGGGATGAACCATTGAATATAGGGGTTCTTAGACTTAACATGTTGAAAAAATTGGAGCAAGAATTGTTCAATATCAGGAAAAAAGTGACGGTTTCTTGGGATAGTAAAAAGACTTATGCAGATCAACTAAGAATCTACATCAAACCAAGGAAGAGCTCACTAAAAGTGGGGAGTTGTGTTAAGTTAGCACCTATGTTTTGTAGACCATTTTAGATTTTGGAAAGAGTGAGACCAATGGCTTATATAATAACCTTACCACCCACCATGAAAGCACATAATGTATTTCACATTTCTTTGCTTAAAAGGTATGTAATGACATTAATCATGCCATTGATTGGTTTCGACACAAATGGAATCTAAGCGAGAATTCCAACCAGAATCACTATTCATCATAGAACATAGTTATAAAAGAGCATGTCAAAATGAAATGGAATCACTTTGGACTAGATGAAGCAACTTATGAGATGAAAATATAGTTGTGAAACCACCTAAATAGTGGATTCAATCTCCTAGAACTGAGAGATATCCCATATTGATTTCGAGTGAAACCCCGTGATTAAACTTAGATAAGTAAGTGAGTCACAATGGTGCTTACTACCAAAGAGAATTTTTTAAACCACAGGGACAATGAACTCCATCTCATGGGTGTCTACCAAGATTTGGTGTGAATTTCTTGAGCAATCATCACCTTAGACTTTGGACCCATCTCAGGGGTGTTCAATTGTAAGAAATACTACAATATAGCTAGCCTATGGTTGGGTGGAGTGTTGAAGTCCCTCCTTTAGTTTCCAGCCTATTAACATACTCAAATATTTTTTTGCAGTTATATAATTGAGTTATGGAATATGATGTTTCGTGCATTTCATATGTTTGGTATACGCTCATGGAAAGCCCTGTTAATGGATGCTTGAATGGTGATGTTTGCTATTATAAATATAATTGGCATGAAATATCTTATGCCTATGGAAATGATGAATGACTGGATTTCATTGTCCAATATTATGTTTATGGTTGATGTGATAATTGTGTGCTTATTCTCCACTTGATTGTTATGACTAAGAAATATAATGGGCCATTCACTTAGTGGACTTACGTTGTTTTACTAGAGGTTTTGTAATTCCTCATGTATCACTATGAGCCTTGAATATCAGAACTGTGATATGTTGATAAATACTTTTTTCATGAATGATGTGATAAGTGCATGGGATAAGTTTGACTCGAAGGGGCGAGGTGAAACCTTGCCCCATCAAAACTGGGACTTGTGGGCCCCATTGGGTCTTCCAAGCCTCGTGGTTGTTTTGTGAGACTTGGTGTGGAGAGGCTTAATGTCAATGGGATGATATCGACCATCAACCATCGATCACAAAACTTACATGTGCAAGGACGTGAGGAATCCCCAATGCTGAGGTGACAAGACAACATGGACCAGTGGGATCCACATCAGGCCTCGAACCTCAGACCTCGGCCTTTTCCAATTACGAATTAGAGAAGAGGAGGGTGATTAACCCCTGATTCTTAGGCAATTAGATGGTGTGGATTAGTGGGCTCCACCTTTGCCATCAAATCTTGAACCTCAACCTTTTCCAATTGAGAATTAGAGGAGAGGGAGGCGAGGAACCCCTGATGCCTAGGTGTCAAAATGACATGGACAAGTGGGCTCCACCCAAAGTCTCAAATCTCAAACCTCAACATTTTCTAATATAGATTAGAGCATAGGGAAGCGGGAACCCTTGATGCCAAGGCATGGAGATGATGTTGACCAAAGGGATCCACCTCAAGGACCTAGTATAAGAAAGGAATACCCTCATATTATCCACGTGTAAATTAATTTACGTAAAAACACAACAAATTCCAGTGGTTTCATCCCACCCTTAAAGAAGGTTAGAAATACTTTCAGATGGGGTGAAATCACTCTGATTGTCCTATGCACATGTAGTGTGGTGTCACCAATTTTCCCTAGGAGTTTGCGTTTTAATTCTTGCAAGTTAGTTGGGAAAATCTATGGCAACCATCATATCAAGGAGATTTGCATACAACGCAATGGATTTATGCCATTGAACCTCATTCTACCTTAAACCTCATCATTTTCCAATTGGGGTTAGAGTAGAGGGAAAGATGAGGACTTGATATTGAGACAATGTAGCTTGGGGTGACATGGCTTAAGGGTGGACCCTAGTAGACTTGTGGGTCTTTAGGCCACTGGGCTTATCAAGGAACTAAGTTGAGAGCAGGACTAGAGATCGATGGTTGAGATTGATTGGTGGGGACCCTCATAGTCAATGTTTAATGAGCAAGGGGGAGGGGGAGTAGTTGGGAATAGTGTCAATCTACCCATCTATGAGAGATGGCTAAGAATAATTGTGGGGCCCCCCTTCCCCAAATTTAAAACCACCATTAGGGGGAGGGTCTACGCAACCAAATATTTATTCGAGGTTGTTTCATACCTCGGGGTGACACGCAATAGGGAAAGTGGCCCGATGGACAGGTAAACAAACGCGACAGTGCCACACAAGTCATGCAACGGCCATGTGGGTGTCACATGGAGATCCATGGATCTTCGTGGACCCTTCTTATTGGATGAATTCAAATAGGAATAACTTTTGATCTGGAACTCAAACTGAGTTAAATTTTATATCATTGGAAAGCTCTCAACAAGTTGTTCATAATAGTGGCATAAGAATTAAATTCCACAAAGATCACAAAAAAAAAAAAAAAATTCTAAATCCACATTCATAACAGATATTGGAAGTCAGGTCAAAACAAATAGATAACATCTCTCACAACCAAGATAATGCAAGGGGGTGTGAGGGAGTGTTACAAAACATTATAAAAACTAGGAAAATCAACAAAACTAAAAAAAAAAATAGTGTTTTATGTACACTGGCACAAGAACACTCAAATCTATCCACTAATATCATATTGAATAAATGAAATTCAATAATTATATATATATATATAGATAATTAATTAATTAATTTTATAATTATTTTTTAATACAAATTAAAAAATAAATGAATAATTATATTGCTAAGTTCTATAACTACTAATAAAAATCTTTCATAAAAAGAGTATTATTAAAGTTTTTTATTATTAAAAAGACGATTATATATATTTTATTTGGTATTATTATTATTATTATTATTAACCTTAACCATTTTTTAAATTATTTTGAGAGATATTTATTAATATCTACTAAAATTAGGAGTATTTTTTAATATTTCATCAACACATAATATTTAAAAAATTTATACAATAAATTTTTAAATTTATATAATTAATTATATCAAAATGAATACACATTTTTTACCAAGTAAATATTATGATATTTAAAATTAAATATTATTTAATTTATAGAGTTATCATTAAATCAATGATGATGATGATAATGACAATGATTAGCATCCACTAAGATTTACATGGCTGATTGGGCGTTTAAAAAGTAAGATACTAGAAAGAGTTCTTTAATATTTTATTTCTATACTTGAAAAAAAAGTAAGATAAGTACTCCTAGATCATCATAGGTTTGTTGAGTTAAAAGGTCAAGAAGGTTGGTACTATGATGGATATTTGGAAACTTAGAATGCATGTAAATATAAAATGTACAATCTAGGAAGGAGTGTTTTTCATCTTCAACCCTCCTAGGATTGCACAGGTGACAAACTCTTTTATCCCATAATGTTTTGGGAATTGACCAACACCCAGTTCTAGTATGAAGCTCATGAAAATTACTTTTAATCTTGATAGTTCTCATTTTCTTAATTATAATTCTTATTAACTTATGTACTTTTAATACATATAACTATTAATTTCACTAAAATTAAAATATTTTTTTATCATATTATCACTCTATTATTTATTAATGATTTTATTTCGAAGAAATAAATAAATATGTTTTTAATTGTATTTTGAAATTTTAATTTATATAATTGATCATATCAGAATGCACTCTAACTATTATATATCGTTGTTTTCTTGCTCAGATCTCGTGATATGATTTTTGGAAAAATCGTGAATTTAAATTGTTTAAAATGTGTTTTTGAGTGTATAAATTGATTCAACACCCTCAAAAACCTCTCGAGCAGTCAATTTATATAGACTACATCACTTAAAGTTAATAAATCCAAAAAATTCTTGTTGGATTTCAGTAAAAATTGACCAAAAATTTTACGAGAAAAAAGAAAAACATCTAAAAATTACACAAAATGAATACCCATTTTTTACAAAATAAATGTTATGTTATATACAATTATAGGTCATCTATTTCATAGAATTAGAATTATAATTAAATGAATTATATATATATATATCTATCTATAGATATATTATTTTTTCATTATCACAGATTTTATTATAAATTAAATTATTTTAAATGTATTACAAGGATCATTTTAATTTTAATATTAGATCATAATGTTTTAATCCAATTATATTTTTTCCTTCATTAAAGCATTTTTCATTTTGATTTTTTTAATCATATAATATTCATTTTTGTTCTTAAAGTTAATTTATGTATTGAAAATTTTAAATAATTATAATTGATTGCATTTTTTATTGTTTCTAGTTTACTACTTGGGAAATCAGATTAAAGGCAAAAGAGTAGAGAATCTAAGCTAGCATAATTGAACCATAGTTCACAACTTGAAACTTGAGAGCTTATTGTGAAACGGTTACCTCACCATGTGGGAAACCAACAACAAAACTTAAAAGGTGTGACATTCAAATTATGCACACTGGTGGGCTCCAGTATTGTAGCAATAATGCTACAACTCCTGGAGCTTCCTATCTCTAATTTTATCAACCCGGTAATTCGTACAAACTTGGAAGCGACGGTGCTGTATGCACAAGTACTAGCTCTTGTCGCAGCTGTCACTTGGTCAGCTGGCACAAGTCCGCTAGGGCTCAAGCCAACTTCTATATGTTCTCAGAAGAAGCTTTCTAAATGATGGACGAAGGCTATCTCAAAGGAAATTAATCTACTTTGCAAAAATGAACTGAAAGCCAACCAAAACATGGAAACCCTAGTAAACCCTAATCTGACTAGTTTAACCTCTATGATGCAATAGTGAGAGTGCCAATGTCTAAAAATGATGCCATTACTTCTAGTGATGTGAAATGCATGAACTCAAACTACTTCTATTAAAAAGAACATTGTTTTTGTATTTTTGCTTAAGTGGATGGAGTGATTATGATCGTGTTTCTTATTAGGGTTTGGCTGTGCAGAGGTGGTGCGAAGGGAGAGAAAGCTTGGGAAAGGTCAGGAGGGCTAGGAGAGGTCCCAGAGGATCCCTAGCATCAGTCCACAACGTTCAGGTGCTCGGCAACCAAGTCTGCAGGCTTCTACAGGATGTCTACAGGGGATCCTACAGGAAACTAAGGAATTCTACAGGAAGTCTGCTAACTTCTACAGGATGTTCTACCGTGGGAGTTTTGGGTGATGGTGAAGTGATGGAGCGGCATGGGTGGATAGGTAAGATGGAGATGGAACTTGTGATGGCCCAGGAGCAGAGAAATAAGATGGAGAAAGAGTGCACGGAGTTGGTTGGTGGATAGAAGGATGGAAGCAACGAAAGGTCAAGAAAATGGAGCTACGTGGGCAATGGAAGAGTTGGAAGGTAAACGAGCTGAACAGAGGTCAAGTAGGTGGCTTGAGGCATGGTTAAGAAGAAGAAGAAGGAAGTGGAATGATACTGAGCAGTGTAAATAAAACAAATTGCTTATGTCTTGCACCAAAAACGAGAATCCCTTAACCTGTGCTACCTGTGCTATTAAACCAATGAACAGCAATGTAAATCGTGAAGAGAAGTCGTGCATGGAGGTGGAGTGAAGGAGTATGGCTCAAGAGCAAAATGCATGGAAGGATCTACGATTGCAATGACTGTGTGGCAGCTTGCATGAAAGCATAAGACTGCGTTTTTGGTGGTTGGTACAGCCCACACCCCCAATCTCTAGACAGAGATGGCAGCGAGTGCACTATCAACCTTTTTTTGAGCTCTAATGAATTACAATCCACCTACTCTAATCTACGCAACTGAAAGCACTTGAACTGTAAATGAATCCTACTCAATCACATACAAGAAATCAAATCAGCAGACTGTAAATTCTAAATGCATCTCAAAACAGAGGAAATAAAGTGCTCCAAGAACACGAGTAACAATACAACGAAGAGGAGGTCTATTGCTCTCAGGTTGGGCCCTAACCTGATAGCTATAGCTCCCTTAAAAGCTCAGAATTAGATCCAAATCTGCTTGCCTTTATTCATAATCAAGAGTCTAATGTCATGCCAAAACTGGCTTACAAAAGCAAACACCGAGTTGTAGCTCGTGCTCAGAAATTACAATACTAGTTCAAAAGTTCAAAAAGCTCCTATCAAAGGCTACGGCCTTCATATTTATACACAATGAAGATCAAGCTGGCTTCCTCCATTCGTGGAGCTTGGTTGTCCAACTGAAAGTCAAACTGTTGTAGACTGCTGATCCTGTAGAACATGTTGGCTGCCTTTAAGCTCGGTGGGGAGAGCTGTTGGAGCTCGGAGTTAAGGTGAAAATCACGAGGAGGGTCATCAAGACTGTGGACAACCTCCCTATGAACCCGCAATGTCACCTTTGTTGTCTCCTTGTCTCCATTTGCGTGGTCTTTTGCTCTCTTTAATGCCAAAAACCTGAAATCATCATGTATTAGCCACATAGATATAATGCCTGCCCTTCTTCCTACAAACAACACGAATATACTAAGAAATGAATGCATAAGTGATAAAAGATGAATGGTTGAGCAAGGTAAGTAGGCCAAATGAGCCCAAATTGTACCAAAAATTGGGGCTCATCATCACCCCCCAGCTAAAATATTTGCTCATCCTTGAGCAACTTTGCTCCAGCTCCTTGTCCTCGGCCGAGAACTAGGGCCCGGCACATGCTCTTCCTTCTCTGTTCTTGGTGGCCCTGCCTCTTCTGCCCCAGGCGGTGACGAGGGTGGCGCTTCTTCCCTCTTTCCTGTTTCCTTGAGCCGGGCTTCGGAAGCCGATTGGCCTATCCTTCGTGTCCAGGAGGTTATTTTTGGGCTTCCCCTTTCGGGGGTGGCCGATGTTTTAGAGGGGGATCTTTCACTGGGTGATGTAGGGACACCCCCTAAAATGGTTTGGCTGCTGGGTGGAGGCTGCGGCTTGCCCATTTTTATTCTCTTACTTCTCCTAGCTTCAAAAGGTAGAGGGATTTCCCTCTCTTTCTTCTCCTTTGGCCTTGGAGGTGTACTAAGGGCGGCCAGCGCAGCTGCTGCCTCCTTTTCGAGAATGCCAGCCTTCTCTTTCTTGCGTTTTGCTTTCTCAGGGCTCCCTGTAGAGGGCCCCTTCTTTTCTGATTTCGGGCTTCCTGTAGAAGACACTGCTTTAACCACTTCCGAGCCTTCTGTAGAAGACCCTTTCTTTACCAATTTTGGGCTTCCTGTAGAAAACCCTGTTTTAGCCACTTTCGGGCTTCCTGTAGAAGACCCTTTCTCTGTTTTTGGGCTTCCTGTAGAAGCCTGTTTCTGCTTTCCTGTAGACACGGGTGTCACCACCTTTGCTTGCTTTGCTGCATGGGTTTTGCTTTTTGGTGTGGTTGCAGGTGTTGATGAGGTACTTGGGCTGATGTGGACCACCTCAGCTTTGTCCGTTCTGCTTTTCAACCTCTTTTCTCTTGCTGACAAGATGGGTGTGTCACCTTTTTCTTTGTCATCCTTTTTCTCATGCTTCTTCTTTTGTTCTTTCTTCTGCACTGTGGTCAGGGTCTTCTGGCCTATTTCTTTCTTTCCCTCGGCCACTGCTTCCTTTTCCTCACTGTTGGAGGAACCCGTTTCTTCAATCAACATCCTTAAGTCTCCATCTCTTGTCAAATTCCTGAATGATTCCCATGAGAGGGGAACCTTATATGAATGAAGCGCATCCTCCACAAGAAGTTTGATCAACCCATGGTGGGCTACCTGATCTGGTATGCCTTCTTTTAACTTTGTGGCACACTCAATTAGGGACTATGGCAGGAAATAAGGAATGCTCAGTTTCTGTTCTACAGGAAGATCAACCCGGTGCCTCAATTCAGTGAGCAACCGAAAGTGATACGCGTACACGATGCTAAAACGGCCTTCACAGGTTATATACTTCATGATTTGCAGGCTAACTTCATTCCATGGTGGCAGCAAACTGGTTCTACACACCCCATTTTTGTCCTCCGAGAATTCCTCCTCAGGTGGAAAGAATTCTTTCTTGGCCTATTGGCTCAACTTCCTTTCTTCCTTATCCCATGGCAAACCCATTGGAAGTTCAGTAATTCGACTGATATATTGCGGGGTGAGCTTGAGGCTTAGACCCCTGAAGTTCACTGTGGCCAGTGTCTTGGATTTCGGCCTAAGAGCCTGCAAAAATTCTTTTACCACTTCATCGTCGTAACCCTGCAATTTGTCACAAAAAGATATCCATTGAACCCGTGTGAAGAGCTCCACCACCTCCTGGTTTTCCCTTAACTTGGTTGAATCAGTGGGTTCTCGTCTAATAAACCCACCCGGCATGATAAAACATCTTCCTTAACCAGAGGTGGTGATTGTGGAAGAAATTTGGTTTACTGAGACAGAGCGTAGAATGTCATGCACATAATCCACAAAACTTATCCCTGAGGAACTTAACACAGTTTAATTACCCTAACATCCTGTAGAATGACAGTATAGGCACAGCAGACAACAATTTCACCATTTTTCTATGACCAGACTGTGGACGACAATTCTGCCACCTTTAATAACCAGTGCATGAAGAGTTCAGGGTTACCTTTTTTAATTTGCCACCTTTTTACGTGAGGCACCCGCTTTCCTGTAGAAACTGCGTTCCTGTAGGATGACAGCGTTCCTGTAGAATGACAGCGTTCCTGTAGAATGCAGCGCGCGATTTTCGGGAAAGACTACAGTCGGTCTACGCCTTGGGTGTGCTTCACAATCGTTCTGATAGCCAAAGGCTCGGCGTATCGAACTGCAGAAAGATCAGGATAGCTGCTCGAGTTCAAAACGGTGGTTGATAAATGCATGAGTGCAATCTAGCCGATTAGATTTTGAATTCGGCGGAATCCGTGGCGCGGGGGTGAGCTGTCCCCGCCGGACCGTTGGGTGACGTCATCCCATCATTCAACTGCGCGTTCACTTGCTGCCGCATCAATTCCCGCAGATCTGCCGCCGCCTCTTCTGTTAAACTCGTTTTTTTTCGACGGGATTGCTCTCATGTGCATGTTGCCCATTCTTTTTGTCATGGCCGCCACCCAAACATCCAACTAGACCATTAACTGGCCGACGTGGCCGGCCAAATGGCCATACGGCCGCTCAACCCATTCACCTTTACACTTTGCAATCAATCAAAGTAACATTCATGCAATCTGATGGAAGGAAGGGTCGAGACACTTACCTGCGCGGCTGCACACGATGTTTCGGTTCTTTGGACGCTGATGAGTGGATTTACCTGCTGCTGGCGAACTTACACAGGCCCGGAGGTCCATGTTCACAGGCTGCCGACGATGGATTGGATGCTTTGGTTGCATGCGCCCACGTTTCATTGCATATGGCCTGCGCTGTGAATGGTATCCACTCTAGCAGGCTTAATTGTTACATGACTCCCGCGGGATGTCTTGTAACAATTCTTCCTCCTTGGGTGCATGCTGCACGACGAAGGATCTGGCCTCACGATCACACTCCCGGAGCTTCTGGATGACTGGGATGAATATGGTGCGAGATCTCCAGCGTTTTTTCATTTAAAATTTGCCTTTTCTTGAGAACTCATCGACCTGCTTTGCTGGTGCAGGTAGCTTTGTTGCATGTCGACAAGGATGGTGGACCAAGATAACAGCAATGTGCAAGGGTGACAATAGTGGCTTGCATGCGTCCAAACTGATCCTTAGCCATTAGATCTCCTCATGAAATGAATTCTGGCCCGTTCTGAGCTTCTACAGGAAGTTTCCTGTAGAAATACAGAGCTTCCTGTAGAAAGGTTGAGTTTCCTGTAGAGAGTCTGCACCTTCCTGTAGAAAATCTGTGTCTTCCTGTAGAAAAGCTGCGTCTTCCTGTAGAAGGCTCAAGCTGTAATAAAATTGCACATACCTTAGAGAAATTGAGTATTCTTGGAGGAGGTGCTAGTGAGGTGTCCTGACTGCATGATGAGGACCCTTGGCTTTGAGTTGAGAGGCTCCCTCTCCTCCATAGAACACCTGCAACCTGCATGCAATTTTACATAATGCATCTGCTGACCTTGTTTTTTTCTCTTTTTTTTTTTTTTTTTTTTTTTTTTGAAAGATAACAGGGGCGCCTCATTGAGGTTTTCACCCTTGCCATCTGCCTTAAGCGCCTCAAAGAGGTTTTCACTCAAGGATCTTTTTCCAATCTCTCTTTTTTTTTCTTTTTTTTTGAAAGACAATAGGGGCGCCTCAATGAGGTTTTCACCCCTACCACCTGCCTTGGGCGCCTCAGAAAGGTTTTCACCCAAGGATCTTTATTATTTGTTTATTTATTTATTTATTTTTTCTCTTTTTTTTTTAGATTCTTCAGGGTATGCCCAAAGCAGGGGCAGAACCCTTCTCTATGACCAACACTGCCTTCTCCATAGTTTTGATGAACTCTTGTCTTGAGAGAGGCTTCCTGTAGATCTTCAATCGATGCCCATTGACAAGCATGGGGATGGATTCCTCATCAATGGTCCGAATAAGAACAGATCCATTGTCATGACATTTTTCCACTGAATATGTCCCTAGCCATCTGGTTCTCAGCTTTCCCTTGAAATCTTTGTATCTCGAGTCATACAACAAAGCCCAATCTCCCAGCTGAAATTGCTTGTCATGGAGATGTTGGTCATGCCACACCTTTCTCTGAAGTTGAACCACTTCTGAGTGAAGGAGGGCCTGCATTCGGTGCTCATCCAGGCCATTCAGCTGCAATAACCTTTCTTGTTGTGCATGGCTGAGATCTAGATCTAGCTGAGCTGCCATCCTCAAAGTGTTGTATTCAAACTCAATGGACAGCAAAGCTTTCTTCCCATAGACCAGCTCATAAGGTGTGAAGCCGATGGTGGTCTTCCAAGTGGTGTTGTAAGCCCATGTGGCTTCAACCAGGCGATCTGCCCAGTCCTTTCTGCTGCTGCTCACCACCTTAGTCAAGATCCCTTCTAATGCTCTATTGGTGACTTCCACCTGCCCATTTGCTTGAGGGTGATAGGGGGTGGAAGTCCTATGCTTGATCTGGTGATGAGCTAGTAGATATTCAACCAGGTTTGAGGTGAACTGGCTCCCTTGATCGGTGACCAGCTCTCTTGGATAGCCAAACTTATAGAAGATGTTTTCTCTTAGGAACTCGGCCACCTTTTCTTCTGTTGCTGCTTTGATTGCTTTGGTATCTGCCCACTTTGTCAGGTAGTCAGTGCACACAATGATGTAAGACCTTTGCCTCGAAGGAGGGTTGATTGGGCCCACAAAGTCCATACCCCACTTCTCAAATGGCTCAAGAGTCACCTGAGGTTGGAGAGGCATCTCATCCCTTTGGGTCGGTTTCCCCATTCTTTGGCATTGGTCACACTGGCTGACATATCTTCTGACATCTTGATGAAGTGTGGGCCAATAGTAGCCTACCTGCAGGATTTTGAAGGCAGTTCTCTTTGCTGCAAAATTTCCTCCACAAGGCCCATCATGACAGGTGAGGACGATATCAAAGACTTCCTCCTCCCTTACACAACGCCTTAAGATCTGATCGGGGCCAAGCTTGAACAGATTGCCCCCGATCCAAGTAAATGAGGCACTTTTTCTGATGATTCTGCTCTTCTCTCTTGAAGATAGGTGCGGAGGGAACTGTGTTGAAACAAGGTAGTTTGCTATATCAGCAAACCATGGAGAGAGTACTGAAATAGCAAACAGATGTTCATCGGGCATCTGGTCATCCACTGTTCCATCCTCATCTGCAGACAAATCCAATCTAGATAAAAAGTCAGCAACAACATTTTCTCTACCTGTTTTGTCAACAATGGTCAAATCAAACTGCTGCAATAAAAGCAACCATCTAATAATACGAGCATTCACATCTGGTTTATTCATTAAATATCTAATTGCAGCATGGTCTGTATGTACAAAGGTTTGATAGCCAGTAATATAATGTCGGAACTTATTCAGTGCATGGACCACAGCCAAGAATTCTTTCTCAGTTACAGTGTAATTCAGCTCAGCTTTGGACAAGTTTTTGCTAACAAAGTAAATGGCATATGGAAGTTTTTGCTCAACTTGTCCTAAAGCTGCACCTATGGCTTTGTTCGAGGCATCAGTGTGGATATGGAAAGGTAGGGCCCAGTTTGGACCTCTCAGGATTGGGGTTGACACCAACTTGTCCTTCAATTCATTCAAAGCCCTTTGACAATCGTCAGTCCATTTAAACTCCACATCTTTTGCCAACATGCCAAACAATGGCGAGGCTAGCTTGCTGAAGTTTTTAATGAATCTCCGGTAATATCCTGCTAATCCCAAGAAACTCCGAACATCCCTTACCTTTTGAGGAGGTGGAACCTTCTTGATGAGAGCAATTTTGTTAGGATCCACCTGTAACCCTTGGCAAGAAATGGTATGGCCTAGCACAGTCCCTTCAGTCATTAGGAATTCACATTTTTCAGGACTAAGGGACAATTTCATCTCAATGCATTTGGTTAGGACTTTTCCTAGATTGGACAATGCTTCCTGGAAGTTGGCCCCATAAGGAGTAAAGTCATCCATATAGATTTCCACTGCATCATGGACCAGCTCCGAGAAGATGCTTAAGACAGCTCTCTGGAAGGTAGCAGGAGCATTGCATAGCCCAAAGGGAAGGACTCGGTAGGCAAAGGTGCCCCAAGGACAAGTGAAGGTGGTCTTATCTTGGTCTTCCGGGCTGATTTGGATTTGGTTGTACCCGCTAAACCCATCCAGGAAAGAGAAGAACTTCTTTCCTGCCAGTCCATCCAACACTTGATCTATGAAAGGTAGAGGGAAATGGTCTTTCTTGGTAGCTTTGTTCAGTTCTCGGTAGTCCACACAGATTCTCCATTTCCCGTTTTTCTTGGGAACCAACACCAGAGGGGACACCCATTCACTATCTGAGATGGGGTAGATGAATCCGGCATCCAACATTTTTTGCAATTCTTCCTTGACAATGTCCTTAAGGGCTGGATTCATTCTCCTCTGGGGTTGCCTAACCGGCTTACAATCCTCTTTGATGTATATGTGATGGGTACAGACCGAAGGATGGACTCCTTTCATCTCCTTATAGCTCCAAGCAAAAGCATCTAGGTGACTGGCCAACAGGCTACACAGCTCCTTTTCCTGGGAAGGAGATAGGGAGGAGCTGATCTTTAACATTCTCTCAGGGCCGAACTCCACATTCTTGACTCTGGGAGTGACAGGGTTGGTTGTACAAAGATCCACTAAGGTGCTAGCTTGGGCATCCTCCACCAATTTCTCTAAGGATAGAGCACTGGAAGGTGGGTTCTGGATCAAGGTCTCGATCAAGTCATCCTCGGTTGGGGGGTCTCTTCTAGTGGTATTGAGGGTGCACAGAGGTGTTGAGTACACCTCGTCTTCCTCTCCTTCCTCCAACCAGAGTGGTAAGTCATGCTCTAAGGAGGGTTGGGCAGGAGGGTATAGGACTAGCTGTTTGGACATAGGACCATTTTTGATGGTCATATTTCCTGCACGGCAACTTATGTAAGCATCTGCAGTGGCTAACCAAGGCCTTCCCAAAATGAGAGGATATCCAGTAAGCTTTGCCTTGGGTTGCAGAACCAAGAAATCTGCAGGATATTCCCAAGAGTCGATAGAGACCAAGACATCCTCCACAATCCCTTCGGGAGTCACAGTGGAGCGATCTGCTAATTGCAGTACTGTCGAGGTCTTCCTCAAGGAACCCTGAAGATTGAGTTTGAGCATGGTATCCCTGGTCATCACATTAATGGCAGCCCCCAGATCAATCAAGGTGTGAGGTATGATGGTGCCATTGATGTGGACATCTACTACGGGACTTCCAGGATCTAGGTACTTTGGGCAGATGACTTGTCCTAACATAAGGTCAGACAGTTGTCCTATGACATTGATGGTTGAAGCATCTTTCTTCCGCCTACCTGGGTGTTTGAAACACTTTTTCTTAACCAGTTTGTTGTATATTGGCACATCCTTGATGGCTTGGAGAAGTGGTATTTTTACACACAACTGCTTGAGCTCACCCAGCAGCTCATCCTCCTCTGGGTTGGGTTGTGTGGTGGCTGTCAGTCCCTCAGGAAAGGGTGGAATAGCCTTCGGTTCACTTTCCTGTTTATCTTCCTCATCCTCTTGGGGAGGAGGTTGGCGATCTGGTAGAGTCTTTCCAGATCGAAGATTGATCTCCTAGATCTCCACAGCATAGGTAGGGCATGAGGTTTCCCCAGTGTATACCTGCTGGGCCTGTCTATTGTTGGGGTTTGGGTTCGGTTGAGCAGGCATTTGAGGTTGCCTTGGAGGAGCAGGAGGTAATGGCTGAGGTTGAACTGGTGGTGGAGGCAAAATGGCGGGAGGAGTATTGTACTGGGGCCTCCACCCCGACTGAGGTGCATTCCACTGAGGCTGTGGCTGGGCATGTGAATGATATGAATGAGAAGTAGGTTGAGTAGGGTACTGAGGTGGATAAGACCATGGAGGAGGCATGGACCAGGAAAAATGAGCAGGGGGACCCCAGGAAGGCATAGGAGTCGATTGGTTGGGGCTGTAATAAGCTTGAGGTGCCCCTTGCATTCCCTGTTGATAAGGTCTAGATCCTGGTGGTCTCCTTTGGTTGAGGTAATAGAGAGGTTCAGTGGGAGCTTCTGTCCCTTGGTACATGGCTTTAAACCCAGGTAAGGTTGGACACTGATTTGTGGGATGGTCCTCCTCACAAACGAAACATACTTCAACCGAATGCAATGGGCATTCATTCTTAGGGTGTCTCCTTGTGCACCTAGGGCAGAAGACAGCCAAGGCTCTCTCAGCTTCTTCTTTCTTCTGCTGGATCCTGAATGTGTCTAGCTGCATGGCAATGGTCTATCTCACCTCACTCTTAAGATCTTCTAATTGATTTGCAAGCTCATGTTTGGAGAAAGGGACACTAGTTGAGAGGAGGTTTCCTCTACCTCGTTTCCGTGCTGCCCTGGAGTGGTTTCTAAACACAGTCTTGATGTCCTCATAAGGCAGTTGGTAAATGTCCCCCCCAGCTAACATGTGAAGGGTATCTAAGAGGTCTTCAGGGACTCCTCGGAGCAGGACCAACTTGAGGGATTCAGGGTCAAGTGTGCACCTGGCCCGCTTATAGCTAAGTTGGAACCTCTCCTCATAATCCTCTAAGGACTCATCATTTCCCATGGTCATCCGAAAGATTTCTCCCTTGGTTTCCTTAGACCTACAATAATCCCTGTACTTGGTATTGAAATCTTGTTTCATCTGAGCCCAAGTGGTGATACTATTCCTAGGTAAGCCCATGAACCAGCGTAATGCTGCATCCTTAAGAGTTGAAGGGAAGAGTTTCAGCTTTTGCTCATCTTCAGTATAGTCATAGGTTCTACAAAGGACAGCAAACTCAAACAGGAAGGTATCAGGATCTTCAGTAGTTAGTCCATGGAAGTGAGGTAAGGCGGAGGGGCTAATGTTCTTCATTTTCATCTCTCCATTGGTCTCTCGGATGGGGAAGGCACCTTCTATTCTCTCATCTTCTCTTCTATTGTCGGCCATAGCTTCAGATGGAGTGGTCTCTAATTCTTCTTCTACTATAGGATCTTCGTATATCTCGGGATGTTCACCTATAGGTTCTACTGGGTCACTGTCACCAAAGAAGAGAGAAGGGTGACTCAGTGATGTGGTGGGGGTGTTAGGTAGGAATTTGCCTGATTTATCTCGGTTTCTACGAGGCATGAAATGGAAAAGACTTTCTTTTTTTTTGATTGCTTTTGTTTTTTTCTCTGGTACCTGCAAAACTGAAACATATTGATCTACAACTAACTATAAAGATGCAGAATTAAACTGAAAGCAAGAAAGAACTAATCTACTTTGCTCAAATGAAATTGTAGGAATGGAAATGCTAGTCTACGCTTGCAGAATTGAAACACTAATCTACGCTTGCAGAAATGAAATGCTAGTCTATGAAAGCAGGAAATGTCTATGCTACTTTTGTAGAATGGAAATGAAATAAACTACTTAGCAGAAGGCAAGAGTAAGAAAATAGAAGAAAAGCAACAATTACTAATACTCTGACACTTCCCCGGCAACGGTGCCAAAAAGATGGTGGGCTCCAGTATTGTAGCAATAATGCTACAACTCCTGGAGCTTCCTATCTCTAATTTTATCAACCCGGTAGTTCGTACAAACTTGGAAGCGACGGTGCTGTATGCACAAGTACTAGCTCTTGTCGCAGCTGTCACTTGGTCAGTTGGCACAAGTCCGCTAGGGCTCAAGCCAACTTCTATATGTTCTCAGAAGAAGCTTTCTAAATGATGGACGAAGGCTATCTCAAAGGAAATTAATCTACTTTGCAAAAATGAACTGAAAGCCAACCAAAACATGGAAACCCTAGTAAACCCTAATCTGACTAGTTTAACCTCTATGATACAATAGTGAGAGTGCCAATGTCTAAAGATGATGCCATTACTTTTAGTGATGTGAAATGCATGAACTCAAACTACTTCTATTAAAAAGAACATTGGTTTTGTATTTTTGCTTAAGTGGATGGAGTGATTATGATCGTGTTTCTTATTAGGGTTTGGCTGTGCAGAGGTGGTGCGAAGGGAGAGAAAGCTTGGGAAAGGTCAGGAGGGTTAGGAGAGGTCCCAGAGGATCCCTAGCATCAGTCCACAGAAGTCCACAACGTTCAGGTGCTCGACAACCAAGTCTGCAGGCTTCTACAGGATGTCTGCAGGGGATCCTACTGGAAACTAAGGAATTCTACAGGAAGTCTGCTAACTTCTACAGGAGGTTCTATCGTGGGAGTTTTGGGTGATGGTGAAGTGATGGAGCAGCATGGGTGGATAGGTAAGATGGAGATGGAACTTGTGATGGCCCAGGAGCAGAGAAATAAGATGGAGAAAGAGTGCACGGAGTTGGTTGGTGGATAGAAGGATGGAAGCAACGAAAGGTCAAGAAAATGGAGCTACGTGGGCAATGGAAGAGTTGGAAGGTAAACGAGCTGAACAGAGGTCAAGTAGGTGGCTTGAGGCGTGGTTAAGAAGAAGAAGAAGGAAGTGGAATGATATTGAGCAGTGTAAATAGAACAAATTGCTTATGTCTTGCACCAAAAACGAAAATCCCTTAACCTGTGCTACCTGTGCTATTAAACCAATGAACAGCAATGTAAATCGTGAAGAGAAGTCATGCATGGAGGTGGAGTGAAGGAGTATGGCTCAAGAGCAAAATGCATGGAAGGATCTACGATTGCAATGACTGTGTGGCAGCTTGCATGAAAGTATAAGACTGCGTTTTTGGTGGTTGGTACAGCCCACACCCCCAATCTCTAGACAGAGATGGCAGCGAGTGCACTATCAACCTTTTTTTGAGCTCTAATGAATTACAATCCACCTACTCTAATCTACGCAACTGAAAGCACTTGAACTGTAAATGAATCCTACTCAATCACATACAAGAAATCAAATCAGCAGACTGTAAATTCTAAATGCATCTCAAAACAGAGGAAATAAAGTGCTGCAAGAACACGAGTAACAATACAACGAAGAGGAGGTCTATTACTCTCAGGTTGGGCCCTAACCTAAGAGCTATAGCTCCCTTAAAAGCTCAGAATTAGATCCAAATCTGCTTGCCTTTATTCATAATCAAGAGTCTAATGTCATGCCAAAACTGGCTTACAAAAACAAACACCGAGCTGTAGCTCGTGCTCAGAAATTACAATACTAGTTCAAAAGTTCAAAAAGCTCCTATCAAAGGCTACGGCCTTCATATTTATACACAATGAAGATCAAGCTGGCTTCCTCCATTCGTGGAGCTTGGCTGTCCAACTGAAAGTCAAACTGTTGTAGACTGCTGATCCTGTAGAACATGTTGGCTGCCTTTAAGCTTGGTGGGGAGAGCTGTTGGAGCTCGGAGTTAAGGTGAAAATCACGAGGAGGGTCATCAAGACTGTGGACAACCTCCCTATGAACCCACAATGTCACCTTTGCTGTCTCCTTGTCTCCATTTGCGTGGTCTTTTGCTCTCTTTAATGCCAAAAACTTGAAATCATCATGTATTAGCCACATAGATATAATGCCTGCCCTTCTTCCTACAAACAACACGAATATACTAAGAAATGAATGCATAAGTGATAAAAGATGAATGGTTGAGCAAGGTAAGTAGGCCAAATGAGCCCAAATTGTACCAAAAATTGGGGCTCATCACACGCTATGAAAGAACAAGTTAGTGAAACTAAACAGAAACTCAGAAAATAGGGCACCATTAACCCTGGTCAACAAACATAAAAATATAAGAGTCAAAACCATGATAGTTAAGAAACTTGAGCTTCAACAAGACAAAGGGATGTCTATATTGATAGGTTTTTCTTCAACCTTGCATGGTGGAGGAATTGGAGAGTTGGGAAGTGGCCACATCTCTAGCCTAGTTAGCCTTTCTCCAACATCTAGCATGAGGCCCCTGAGCTCGTCTAGACGACGCATAAAATTCACTTAAGTCTTCCTTTTGTCCACAAGAAGCATTCCCAACAACATCTTAACATTCCAGTAGAGTTCTATTGTGTGAGTATAATTCTTCTATCTTCCTCATGAGTTTCCCATATCAGGAACCCAAAGAGAAATACCTACCATGACATCCAAGTCCAAAACTTCTTGCCTTTCCTGCTGAATTTCCTCCTCAACCAACTAAATTCCCTCAAAAATATCAAGAGGGGTGTGCTCTTGAAAGCTACAAGCTGAAGAATTTTCCTGAAATTGAGCTCTAGAGCCACCCATCACTCGTCGACCTCCTCCTCCTTTGAGGCAATGTGCACCTTGGCGCATCATTACTTCTTGAGGCAATAAGATGTAGCTAAGGCCTAGATATAGTTGAGTTGGTAGATGTAGGAGCCTATGATGAATTTTTTTAACCAATCAACCATGATATGATCATTGAACCATCAAAGGATTTGAGCAAGCCCCTCTCTATCTAAAAATTCCACTAGAGATGGAGGGAAAGCTAGAAGGACCGGTAGGGACCCCCACACTCAAGGAATCATGTAGTAATCAAAGGTCATGATAGATGGAGGGTGCAATTACAGAGGAAACATACAAAAAAAGGAGGGTGAGAAGTTTTCCAAGAAGGGGGAGTGTGATTGTGCCTTCAAACCATGTAACAAAGACAAACAAAAAGACGTATCGGAGAGCCCTTGCCACCCTTCGTGGGAGGCAAGGGCTCATTAATACATCGAGGTGGTGTGGCATGCAAACGGGTGGGGTAGTAGGGCCCTTGTCATATCAATCCCTGCCCCAATTAAAACTACAATAACACCCCCACCGGGGCATTATTTAATATTAAATCTTATTTACTATTATTTGTATGTTATTTTAAGTTAGATTCTATTATTAAGTAATTTAGTCATAATTCATGAGGGTGGTTGCCTTACTAAGTGTCTAGGTTCAACCAAGCTTCATACAGTCTTGGAGACAACATTATCATAGGCGAGTATATTATTCTTCAATTTATTGAAAAAGGGTTGAGAGTAGGGGCCAACTGTGAAGGGATAAAAATTGTTCCACAAGACATTTAAGCTTAATTGAGCCTCACACAATTTTTGTAACAACATCCACAGATGAATAGATCATTTTTCCATCTAATATTAAAATCAATCTCAATTTCAATCTCAATCTCAACTTCACCTAATAAAGAACAACCAGAAAAAAAGTAAAAATAAAAATAATGCTATAACCATTTTGTAACTTACGCCTTATCTATTCTATAATTATTTTATTGTTCACCACCTCACCTCAACTATTTTGTACTTTTTTATTATTATTAGGTAACATTTCATTGTATCGCTTGTGTTGGTCATTTTATAGTTTACACCTCCTTAAATCTGATATAATTCTTTTTTCTGGTTTAGGATTTACCTACTCTCCAATATTAAACTGTCGTAATGGGGAGTACGTAAATTCCTTAAATTTTTTATGAGCTATTTTATGTTTCTTTTTATTATTAGGTCGAGTTTCATTGTATAGTTTTTGCTTGTCATTTTATGGTTTAGACCTTCCTAATTTTAATATATTCTTTTTAATACTTTAGGGCTCACCTACTTTCTATATTAAACTTTGGTAATGGGTATTACTTAATTTCTTTAATGTTTTCTAACGAGGCTTAAACTTTGGTAATGGGTATTACTTAATTTCTTTAATGTTTTCTAACGAGGCTGTCTGGAATCGTGTGTTATGTCATATATATTTGTCTACGCTGATTTGAGTTTAGAAACTCAATATCTGTTTTAATTATTTTTATACGTGTGGTGTTTAGAAATTTTTTATAAGAGAAATATAATATTATATTTAAAAATAATAAATTAATATTTAGAATAATAAATTAAAAAAATAGTAATAACGAAAGGAAATTAATGTTTATTATAAATAAAATATTTTTATTTTCACTTTAGAGATAAAGTATTTAAAAATAAAGAAAATGTATATTTTAATTTTTAATATTAAAGAGATATCTAATTTTTTCACTAATTAATATGGAGTTGAAAATTGTTAAAAAATTAGGTAAAAAATTATTAGTCTAGTCCTCGACATGTGCTTGCAGAGAATGAAGTGCTCTTTGATCCAACAACATTCCGTTTTTTGGCCATTAATTCTCAACGTTTCTTCTTGGTGGCACATTCTCCGTAACAAGTGGCACAGAAACATTATTCCTCTCTTCTCGGGGTGGTATTTGTATTTGTTTCACCTATGGGTGGAGTTGTTGGAGAACATTATGGATATGGAGATTCATTCATTGTGTAGAGAGATGGAATTAATTTCACCATCCCGTGACTCCCAACAATAGTCTTCTAAATGTCCTTCTTAGGATTTTGGTCTAGCAATGGATTCTATGCTTCAGTCTAATTCGTGGTAGAGTTTTATCTTTTCTTATTTAAAGGTCCTTCGGGCTTCCTTAAGCTTCCATGGGAGGTTGTTCCTTGATGGTTCTAGAGAGTGGTTAATTCTAGTTGGTGTGTTCTCTAGTTGGGTGCAATGGTTCTCTTTTGATATAGCAAAATCTTCATCAATTCCGGAGAACGGTAATGATGGTTTATTGCTAGATAAGATATTGGATTTGGCCAAAGCGTTGTTGGAAGCTAAGAAATAGTAGGATGATATGGCAAGAAAATAATGCCAATATTTTCAGTTTCTCTTGGAAGCCGAGTTGCTTTGGCACTTGAGAAATATGGAGCACTTTTTGAATGGTTTGCATGAGGAGGTTATTTATCTCAATTCCTGAGTCTTGGCCTTGGAAAATATCTTGGTTAGCGGTGCTCAGTTCAACTCGGGAGGCATCAGTTCCAGTGATACTCCTAAAAATAAAAAATATTGTTGGTCGTGGGGAGCTGATCCACCTAGTTATGGGCATTGTTGATGATTGGGTCCAATGTCAGTTTTTGTTGGTTTTAAACTTGATGTTTTGTGTTGTCTTATAAATATTGTCTAATCCTTGGGTCTTTTTGTCGAATTATCAGTAGAAATGCTTTTAGTATAGGCAAGAAATGCATCTCTAGGGATGACATCCTTTTTGTGTGGACAAATGTATATCTCTATTGCCAAAAGTCATAAACATGTTATAATGGTTCTTGCCCATAAACCAGTCATTACTAATACAAAAGCCTTACCCATTTCTTAAAAAAAAATGAATACGGATTATAGAAAGAGTGTGTGTATTATGGATATATGTTTTCTACTTCAAAAATGATTGGGACATGTATTAACATTTTAATGTGTAAAATATGAATCATAAATAAATTACTTCAATGTCAACTATATATATATAATTAATTAGAAAAGATTAATATGAATTTTATATATAAAGAGAAATAATTCTTATTTTATTAATATTTTTTTTGGTTAAAAGGGATTTGTAATTTATTTATTTTTAATATAGAATTAACATGTTTTATATCAATTTTATTACTGTGTTGCTTAAAATCAACATAGATCTATTTTAATTTTGAATATACCAAGAATTAAAAAAAAACAAATATTTTTACATGTCAATCTTTCTTTAAACTTTATATTAAAAAAAGATTTAATCTTTCTAAATACTTACTAAATCTGAAATTAAAATAGATTTATACTGATTTTATTTCTAAATACTTAGTAAATTTGAAATTAAAATAAATTTATACTGATTTTATTTATAATGATGTTAAACTAATATTAAAATTTCATTTAGAATGATGTTTTAAACCATATAATTATTCTAATAATTATATATATATATTTGATATTTCACATAAAATGTTAGAAAAAATGCATAATTTTTTTATAATTTAATTACTCGAAAAAATCTTTAATTAGTTTCTAATTATTTATTGATCTTAATCTTTTATAAAATTTAGGTTTATAATAGTGTTAAGTTGTTTTCTAAAGATTGTGTATTAATATCAATCTCTAATGTATATGTTTATCTTAATGGATTGTATAATTTACAAATGCGTTAGATTTAATTTTCAGAACACTCTGGATAAAAACAAAATTCCAAAAATGATTAATCCATGAAAATCAAAGAAACTTAGAAATAACATGAAATTAATTGGTCTTTAAACTAACATGATAGGTGGCCAAAATTGGTCTTAGGCGACAACAATCAACCGCTATCATCATGAAATTGTTATGTCACACGTCAAATTATCATTAATCATGGTTGTTTAGAATATCTTCTAGCATGTAGGCCCCACATATATTGTTTTCTAAGAGTAGAACATCATATTTTCCAAATGTTCCTCAATTTCAAGGTTTCCATCCACTATATATTGTTTTCAAGAGTAAAACGTCATATTTAATTTGAAGTTTCTTTATAAACGGTTTTCCCATAGTAAAATAAGTTTCTTTATTTTATTTTGTAAAAAAAATTCTCAATATTGATATTTTTTAATTATTGACCTACGTTTTTAGGTTGTTCATAGTTTATTTTGTTCTCGATGAGTTATTATTTAAAAAATAGAGTAAATAATGGAAAAAATAATAAAGGATAAAAATGGAAATATAATCGCCAGGGTAATTTGATTTGTGATTTCTATGATACAAAGTTTTTGTGAAAGTAGTGGTTCAAATTTCAAATCTTTCAAAAGAGTCGTGTGAGTTGTGTATGGAGCACATATGGGTTCACCTAAGAGGTATATTGGTAGTGAAGATGTTGGAGAATGTAACTAGATTCGGTCTTCATAATGACTTTTACATTACATATTTTATATAAAAAGAAAATAAAAATTATTTGTTCAAGCATGGGTTTCATGCTCAAGTCTAGGTCAAAGCATGTTCTTCATGCTTCTAGGGATTGTTAAGTCAAAGAAGAACATTTGTCATGTATTATAGTCCCATTTGGACTCTTTGTAACAAAAGAAAATTATTATTTTTGAGTCAAGAAGAGTCATTTTGTCCTCCAAGGCCAGGTCGACCCTGCCATGACAAGTCCACCCTATTGGAGCAACTCTTATCTCTCCTAGATGACTATAAATGGAGGAAACTTCATCCTCATTTGGATACACAATTGATAAGTTTGATCTATGTATTAGACAAGAAGAAAAGAAGAGTGAAGGAAAAGGAAGAAGGAGAAAACCAAAGGAAGAAGAAGAAGATCCAATTTTTTTACTAGTTTGCTCACACATGCAAAGGATCTAGGGTTTCTATGTGAGCTGTAGGACCGAGGATTGCAAGTCTAAATTGTAGACCTGAAGTAGAGGGTCGAGACTTTGAGTTGAAGCGATATTTTTGGAGTTTGATCATCTTTGACTTGGTAAATTTTGACTTCTTTGTGAAAGGATTTTGGAGGGCTAACTTGGTGCTTGGAGGACATTTGGTCTTTCGGTCTTGGAGGTCTCACTTTGATTTGATTCTATAAGAAGACAAGAATTATTTTTGGGTTTTCCCCTTGGAGGGTTTTTTCCCTGGCTTGGAGCTTATATCTTGTGTTCTCTGTGTTTTTTTGTAAGCGTCATGCATTTTATATTTAGTAATTGCTTGATGAAGAAGAAAAAATAAATAACAAAAGGCCAACAAATACTACAAGTAATTATCAAGTAAGGAGAATCAAACTTAATCCTCAATTACCTTGATTCTCCAACAAAGTCCATGTGTGGGGGCATGCATGGGTTCATCTAAGAGGTATATTGGCAGCGGTCGAAATCAACCCCATGTCACGAGAGTATGAGCCTGGCCCAATTGTTGATTTATCTAGAAAAAAAAAAGGAAATATAATAACAATAATAAATTATAATAACAACATCAATTGAAAATTCATTATATAAATATACATGACTCCTTTAAAAGGGCGCCGACTTGAATTATTTATAAAGGACCCATCCATGTAATCCACCATCTAATTCTCATTCATTTCTTTATAAATATTATATTTTATTTTTGCCATTGATCTATTAAATATTTTCCTTCATACCATATGGTATCCGAGCAGTTGAATTTGCATATGTCGTACACTTCCATAAAACCTCCAAATTAACAAACTTCATCATCCGTTACGCAATCATCCATATTTCCACCAAATTATCAACACCATCATCCACTACATAATTATCCACATGGATGCCAAATTACCAATTTCAGCATTCATTACACAATCATATATAGTCAACAATTTACCACACATCATCATCTACTACATAATCATCCACATAGTTGCCAAATTACCTTCAACCATTTTTCATCATACGAGTTGCAACCGTAATTCCTTCATTCATTGTACTATTCATTAGCCGCTAAATAAAATCACCTCTTTTATATAACCTTCAATTTCATAAACTTCCAATCCATATTTTTCTATAATACAACACAATTGATTGATTAAAAATGTGATGTGGTAGTGAAAAGATGCATCCATATAGTTGTGTACAATCATGTTCATAATGTATAATGAAACTACAAAATAATTTAGTTAAATAATTCATGTTTGTATGGAATTAGTTAATTGCATCTTATATCATGTCGTCTATTATACCATAAATTCCATACAGTCTACCAATTTGGAAACTGAAAATATGTGCATTAATTAATGGAATTTGCACAAATTCTAATTATTGTAAAATCAATTCATTTGTATTGCAATAATTAATTTTGGTTGAGATTAATGAAAAAAACCACTAGTAAATTGGCAAATGGTGGAGATCAATTCAAAATTGAAGGAATTAGCAAGATTACAAAAGGAAAATGAGAGAAAGTATGAATAACATGAAGAAAAAGTAAGACACATTACAAGAACATATTACCATATTGTACAACAATATCAAATAGAGTTAAGGGATCTTGTCACTCATAATCACTTTATTATACAATAGGAACAAGCAAATTTAAGTTCCAAGGTCAATAAAAAATCACACTAAATTTAAGTACCTTATAGAAAAAAATTGTAAGTCTGAAAAGACAACCATTCCACAACAACATTCTTCAAATGCTTCAAACCCTTCGAGCTTAACTAGAACACTAAATCCTCAAATAAATATAATTTTGAGCTCATCTAACACACCAAACCCCTATATAAATATGCCTCATGGAATGATAATTCTTAACCAATCCCCACTATATAGCCAACCGATATTTGCATACTCGCAAGAGAAAAACTTGAATTGTAAAAAAATGTTGGGAATGAAAAACAAGGTGTCACCTAGTTTAACAAAGCAAAATAATATTTTTAAATTTATGGTATCTATAACGACAAATAAAAAATTAGTTATGCATCCATGTAACAAGAAGGGGATGCATATAACTATTACATGCGGCAAAAAAAAATAGTACATTCAATAAATTGGAATAAACTTAAAGATGAATTCTTTAAACATCTTCAAGGTATCAAAGAAGAGGATTTCTTCACAAAAGTCACTAGGATTCAATAAAAAGGAAATATATATGATTTCACATGAATGGGAGGCAATAGCTACAAAAGTTCCTAAATTGTCAACAAGACATTTAACTCAATCTTACATCATCAAATTTAAACTACACATCCAGAATGAACTAAAGATATATGATATTACAACTATGGAAGATGCAATATGTAAGGTAAAAGCTATATGAGAAAAAGTTTGAAATATCATTTAACCAAAATTTGATAAGACTTACTCACAACCAAAAGAAAGTGATTATCGGTTCTTTGGAGATAGCAGACAATAGGACACAAATGTATGGCTCAAAAATCTTATAACTATGAAGTCAAAAAATAATCTAACTCTTCTAGTAACAACTCTAAGGAGGAAATGAAAAAGAAAGAAAATGATTATGATAGATGCAGTAAAAAATGAGCAAGGGCTATAAATGTGCAACCAACCACACGTATCACTACAAAAATTATAGATGGGAAGGAAGTGCAAGTTGTTGAAGAAGACATGAAGGACATTGATGTGGAAGAAATTCACCAAAAGTGTCACTAGCCTCAATCACGTGCATAAAACAAACTCGTGAGGAAGGTAAGCAAGAAGTTTTGACATGAAAAGAAGAAACAAAACAACCTAAAATATGTTATACACGTCATGTAAAATAAAAAGGTAATAGTCACAATACTCTAGGTAAAACTCTTATTATTTAATTTAAAGTAATTATAAGAAAAATAAAACAAAATACTCTATAACTAAAAAGAAATCTAAAAAAAGATATCACAAAATTAGTAGATTTCGGAAGCACCCACAATTTTATGGGAATTAATCTTGAAACACAATTAAATCTTTTTGTTTTGTATACCCTATCGAGGATCTCATATTTACAACTATTAATAGTCAACCAATTGAAGGATTAAGATGAATGCATAAAGTCTTACAACTATTAATAGTCAACCAATTGAAGGATTAAGATGAATGCATAAAGTCTTAATACACATAGAAGACCTTGAACTACAAACAAAATATTATCAATCTACCTCTTTATAAAATGGATATAATGTTATGAGTAAGATGAGTAATAAAATTAAGAACCTATACCACAAATATTCGAGAACAATTTATGGATATCAAATGGTAGAGAGAATTTCAAGTTATCTGATCTTAAAAAAATCTACATAAATAATTCATAAAGCATGTGCTTCTACACAAACGCATATACCAAATATTTTTTTTTTTAATATATATTATATTTTATGGTGTCAATAAACTATTAAACTATTAAATATTTTCATGCGTATCAGTTAATTTTGTTGTTTTCTACTTTATTGTCCTTTCGAGTCAAACCCATCACTTTTATTGATTTCCCAATGTTAGATTTATGATTTTTTTAATCTTTATTTTTTTATATCCTCAATATTTTCCTTTAGATTTAAATCTAAAATATTTCTAGTGGAAAATCGGTTGAACATGCAGAAGAGATTTTCAAAGTTAAATAGGTTAAAATGAAATAGATTTTCATGAATAGAATATTATATTTTATTTGAGGTTTCTTAATTTTTGAAAAAAAATATATATTATTATACACTTTTTAGTTATAATAGTAGTAGGTATCATAATAGTGAGTTCTTATGATATTTTCTAATTTTGTTTTTGATAGTCAAGACATTATTTGTGTTTATCTTTTGTGGCAAAAAGTCTCATTGGATTACTTTGAAGGTTGTTTTTTTTGGAAGTGTTATAAAAAAAACTACAATGTAAACTCTTTTTATCTTGATATTAATAGAAATCTACTAAGCCAATTTACAAAAAAAATATTTTACTTGTTCTCAATGAGTTATTGTTAAGAAAATAAAGAATAAAGAATAAGAAAAGAAATATGTCCCCAAGGGCAACTTGATTAGTGATCTATATTATATAAATTCTTTATGAAAGTAGTGGTTTGAAGAGCCATGTGAGTTAGTTCAAACCAGCCCCCCTGAAGAGTCATGTGAGTAGTGTGTGGAGGTACATATGGAATCACCTAAAAGGTATATTGGTAGCAGAATCGTGTGATTTGTGCATGGGGGAACGCGTGGGTTCACCTAAGAGGTATATTGATAACGGTCAGAATCAACCCCATGCCACGTGAGTACAAGCCTGACATAGTTGTCAATTCCTCTAGAAAAAATAGGAAATATAATCACAATAATAAATTATAATAACAACATCAATGGGAAAGTCATTAAATGAAAAGACATGACTCCTTTAAAATGTCACACACTTGAATTATTTATAAAGGGCCTATCCATGTAATCCACCATCTAATTCTCATTCATTTCTTTATAAATATTATATTATATTTTTCCATTGATCTATTAAATATTTTCCTTCATACCATATGGTATTCGAGAAGTTGAATTTGCATATGTTGTACAATTCCATAAAACTACCAAATTTACCAAACATCATCATTTGCTACACAATCATCCATATTGCCACCGAATTATCAATGTTATCATCCACTACATAATTATCCATATGGATGCCAAATTACTAATTTCATCATCCATTACACAATTATATATAGTTGCCAATTTATCAGATGTCATCATCTACTGCATAATCATCCAAACAGTTGCCAAATTACCTTCAACCATAATTCAATACTAGATCCAACCATAATTCCTTCATTCATTGTACCATTCATCCGCCACATCTAGAATCACCTCTTTCATATAGCCTTCAATTTTCTCAACTTCTAGTCCATATCTTGCTACAATGTAACATAATTGATTAATTAAAAATGTCACAGAATAGTGAACAAATGCATTTGTACAATTGTGTATGGTCATGTGCATATTGTGTAATGTAACTACAAATAATCTAGTTAATTAGTTCATGTCTGTATGGAATTAAATAACCACATCCTACAATATTTCATCTATTATGTCATAAATTCCATAGAGTGACAATTTTGAAATTGAGAATACATATATTAATTAATTGCATCCGCATATATTCTAATTGTTGTAAGATCAATTCATTTTTAGTATAATAATTAATTTTAGTTAAGACTAATCAAAAAAACCCCACCAATAACTTGGAAAATGGTGGAGATCAATTCAAAATTAAAGGAATTAGCAATATTACAAAATGAAAATGAGAGAGAGTATGAATAACATAAAGAAAAAGTAGGACACCAAGATCAAACAAAGTTAAGGGACCGTGTCACTCATAATTACTTTATCATACAATGGGAATAAGAAAATTTAAGTGTCAAGATCGATAAAAATCACACTAAATTAAAAGAGCTCAGAGAAAAAAAATTAAGTCTTGAAAGATGGCCATTCCACAAAAAAAAATCTTCGAATGTTTCAAACCCTCCGAGCCTATCTGCCCACGGGGCTTTGGATTGACAGTGAATGGGTGCACTGTTAAGGCACTCCTTGCGATAGGTCACTGGTTCAAATCCCCCATGGGTTCTTACCTACCAAAAAAAAAAACCTCCTAGCCTATCTAGAACACCAAATCCTTAAATAAATACACCTTTGAGCTTGTCTAACACACCAAATTCCTAGATAAATATGCCTCGTGGAATGATAATTCTTAACCAATTCCCACTATATAGCTAACCAAGCTTTGCATACCCGCCAAGAACAAAACTTGAATTGTCAAAATTTTATGGGAATGAAAAACAAGGCGTGAACTAGTTTAACAAAGAAAAATAATATTTTTAAATTTATGGCATCTATAATGACAAAGAATAAATTAGTTATGAATACATGCAACAAGAAGGGGATGCATATAACTAATACATGTGGCGAAGAAAATTAGGACAAACAATAAATTGGAATAAACCTAAAGATGAATTCTTTAAACAACTCCAAGGTATCAAAGAAGCTTGATTTTTTCATGGAATTCACTAGGATTCAACAAAAAAGAAATGTAGATGATTTAACATAAATGGGAGGAAATAGCTACAAAAGTACCTGAATTATCAGTAGGAAATTTAGTTCAATCTTACATCACCAATTTTAAACCAAACATCTAGAATGA
Organism: Pinus tabuliformis; assembly: GCA_031772625.1. Classification (NCBI taxonomy): domain Eukaryota; kingdom Viridiplantae; phylum Streptophyta; class Pinopsida; order Pinales; family Pinaceae; genus Pinus; species Pinus tabuliformis. The sequence continues at coordinate 696,961,675 of CM062820.1, forward strand.
ACTAAAGCTATATGATATTACAACTATGGAAGATGCAATATGTAATGTAAAAGCTATCAAGAAAAAACTTCAAAATATAATGTTACCAAATTTTGATAAGACTTATTCACAACCAAAAGAAATTGATTATAGGTTATTTGGAGATAGTGGACATTAGTACATGAATGCATGGCTCATGAATCTTATAACTATGAGGTCAAAAAAGAATATGATTCCTCCAGTAGCAACACTAACTAAGGAGGAAATGAAAAGGAAAGAAAGTAATCATTAGAGATGCAGTAAAAAGTGGACCAAGGGATATAAATGTGCAACCTACCACACATATCACTACAAAATTATAGATGAGAAGGAAGTGCAATTTGTTGTTGAAGATGACATGAAAGACACAAAAGAGGAAGAAAATTTGCCAAGGGTGTCACTAGCCTTAATCACATGCATAAAATGAACTCGTGAGGAAGGTAAGTAAGAAGTTTTAATCTGAGAAGAAAAAGCGCAACAACCTATAGTATGTTATACTCCTCATCTAAATAAAATGGTAATATTCACAATACTCTAAGTAAAAATCCCATGATCTCATTTGAAGGAATTATAAGAAAAATAAAACCAAGTACTCTATAATAAAAAGGAAGTCAGTCTGAAAGGAAAGGATATCACAATATTAGTAGATTTTGGAAGCACCTACAATTTTGTGGGCATTAATTTCGCAACACAATTAAATATTTTTGTATACTTTATCCAAGATCTCATGGTTACAACTATCCAAGGTCAACCAATTGAAGGGATAGGACGAGTGCATAAAGTATTTATGCATGTAGAAGACCTTGAATTACAAACAAAATATTATGCTCTACCTCTTTATGGAATGGATATGGTGTTAGGAGTAGAATGGTTGATGACATTAGAAACCTACTTCACAAATATTCAAAAAAAAATTATGAAATTCAAATGGTGGAAAAAGAATTACAAGTTATATGATCTAAAAAAACCAAAAAAATCCACAAAAATAATTTATAAAGCACATACTTTTGCCACAAACAAACTTACCAAATATACAAATCCAAAATAAAATGATTTTGAAATAAAAATCAATTCAACTTAAATTTCTCTAAAGATAAAATGTTCTTTAAAAAAAATACAAAATTACAAATATAAATATAAATATAAATATAAAAAATAAATCATAATAAAAAAAAATTATAATAATTGAAAAGTAATGACTCCTTTAAAGATGCATTCACTTACATTATTTATATTGACCCCACCTACGTAATCCACCATCTCATTTTCATTTTATTTTTAATAAATATTACATTTGCGTCAATAAACTACTAAATATTTTCCTACATACCAATTATTTGTGTTTTGTACCTTATTGTCATTGCAAGTATAACCCATCATTTTTATTGATTTCCCCATTATTTTTGTTTTGTACTTTATTGTCATTGCAAGTCTAATCCATCACTTTTATTGATTTACCCTTGTTAAATTTATGATTTTTTTTGTTCTCTTTAATTGTTTTGTATTCTCAATAGTTTCTTTTTGTATTCTCAATAGTTTCTTTGAGATTTAAATCTGAAAAGGAGGGTTGAATCTGTAGAAGAGATTTTCAAAATTAAATAGATTAAGATTAAATAAGTTTTCAAGAGCATAACATTATATTTTATTTTGGAAAAATAAATAAATTAATATTGATATATTTATTAACATTGTTTTAAATTGTTTATATTTTATTGGTTTTCAATGAGTTATTTTTATGAAAATAAAGAGTAAAGAATAAAAAAAACTAATAAGAATAAAGATGAAAATATAATTTCAAGGGGAAACTCAATTGATGATTTTCATGATATGAAGTCTTTGTGAAAGTAGTCGTTCGAAGTTCAAATTCTCTGAAGATTCGTGTGATCCATGCATGGGTGTGCATGGGTTCACCAAAGAAGTATATAGGAAGTGGATTTGTGTGAGCTATGCATGGGGGAGTGTATGGGTTCACGTAGGAGGTATATTGGTAGCGATCAAAATCAACCCCGTGTCATGTGAGTACGAGCCTGACCTAGTTGTTGATTCCTCTAGAAAATAATGGAAATATAATAACAATAATAAACTATAATAACAACCTCAATTGAAAGTCATTATATGAAAATACATGACTCCTTTAAAAGGGCATCCACTTGAATTATTTATAAAGGGCCCACCCATGTAATCCACCATCTAATTCTCATTCATTTCTTTATAAATATTATATTTTATTTTTCCATTGATCTTTTAAATATATGTCAAATTACCAAATGTCATCATCTTCTACACAATCATCCATATTGCCACCAAATTAACAATGCCATTTTCCACTACATAATTATCCATATGGATGCCAAATTACCAATGTCATCATCCATTACAAAATCATATATAGTCACCAATTTACTACATGTCATCATCTACTGCAAAATCATTCACACAGTTGCTAAATTGCCTTGAACCATCATTCATCATACTAAATCCAACCACAATTCCTTCATTCATTGTATTGTTCATCTTCTACTATCTAGAATCACCTCCATATAGCTTTCAATTTCCTCAACTTCCAGTCCATATCTGGCTACAATATAACACAATCGATGTTGAAAATGCAACGAGAAAAGTCTCAATTTGATTTTTTCCTTAATTCAATTGAGGAAATTCAAAATTCCATATCAGCAGACAACTTGGAGGAGTTCACTAAGGTGACATAGCACTTGTCACTCGGTTAACAACACTCAATTAGATTTAATGAGTTAAGGTTCAGTTTACTTGTGTTGATTCCTCACAAATAGGAGTCTAGGTCAGTTGATTCGAGTTAGGGGCATGAATTTTAGTTGTGTGTAGTGGTTCCTAAATTGTAGGAGCATAGGTTGAGTTAGTTTCAATAGTAGCAATTTAATTCAGTTAAATTGATTTATGGTCAGTTAAACTAGTTCTAATTGTTGGAGGAACTAGCGGAAGGTCAAGTTGTGGAAGTGGTACTTCAACCACATTGAGTAATCATCCAGATAACTAATAAATAAGACTAAATTAACTCATGCATGCAGATAATTCGAGTTATCCTGTTGAGATTGGAGTTCAAGGGCATTGTACTATCAGTTGTAAACTATTCCATGTTATGCAGGTGGTGCGTGCAATCAGAGAATTGACCTAAAGGTATTGCACAATCCAGATGAGAGAATTTCCTAATTAATAGGGTCCTAATTCCTAGGGGAACAACACAAGGAATTAAGAGCTTGGAGGGCTTGAAAATTGGCTAAATGTTGGGCCAGGTTCAGTCAGTTAGGAAGAGGGATACACTATACTAGTGTAGTGTGTTCTTAGGCTTGAGAAAGCATTGTATTTATTCTCTATTATATATTAATGCAATATAGATAGTAAGGGGTTTTGAGTAGTTTCTTTCTCCTAGATAAATATTTGTGTATGTGTGATGATTCCTTTTGCATGTCAATGATTCTTGTTTTAAATGGTGAATTAACTTCCATAGATGAGTAGAGCAGCTTCAAGTCTTGTGATTTAGTAAATTTGATAAGCAGTTTTGAATATACACATTAATTTCTACAATTGATCGATTAAATATGTCATGATATAGTGAAAAGATGCATCCATACAATTGTGTATAGTCATGATCATATTGTATAATGTAGTTACAAATAATTTAGTTAATTAATTCATGTCTGTATGGAATTAATTAACCAAATTCTACAACATGTCATCTAGTATATCTTAAATTCCATACAATTTTCCAATTTGGAAATTGAAAATTCGTACATTAATTAATTACATCCATACATATTCTAATTATTGTAAGGTCAATTCATTTGTAGTATAATAATTGATTTTGGTTAAGATTGTTCAAAAATAGTAACTTGGAAAATTGTGGAGATCAATTAAAAATTGAAGGAATTAGTAACATTACAAAAAGAAAATGAGAGAAAGTATGAATAACATAAAGAAAAAATAGGACATGCTACAAGAACATATTTCTCAAAATCATGATATTTACGACAAGATCAAATAGAGTTAAGGGGCATTTTCACTCATAATCACTTTATCATACAATATGAACAAGTAAATTTAAGTTCCAAGGTTGATAAAAATCACACTAAATTTAAGGAACTCGTAGAATTTTTTTGTAAGTCTAACAATACAATAATTCCACAACAAAATTCAAACCCTCTACGCCTATCTTGAACACCAAGTCCTCAAATAAATATACATTTGATCTCATGTAACACACCAAACCCCCAGATAAATATGCCTCATGGAATGATAATTCTTAACCAATTCCCACTATATAGTCAACCAAGCTTTGCATACCTGCTAAGAGCAAAACTTGAATTGTCAAAATTTGTTGGGAATAAAAAACAAGGCTTGACCTAGTTTAACAAAGCGAAATTTCCTTGTTAGCTTCATAGTAAATCATTTGTTCTATAGACCATGTACCAATAGATAAGATAGACTTTGGTTTTTGCAAGATCAATTTGTGTTTTTCAATGAAAATGTTTTCATCAAAACAGGTGTAACCATGGCATTTTGAAAAAAAAAATGACCATTGATAAAATTAAGGAAGTTTATATTTATAAATATAAATCACCTTAGATATCTCCACAACCATCTCATTAATAATTTTTATTTCACAAGACACTTCTTAGCATTATTATTTAAGTGGTGAATTAGCTTTATTAGAATTTTCCCAAGAGACATCCAAAACATCCCATGAAAGAAATTATATAGGTTGTGAAACGGGAGTGTTCTTATGTGACATGAGAACTTGCATAATTTTAACACCAAGTAAGTCATGTATCAAAAGTCATCCATAAGTCATCCATAGAGGATGACAACAAATTTCAAGTCTACTATGAATTAGGATTACCTCTGGTTCCTTCTAGGCATCTTTCACATTCACAACATTCCTTCCTTTTGCTATGGTAAAATTAAATAATTAGAATTTCTTTAATATCCTACTTACATGGAGTACCTATTTATCTTCCATCAAAACAACTCCTTGGCCAATCTAAAACTATATATTAGATATATGGTCATGAATAATGAAAATGTTACCTCCATATTCAATATCATCAACAAATTTATGTACACAATGTTTTCAATAATAATAGGGAAGGAGCTAAGAAGGATACCTAGAGAGATTCAATATTATTTACAAGTAAGCATTGAACATATAAGAGGAGATTAGGTGGGGGTCAGGGGGGGGGGGGGGTTAATATTATCATGTTGTTTGTTTTGCGTTGGCCCCTTATTGAATCCCAATGTTTCTTACACCAAGGTTATTAATGTTAAAATTTGTCAAGCAGTTGCTAGAAATTAATGAATCATTTCTTTTAAAATCGATGAAGAGGATTCATATTTCCTACTCCATTTCCATATAGGGTGTGCATTCTCTAATAGGAAATTTTCCAAAATCATATAGGATATCAAGTCCCCCTTAAATATCCCACCAAAGTATGAACCCAACATTCAGGGAACAAGACACCAATGGGGCGAAATTATTATGAGAGTAGGCCTTTAGAAGAACAATTAGTAAACACTCATTCCTAGATAAAATGGAGGGTAATTACAAAGGTTTATGCAAACTTCCCCAAGATAATGTAAATTATTTCCTTCCCCAACCTGAGATATCATATGTACCACCTTATTATACATTCTATAGGCTTAAGGTTGTTGTGGTTATAAAAGAAGATATGATGTATACAACCTTGATTGAGGACATGAGTAAGAAATTTTTAGAGGGTAATATCCACAAGAAAAAAAATGGGTGCTTCATGGAGGAGGGGACTATAATATATGGTAGATAATGTTCCTTATGGATATATGTGCCAAGATGAACAATTATTCAAGATGTATAATAAAATTCATGAAAAAATACAAGGATGAATATGAAGGGGATGATGAAATCCTAGGAACATGGGTAGAGTAGATGGAAATAGAAAGATAGGAACTTTTAACTTTATCTCCTAAACCATCTACCTAAATTTTATTGACCCTCATCTAATATCCCCTTCAATAATAATGTTATACTTGAGGAAGGGTGAGTATTCCTTCCTTATACTCATAATTAACATGAATTATATACCGGAGGAAGGTGTGGTAGAACCTTTAGCATGATATTATTCAACAAAATACTATGCATTAGGAAGGATGTTTTGACCTTTCCCTATGATATTAGACACTACTACTATGCTCGAGGAAGGGTCAACTAGACATTATCTCCCCTCAATGTGAATATCATGCATGAGGAATGTTAATTGATCCTTCTGCAAGTTCCCCCGTGATAATAATACTAGGATCTATGAAATGTCAAATGATCTTTCCCAAGCTCCTTTTAGGCCATCCTTTATTTAAACACCTCATCAAATCAAACGTTCTATTTGAATAAATGTTGATAGACCCTTCAACTAGCTCTTCCTTGACATGAATAATATGATTAAGGATGGATAAACTAACCCTTCCCTTAGCTCTCCCATGATGAAGATACTAATCTTGAGGAAGGTTGGAAAACATTTATTTATCCTTCCCCACAATATGAATATTATGCCCAAGGAAGGATTGGATAATCCTTCCATGGATTTCCCTTTACATGAACACTATGCTAGAGGAAGTGTTGAATGACCCTTCCTTAGGCTCCAATGTGATTATAATACTAATATTAAGGAGGGGTAGGTCAAAATATATATATGAACCATGTTAATAAGAATACTAGGCTCGGGGAAGGATTAGCCAACATTTCCCCAATTCCCCCCTAGGATAACCCTTCATCAAGATTTCCTTTGAATTAAGAAAGTGTTGGCCCACCCTTCCATTAACTCCCCCTTCATGTGAATAATATGATTGAAGATGAGTCAACTAACCCTTCCCTAGCCATAATTTATAACAAGAATACTTATTCCATCTCTAAGAATATTATGGTGAGTAATATTAGCTTGTACATTTTGTATATAATTCATAGCAATGGATATATTTGCTTGTCAACATTTTAAATTCAAATTAGGATACATCATTAGGAAAATATGTCAATTATTAGAGTCGCAATGTCAATACTATTAATGTTGATGTGGTTTAATTCATTAGCTACAAGCTAACAATTTCATTAACCTTAAGTAAACATAATAATAATTAAAAGAAAGCATCCATCTATCGTGGTTAGTTGGTAGGATGATTATTTCCAAAATTGCTCCTATGGTTTCTTTATTGGTTGATTAAAATAATCCAATTTCCATTCATCTTAAAGCCCCCATCTCTATAATAAATCTCTAGCCTTTATAAATCAACATTTAAAGTAATGGTTTTCTTATCCACAAGGAAAACATGTTGTTTCATCATAAAAATATGTTATTCCAAGGCTAAGGTGTAAGAAAATTGATTATGAATGTCTATATGATGTTCTTCTATCCTCACTTAGAATACTAATGTTAAGAAAGGGTCACATGGCCCTTCACTAATCTCTCCCAAGACACAAATGGTGTGCTTGAGGCAGTGTGATTTTATTATTCCTTGACCTCAAACTTGATATGGATACTAGGCTTGAGGAAAGGTTGTTTGACCCTTTAGAGGTCTCCCCCGTGAAAATAATATAATAATTGAGGACGCTCTAGTTGTCCATTCCCCATTATCCCCCCTATATGTGAATACCATCTTTAAGGAAGGTGCAATATACCCTTCCAAGTACTCCATAGGATGATAATGTCTTGCTTGAAGAAGGGGCAACCAATCCTTCATCATGCTCCCACTCATTGAAAGTAATATATCAAAGGTAGGCTTAGTCAAACCTTCCCCATGCTCCCATAGTCAAGAATATGATTCTCAAGTAAAGGTTAACTAATGATTCCTCAATATCCCCATTAATGCTAACATTAAAATAAAGTGTCGACCATCAAATCCATCAATTCCTTCTCTAGACAAATACTATGCTCATGGAAGGGATGACCAACTCTTCTCAATGAGAATACTACGCTTGATAAACATTTTATAACTATTTTCCATGAGAATATATGTGAATACTTTTATTGATAAAGGGTTATATGATCCTTCCATTGAATCCCTTTGATGTGAATATTATGCTTGAGGAAGGGTTGATTTTCCCTCTTTGTGCTCTAGCTCATTGAGAATAATAGGTTTAAGGAAGGGTTTTTTTTATCATTCCTTGATTTCACCCATGATGAAAATTTTAATATTGAGGAGGCTTAGTTGAATAATATTCTTATGAAAGGGTTGATAGACCTTCCATTAGCACCCTCCTAGGCCAACCCTTCTTTAAGAAACCCCTCAAATCAAGAATATGGTTTGAGGAGGGGTTAATTGACCATTTTCTTGGCTCCCTCTTGATTATAATGTTATTCTTGAGGAATTTTTATCCAATCCTTTCATGAAATCATAAGGATAAGAATAATATGAGCAAGTTAGGATTATTTGGGCCCACAACTTAATCCCCTTCAATGAGAATGCATGAGGATGTATCAGTTTATCCTCATCCGTGATCCCTTTTAATGTGAAAAATATTCTTGAAAACATGTAAGTTGAACCTTCCTTATTGATGTAGGAGCACCTTACAAGTCAAATTTATGATTGAACTTCGCAGGTTAAAATGTTTACTAGAGGAAGTTGGTTTCCTCGAATTTTCATTTAAATTGTAATATTTAGTACTTCATAAGTTGCAATATCTATAGAAGGTATCGATATAGTTAGGAGGTTTGATGAGTGGCATTCAATCAACCATGTAATAGAATAAATTAGATAAATTATAGAAATGGTTAGATAAGTGAGGGATGAGATAAAGTTTTTTAGATTTTTGTACAAGAGTGCTATTATATATCTAATGGGTTCAATGCAATTAGATTGGAGAGTGTGTATGAGGGATAAAATTGTGTGTAGAGGTTTGAATTGAGACCGAGGGGGTGACCCTTGCAAACCTGTAATAATTCATTCTTTGTTTCAATTATTGAATAAATTAAAAAAAAAAAAGTATCTTCCTATTGTTTGATTGAATGTTTCCCTTTTGTGTGCAAATTTTAAATTCTTTCGAATAATTGAGATAGATTGGCTTCAACCCACACATAGAAGCAATATTCAGGTGACCATATTAACCATTTGAGGTTTCATTGAATGGTTCCAAGGTTTGGTTTCATCGTAGAGTTTAATATACCAAAAAATGCAAAATGCACACAATCCACAAATTTTCCAAAGTTCTAAAATCCACCATCATCAATTAATAGATGAATTGTGACAGGAAAATATCCATCAATAGACATCCATATATGAAGGCTTTTATAAAACAAAATTTCTAGTTATTTTAGTGTTTGGAAGTCCTCTCTTATTGTGGGCGGTGAACAGAAATATTACTATCAAGAGAAGTCCATTGCACCAAATCATAGCCATACCAGGATTTTATTATACATATCTTCCAATATAGTTGATGTTGGTATTCTATTTAGTTGAATCTCCAGTGACATTAAGTAATAGAGACCTATCCATAAATTATTGTCTATCTCCCCAAGCATAACCAAAATTGTAATTTATTAAAACATAGATGTTCCAATATTTTGGTCAGCGCTTGGTTATAGAACTTATTCATATGTGGTAGTGATTTGGGCCTGAGGTTTAAGTCTTCAGCGATATTGTGGGATAATACACTTGATAGCATGGAGTGCATTTTAGTTCCCCAACGATAAAAGAAAGGATCAAAGATCAGACAATTGAACTTTGAGAACTATTAAAATATTGAGTGTTAGTCTAGATCCATCATAAGAAGAACTATTAAAAATAAGAAGAAACTTCTAATGAAGAAGAAGTAGATGAGGAAATGGTAGATGAGAGAATGTTAAGGATGATTTCTAGAGCAAATGCTAGACCAAAAATTGAGGTACCCATGTACAAGGGTACTTTGAATGTTGAGGAGATGATGGATTAGATTAATGCTATCGAAAAATACTTTGATTATGAGGATGTGGATAAATAAAATAGGGTGAAATATTTAGTAACCATATTGAAAGGTCATGTCAGCTTATGGTGGGATGAAGTACAAGCAAACAAAAAGAGAAAAGGCAAGTCCAACATCAAAATATAGGACATAATGGTTGCTACATTTAAAGTTAATTTCATGACTAAATACTACTAGTTGAATCTTTTTAATCAAATGCATAACCTTAGACAAAAATATATCTCAATAAAAGAGCATACTAAGGAATTTTACATAATAAACATTAGAGCTAGTAATATAGAAGAAGACGTTGAAAAGGTTACTAGGTATGCCAATGGATTGAAGTATGAAATTTATGTTGAGATCAATATCTTCTCCCAAAGAATAGTGTAATATGCATAACAAGATGTTTTAAAGCATATGAGAAGATAACCAGAAACAAGAGTCAAAAGAATAAAGGAAGGATTCTTGCAAGAGGAAAAGGACAACACAACAACAAAGGAAAATTTCAAACCCTGAGAGAGGAAGGAGGAAGCTAAAATCAATTAAAAACAGGATGTGAGTCAAGCGGAAGAAGGTATTTTTCAAGAGGCAGAGGTAGAGGCAGAGATAAAGAATATCAAGACGGATGTTGTAAATGTGATAATATGGGGCATATAACATGGGATTGTATAGAGAATAAACTTGGAAGTAAAATAGGTTTCCATGTAGCAAAAGTAATGGAAGAAAGTTTGAATTCACCTGTAACAAAAGAGACCTGATAGGTAGGAGAGTCATTGTTAATGAGGAGATTTTCTATCAAGCTATAAAAATAAGTTACAGAACCATCTTAGAGAAAGAGTTTATTAAAGACTATATGCAACTTAAAAAGGTAATTATTGTAAGGTTGTAATTGATAGTGGTATTATTATAATTTTGTTACCATTGAAATGGTAGGGAAGTTATCATTGAAGAGATTAGTGCATCCTACACCCTACAACGTGTCCTAGTTACAAAAAGGACATCAGATCTTGGTTAATGAGCATTGAAAAGTGGAGTTTCAAATTTGTGGATAAAAGGATACGGTGTTATGTGATATAATGTCTTTTGATGTTTGTCACATTCTATTAGGAATACCATGGAAGTTTGATAGGAAATCCATTCATGATGGTAGGAAGAACACCTATTCTCTTGAGAAATATTGTCAAAGAAATGTATTGTTGCATCTAAAATATGAAGGAGAAAAAGAACTCAATCCTAATGTGTTGCTAATGAGTGGAAAGGAAATTTTGTAAGAAATAAAATGAGTATGAGGTACATTTTTCCTTAATTGGTAAGCTTAAGGTAATACTTACAAGTACAAATTTGGATGATTTTCCTACATAAGTTAAAATTTTGTTGGATGAATTTGTTGATATCATAGTTGATGATTTACCAAATGACTTACCCCCTATAAGGAGTATTAGTCATTTGATAGATTTGATTCTAGGGATAATCTTTTTAACAAGGTAGCATATAAGATGACTCTAGAAGAGTGATAAAATAAAGAAGTGTTGAATTTCGAAGAGTCTTATATACTACTAATTTATTTTGATAATTTAATTCTCTTGCACATTCTTATCCATGATTCCATAATTAAGAAAATCACATAGAATACATCAACAATATAATATTTAAGACAATAGGACCATAAAGAGATAACCACACAAAAATAAGACAAGTATTTACCATGGGAAAACCCACATGGGGATAAACCAAACAAATTTTTTAATAGAGAAATATTCAATTCAACATAGATACATTTAAGTCAACAACTAAGTCAAACCTGATCCATCCTCCTAATCAATTCAATATGGACACTGAAGTGCTTGATTAGGTTTGAATCAAAAATTTCCTTCTTATATCTCTAAAAAGGGTCTTTCCATAAAGATTCATATCTTTAGAAATATGGCCTTCTAGCCTCATATTTCGCTACCTCAGAGTATGAAACTTTGTTGCCTTAAAAATAACACTTTGCTACCTCAGAAATTATTTGTTGCCTCATAATAGGCCCTCCGCTATCCTCAAAGAAAACCTTCTTCACTACCTCAAAGAATACCTTCTTCACTGCCTCAAAGAAAACCTTCTTCACTGACAAAGAAGGCCTTCTTCATTGCCTCAGAAGATACCCTTTCCCTGGCCTTGGTTCTCTTTCTCGCTAACCTCATAGATGACCATGTTTCTTGAATTGAGATGGACAAAATAATGCATTTATATAGGTTTTGTTGAGTACAAATGGGTGTGACCTTATTGGATCCAAGCTTAACTATTCAGAGGGCTAACTTGTCTATGAGGACGCTAACATGGTTAATTTGAATCCACAAATTTTATTTCAAAAATTCAAATTCTCTCTTTTTAAAATTCCAAAAGGAACATGACTCAAAATCATTTTTATTTTTATTATAACATGAAGAACATGCTTAAAAATACATAAATGACTCAAATATACATTATGAATACCGATCATAGTTACAAAAATTCAGTACCCCTCTTAACTAGGGAGGTATTCATATTGACTATGTAGATCATGCTCTCATGTTGACATAATTTCTCTATGAAAAGGTTATAAAAAATCATCAATATCAACACCATATAATTACCATAATACGGTTAAAAACTATGACACACGGTAAATAAATAACATCATCATCTAATCATCAACATCCACTAGTTTACATATCTTGATCGGTACCTGAATCGTGGCACAACATCAACATCTACTAGTCGCTATATTATGGTCTCACTGATACATGACATATAGACTAGTCGGGTTCACCATCATCCTAGTCAATCTCTATAACTCATGGTGGCACCCTCAGGACACACTATATATGATTAATCCGGTCCTCAAGTTGTTGAGTGACTCAACCTTGCAGAGAGTACTAGTTGGAAACACTCAACCCTCTTGGGGAGTAATCATGTCCATGATGTTGCAAGACCTCTCTCAAACCTACTTGGGGAGTAATCAGGTTTTTGATACCAAAGACCTCACTCAATCATATCTAGGTAGTAATCTAGGTATTAATGTTGAGAGACTACATTCAACCCTATTTTGGGAGTAATTGGGGTCTTGATGCTGAGAGACCACACTCAACCCTATCTGGGAAGTAATCTGGATCTCTAGTACCATTCTTCCTCATCCTAGACAAAATATTTGACTCTAGAAGAATGTCCTTCATCCATACTGCTATCACATCAACACTCCCTCTCAATTAGAGGGACAATCTCCACAAGTCCAATCTTGTCCCCAAAGTATACAAACTTTGCCTTGGATAGAGACTTTGTCAAAATATTGTTTGCTCATCAGTGGAGATATACTCAAACTTCACTACTCTCTTCATGTTCCACGTATTGGTACTAGAGCTCAAGGTGACTCGACTTGTCATCAAGTTGTCATCTACACCTGATCAAACAATCCTACAAGTTGGAGCGATACCACTTCACAAATCTCTATTGAAGCCGCAACATACTTGGCCTTTGAGTGAAACATATGTCTTCCTCCTACTCATCTACAAGATTGGAGCCAAAACTAAAGCAATATACAAACTTACTATGTCTTCACCACTCCTTTCCCAATTTGAATTTATGAACCTTTCCGTTTGTACATCTCTTGTTTGAGTCATCTCTCAAACCATAACCGATTATGCCATGATCAAATATAAACCATTGGTATTTCAACACATGTTGAGCCATATGTCTTGGCTCAATCATAAATTGATCTACTTCTTTCACTTGAACCATCATTTTGGTTATACTGATTACCCTAACTAGGTATTCTTTCTGAATTAGATCCTACCATGGAAATCTTGATTTTATCCATCATAAGCTATCTAGTCAAGATCCTTCACCTTGAATTTTGAGGTCAACTCCCTCTAAAACAAGGGTTGTTGGAGAAGCCTTGACTTCTTCCTTTATATGAAATCTTGTGGTCAATGCAACTCCCTCAGACACATGAGTTCTTCTACTTTCATCAAAAAATAAATCATATAGGATCAACCTTGATCCATCAATCCAAGAGGAGTTTGTACAAATCCTTCCTTTACAAGCATAAGACTTCTTCATATACCTCACAAGCTTGAGGTAGCTCTTTCATACACTTCTTCTTTCATCAAACAAGACAATCTCTACATCCATATGATGTAATAACAAAAATCATAAAGATAACAAACTTTTATGATAAGTGTACCTAACAAGATGTCCTTTCATAGTATTATCCTTCTTACTAAGGTAATCCCTTTATTTTTACTTCTCAAGTTGTCATCTACTACATACTTCAATCACCACTTATCTATTTTCCACATATATCAATGCATATTCCAATCTAGTTGATTTATCTACTCCCTCTAAACTCAGATCCCAATAGGATGATATCTCTTAGCACAAATCCCTATTTCTAGGAAAGTCCTCTTGTCACAAATTTTCTTTGTTATTCCATCTATTTCCATGGACTAGGAAGCCATTAATATATATCAACAATCTTCACTAGGAGACCATGGAAGAACAATTACAACCAAGAAAATAATTTAAAGACAAGATACTAACTACTAGTAAAATCCACAACAATAGTATTAATCAAATAAGAGAGATATAAATACTTATATTTGAGAATAATGTCAACTCCATATTGATATTTTGTCTTCTTGCATCCATGTGTAACTTTATCAACTTCATCCACATCATCATTATGATGTCATTCCTTCCTTGCAAAATCTAGGGTTTCTGCTTTCAGTGGAAACATTCAATCCTAGAGTTTTTTTCCCTAAACCATATGTTTTTTATTATCCAAGGATTGTTTCTTACTAGGGTTTACAAACCCTAGATTTCCAATTTCATAATAAAATGTCAAAACCCATCAATAGATCCAAGGTCAATGCATATGTCATCAATTCATTAAAATCTTGGCAATCATAGGTTCATCCAATGCCCTTGGTCTATTATGATGGGACAATAACATATATGCAAGTGAATCGACCTCATGATATTGTAATATCAATGAAATTATTTCATTAAGAATATGATAGTGATAGTGATATTTAATTTTGGGTCTTCAGGATAGGACATACATGCCAACAAATTCTTTGCAATCTGCTTCAACACCCAACCTTTGGTAATATCTTCAAATGTTTAGCAATGTGTGTATTTAGCAACAATATGTTTTCTTTACTTATCATGACAAGTCAATATGAGATATTTATGCATTACTCATGTCATACTTGAATACATCATGCTATTTTAATGTCTTCATATAATGCATTTGATTTTCTAAGATGTCAAGACATTGCCACATTTCTTTGATCAAGGCATACAAATACATGATGCAATTTTTCATATTGGTCTTCACTGAAAGAGTTCCTAAGAGTACTTTAAACAATGGTGTAGTGATGATGCATACCTCCCTTTACAAAAGGTCTAGAAGACATTAACTTTCACTCTTGAACATATCACATTGTAGTATGCTTTGCACAAGCTAGGAGCCAAATAATATAACTTGAAGGAATGCTTCAAACAATTGTGAAATTTCAATGCTACTTCAACTATTTGAGAGAAAATCCTTTTATAAATCAAAATGTTTTAGTGCCTTTTCCAATGTGAAAACTTGCAAGAGACATATTTTGGATTCCTTTAGAGGTTCAATATTACCTCATAATTTCATTGAGCCATCTAAGACCTTTCGGCCTTCCATAGTGAATTTAAACAAAACCTACTTGACCTTCCATAGTGGGTCAAAACTTTCATCTACAAGTAAGGTTTCAGTGGTCTTCTTTTCATTTTGGCACAAATTATTTAAGGAACAGATCAACTAAGGTTTGTTTTTTAGACTAAATTGTAAGGTAGGTATACGAGCTTCCTCTTGTCAAGATTATCAATATCCTTTTCACAAAAAGACATGTCTGCTTTTTCTCAGCGTTAGACACATAGGTTACGCTTCATTACTTCTTTTCAAAATGTATACTTCAAGAGCAAGAATAATTTCAAGTTTCTACCATCAATACTTCTTTGCTTCAAGATTGTAACCTGGGGTTACACAAAAAGATTTCAAAATAAATTAGCATATATGATGTCATTTTTCAAAGCCATGATTGAGGCTATTCAACCTTCCACTAATATCCCTTAGGCCTTTCAATTCTGAGTAATAAGTTTCAGACTTGGATTAAGGAAATTTGACCTAGACCTTAAAAATGCAATGATTTGGTAGGAGATAGTCCTTATTTAACTTTCAACATCTTGATCTTAGGTTAGATTCATTCTAAATCATATGCACTAATGTTTTGAGATAGGAATTCAATCCTTTATTTTCAATCTAAAACTATGGTTTGAGAATTATTGATGTTATTGATCCTCAAAATATAACATTTATTTCTTATGGCCTGAGTACCTCGCAAGAAGGAGATTTTAGTCTTTAACCATTTCAATCTTGCTTTAAAGATATCAATGTGATCCTTAACCTGATATTTTATATTGAGATTGATTTCAGGCCCGAGCTTACTTCTAAGGCTCTTGGTCATCTGAGAATTTTGGGCCTTTTCAAGAATTAGGGATTTTTGACAAATGGTTTCCTCTTTTAGGGCTACTCTTACACCATGCTTTGATACCATGTTGGATTTTGAAGAGTCTTACATACTAATAATTTATTTTGATGATTTAATTCTTTTACACATTCTTATCCATGATTTCATCATTAAGCAAATTACATAGAAAACATAAAAAATATAACATTTAAGACAGTAGGATCATAAAGAGACAACCACACAAAAATAACACAAGGATTTACCTTGGGAAAACCCAACAAACGTTTCAATAGATAAATATTCAATTCAATATAGATACACCTAAGTCAATAACTAGTTCAAACCTGGTCCATCCTCCTTGTCAAGTCAATCTACCCATTGAAGTGTCTAATTCGGTTTGTATCAAATTTTTCCTTCTTCCTTCTATAGAAAGAGTCTTTCCACAAAGATTCATTGCTCCAAAAATTCAACCTTCTAGCCTCATATTTTGTTGCATCATAGCATGACACTTTGTTTCCTTGGAAATAACACTTCATTGTCTCAGAGCACTTTGTTGCCTCAAAAATAACACTTCGCTTCCTCAGAATAGGCCCTTCACTAGCCTCATAGAAGACCTTATTCACTAGCTCAGAAGATTCCCTTTTGTTGGCCTCAAACCTCTTTCTCGCTGACCTCAAAGATGACCAAGTTACTTTATTAAGAGAGATGAAATTATTTCTTTATATAGATTTTGTTGAGGTTGAATGGGTGCGAATTTATTGGAGCCTACCTAAACTATTTGGACAGTCGACCTAACCAGGAGAAGGATGACATGGCTAATTTGGAGCCATAAATTTTATTTCAAAAATTCAATCTCTTTTTAAAAGTCCAAAAGGGACATGATTCAAAACTATTTTTATTTTTATTCTAACTTGAAGAACATGCTTACATATACATAAATGACTCAAATACACATTATGAATACCAACCATAGTTACAAAGTTTCAACAAAAAGTAGGTGGAAGAGTTCATGGATAAAGGGTTGATTAAGGAAATTATAATTCCATGTTATATTCCTTCAATATTGGTTCAAAAGAAATATCGAGGAGGACGAATGTGTAGATATTACAGAGTAGTAAACAAAATCATGATAAGGTATATATCACCATTACCTCATATTGATGTTTTGATATATTACTTGAGTGGTGATATGTATTTTTCTAAAATTGATTTGAAGAGTGGGATTCATCAAATTAGAATTAGAGAAAGAGATGAATTGAAGACAACTTTGAAAACCAAGAGTGGATTGTATGAGTGGTTGGTGAAGCCTCTTACACTCACAAATTCTTCTAGTACTTTTATGGGATTGATTAATCAAATTTGAAAGAGTTCAATGGTAAAACTTTGTATAGGTTACCTAGATGATATCTAGGTGCACATCCCCAAGAACATTTGAGACATCTCAAGTTAGTTTTGAGTACATTATAAAAAGAAAAGTTACTAATAAACCTAAAAAAGTGTAATTTTATGAACAAAGAGTTAGTGTATCTAGGTTTTCTAATATTCAAAGATAGATTGAAGATGGATTAGGATAAATTCAAAGCAATAATAAGTTGGTCTATTTCAAGGAATCGCTCCGAGGTAAGAAGTTTCCATGGCTTAGTAAGTTTTTACAAAAAAAATTATCAGAAATTTCATTAGTATTTGTGCTCCAATTGTGGAGACTTTTACCTCAAACAAAAAACCATTTAATTGGAGAGAATAAACTAATAAAAACTTTATATTATTAAAGAAAAATATTATAGAACAACCTATCTTGGATTTAATATATTTTAATAAGTTTTTTCAAGTTGAGACTGATGCTAGTGAGACTGCAATAGGAGTTGTTTAAAGCCAAGAAGAGAGACCAACTGCTTATTTTAGTGAAAAAGTGAATGAAGCAAAATAAAAATACTCCTTATATGATAAAATAGTTATATTCCATTATTCAAGAAATGAAGAGATGTTACCATTACTTAATGCCTAAAGATTTTTTTCTTTATACTAACAATCATACTTTACAATTAATCATTAGTTAACTAAATTTAAATGAAAGGCATGTTAAATGGGCTAAGTTATTGCAAAATTCCACATTTTTAATTAGGCATACAAGTGGTAAATCAAGCAGGGTAGTAGATGCATTTAGTAGAGTTAATTTGATTCAGCGTGAATTCTAACTAAACATTTTAGGAATTTATGGTTTAAAGAAAATGTATAAGGATGATGCAAACTTTAAAGAATATTATGCAGACTTTGAAAACCTACTAGCTAAAAGAAATCCATAGTTGGAATCCATGATATAAGAGGGTTTGTTATCCAAAGATAGTAAATTGTGCATACCAAGATGTTCAATCAAGGAATATTTGATAAAAGAAAAATCATATTGGAGGACTATTATGACATTTTGGATAAGATAAACCTTTGCTCAGTTAATTTGGTTTTATTTTTTACCAGGTATGTAATTTAACGTGAAAATATTTGTTGATAAATGTAGAATATGTTAATATGCTAAATAGAGAAGTTATAATGGAGTTCTATATTAACCATTTTCAATCCCAAATAGGCCCTGGGATTTAGTATGTATTTTGTGTTGGGACTACCAAGAAAATAAAGATGTTATTTTTGGAGAACTCCATGGAAGAAATTAGGAAGTAATATGAGTTTTAGTTCAACATACTACTAACAGACTGATGGGAAAACAAATATGGCAAACAAAAGTTTGGGAAATATTTCAAGAAGTCTAGTAAATAAAAATCCCAAGAAAGGGGATCAATTACTTTCAAAAGCAGAGCTTGCATCTAATGATTCACCTAAGAGAAGCATAGGGATGGGTCATTTTCAAAATTTATATGGAATACATGCAAGAGGGGTATATAAGTTGAGGAATTTAGTAAAAAAATATTTGAAAAGTGCTAATGGTGAGGATTTTGTAGCAATTATACAAGAACTATATGAAAGAGTTAAAAAATAATTATAGGCAAGTAACATCAAGTACAAATAGAGATAAGATATGATAAGGAGATAACTAAACTTTGAAGTTGGTGAATTAACTATGGGGAAACTAAGAAAAGAAATATTTCCTACATGAACATATAACAAGCTAAAACTCAAAATGATTAGACCATGTAAATTAAAAAAAAAAAAAAAAAAATCTTCAAATGCTTATGAAATAGAACTCCCAAGTAACATTGGCATTTCTCCAATATTTAATGTTGTTGATTTGTGTCCTTTCAATGAGGAAAAATATGTTTTAGTAGATGTACTTGTTAGTGATAAAAATTAGATCGCTAGATGGGCAAAGCAATTGCTTAAAATAGTTCAAAATGAGATTGAAGTAGTACGGGATCAAAAGGTGGTAAAAAGAACAAGGGGTAAAGAGTATTTTTAGTAGTTAGTTAAGTGGAAGGATCATAAATTAGAGGATGGTGCTTTGATGATAGTAATAGGAATTTCCAAGTATGGTACTATTATTGAATAACTCATGAACAATTCTTTTCTTCCTTGAGAGTTTGATGCAGGAGGATCTTGTTGGCATTATGTTTCTGGTATGGCTATATGTTACAAATGTTGTACTTGATGGCAACTCCCGTGGCAAGGCCCTCATTTTGTTGAAAATAAAGAAGTACGCAGGAAATCAGATCATAAGGTGCGTACCCGCAGGTACACCATGCAGGGACCGCATCCAGATACGCAGGCCAGCCGTTCAAGAGGTGCGTCCCCCCAGTGCACACATTTCAAGGCAGAGAAAAGCACACGTGGGGTTTCTTATGTTTTACTCTTGGTATTTAGCCGACGGTTTTGGGTTATTATGGTGTCGGCTCATGGTATTGTTCCATGATTTTAGGAGGAGCTTGCCTATATAAAGCAAAGGAGATCACTTGGCTAAGCATCTTTTGCAATTGAATATCTTTAGATCTGAAATATTGGGTTATGGTCTAAAAAGCTTGATCTAAATGAAAGGGAAGTTGAAGGCGAATCTGTGAAGGGTGATCTCTCGAGCGCATGATCAGATCTGAGCAACTATGCCACTCTGGTGGACTGCCTATTCGGCCCTAATCAGAAGGACGCAGGTGTTTAACAAAAGAGCTGCGTGGGTACGCAGTGCAGAAACAGGAGATCTGCGTCGGTACGCAGAGCAGAAGAAGGATACCTGTGTCGGTACGCAGAACAGAAGAAGAAGAGCTGTGTGGGTACGCAGAGCGACTAAGGTTCAGGTGCGTCCGCATAGTAAAAGTACGCGGCGCGATAATGTCTTTGGGTGCGTCCCTGCAGTAACAGTACGCGGCGCGATAGTATCTTTGGGTGCGTCCCTGCAGTAACAGTACGCAGCGCAGTTCAAGGAATAGTGCGTGGGCACGCAGTGCGGCAGAAGGATCTCTGCGGGTAGACGCAGGAAAGCAGAAGGTGAACTGCGTAGCGACGCAGGCCACAGAAGGGAAAACTGCGTACCTGTCTTAAAAAGTTTTGTTGATTGAATTTTTCTATTTATAAGGTGTTCTGGGTTAGTTCTGTTATTGCTGATCTGATATCTGTAGTGAACTGTAACTTTCATGTACTTGATGTTCAATTGATGCTTTATGAAAAGAAGTAGGGGGTTGTAGCTCCCTTCCAGGAGAGACTGGAAAACGAGAGAGAGAGAGTTGTAGCTCTCTGCAGGTTGCAGCCTGCGTACTGGTAAAGGACTGCACCAGTACAAAACCATTGTAAAAAAAGTTTCTAAGTTGAAAGAAGATAGAGACATATTGCAGCAGGTGGTTTTCACCCACATTGGGTTTCCACCTTACATCTTGTGTTCTTTGGTGTGACTATCTGTTTTTCCTTGTTCATGCTCATTATTTTATGGTATTGACATGCAAAAATAATTCAAAGAACAAATAAGGAAGATTGATTAAAAGAATTAGATAATATTGATTCACCCCCCCTCTCAGTATTATTTCCAACAATTGGTATCAGAGCAGGTCCTTCAGAGAAGCTTGATCGCTTGAAGGTAGATCGTTCATCATGAGCAACTACGAGAGAGAAGCATCAATCAGGCCACCGGTTTTTGATGGGACAAACTTCAGTTATTGGAAGGTAAGAGTTACTGCCTATCTTCAATCTCTTGGTACAGAAGTTTGGGACATCGTAGAGATAGGCTATGCTTTTCCTTCAGCTACTCCTACAGATACAGCGGAGAAAAAGAAGTATGAAACAAATGCGAAAGCAGTCAGTACTCTATTAGGATGTATATCTCAATCAGAATTCATGAAGGTAATGCACTATAAATCCGCAAAAGAGATATGGGACAAAATTGTCACGAGCTATGAAGGAGATGAACAGGTAAAGCGTGCTAAACTTCAAACTCTCAGAATTCAGTATGAGACTCTCAAAATGTATAATGATGAAAGTGTGGCTAACTATTTTCTTCGGGTAGATGAGGTTGTTAATTGTATGAAAAATTTGGGTGAAGAAATAAAAGAGGCTATTGCGGTTGAAAAGGTTCTAAGATCATTGTCCCCCAAGTTTGAATCTAAAGTATCTGCAATAGAAGAAAAGGAAAATCTACGAATTCTTACTATGTCTCAGCTACATGGAATTCTAACTGCTTATGAAATGAGAAAGGGAGGTCCATCAGATAGAAGAGAAGCTGCTTTCAAGGCATCAGGTAAAGGAGATTATTATGAAGCAAGCCACGTCCCAGAAGAAGAGGAAGAAGAATCAAATTTTGTCAGAAATCTTCAAAGGGGTTCTGGAAGGTTCAGAGGTAAGTTACCTTTTAAATGCTTTGCTTGTGGAAGAGTAGGTCATTATGCTGCAAAATGTCCTTATAAGGATAAAGGAAAGGAACCTGCTAGATGGAACAAGAAACAGAACGCAAATAAGAAAAGCTACTACACTCATGAAGATAGTGATGGTCTATCAAACAATGATGAAGATGAACAAGGTAATGAATATAAGTTGTTAATGGCATTTGAAGATGATGATTATATGGATGCTGTAGATGTGGATAACCTTTATGATGAAATTACTAGACTCAAGAGATGTATAGAAGAAAAGAACATGATCATTGATACTCTACAATTTCAAATTGATGAAAAGGAAAAACATCTTGAAAAATTAGAAGGTGAAATTGTTGGTCTTAGAAAAGAGATTGAGAAAACAAAAGCTATTAATCTCAAGTTTGTCAAAGGATCTGAAACTTTGGATGAGATTATCAATGTGCAGCGGTCTCCTCTAAACAAGACAGGTCTGGGCTATAATGGAGAAACTTCTCAAGCATCCACCTCAAAAAGTTATCTTGATGCAGCAAGAAGAAATGAGCAAAAGTACAAAGAAGATCAACAGGTAAAGCAAGAAAAAATTACAAACAGAAACTATCAAGGGCAATCCATCTTAAGGGTGAACAAAAGCTACAACCAGCCACAGGTAAAATCTTCTCAATTTGGTTCAAGAATAGATGAAAATAGAAACTACAATCAGTTGGCTGGTAGATTCAATAACCGCAGAAGTTTCTTCAATGGATAATGTTTTTCTTGCCATAACTTTGGTCACAAAGCAGCTCAATGTGTTGCATATAAAACGATCATGACTAGGGAAGCTCAAAAGCAAAGAAGTATGACAGGGATTACAAAAAGGACCTATAACAACTTTTCGGTTCTTGAAAATGAAGTTGAATGTTCTATTTGCAATAACTTTGGTCATGAAGACTCTGAATGCAGGAGCAGGTTTCAGCAGAAAAAGGAACAAGCCTCAAGCACCAAAACATGGAGAATAAAGGAACCTCAAATAGAAAGATGTGGGATAGCATTTTATGCAGAGGGACAGGAAAATCTATGGTATATTGACAGTGGATGTTCGAAGCATATGACAGGTGATAAAGAAAAACTCGAGTCTTATTCTGCTCTAGAAAAGGGAAAGAAAGTCTCTTTTGGAAATGATACTCCTGCAACTATAAAAGGAAAGGGCATTGCTCAGTTAAAAGAAAAGGTCAAGGCTGGAAATGTTTTGTATGTTGATGGATTGAAGCATAATCTTCTAAGTGTCAGCCAGATGTGTGATCAAAGAACCGAGGTTATATTCAGATCAAATGGATGTCTTGTTCGTGATCTTGATATAGGTAAAACAGTGATCAAAGGCAAAAGAACTCCAAATAATCTGTACATATTTGAAGAAGGACAACAACAATGCTATCTGAGCAAGGATGATGAGCACTGGTTATGGCATCGGAGGTTGGGGCATCTAAGCTTTTCACAAATAAGGAAAGCATGCAAATATCAGGCAGTTCGTGATCTTCCAGATATCAAAATTCATGACAACACCATATGCAAATCATGTCAGTTTGGAAAACAAACCAGAACTAACATTCCAGAGAAGGAAGGATCAGCTAGCATGCCTCTTGAGCTAGTTCATACAGATACATGCGGTCCATTTAGGAAAAGAACACCTAGAGGAGAAGAATACTTGATATTATTCATTGACGATTTCTCCAGGTTTGTCTGGCTAGGACTTATGAAGCACAAAGATGAAGCATTCGAAAAATTCAAATCCTTCAAAGCCTTGGTTGAAAATGAATCAGGTCACAAAATTAAGTGCCTCAGATCCGACAGAGGTGGGGAGTTTACCTCAAATGAATTTTTCGATTTCTGTGAAGAACATGGGATAAGAAGAGAATTCTCTACAGCTAGAACTCCTCAGCAAAATGGAGTTGTGGAAAGAATGAACAGAACAGTCCAACAAATGGCTCGTGCTATGCTTGATGAATCAGGAACTCCCGCAACTTTCTGGGGTGAAGCTGCACATGCTGCGGTTGTTATTCTCAACAAAACAAATGTCCGGGTGAACAGCACTCAAACTCCTCATGAGCTCTGGAGTGGTAAGACTCCTTCGGTAAAGCACTTCAAAATCTTTGGGAGAAAATGCTATATCAAGAATACTGATGAGCAGCTTGGCAAAATTGAACCAAGAGCAGATGAAGGCATTCTTCTTAGTTACTCTCCACATAGCAAAGCATACAAATG
Source organism: Pinus tabuliformis (assembly GCA_031772625.1). Classification (NCBI taxonomy): domain Eukaryota; kingdom Viridiplantae; phylum Streptophyta; class Pinopsida; order Pinales; family Pinaceae; genus Pinus; species Pinus tabuliformis. Next base: position 696,986,169 of record CM062820.1, read on the forward strand.
CTACAATAAAAGACTTGGCAGAATTGTTGACAGCATTGATGTAGTGGTTGATGAGAAGGGATATATTCCTAGGCAAGTACATCATGAAGAAGAAGATGAAGGCTACCCCCAACAACAGAATAATGAAGAAGAAGAACCTCAAGAAGAACCTCAAGAAGAACCAGAAGAGCAAACAAGAATAGAAGAAAAGACTCCATCCAGATATGTTCAGAAGAATCATCCAGAATCTCAGATTATGGGGCAGAAAGAAGCAGGTGTACAAACAAGAAGAACAGTCGCAGAAGCTTCAAGCTATTTGGCATTACTCTCCTCTACTGAACCACAAAATGTGAAAGAAGCATGCAAAGATGAATGTTGGGTGAAAGCAATGGATGAAGAACTTGAGCAAATCGAAAAGAACAACACTTGGGAGCTGGTTCCTAGACCAAAGGATAAGAATGTTATCGGAACAAAATGGGTCTTCAAAAACAAATTGAATGAAAATGGAGAAGTAATTAGAAACAAAGCCAGATTTGTTTGTAAAGGGTATGCGCAACAAGAAGGAATAGACTTTGAAGAAACCTTCGCTCCTGTTGCAAGACTTGAGGCCATCCGAATTTTCCTTGCTCTCTCAAGTTTTCAAAACTTCAAAGTATTTCAAATGGACGTGAAATCAGCCTTTCTGAATGGAGACCTGGAAGAAGAAGTATACATTGAACAGCCAGATGGGTTCATTCTTGGAAATGATCCAAAACTTGTATGCAGATTGAAAAAGGCTCTCTATGGTCTCAAACAAGCTCCAAGGGCTTGGTACTACCATTTGGACAAATATCTTCATCAACAAGGTTTTTCAAAAGGATCAGCCGATAGCAATCTTTATATAAAAGTTGAAAATGAAAAATTGCTAATACTTGTTGTGTACGTAGACGACATTATTTTTGGGAGCAATGAAGAAGCTATGAGTCAAAGCTTTGCCTCGGTCATGCAGAAAGAATTTGAAATGTCTTTGTTAGGAGAACTGACATATTTCCTTGGTTTGCAAATCCAACAAAAAGAAGGAGGAATCTTTTTATCTCAAACCAAGTATCTCAAACAGATTTTGAAGAAATATGGTATGGAAGATGCAAAACCAGTATGTACACCCATGGTCACAGGATGTAGCCTCAGTGCAAATGATGAATCTGCAGCAGTACATCAACCAACCTACAGATCTATGATTGGAAGTTTACTTTATTTGACAGGTACCCGACCGGACATCATGCATGCAGTTGGAATAGTTGGAAGATTTTAGGCAAATCCGAAGGAGACTCATCTTCAGGCAGTGAAGAGAATTTTCAAATATCTTCAAGGGACTCAAAATTATGGCTTATGGTATCCTAGAGATACAGATCTTACACTTCATGCTTATACAGATGCATATTGGGCCGGAAGCATGGATGACAGGAAAAGCACAAGTGGTGGTGCATTCTTTATGGGTTCCAGACTGGTATCTTGGTTCAGCAAGAAACAGAGTTCGACTGCCTTGTCTACAGCTGAAGCGGAATATGTTGCTGCTGCATCTTGTTGCACTCAACTTCTTTGGATGATGCAGACTTTGCAAGATTTTCAAATCACTTGTACACCACCTATCCCCATCTTATGTGATAACACAAGTGCAATCAGCATTTCAAAGAATCCGGTTATGCATTCAAAAACCAAGCACATACCAATCAAGTACCATTTTCTCCGGGAGCAAGTACTTGAACAGAAGGTCAAGTTGGAGTATGTTCCTTCTAAGGAACAAGTTGCTGATATTCTCACCAAACCATTGCCCAGGGACACTTTTGAATACCTCAGGTAAAAGCTGGGGGTTGTTGATGCATCATCTTATTGTTAAACCTTTTCTGATTGATGGTACAAGTTCAGGGGGAGCATATAATGCATTGTTGGCATTATGGAGGATGGTCAGAAGGAGATCTTGGAAATAGCTGCAATATGTCTCTATCTCTTTCATGGTGGATTATGGTTCTTTGTTGCAGATCTGGTTCATATTCAGGGGGAGCATGTCCTTAGGGGGAGCATACCCCTTTGCCCTTGATGTCAAAGGGGGAGAATGAAGCTGAAGAAGTTTGTGAGGTTGCCATCAAGTCCAAAGGGGGAGATTGTTGGCATTATGTTTCTGGTATGGCTATATGTTACAAATGTTGTACTTGATGGCAACTCCCGTGGCAAGGCCCTCATTTTGTTGAAAATAAAGAAGTACGCAGGAAATCAGATCATAAGGTGCGTACCCGCAGGTACACCATGCAGGGACCGCGTCCAGATACGCAGGCCAGCCGTTCAGGAGGTGCGTCCCCCCAGTGCACACATTTCAAGGCAGAGAAAAGCACACGTGGGGTTTCTTATGTTTTACTCTTGGTATTTAGCCGACGGTTTTGGGTTATTATGGTGTCGGCTCGTGGTATTGTTCCATGATTTTAGGAGGAGCTTGCCTATATAAAGCAAAGGAGATCACTTGGCTAAGCATCTTTTGCAATTGAATATCTTTAGATCTGAAATATTGGGTTATGGTCTAAAAAGCTTGATCTAAATGAAAGGGAAGTTGAAGGCGAATCTGTGAAGGGTGATCTCTCGAGCGCATGATCAGATCTGAGCAACTGTGCCACTCTAGTGGACTGCCTATTCGGCCCTAATCAGAAGGACGCAGGTGTTTAACAAAAGAGCTGCGTGGGTACGCAGTGCAGAAACAGGAGATCTGCGTCGGGACGTAGTGCAGAAACAGGAGATCTGCGTCGGTACGCAGAGCAGAAGAAGGATACCTGCGTTGGTACGCAGAACAGAAGAAGAAGAGATGCGTGGGTACGCAGAGTGACTAAGGTTCAGGTGCGTCCACATAGTAAAAGTACGCGGCGCGATAATGTCTTTGGGTGCGTCCCTGCAGTAACAGTACGCGGCGCGATAGTATCTTTGGGTGCGTCCCTGCAGTAACAGTACGCAGCGCAGTTCAAGGAACAGTGCGTGGGCACGCAGTGCGGCAGAAGGATCTCTGCGGGTAGACGCAGGAAAGCAGAAGGTGAACTGCGTAGCGACGCAGGCCACAAAAGGGAAAACTGCGTACCTGTCTTAAAAAGTTCTGTTGATTGAATTTTTCTGTTGATAAGGTGTTCTGGGTTAGTTCTGTTATTGCTGATCTGATATCTGTAGTGAACTGTAACTTTCATGTACTTGATGTTCAATTGATGCTTTATGAAAAGAAGTAGGGGGTTGTAGCTCCCTTCCAGGAGAGACTGGAAAACGAGAGAGAGAGAGTTGTAGCTCTCTGCAGGTTGCAGCCTGCGTACTGGTAAAGGACTGCACTAGTACAAAACCATTGTAAAAAAAGTTTCTAAGTTGAAAGAAGATAGAGACATATTGCAGCAGGTGGTTTTCACCCACATTGGGTTTCCACCTTACATCTTGTGTTCTTTGGTGTGACTATCTGTTTTTCCTTGTTCATGCTCATTATTTTATGGTATTGACATGCAAAAATAATTCAAAGAACAAATAAGGAAGATTGATTAAAAGAATTAGATAATATTGATTCACCCCCCCTCTCAGTATTATTTCCAACAGATCTTATAAGTCAAATTCATGATTGACCTTCATAAGTCAAAAGGTTTACTAAAGGAAGTTAGTTTCCTTAAAAGTTCATCTAAACTATAACGTTTATGATTTTGTAAGTTGTAATATTTCTATAATTTATCTAGATAGTTAGGAGGTTTGATGAGTGTCATTCAATACGCCATGTAATAGAAAAAATTATTAAATTACAAAAACTGTTAGGTAAGTTAGGGATGAGATAAAGTTTGATTTTTGTTTGGGAGAGTTTTTATATATGTAATGGGGAGTTTAGTGTATTTATATAGGACATTGTGTGTAATATATGATAGTGTGTGTAGATGTCTAAAGTGAGACCAAGAGGATGACAATGCAACTCCCCTTGCAAGTTTGTGATAATCCAGTCCTAGTTTCAATTACTGAATAAATTCAAGAGTTTTGTGTATATTCTTGTTGATTGATTGAATGATGCCCTTATGTATGTAAATTCTATATTATTTTTAATAATATAGTTAGAAAAAAAATTATTCCATACCCAAAAGAAATACTCGAATGATTGTATTAACCAATTGAGGTTCTAGTGAATAGTTATAAGGTTTGGTTTCATCCCAAAGTTTAATATACTAGAGAAAAGGTAGAGCACATGTAAACCACATTTCCCCCAAGGTTTTAAAATCAATCATTGTCAATTAATAGGGGAGTTTTGCCAAGAAAATATCCATGAATATATGTCTGCCTACCAGGACTTTTATAAAAATTGCATTTCCATTCCTTTTCGTGTTCCAATGTTGTCACTTAACATGGGTGGTTAACAAAAATATTTCTTTCAAGAGAAGTCTATCACCCTAGAACACACACACACACACACACACATATATATATATAACACGTATTCCAATTGGTTGACTATCAATTGGCATTAAGTAACAAAGATTTGCCTATCAATTGTTTTCCATCTCCCAAAGACATAACTAAAGTTGTAATTTATCAAAATGTTGGCATTCTAATATTCTAGTAAGTTCTTAGTTATAGAGCTTAGTTATATGTGTTATTTTTTGGCTTCAGGTTTAAGTATTTGGTGTTATTGTGGATTAATACATTTGATAATGTGGAGTATAGTTTAGCACCTTATAAACCATATAATTGAATATAGATCTGACAAATGAACTCTGAGAATTGTCAGAGTGAGTATTGGTCCAAATTTGTGATCACTTATGCTTTGTCTAGAAATAAATACCATGCTTCAGAAAAGGTTGCCTTTCATTTCCATGGGATCCCTTTATAACTAATACCATGATTGAGTAAGGGTCAACTGGCTCTTCTTCAATATCTCTTATGATAAGAATACTATTCTTGAGGAAGTTTCAGTCATCTCTTACCTATGCTACCTATCTATGAAAATATTATGCATGAGGAAATGCTAGTTCACCCTTGCCTATTCTATTAATACTACGCTTGAGGAAGGGTCAGTCAACCCTTGGTTGGGATGCCACTCAATGTGAATACTAAGGTTGAGGAATGGTGGATTGACACTTCCCATGGACCTAATGGATGACAATAATAAATATTATTATTTAGGAAGGGTCAACTATCCCTTCCTCATGCCCCACCTTGATGAGAACACTATGTCAGAGGAAGATTCAATAAAACATTTAACTTCCTTCCTTAGTTGATAATATATGATTGAGGAATAATTGGCTAACTCTTTCGATGGATCCCAAGGATGTGAATACAATCCTTGAGGAAGGATTATCCAAATGCTCCCCATGCTCCAATTAAACATATAAATTATGCTCAAGGAAGCGTTAGATGACCCTTGTTTGGACTCCCTTCATTGTAAATACTAAACTTGAGGAAGTGTCAACTAACCCTTCCCAAATCTCTAACAAATGAATTCTTGAGGAAGAGTCATCCATCCTTTCCTTATGATCCCCTTCAATGGCGATACTATTATAAAGGAAGGATTGGCCCATTTGTCCCCATTACACTTTCACTATTATGTCCATTATATCACCTCCATTTCACCTCCATTTCACTCCTATGTCACCACATTCATCCCACTTTCATTATCATTGGGCCACATTTATGTTTTTCCAAACTTTATTAATTCTAAGCCTTTTAGGTGAATTTGTGGTTAAAAATTAGAAAATAATGTGCATTTGCTTATACCTAACAAGTGGGTTGAGATTGTTGACATGTGTAGGTCAAAAGGAGGCTTCTAGAAGACCCTTATGTGGCACTCTAAGGCCAAATTCGAATTTGAGTGGAGAGAATCATGGGATCATGAGGATATGTGTCACATCTCCTAATTGTATTGAAACTCTAAGAAGACATGTGTCTTATCAGTTCCTATTTTGATTAGGACTCTAGAGGTAGAGGGAGAGATTCATGGACTCTCATTAATGAGATGGCTTCTCATCTTTTTGTATAAATAGGAGATCTCTCTCCTTCATTTGTTAGTATTAGCTTGTTAGTTCTTAAGCTTGTTAGCTTGTGAGATGGCTTTGGAAAGCTTTGGAGAACTTTGTTGTACTTTGTAATTTTGAAGAATTTGAATAAAGCTTTGATGTTCTCAACATGGAAGGAGATGTGAAGTAGATGTTATGGAGCACATTAGAATGTAAGGTAGAGTAGATTTTATTTTGTAATTTTTCTTTGATTTCATTATGTCATTTGATTGCTTTCAAGTTTGATAGATTAGATTTTTCATTCATGCAATTTTAATTCATGTAAGTATGTTCAACTGGTTGATTGTAGATTAGTTTTTCTTTACATGTTTTTGCATCAAATAGTGACATGAGATTTACCTCTCTGCTGACTTTATTTTTTTAGATTTTTAATTTCAGTTATGCTTTGATTTTAGTCTTATTTATTTTCTTTGTTAGTTAGTTTAGATATCAACTTCCTCATGTCATTGATGTTATCTCCGAAAGCCATAGCTTAGACTACCTGGCGAGGTAGCGAACTATGAATGATGTGATTTGATTTTAGTTTTACTTTTCTGCAATTAGATATCAACTTGCTCATATCATTGACGTTATCTCTGAAAGCCATAGCTTAGACTACCTGGCGAGGTAGCAGACTATGAATGATGTGATTTGATTTTAGTTTTACTTTTCTGCAATTAGATATCAACTTGCTCATATCATTGACGTTATCTCCGAAAGCCATAGCTTAGACTACCTGGCGAGGTATCGGACTATGAATGATGTGATTTGATTTTAGTTTTACTTTTCTGCAATTACATATCAACTTTCTCATATCATTGACGTTATCTCCGAAAGCCATAGCTTAGACTACCTGGCCAGGTATCGGACTATGAATGATGTGATTTAATTTTAGTTTTACTTTTCTGCAATTAGATATCAACTTGCTCATATCATTGACATTATCTTCGAAATCCATAGCTTAGACTACCTGGCGAGGTATCGGACTATGAATGATGTGATTTGATTTTACTTTTATTACTTTGGAGTTTTTGTTTTTTTTGAGTGCAATAGCTTAACTTTTATTTCTGTATTTAGATAAGCAACAGAGACATTGATTTCATGATCAGTATTTCATCTTTTGTTTGATTTAAGTAGCTGCATATTTACACTTTTTTTCAAGTACTGATTTGATCAATAGCATGTTTTGAGATCTTTTGAAGTGCTAAGTTTTGGAAGTTACCATTAGGGACATAAACCTTGTCTTGAAATCTCTATCCATACTTGACCTTTAAAAGTATTCTTAAGACCTTAGAATAGGATTTCCATTTGCATTAAACACTTTAGGAAAGAACAAAACCCCAAAAACAACATAAACTATAAAACAACGAAGTAAGAAAAAGGTTAACTAAGCACATATGGTGCACCACACTTCATCATTTTACGATACCCGAATTGATAATTTATGTAGAGCAATTTAAGACGTTAAATTTACTAGACACATACAATGAAAATATTGACCTTGAGGTATGGTCATTTAATACTTACCCATGTTGCCCCTCGATGGGAATACTATGCTCGAGGAATGGTTGGCTAAACCTTCCCTATGCTACCCCTATATGTGAATAGTATTCTTGAGGAGGGGATTGTTGACCCATCCTTAGAATCCCCTTGGTGTGAATACTAAGATTGTATAAGTGTAAATTGAACCTTCCCATGAATACAACAAACTATGATTGAGGTAGGGAAACCAAGCCTTCCCCGCACTCCCTTTTGATAAGAAGTGAGAGTGTTGTGATGTTGAAGGTTTGGTTGACCATTCCTTATGCCCCCTAGATAAGAATACTATGCATGGGGAAGGGTCATCTAAACTTTTAAATGACTTCTAGTTAAGATAATATTGTGCTATAGAAAGGGATAATCAAGACTTCTTTATTATTCCCCCATATGTGAATACTATGTTGGAGTAAGGGTTCAAAAACCCTTCCTTCAGCTCTCATATATAATAATACTATGCTCTAGGAAGGGTCAACTAAAATTTCATTGAGATCCCTTAAGATGATATTACTAATCTTTAGGAAGGGTCATTTAACACTTAACCCTATTCCCTCTTAATGAAAATACTATGTTAAAGGAAGGGTTAACTAAGTCTTCATCGTGCTTCCCCTTGATAATAATAATATGCTGGAGGAACGTTTGGCTAACATTTCCACGGGCTCCCTATTAATTTTTAGGGCTATATTGTTCTATGTCGAAGATAATTGCATTTATAAACTTTTTCATTATTTAATATTACATTCACCCCAAAACATCATATAAACAATAGAAATTATGTAGAGAGAAAAATATCAACAATGCAATGGAACAATAAACAATGGCAGAATAAAAGCATGCACAAATAGAGACACCATGATTTAGGTTAGAGATTAGGGAAAAATCCTACAAGGGGGAAAACCCAGCCATATTCTTCTTCTATTAGATATTCATCAATTTCTTAGTTGAGATGCAAAGTACAACATCACAAGACATCATTAACAATCACATTAGGCCACCTAGGTCCAATCCAACAACATGCCATACCATACTGCCATAGTTACTATCATATAAAAAACACTCTACCATGCATCAAAGTGTCATCGCCATCAAGGTCACTGTCACTGCCATTCATCATATCAATTTTTATGTAACAAGGGAATTATCACTATCAAGATCATATTGTCACTATCATATCCATATGTCGCTATCATACACGGTTACTACCATATAGATCATTGTCATCCCTCCAAGTCATAGTCATATATATATCTTACATGAAATACTTCCATTATTGTTTAAATCTAGAGAAACATCATAGAGACATTAGATATATCACTACTATACTGTCATAAAGGAATTGCCATACTTTGTAGAAAAAAATCACTGAACAAGGATGTTGCCTTTCCTACTAACACTTTCATATACATCACTTGATATAAGGGCACTTTCATATAGCAAAGATCATTGTTATATAGGTTGTTGTTATATAGGATAATGTCACATCTCTGTAATACATAACTGAAGATAGCTCCCCAATCTATGGCTTTACAAACATCCAATAATAACTCTCCAATTCATCGTACAAAGACTGTTGTCACACTACTTGTACATGTAGGTTTTAACCCCATACATAAATTACCTGCATACAAATTCTAAAGCACAGAAAATAAACAATGCAAGAGCATAACACATAAAACACATATACACAGAGATTTTCCCTGGATCCAAAAATCGGGACTACCAGCTTGATTTTTCATTATGTTCCTTTGAATGTTATAATACATATTTATACATGCCGAAGCATCCAATACCATGGACCGAAAACCATCGCGTCCAAAAAACATGTACGAAAATCATGCACAAAACCATAGGTGGGTTTGCCCAAACTAACATAGGGTCCAAAACCCCCTGTGACACCCCCCGCTACACAATCGGTGCAACGAAGGGGGGCTCCACCCCCCCTCTAACCCCCCGATTAACTACGTGGGCTAGTCGTGGAAAGAATATAACACAACCCAAAATTCTCCCACTTGTTGTTTTCTTTTCACAGGGGGCCACAAGAGAGCTTAGTCATTTTCCAGCCCTGAAACATATCTCTCTACACCAAGAGAACTTCTCAGAGCTCACAGATTTTTTCAATGCATCTGCTTTACTAGCAACACCTTTTTGTTTTCTATCATATCCCTCACAAATTGATATTGAACATCAATGTGCTTTGTCTTTGAATGATATGTGGGGTTCTTTGCCAAGAAAATTGTACTTTGGCTGTCACAGTCTATCCTTATAGCTCCTTGTACTAACCCCATACTTGAACACAATCTCTGCAACCAAACTGTTTCCTTGCTTGCATGAGTGGTTGCCACGTATTCTACCTCTGTAGTTGATAGTGCCACTATATATTGTTTCTTACTCATCCAACTGACTGCACCTCCAAATAGGTTAAACACATACCCACTTGTAGATATTCTCTGATCCAGATCTCCAGCCCAGTCTACATCAACAAAGCCACGAATATCCAACATTCTGTCCAATCCTGGTCTTCCTTGGTAGCACAAACCATAATCACTAGTGCCACACAAATACCTGAAAACCCGCTTCACTGTTGTCCAATGCTCCTTCCCTGGTTTTGACATAAACCTGCTCAATACTCCCACTACATGTGTAATGTATGGTCTAGTACAGACCATTTCATACATCAACCGACTACACTTGCATATGGAACACGGGACATGTCCTCTTCCTCTTCTTGTGTCTTGGGACACTGTTCAGCAGATAACCTCACACCTATAGGAATAGGAACCTTCACCGATTTACTATCCTGCATATTAAACCTCTGCAGTATTGTCTCGGCATACTTCCTCTGGTTTAACCAAAGATTCCTCTTTGCCCGATCTCTTTTAATTTCCATGCCCAAAAGTTTGCAGCACCAAGATCTTTCATGTCGAATTTGGAGGACAATTGGGTATTCAAATCTTGGATAATGTCATTGTCATTTCCAACCAGAAACATATCATCCACATACAAGACCAGATAAATAACACTGTCACCAATTAATTTAAAATACACACAGTGATCTACTTTGCTTCTAGTGAAGCCAAGTCCCCGTATAAATGTATCAAATTTCTGATACCACATCCTTGGTGATTGTTTTAACCCATATAGAGACTTCTTTAACTTGCATACCAGTTCTTTCTTACCCTTCACCGCAAAGCCTTCAGGTTGCTTCATGTATATTTCCTCTTCCAGATCCCCGTGAAGAAATGTTGTCTTCACATCCATCTGTTCTACCTCAAAATCAAAAGCAGCAACAACAGATAAAAGTAATCTGATAGAAGTTACCTTGGCAATAGGAGAAAAAATATCACCAAAATCAATTCCCAACACTTGGGAATAAACTTTTGCTACCAACCGAGCTTTGTATTTCTCCACCTTTCCTTCTGCATTTGTCTTCTTCTTGAACACCCATTTGCTACCAATGCGTTTCCTTCCAGTCAGAAACTCCACCAGATCCCAAGCCTCATTTTTGTGCAAAGATGCCATTTCATCAACCATGGCCTCTTTCCAGAGTTTGCCATCCTCTAAATCTATTGTTTCCTTCATAGTTCCGGGATCATTGTCAGTTAATAGATAAATAAAAATTTGAACAGAAAGCAGATGGACTATACCTTTCTGGCTGCCTTCTTTCTCGAACTGATCTTCTCACACCCGAAGTTTGTGGCTCTTCATCTTCTAATTCCTCCTTTGTTGTAGAGTCTAATTCTTCCTCCTTAAGCTCAAACTCTATCTTCTCAGGTTCCTTTGGTTGGACTTCATGTTTAATAACATCTTTTACCTCTCTAAACACCACATCTTGGTTGTACACAACCTTCTGCGTGACTGGGTTCCAAAGCTTATAACCCTTTAAACCATCCTTATACCCAATAAAGATGCACTTTTCAGATTTACTATCCAACTTGGTCCATTTCTCCTTTGGAACATGTACATATGCATCGCATCCGAATACTCTCAGATGTGAAAGAGAGGGTTTCTTACCAGCCCATACCTCTTGTGGAGTCTTATCCTCCAGCGATGATGAAGGTGACCTATTGACCAGGTAACATGTAGTATCCACCGCCTCTGCCCAGAATTCCTATCCTAACCCAGCACCACTAAGCATGCTTCTTGCCCTTTCCATCAACGTCTTATTCATTCTTTCTGCAACTCCATTTTGTTGAGGTGTATATGGAGTAGTCTTCTATCGTGCTATACCACACTTCTTACAAAATTCTTCAAATTCCTTGCTTCAAAACTCTCCACCATTTACTGTCCTCAGCACCTTTATCTTCTTCTCTGTCTGATTTTCCACAAGAGCCTTAAATTCTTTAAACATGTCAAAGGCTTTAGATTTCTTCTTAAGGAAATATATCCATGTATTGCTTGAGAAGTCATCTATAAATGATACATAGTACACAGACTTACCCAGTGATGGAACCTTCACAGGTCCAAACACATCACTGTGCACAAGTTCTAATATCTATTTCACCCTCTTACTACTAGAGGGGAAATTCACCCAATTCTACTTCCCATATACACAATTTTCACAGAAATAAAAATCCAGAGAGCTATTACTCATACCTTCTACCATACCTTTACCATGAAGTATTCGAAGGCCCCTCTCTCCAATATGTCCAAGCCTTTGATGCCACAACATGCTCTTCTCTCCAGAGACCACTAGATTTTCTGCTCCACTTTCAGGAACCACAGAACTGTTGCACCCATCAATAACAATGCTACCTTGCAGCTTGTACATAGTTCCAATTCGAACTTCCCACATCAATACTAGTGCTCCCCGAACCATTTTGCAAGTATCCTTCTCGAACACTATTTTTACACCTGCATCATCCAACTTGCTTACATAAATCAGATTTCTGGCCAATGTAGGAATATGCAGAACACCCGGAAGTGTTCTAACCCTTCCACCTTGCAACTTCAACTTTACTTTTCCGTGACCAATGATTCTAGCCTTTCTATCATCCCCTAAGAAGACATCACCACCATTGTATTTCTCATACTAGCAGAACCACTCTCTATGTGGAGTGAAGTGAAAGGATGCACCTGAGTCAATCAACCATGCCTCATGATCTACATGTGTACTTGAAGAAGCCAAGTACACATCCCCACCTTCATCTAAGGTGGTTTTCACCACTGCAAAAGGAGCATCATCATATCCCTTTCCTTTATCAGGAGCTTTAGATTTACAGTCCCTTTTGTAGTGCCCTTCCTTTCCGCATTTCTAGCACACCACCTTTACAGGTTTTCTTGGAGATTTAGATCTCCCTCTAGATTTATATATCCCACTTGATGACTTATTTTTTGTTTCTGTTCTGGGACCGTCGTCATATAGAGAAGGATCACCATTCTGGCTCTCCATATTTTTCCATCTCATCTCCTCCGTCAGCAAGGATGAGACTATTTCATCAAACTGCAAGGCAGTTGCATTGCTACCTATTACAATAACCAGACTATCCCATGAATCTGGTAGAGAACACAACAAACTGATGCAGTTATCTTCATCTGAAATTTTAATATCAACAGATGCTAACTGACTTACCACAGTATTAAATGCATTTAGATGCTCTATCACCGAGTCTCCATCTTTCATCCTCAGGTTATATATCTTTTTCCGAAAGAACAGTTTATTCACCAGAGACTTAGATTGGTAAAAAGTCCCTAACTTGTCCCACAAAGCCTTCGCCATAGCTTCCGTTGATACATTCAGCAATACCGAATCTGAGACACACAATCATATTGTGGTCTTTGCCTTCCGATCCAACTTCTTCCATTCTTCATCAAACACTCTCGTTGGTTTAGTACCCGGATCTACCGTGATCCACTGATCTTTATCCACCAATAGATCCTCCATCTTGAGTTTCCACAACTCAAAACTCTGACCATTAAATTTTTCGATCTCTGTCTTTCCACTGCTCGTCATCTTCTTTCACCACCAAAATCGATCTCGCAAATCTCCCACTGAACAGGGTCTACCACAGGCCCGAGCAAAACCCCTCAGCAACAAAGGTGTCCCCTTGAAGCCAAAACTGCTCCAATACCAAATGTAGATTTTAACCCCGTACAAAAAATTACCTGCATACGAATTCAAAAACATAGAAAATAAACAATGCGAGAGCATAACACATATACACAGAGATTTCCCCTGGATCCCAAAACTGGGACTACCAGCTTGATTTTTCATTATGTTCCTTTCAATGTTATAATACATATTTATGCATGTCGAAGCATCTAATACCATGGACTGAAAACCATCACGTCAAAAAAACATGTACGAAAATCATGCACAAAACCATAGGTGGGTTTGCCCAACCTAACATAAGGTCCAAAACCAAAATTTTCTGGGGTGTTGCCCCGGACCCCATAAAGTGGGGTTACAGGTACACCTCAAACCCCCTGTGACCACCCCCCCCGCTACACAATCGGCGCAACGAAGGGGGGCTCCACCCCCCCTCTAACGCCCTGGTTAACTATGTGGGCTAGTCGTGGAAAGAATATAACACAACCCGACACTACAATACACCAAAAAATTTCCTACGTCACTTAGTAAAGTCACCAACATAGAGGATTATTCATATACCTTTTGGAGGATGCCACACATGTCTTAAGAAACTCGAATTTTGTACTAATCTTTTGAGGTCTTGGCCCACATGTTAGGTCACACATATTTGCTTCCAATGTAACAATAAATTTCATCAAACACTTCGCTAACTCCTTCTAAATCTAGTGACGAACAATAAGATATTTCTACATTCTTATAGGCTCATATTTGCACTTGATTAGGGCTCAGATCCTGTGTTATGTCCCTGGTGTTGGCATTATGATGTATGCGTTGTACTTGATGGCAACCCACTTGTAGCAGAACAACTCACTTGTATATGGTAACTAGATGAATCTACAGAAGAGATATCAGATGTGACAGAATGCATGACAGTAGTGATGAAATGCAGGGCAGCTTCAAGGAATCAATTCAGAAGGCAACTCACTCAGATGAAAGATCACAGTATAGCAGGTAAACAGTAAAGAATTACAGATCAGTCTTCACAGAATGAAGAAAGAGAGGTATACACAGGTTCACCATTGACCAAGCATAGGTTCACTATATACAAGCCGTGTATACGTACACACGTACTTTCACAGAAAGAAAAGCACGTATACCTTTGAAAACTAAATTTTTAGTCCGAAGTATTTGGTCCATGGTATTTTGATCCATGGTATTGGTCCAAGGGATCTGGTCTGAGGTATTGACCCTAGGTATTTGGTCCAAGGTATTGGTCCTAAGTAGTTTTGGTCCATGGTATTGAGAAAGGCCTAAAACTATCAAAGGAGGAGAAGATCATTAGGCCAATGTGTGCAAGTATCAAATATCTGATGAAGTGTGAAATCTAATATGCAAGTTACTGGCTTATGGTGTTGTGCTTGATCTGAACCAAGGATGAACCTTAGCATTTGATGAAGGATAAGATCTAATGATGTATCAGGATATTAAGGCTTGAAGTGAATTATCTTTATGTGGTTTGATCATGTATCTGAATAACTGGCACATGTTGTAGTCTATAAATATGATGATCTGGGTTTGAATGAAGTTTGGAATAGTTGTAATGTTTAAATAATCAATTACAGATCTGTACGTAGTTTCACTTTAGAAAAGGAGCGTATACACGTTGGTTTTGCATATCAAAACATTGTATACATCATAAATTTGATTTGCAGATCTGTACGGTGGTTCGCTTTGAGGAAAGCACGTATGCATGTAGGTTTGACACATGGAAGTACCGTATACCTTATAGAATATGTTTTAGTTGCTTCTATTTGCTGTTGCAGTGTTCTGGGTTCTGGCTTGGGTTCTGGTTACTGTATTCTGGTGACAACATTCTGAACAATCAAATTGATGGGTTGTCAAAGTGATTGATTGATTCGGTTGTGGTTGGTTCAAAAGGAGATTGGTTGATGCAGATATATTTGATGATTGAATAATGTTGTTGATGGATCCAGTCTGAAAATATATGAAACGTGGTCCCTGGAAGAAAAGAGAAGGTTGTAGCCTTCTATAGGCTGGCACTTACGTACTAGTAAACATATCAGCTAGTACAAGAGCTAGGGGGTTGTAGCTCCCTTCCAGTAGAAGCTGGAGAATGAGAGAAGGTTTTAGCCTTCTGTAGGTAGAAGCCTGCGTACTGGTATAAGACTACACCAGTAAAAAAATTGTAAACAAAATTTTCTTATTATTAAAAGAAGACAGAGACGACAGCGGCAGGTGGTTTTCAACCACATTGGGTTTCCACCTTATATCTCGGTGTTCATGTGTGTTGCTTATTTGTGATGCTTTATTATGCTTTTATTGCACTGTCTAATGAATTCCTGATATACTGGTTAAAGTTCAATACATGATAATTTGGGTAAATCAACATATCTCTGCATATACGCTGGTTGCATTAAGTATAGTTGCGTATACATGCTATTTCACTAAGCTGAAGTAGCGTATACAAATCAGTTTTGAAAATTAAATTATTGATCTCATAATACTGATTCACCCCCCCCCTTAGTATTATTTCCAACAATTAGTATTAGAGCAAGTCCTTCAGAATAAGCTTGATCGCTTGAAGGAAGATTCAACATCATGAGTAATCAAGAAAGCGTGGGATCCATCAGACCGCCAATCTTTGATGGGAGAAACTTTGTTTATTGGAAGGTAAGAACCACAACCTATGTTCAATTGCTTGGAACAAATGTCTGGGAAATCGTGGAAGGAGGACACACATTTCCATCAACAATTCCTACAAATACGGCAGGTAAAAAGCAATATGAAACTAATGCCAAGGCTGTCAATACATTATTGGGAAGTCTGTCAAAATCAGAGTTTTTCAAAGTTATGCAACTCAAATCAGCCAAAGAAATATGGGACAAAATCATTCTAAGCTACGAAGGAGACTCTCAGGTAAAAAGTGCTAAATTGCAAACTCTCATAATTCAATATGAAACTCTCAAGATGCACAATGATGAAAGTATAGCTAGTTAATTCTTAGGTATAGATGAGGTTGTTAATCGCATGAAGAATCTGGGTGAAGAGAGAAAGGAAGTTACCTTAGTTGAAAAGTTTTAAGATCCTTGTCTGCTAAATTTGAATCAAAAGTATCTGCCATAGAAGAAAAGCAGGATCTATAGACTATTACTATGACACAGCTTCACGGAATCTTAACTGCCTTTGAGATGAGAAAAGGAGGTCCATCAGACATGAGAGAAGCCGCATTTAAAGTTTCAGCAAAAGGAAAAGAAGAACTCAATGAATCTAGACATATTTCAGAAGAGGAAGAGGAAGTAAACTTTGTCAAGAAGCTTCAACGGGGTTCCAGAAGATTCAGAGGTAAACTACCTTTCAAATGTTTTTCCTGTGGTAGAGTCGGTCATTATGCTTCCAAATGTCCTCATAAAGATAAAAATGATAAAGGGAAGGAATCTACAAAATGGAATAGAAAACAAAGTGTAAGTAAAAATAGCTAGTATACTCATGAAGATAGCGATGGTTTATCAAATAGTGATGAAGATGAAAATAGTAATGACTATATACTTCTAATGGCTTATGAAGATGATGATTTCTTGGATTCTTTAGATGAAGATGACCTTTATGAAGAAATCTCTAAACTCAAAATCTGTTTAGAAGAAAATAATATGATTATAGTTACCTTGACATACCAACTTGCTGAAAGAGAAAAATACAATGAAAAACTAGAGTGTGAAATTGTGGGTCTAAGAAAAGATCTTGAGGAAACAAAAGCTCTCAATCTTAGATTTGCTAAAGCATCAGAAACCTTAAATGAAATTATCAATGTGCAGCATTCTCCTCTGATAAAGACAGGTCTTGGATATACTGAAGAAGCATCTCAATCACAAAAGCCGTCAACCTCCACTAAAAGCTATCTTGATGCAGCAAAGAGTAGTGGACAATTTGACAATCGTCAGCAAAGGCATAAAGCAGATCACCAGGTAAATCAGGCTCAATTTACTTCAAGGATGAACAGAAGCTACACCCAACCTGAGGTAAATCGTACACAATTTTCTTTAAAGATGAATATCAATAGAAACTACGATCACCAGGTTAGTAGATTCGATAATTGTAGGAACTTCTTTAATGGTCAATGTTTCTCATGTCATAATTTTGGACAAAAAGCTACTCAGTGTGTCGCTTACAAAACCATCATGACTAGAGAAGCATGAAATCAAAGGAATGTGATAAGGATCAAGAAAAGTTCCTATAATAACTTTTCTCTTCTTGAAAATGAAATAGAATGCTCAATCTGTAACAACTTTGGCCATGAAGAATCTAAATGTAGGAGTAAATTTCGGCAAATATCTCAAAAGGAGAAAACTCCATTAAATCCCAAAATATGGAGAAATAAAGAACCACAAACAGAAATATGTGGTATAGCCTTGTATGCAGAAGGACAAGAAAACCAGTGGTACATCGACAGTGGATGCTCAAAACACATGACAGGTGACAAAGAAAAACTACACTCATATAATGCCTTAGAAAAGGAAAAGAGTGTCTCATTTGGAAATGACACTCCTATTGTCATAAAAGGTAAAGGCTCTGTTTTCTTGAAATAAAAATTTAAAGTTGGGAATGTTATGTATGTTGATGGCTTAAAGCATAACCTGTTGAGTGTGAGTCAAATGTGTGATCAAGGAAATGAAGTAGTGTTTCGATCAAATGGATGTGTTGTTCGTGAGCTTGATACAGGAGAAATCGTGATCAAAGGTACAAGAACTCAAAACAACCTATACATACTCAAGGGAGGACAAAAACAATGCTATCTAAGAAAAAATGATGAAAACTGGCTATGGCACAAAATATTGGGACATCTAAGCTTTTCTCAAATAAGAAAAGCATGCAGATTCCAGGTTGTTCGTGATCTTCCAGATATCAACATTCCTGAAAATACTATATGCAAATCATGTCAATTCGGTAAGCAAACCAAATCTCACTTCATTGAAAAGGAAGGGTCAGCTAGTAAACCTCTTGAACTTGTTCATACTGATTTATGTGGACCATCAAGGAAAAAGTCACCTTGTGGAGAAGAATACTTTATATTGTTCATTGATGATTTTTCCAGAATGTGTTGGATAGGTCTTCTAAAGCATAAAGATGAAGCATTTGAAAAGTTCAAAGCCTTCAAAGCTTTGGTTGAAAATGAATCAGATCGCAAAATAAAATGCCTCAGATCTGATCGAGGAGGGGAATTTACCTCAGATGAATTCTTTGACTTTTATGAACAACATGGAATAAAAAGGTAGTTCTCCACCACAAGGACTCCTCAGCAAAATGGAGTGGTAGAAAGGATGAACAAAACTGTTCAACAAATGGCTCGTGCTATGCTAGATGAATCTGGAACTCCTGCAACCTTCTGGGGTGAAGCTACATTCGCCGCTATCACTATTCTCAACCAAGAAAATGTTCGGGTAAACAACACTCAAACTCCACATGAACTTTGGTATGGTAAGACTCCTATTGTAAAATACTTCAAAGTTTTTGAAAGCAAATGTTACATCAAAAGGACTGATGAAAACCTTGGTAAGTTTGAACCTAGAGCAGATGAAGGTATTCTTCTTGGCTACTCTAAAGTATTGATGTTGTGGTTGATGAAGCATGCAAAAATCCAAAACAGATAAAAACTGAAGATTATGACAATGAAGAAGATGAGGATCATTTTCCCACATCAAATCACACTGATTCTAAAGAGGAAACCAATGAAGCACTAGAAGAAGAGATAACGATAGAATAAAAGACTCCGTCCAAGTATGTTTAGAAAAATCATCCAGAAACTCAAATTTTAGGGGAAAAAGGGGCAGGTGTGCAGACAAGAAGAACTATTGCTGAAGCCTCAAGCTATCTAGCATTACTATCTTCCACTGAACCTCAAAATGTAAATGAAGCATGCAGAGATGAATGTTGGGTCAAGGCCATGAACGAAGAACTTTAGCAAATTGAAAAGAATAATACTTTGGAATTAGTTCCTAGACCTCATGATAAGAATATCATAGGAACCAAATGGATACTCAAAAACAAACTGAGCAAAAATGGAGAAGTTATCAAAAACAAAGCCAAACTCGTTTGCAAAGGATATGCTCAACAAGAAGGTATAGATTTTGAAGAAACTTTTTCACCTGTTGCTAGACTTGAAGCCATAAGAATGTTTCTTTCTATTTCTAGTTTTCAAAAATTCAAAGTATACCAAATGGATGTAAAATCTGCCTTTCTTAATGGAGACTTAGAAGAAGAAGTCTATATTGAACAACCAGAAGGATTCATTCTTGGAAATGATGCAAAACTTCTATGCAAACTCAGAAAGGCTCTCTATGGTCTAAAACAGGCTCCAAGGGCATGGTATTACCGTCTTGACAAATATCTCCACCAACAGGGTTTTTCAAAGGGGTCAGCAGATAGCAATCTATATATAAAAATGGAAACTGATAAATTGCTAATAATTGTTGTGTATGTTGATGATATCATTTTTGGTAGCAATGAATCCATGAGTCAGAACTTTGCTTCAGTAATGCAGCAAGAATTTGAAATGTCCTTGATTGGTGAGCTTACCTATTTTCTTGGTCTACAAGGTCAACAAAATAAAGATATTATTTTTCTCTCACAAACCAAATATATCAAACAGATCCTGAAAAAGTACGGCATGGAAGATTCTAAACTAGTATGTACCCCAATGGTAAAAAGATGCAGTCTTAGCTCAAATGATGAATCAACAGCAGTACATCAACCAACTTACATATCCATGATTGGTAGTCTGCTTTATCTAATAGGTACCCGACCAGACATCATGCATGTAGTGGGAATAGTTGGAAGATTCCAAGCAAATCCAAAGGAATCACACCTTCAGGCAGTCAAAAGGATTTTCAAATATCTTCAAGGAACACAGAACTTTGGTTTATGGTATCCTAGAGATACAAATCTTACACTTCATGCATATACAGATGCAGATTGGGCAGGAAGTGTTGATGACAGAAAAAGCACTAGTGGTGGTGCATTCTCTATGAGTTCTAGGTTAGTGTCTTGGTTCAGCAAGAAACAAAGTTCAATTGCATTATCTATAGTTGAAACAGAATACGTGGCTGCTACATCTTGCTGCACACAACTACTTTGGATGATGCAAACCTTGTAAGACATTCAGATCACATGTACTCCACTTATCTCCATTCTATGTGATAATACAAGTGCCATCAGTATTTCAAAGAATCTAGTCATGCACTCCAAGACCAAGCACACACCCATCAAATATCATTTTCTACGTGAAGAAGTGCTTGAACAAAAGGTCAAATTGGAGTATGTTCCCTCCAAAGAATAGGTTGTTGATACATTCACTAAACCACTGCCCAAAGAGACATTTGAATATCTTAGGCAAAAGCTGGGAGTAGTTGTTGCATTGTCCTGTTGTTAAAACCTATTTTCTTCAGAGAAAGGTGGTTATACACGAGTTTCATAAAGCATAGTCGCGTAAATATGCGGGTTTCTATGGGCACAGTCGCGTATATGTTGGTTTAAAGAAAAGCAGTGGGCTAGACTCGGAAAAAAGGGGTCTGCTATGGTTTTGTCAATTATATGCTCTGTTTGATGATGTTTTCAATCTATTGTTAACATGTGGAAATATATTGGTCCTCATAAAGTTGTTGATAACTTGATTCATGTCTGATTGATTATGATGCTTTGATATCTCTTACTAACATATGCGATGATCAGATTTAACAGTGAACATGTGGAACAGGTTCAGGGGGAGAACATGGTTGATGATATTTTGGAAATTAATAATGGACATATACAGGTTGCTAGTCTGGATGTTGTTGACAGATGTTGCTGATGGTGCAGATCATATGATAGTTGTTGATGACTATCATGGTCTTGTTTAATATATTTGGTCTCTGTTATATATGTCATGTATATATTTTAATGTAACGGTCATGAAAATACCTAATTTGTAACCCCATTATGCATGGGATGGATGATGTAATGTTTCTTGTTTTTGACATGTATAAACAATTGATATATCCCCACTTGGTTGGGGATGAGCCTAATTTGGTATATCCCCACTTGGTTGGGATATGGATGTATGTATGAGTCATTGGTGGTAGGAAGGTCATTTGTGATATATGTATAGAGTCATGTTCTTCTTTTAGAACATCTTTTTGCAGACTTTTCTTATGCTCAGGGGGAGCATGGACTCGATCATGGGAGCTCAATCAGCACACTTCAGTATATCAGAAAATTCAGCATGCACTCAAGGGGAGCATGACCCTTTGCCCTTGATGTCAAAGGGGGAGAGTGACTTGGTGTGGTTGTTGCCATCAAGTCCAAAGGGGGAGCTTGATGGCATTATGATGTATGTGTTGTACTTGATGGCAACCCACTTGTAGCAGAACAACTCACTTGTATATGGTAACTAAATGAATCTACAGAAGAGATATCTGATGTGACAGAATGCATGACAGTAGTGATGAAATGCAGGGCAGCTTCAAGGAATCAATTCAGAAGGCAACTCACTCAGATGAAAGATCACATTATAGCAAGTTAACAGTAAAGAATTAGAGATCAATCTTCACAGAATGAAGAAATAGAGGTATAC
This sequence comes from Pinus tabuliformis, assembly GCA_031772625.1. Classification (NCBI taxonomy): domain Eukaryota; kingdom Viridiplantae; phylum Streptophyta; class Pinopsida; order Pinales; family Pinaceae; genus Pinus; species Pinus tabuliformis. Next base: position 697,008,358 of record CM062820.1, read on the forward strand.
AAAGGTTCACCTTTGACCAAGCTGCGTATACACGCAGGTTCACTGTATACAAGCCGTGCATACGTACACACACACTTTCACAGAAGGAAAAGCGCGTATACCTTGGAAAAATAACTTTTTGGTCTGAAGTATTTGGTCCATGGTATTTTGATCCATGGTATTGGTCCAAGGTATCTAGTCCGAGGTATTGACCCTAGGTATTTGGTCCAAGGTATTGGTCCTAAGTAGTTTTGGTCCATGGTATTGAGAAAGGCCTAAAACTATAAAAGGAGGAGAAGATCATTATGGCAAGGTGTTCAAGTATCGAATATCTAATGAAGTGTGAGATCTAATATGCAAGTTATTGGCTTATGGTGTTGTGCTTGATTTGAACCAAGGATGAACCTTAGCGTTTGATGAAGGATAAGATCTAATGATGTATCAGGATCTTAAGGCTTGAAGTGAATTATCTTTATGTGGTTTGATCATGTATCTGAATAACTGGCGCATGTTGTAGTCTGTAAATATGATGATTTGGGTATGACTGAAATTTGGAATAGTTGTAATGTTTAAATAATCATTTACAGATATTTACGGAGGTTCACTTTAGAAAAGGAGCATATACACGCTGGTTCTACATATCAAAACAATGTATACATCATAAATTTGATTTACAGATATGTACGCTAGTTCGCTTTGAGGAAAGAGAATATGCACACAGGTTTGACACATGGAAGCAGCGCATACCTTATAGAATATGTTTTTGTTGCTTTTGTTTGCTGTTGCAGTGTTCAGGGTTTTGGCTTGGGTTCTGGTTATTGTATTCTGGTGACAACATTCTGAATGATTAAATTAATGGGTTTTCAAAGTGATTGATTGATTCGGTTGTGGTTGGTTCAAAATGATATTGATTGATGCAGATATATTTGATGATTGAATAATTTTGTTGATGGATCCAGTCTGAAAATTTATGAAACGTGGTCCCTGGAAGAAAAGAGAAGGTTGTAGCCTTCTGTAGGCCGGCACCTACATACTAGTAAACATATTAGCTAGTACAAGAGCTAGGGGGTTGTAGCTCCCTTCCAGTAGAAGCTGGAGAACGAGAGAAGGTTGTAGCCTTCTGCAGGCATAAGATTGCACCAATACAAAAATTGTAAACAAAATTTTCTTATTATTAAAAGAAGACAGAGATGACAGCAGCAAATGGTTTTCAACCACATTGGGTTTCCACCTTATATCTTGGTGTTCATGTGTGTTGCTTATGTGTGATGCTTTATTATTCTTTTATTGCACTGTCTAATGAATTCCTAATATACTGGTTAAAGTTCAATACAGGATAATTTGGGTAAATCAAAAGATCTCTGCATATACGCTGGTTGCATTAAGTACAGTTGTGTATACATGCTAGTTCACTAAGTTGAAGTAGCATATACAAATCTGTTTTGAAAATTAAATTATTGATCTAATAATACCGATTCACCCCCCCTCTCAGTATTATTTCCAACACCTGGTATAATTCAACCCTAGTTAGCACAATAGTGTAGTCATATTATTGGCGTCTAATCTTCTTCAAATAGTTATGCTAATCTCCCATGGAATACAACATGGTCTTAACATTTACTATACTTCCTGTCATACCAATATCAACCCTATACTTGGTGCTTTAGCCCTCCAATACCCAACTGCTAGATCATTAAATATTGACACATAAATGCCCAGAAAGCCTCTCCAAACTAGGGCTCATCCCTTCTTCAAAAGAATATAAAAATTTGGCCTATTGAGTAGAGAATGATCACATTAAATTATGCATAGGGATGTCCTCCAAGTAAGCCACAGAGATGCCTCCAAGTAGGTTGCAGAGATTCTTTCAAGTAGGCTTCATATATTTCCCTATTTGGTCGTATATGTAGCCCTCAATAATTTGCAAAGAATGCCTTATATGAGATGCAAATAAGTGCCCTAATAAACCATAGAATAATGCTTCACAAGGCAAAAAATCCATGAGCCAAAATGAATGATTATAGACATATATTTATATTTGTTTTCATGTGTGAAAGGTCACGTCTTTTGGGGCTAGCCAACTTGCCACTTTAGGACAATTGAATTAAATTTTGGAGGGAAATATAAATTAAAATTCACTTTCAATAATATATTTTTCCACATGTCATTAATGATTTCTTACCCAAGAAATTTATCATAGTAAGTAATAATATTAATAATAATTTCCTTTTGTCCTAATTGAATTCTTCTTTTAACCAAATTTTAATCCTGCTTGGGGTCTATTGGTTTTCCTTTCGGGTAGAAGGGTTTTCCAATGGAAATTCATCCTGAAGCTGCCCAATTTTCAACACTCCTTCTTAGCTAGGGAGGAATTTCCATTCACATCATAAGTCGCATCTCAAACGACATGTATCAATATAAGAAGGCATGAAGTTGCATCATCATTGCATCTGGACTCGTCTCATCGAAAATAATCCACGATTAATGGTAGGGTAGAGTGATCCTACAAACCCTACTAGTATCTAGGTTAAGGCCCATGACCTTAATCTCAGCTACATCAACAAGACATCCATCTCATCACATCTCATCTCAACTTGAATGCTATGGTCATCAGGTGAACAATAATGTCTCAATATAAAGAAGAAGAATCATCATAGGGGATCTCCAACTACCACCCTATATCCACAGACAATATGGGAGATTAATATACCACCCTATATATCCAATCAACAATAGGCAGGATACCACTTACCATGAGAGGTAAGGATCACACTCTATCCTATTGTCTTATGATCTTCCCATCTTGACCCTCAATAGTCAAAGGTAGAACACCTGCATCTCATCACTTGAGTAGGATACCACTTCTAATAAATGGTAAGTATCATAGTCTATCTCAAGTCTCCTCACCCATTGGCCAGATGCATGGCAATCCCAACAAACCCAACTTGTGGGTAAGATGCATACTAGGGTATACTCTGCCACATCCAAAGGTGACAATATGTAGGATACTACTTACCATGGAAGGAAAGGATCACAATATATCCTATTATTTGACAATAGGTAGGATATTACTTATCTTGGAAGGTAAGGATCACAGTCCATCCCATTGTCTATATTTCCCTCAAACCCAGGAGCTCTCCGACTCAATTCCTCTCACTATGAGCTCAAACAGGGGGAAGAGCATAGCTCAGTTTCCTCAATCAGTCGTGACCCCTTCCTCTTATCAGTGCCTTCACTAGGCTTATGATTGTTAGTCTTGTCCATAGTGCATGCCACCTAGATAATATCATATCAACCACAAGCTTACATGTTGCAACACAAGGATGCAATTGTCTTCTTGCTCATCAATAAAAATGTGATGGAGTCTCATTGCTCGTTTCTACACTGTATCCCGGATATAGTGATACTTGATATCAATGTGCTTAAAGTTGCAGTCATGGAACACATGATTCTCTGCTTGTCAGATCCTATAATATGTCACAATATATCATATTCGTGCCCAACATATGCTCAAACAACTCTCTAAAGATCTTTCTCAACCATATTGTCTCATAGCTATTCATGCTAGCAACAATGCACATCACCTCTCAAAGTAAAAAAATTATACACTAGGAAATCATCCAAGAAACCAAGGCATACCTAAGGTAGCACTAAAAAGTGCTATTCCAGTCAACAACACTCTCAGTATCAATCTATCCATAAATTCTCATGTATTCGGTGGTGTGTCTCAGTTCATGAATGACTACATCATCTATGTATCCCATTGCAACATTCCAATATACATATCCAATCTCTATATGTCTCAAAGAAAATACTGCAAATCGAGAATCCATCATAACTATATTTGAAGAGGAGACTCCCTCAATTAATGTGCATCATCATGCCAAGTCTTTGAAATCATACTTTCCTTGACAAGGAAGTCCTCGTCATCTCTCTGTCAAACTTCTAATCTCAAGAGGTGGATCATCTTGGTTTCAAGAGTTAACTCCCTCTGGCACTGAATGTTGAGATGATATTGATCCTATCATAAATAAATTGCCAGCATATAAAAAAATATATCAAATACATACCTTCAATTATGAATAGAGGTCAGTGTTTGTATCAAATGTCTATCATTCCAAGCATGCTAAGGCTAGGGGACTTGCTAGAGTCCATATGGAGCTTTTTTCAATATGCAATCATGATTCTACTACTCATTTCCCTTTAAGTCATGAGGTAACTACAAATATGATCCTTCCTCCACACATGAAGCTTACTTTACATGTATTTGGAAATAGGAGCTAGGATCTCATCATAACCTTCTTTCTCTGAGAGCATACTTCTTATCATAGTTTGAACCATATCACGGAAGCATCAAATACTGCTACATCTTAGTCATCAAGAATGGTCCTTGCATGAAGGACATATCACTCTCAACATCATATCAGATTGTTGCACTTAATCTACTCCCTTTGAATAGGAAGCTTCTTCAATCATAGTTATCAACCAAGGATACTGCAACCCTTCCTTCGAGGTCTTGAGCTCTTGTCCATTTTCAAGTGCCACTCTAATCATGGGATGGTTCCACATCTTCCTCAATCTCAATATAGAGGACTTAGTCCTCACATTCATTATATATACCTGTGACCCCAGAACAAGAGCAAGAGCAATAATGGCAAAGTAAATAATCATAATGAAAGTGTACCTGGTGATGAGGCAAGATTGTATTTCTTTTCTAGATGTAAGAGTGGCTCCTTCATTTTCCTACACCAACTCCCTCTTGGAGTTAACCCTTCCTGCACTACTCTACATCTTGATGATCCTCAAGATGGATCACATCCTCATCCAAGAAGTTAGTGAAACAAATAAAATACTCATGCAGGAAGAATCACCAATAATAAAAAAGAATAAATTCAAATAATAGTGACACAAAGAAATGAAATAAGTCTCGAAGGTACTTATCTTTAATTGTAGATTGTAGAAGGCTCTTAGCTCCCTCTTTATCTTGTATTCATCTTAGTCAATAGGCACCATTTTCCATCGATCATATGTCAATGTTGTCTTCATAAGAAATGCATCATCACCTATATTCTCTTTTCAATCCTTTCAAGCCTAGTTACAAGATAATCATTGCAACACATCATCTTACATTTGGTAAGAAACAAGTCAAACTAGGGTTTATGCCATAGGTACTTGAAGAACTCAATGGATTCTCATTGATTAAGAATATTATGCAAGGGTTCCTCCCAAACCTTAACCTTTGATTGTAAGAACAAAGGTTCCCTAGGGTTTCATTCAAACTGTAGGATTCTTTTAGGTCTCTTCAATCTTCATTTGTTTCCATTATTCTTGCTCCATTATGAGTGTCTTCATAAGGGTGATTTAAATTCCTTTTCTTCATAGATTTGATACCATGTTAACTTTTAGGGCTAGATTGTTCTCTGCTGAAGATAATTGCATTTATAAACTTTTTCATCATTTACATATAACATTCACCCCATAAAATCATATAAAAATTAGAAATTATGTAGAGAGAAGAGTATCAACAATGCAATTGAACAATAAAGAATAACACAAGAAAAGCATGCACAAATATAGACACTGTGATTTAGGCCAAAGACTAGGGGAAAACCCCATAAGGGGGGAACCCAACAAAATTATTATTATATCATATATTCATCAATTGTTAAAATGAGATACAAAGTGCAACATCATCATATCCAGTCGTAATCCATACCATGTTGTCATAGTTATTATCATATAACAAATACACTACCATACATGAAATTGACCTCACCATATCAAGGTCAGTGTCATTGTCATTCATCAAAGTCGGTGTTATGTAACAAGGGTGCTATCACTGTCAAGATCATATTCTCTCTCTCTCTCTCTCTCTCTCTCTCTCTCTCTCTCTCTCTATATATATATATATATATATATATATATATATATATATATATATATGACATGCAATACTTTCACTATTACAATAGGACAATATCACATCTCTCTCTCTCTCTCTCTCTCTCTCTCTCTCCATATATATATATATATATATATATATATCTGACATGCAATACTTTCACTATTATTTACTATTATATAGGACAATGTCACATCTCTATAATACATGATTGAATATAGCTCCCCAATCTAGGGCTCTACAAACATCTAATAATAACTCTCCAATTCACCATACAAACACTGTTTCCACATTGTTGTACAATACACCAAAATAGTTCCTACATCACTTAGTAAAGTCACCAATATAGAGTATTATTGACATATATTTTGGAGGATTGCAAACCTATATTATGAAACTTGACCTGTGTACTAATCTATTGAGGTCTCATCCCACATGTTAGGTCACACAGATCTGCTTCCAATGTAAAAAAAGTTCCCTCAAACACTTTGTTGAATCCTTCTCATTCTAGTGATGAACAAAAAGATATCCCAGCATCCTTATAGGCTCATATTTGTACTTGATTAGGGCTAGGATCTTGTGGTATGTCCTTGGTATAATTCAACCCTGGTTAGGGCAATAGTGTAGTCCTATTCTTGGTGTTTAATATTCTTCAAACACTTGTGCTAAGCTCCCATAGAATGCAGCCTAGTATTAACATTTACCATAACTCCTATCATGCAAATATCATCCCTGTACTTGATTATTTAGCCCTCCAATACCCTACATCTAGATCACTAAATATTGACACATGAATTCCCAAAAAACCCCTTCAAACTAGGGCTTCACCCTTCTTCCAAAGAATTGAAAAATGCAGCCTATTGAGTAAAGAATGATCACATTAAATTATGCACAGGGATTTCCTCCAAGTAATATGCAAATATGCCTCCAAGTAACTTGTAGATATGCCTCCAAGTAGGCCATAGGGATTTCCCTATTTTGTCGTAGATGTAGCCCTCAATAAACTGCAGAGAATGCCTTAGATGAGTCACAAATAAGTGCATTAATAAATCGTAGAAGAATGTCACGGCAAGGCCAATATTCCATGATCCAAAATGAAGGATGATAGACACATATTTATAGTTGTTTCCATGTGTGAAAGTTCACATCTTTTGGGGTTAGCTGACTTGTCATGTTAGGATGACAGACTTAAGTTTTGGAGGGAAATAGAAATTCAAATTCACTTTCAATAATATATTTTTCCCCATGTCATTAATGGTTGCTTTCCCAAGCAGTTTTTCATATTAAGTAATAACATTAATAATACTTTCCTTTTTTCCAAGTTGAATTCTTCTTTTGACCAAATTTGAATCTTGCTTGGGGTTTATTGGTTTTCCTTTGGGGAAAAAGGGTTTTCCAAGGAAAATTCATCCCGAAGCCGTCCAATTTTCAACACACACTAACAATCTGAGTATAAATATTGAGGAAGGTTTGGTTGGCCCTTACCTAGGCTCCAAGATATGATAACCCTATTCTTTATAAAGCTTCAACCAAACTTTCCTTGTGCTAGAGCAATATGTGAATACTTTATTGGCAGAAGGATTAGCTGACACTTTTCAAGATCCCCCTCTATGTGACTAAAAATAGTAAAGAAGGTTCAATCAACCCTTCATTAGGATCCTATGCCCAATAATAATATTCTTGAGGAAGGGTTGACCAACTTTTCCTTTTTCTCCCTCGATATGCAAATATTATACATGAGAAAGATACCCCTCACCAAAATTACTATGTTTAAAGAATGGTCAACTAGTCATTTTTTAGGCGCTCCCATGATTAATACTATATGTTAGAGGAAGGATTGGATGACCCTTTCTCATGCTCACCCTCAATTAAAATACTATGATTGAAGAATGGTTGGACAACCCTTCCCAATTCTCCCCCTACTTGTAGCATTCCTAGCCACTTGGCTAAGCCACACTACTATTTTACACCAACTTTGATACCACCAAATCTTAAATCAACTTTTTCCTGGGCTCAACATTGCTCCGATACCATGACCAATTATGCCCAAAAATATCTATAATGCTTAAATAATCTAATTCTTATATTGTATTACACCCTAAATACCTAGCCATGTTGCAAAACTACTAATAAGGTGCCCCTCATACCATAATTATGCTCTATCATGTAGGCCTAAATGTATTTAATCATAAAATGCAACATAGGCATGTCCATTACAGAAAAATAAATATGCAAAACACATATAATTAATAATAGCACATATACATATGTATTTAACATAGCAGAAACATATTAATATCCATAAGAACACTTATATTTATTAATTGCTACCAACTAGCTATAGACCTCGAATGTTCCACCCAACCATAGACCACACTACACCAATACTTTGAGCACTGGGTCATCCCTAAGTTGGGGCTATGGCGTCATGAGGGCAAAAGGCTACCAAAAGCCAGATATTTTTATAGTTAACATAAAGAAAATTTAGGCCAAGGTTCCAAGCTCCAACAATACTCCAACCTACAATCTCTTATCCCCCATCATTCTGCAGAACCGAAGGTATTGCACCCCCTTCTCTGTCTTTGTAGTCCCTCAATTTGTGCCACTACCCTTAATGGCTCTAGCAAAAGCATCCAATAAGTCGCAAATCCTTGTGGCTCTAGGAGTTTCATGAACCCTCTGATGTCTCCAAGCACCTTATAGGCCTATTGAGGCTTCAACAATTCCCCTTAATTTCTTGAGAAATTCAGGAGCCCCCCATATGAATTTTGCTAATGTTATTTTTGGATTGCTTTAGCTTGTTTTGTTTTGAGTGATTTTAGCATTCTTTGGTTTTCATTTTTTATTGTGCCATTGTTTTCACTTCTCTAACAACCTTCCAACAACATTCAAATGGTTGGATCTTGCCCCCTAAATTGAAAGTCATGGTCTCTCAAAGTTTTGAGTCATTTTCACTATTTGGTAATGGTGTGGCATTATGTTGAATTATCTTTAGGACATATCACTCTTGTCTCCACCACAACATTCAAATAAATTATACAAAGAGGAAAAATATACACATATATTAGTAGATTGTAATATATATTACTCATTTAATATTACATATTATCAATTCTTTGTAATTAATATCTATATACATATATATATATATATATATATATATATATATCTATATATATATATATATATATATATATATATATATATATATATATATATATATATATATATATATATATCCCATATAACTCTTAAAATACCATGTGAGTAAGTGCATATTATATTATTTATTACATTTTATATTCTACTTTTATTCACCAAGGTCCCACCCGGAGCTTCTTATCAAGAGTCATTTTTCTTTGGAGAGGCTGGTCAATGGAGTTTGTTGAGGGTGTTTGTGCATATTCGCTTGTGTTTGCAATCTAGAAGTAGTAGGTGGATGTATCGAAGAGGTGAGAATAGAGAAGGATGAAGGTCATCCGTGCGGGTCTAGGGTAAGACCCTAGGGTTTTTACAGTTTACTGCAGACAACCGTTCCTGTTCCGGCACCGCTCTCTATTTACCCCGCCGTTTCCATTCGCACACCCATCGCTTTCAGTTATCAACCTCTGGCTGGAATATGGGGGACAATATGGAGGTTGAAGCGGTGGATTATTCTGAGGAGCCCTTCCCAAACTGCGTTATCTTTGGAAACCCTAGTTTCACCCGCACTTTGCTGATTGATACCTCTATTTCGTTGTCTGCCCCAGATCCACCCTTTTCCTCCCCTGTCGTCTCCTTTCCTCGGCATTGCTCTGTTCCCCCCTCCCCCACCAGGTCACATTCTGTTGATTCTCCGGGCTTCGAAGTCCCTCCTCTTTCACCGGGCACCCTCCACATCTTATCCTCGCATACCCCTCCCTCGCCCTCCTTCGACCCCCATTCATCTTTCTTCACTGTTCCCTCTGTAGACATCTCGGTTACCGCGGCGGCACAACAACCCCCCTGCTCGGGAGCACGACCATCTGGCTGCTTCGAGACCCCTGCGGTTAAGGTTAGACCAGAAAAACAAAACCCTCCGGAAGGCGTCCCAAACCCTCTGGTGGACCACCCATCGGCTCCTCGCACCAGCAAAAGGAAGACTAAGTGCGTCAAGGCGACCTCAAAGGATATCACCATCAGATTCGGTGAGACCTCAGCTATTGGTGAATTTGCTATCATGGCATGCACGGTGCTGGTTGGACATGTGTGTGGTCGGGCGTATTCAGCCAACAGGCTGACTCAGTGGGTTAAGGAGATTTGGGGAGGGTTACTGAAAGAACTGCCAGAGGTTCATGTTTTGCCCAGAGGTTGGTTCTCCCTACATTTTGCAGAGGAAAACTACGCGGATTTGGTACTGGCCAGGTATTGGCACATCGAGATGGCCTCGGTCCTTCTCAAATGGTGGAGCCCTTTATTCGACCCTGAACGTGAACAAATTGGGGCGGATCCACTTTGGGTGCACTTTCCAGGACTTCCATTACAGTTCTGGAGTGAGGAGGCTTTTATCAGGATTGGAAATGCTCTGGGCACATATTTAGATCATGACTATACTTTTGTGGAGTCGAAAAACAGAACCCTCGCACGCATTTTGGTCCACTTAGACACCCATGAGGGCTTGGAGGAAAAGATTACTTTACAATGGGGGAAGTACATCAAGGTCCAGATCTTGGACTATGAAGGGGTTCCATTTCGCTGCAGATGATGTCACAAGGTGGGACATCTCTTCAAAGACTGCCCTCTCAATCGGAAATCAAAGGATTCCCCTAAGATTACGCCTGCACCTTCCAGGGTAAATTCTCCGGTCGGTTCGCGCCCCTCGCCCTCGGGTCCTTCACCGGCGGTTATTTCTCCTATCTCCAACACAGTGGATAAAGGAATCAGACAGTCTTCGCTGCCGCTGACCAGGGCTCGCTCTGCTGCGGAAGCCGCGATTGCTTCGGGTATTTCTCTGAACCCTCCTCTCTCATCTTTTGAATTTACCTCATTTGTAGATGCCACATCGGTTCAGACATCCATGGCTCAATGTATCATGTCTACCCCTCCTCTCATTGTCACTATCGCCCCCTCATTGTCCGCTCCTTCTACATCTTCTGTATCGTCGTCATCCTCCGGGGTGTCACCCCCTCACCAATACTTCCTTCGCTCCAGATCCCATCCCAAGGAATTCCTGGTCCGTCAGACTGGTCTAGGTCTTACGTTGCCTGGTGCCATCCCCCTGACATCCAGGGGTAGGAAGTCAGATCTCTCCAAGGCTATTAGGAGGGCTAGGGCAGAGGTCACCTCTAGTTGCCAATCCACTATCGATGGGGTCCTTAGAGCAGGAAATACCCCGCATGGTGTCCCTCCATGAAGTGTTTGTCTTTTAATTGCAGGGGTTTGGCTAGTGCCTCTAAGAAACTAGCCTTGAGGAGGCTCATCAAGATCGAACCGATTGACATTATTATTCTTCAAGAAACTCTTGGTATGGCTGATCATATCTCCCTCTCCCTTCAATCTATGATCCCGAGTTGGACATTTGTCACCCTAGATGCTGCAGGGAGATCTGGGGGTCTGGCTATAGGATACAACCCTCGAACCATCTGGGTTGATGCATCTTGGGGGGGATCGGGATTCTTGGGACTGGATTTATTCTCTGCTGATCTTGGTATGATTCTCCGGATTGTGAATGTGTATGGACCCTGTCTACAAAGGGAACAATTTTGGCAGCACTTATTAAACCTCTCCCTTCTGGACTCAGATCATACTATTATCGGAGGGGATCTAAATTTTTCATTGGGGTTCAGAGAATCATGGGGGTCTGCGGCTCAAATTGATGCTATCACTGACCATATGACTAATCTGCTGGAACAGACAAATTTTATTGACGTCCCCATGCACAAACCGCTACCCACCTGGAGGAACAGAAGGGTGGGTGATGCAGCACTGGCTCGTAGGCTTGACAGATTTTTAATGAAAGGACCGCTCTTACAGCAGTTGCATCACTACAAACAATGGGTGGGTACGGGGGGCATATCGGATCATTCACCTATATATCTGGAAATCCAGGGGCCTTTCAAAAAGCCGAAAGCCCCATTCAAATTCAACCACGTCTGGCTGAGTGACCCTGCTTACATCAAGATGGTTTCTGACTTCTGGATCGCAAACCCTATTAATCGAGCAGAGTCCTTCGCAAAAGGTTTTTGCAATAATCTCTCTGAGATTAAACACCTCTCTATTAAATGGGCCAGGGAGAAACGTTCACGGGAAACCTCACAGTGCACTCATATTGAATCTGAGCTGAGCTCTTTACTTGATGATCGAAGTTTGGGATTCATCTCTGCAGAGGATAAGATCCGATTGATTGAGCTGGAAAATCAGAAGGCCAACATTCTAAAGGAGCGCGAGGAATCCCAGAGGTTGAGGAGTAGAGCTATATGGTTAAAAGCTGGGGACGATAATACGAGGTTCTTTCAAAACTATGCCAAGGGACGAAAGGTATCTAACACCATTTGGAATCTTCCTATGCCTGAGGGAGGCTATGCTGATACCTTCAACAAGCTAGCCCACCTTGGCACTTCACATTTCAGGAACCTTTACAAATGTCCTCGCGAAGAAAATCTTCCTAATATTATAAATGTGGCGGGACATTTTCCAAGGTTTGTCAATGAGGATGATGCAGAAGAGCTCTTCGCACCGGTCAACTCCGGTGAACTTGAAGGCACGTTAAAATGGTTCAAAAAAGATAAGAGTCCAGGCCCGGATGGCTGGACCATTGAATTCTATCTGGCATTTTATGAGATACTGGGACAAGACCTATTGAAAGTGGTGGAGGAGAGCAGAACTTCGGGATCCCTATACCATGCCATCAATTCGACCTTCATCGCCCTCATCCCAAAGTCTGATTCCCCATCCTCTTTTGATGATTATAGGCCTATTTCCTTGTGCAACTGCCTATATAAGATTATTTCTAAGATTATTGCAAATCGACTCAGGCCGATCCTCTCCAGGCATATTGCTCCTCAACAATTTTCCTTCCTCGAATCCAGACAGATCCATGAAGCCATCGGATCGGCTCAGGAAGCCATCCACTCTATCTGGACCAAGCATCTAAAAAGCATCATTCTCAAGATTGACTTGTCCAAAGCATTTGACCGGGTCAGCTGGCTTTATATTAAGATGCTTCTGATTCATTTGGGTTTCCCTCACAATTACATCACTTGGATTATGGCCTGCATTACCACACCCACCTTCAGTGTCCTCATCAATGGATCGACCTCTCACTTCTTTCACTCTGAAAGGGGGCTTAGGCAGGGCTGCCCTCTATCCCCACTTCTTTTTCTTATTGTCATGGAGGGTCTAAGTCGCTTAATTGCATCAGCCAAAAGGGATGGAGATATCTGTGGACTCAAGATTACAGAGGACTGCTTCCTTACACATCTCCTATTTGTGGACGATGTGCTTATTCTACTTGATGGCAGCATTCGGGATTCTAGATCTTTTTCCAAGATTCTCCTCCTCTTCTCGTCCGCTACTGGGATGCTTGCCAACCAATCCAAATCCACCATTACCTTTACTCGTACCTCTGTTCATGAATCCCAATTTTCTCACCAGGTCTTTCCCTACAGTATCCACCCCTTGGATAGAGGACTCAAATATCTGGGTTATTGGCTTAAACCTACTTGTCATAGAATTGCAGATTGGGTATGGCTGGTTACAAAAATGGAGAAGAGACTATCCATCTGGAGTTATAGATATCTATCCAGGGTGGGCAGATTGGTGCTTATCAAATCGGTCCTAGAAGCTACACCGGTTTACTGGATGGCACTTGCATGGATTCCTAGGAATATTCTATCTCGACTGAAACAATTATGCAACAGATACCTCTGGAATGGGAATCAGGATAAAAGATTATTTGCCTGGATCAGCTGGAAAAAAATTGCAATGCCAAAGAAATGGGGGGGATGGGGCCTGAAAGATCTTCCCCTTTTCACTCAAGCCCTAGCTGCTAAAATAGGCTGGACCTTGTTGACTAGTTAGAATCTATGGACTCATATCTTATATCATAAATATATTTGGCCACAAAAAATGTTGGAATGGGTTCGTCTTCCCACATGGCCGTCGACGGGTAGCTCATATGTATGGAAGGCATTGCTCCACTCCCTTCCCCATATAAGAGACAATCTGGTGTGGCGAATTAATGATGGCTCCCTGGGTAGGATCGGGCTGGATCCGTGGATTGGCTGTGGAGGAAGACACCTACTATCCAGAGACCTCATCATATATCTTCATGCACATGAGATCAGGGTATTCTCGCACATCGCAGACCAACAAAACTCGGATATATTTTCACAAGCTTGGAAATCGGCACAGCATCTCGACCTACCTCCCCGATGGCACCAGGAATGGAATGAATACATCCAAGCACTATCGGAATCCCACATCAGGATAAAAGAGGGACCTGATGAATTAGTTTGGTGTCTGGCAGAGAATGGTATATATTCCCCAAAGGCAGGTTACAGCTCACTGATACAGCACAAAAAACCAGAACAGACATTGAATTGGTGGAGTCACATTTGGAAGCTTACTGCACCTCCGCGCACTAGACTATTCTTCTGGTGCATTCTTAGAGACATAGTGCCCACGAGGGAGCATCTAACTCACAGAGCTATTTACGGGCCTACCTGGTGCATTCTGTGTAAACACGAATCGGAATCCACGGAACATCTTTTCTTATTCTGCACCGCATTACAATCTCTTTGGCGGAGTATATCCTCATCTATCGTTCCCGCTGGGTTATGGACTGGCAATGATCTTAGCAGCGCATGGGATGACTGGTCTGGTAGACACAAGGGAACTAAACTCCAGTGCCTCCCCTTGCTTGTCAGCTGGTACGTCTGGCAGGCGCGCAACCGATACATATTTGATAACAAAATAGTGTGTTGGCCACACATTGAGGCTAGCATAATCCTTGCATATCATGAATCGCCGGATCCTATACCTCCTAGAGAGCGCCACACTGACCCACCTCCCAGCGTTGACAAAGATACCCCCTGGGCCTTCATTGATGGGGCTGCAAATCAACAGGGCTGTGGAGGTGGTTTCATTCTTTACATAAATGAACAACATTTCTACAAAGTAAATATGGTATTAGGAGCTAGCACGAACAACTTCGCGGAACTCATTACCCTTCGTCACCTATTGCATTTCTCCTTGGGACATCAATGCTTCAATCTAAATATATTTGGGGACTCAAAGATTATTATTAACTAGTTCAATAACATATCTATTTGCCACATACACACACTCAACAACATATTAAACGAAGTGAATATTTTCAAGGCGGAATTTAACAATATCTCTTGTAATCACATTTACAGGGAGCATAACTGCAGCGCTGACCAACTATCCAAGGAGGCCGCGTCATTACCCAGAGGAGAATGGGTGATACAAGAGCAGAGGGGGATTAATGAATTCCGCTATTATCATCGGCCGTATATAGATCAGCATTACCAGGGGGACCCTAGTCCCTGAACTACAAATGTTTTTGTAAAGAACTGTAAAAACTCAAATTTTTGAAACCTTTTTGATGTTATATATTCATGAGATATTATACTGGAAGGGGCCCTGCGAGGCCTATGTACAGGCTTATACAGATACATAATAGTATATAAATAGTTTTTGTTTATCAGGCAGATCGCCCTGCGTGGTGTATCTAGACAGCTCAGAGTCCCTCATGTTGACAGCTCAGAGTCCCTCACAACATATGTAACAACATTTACAATATGTAATTTTCTCTATATTAATAAAAATTATGGATTTTTCCAGAGGGGAAAAAAAAGTAATTTTCTCTATATTAATGAAAATTACAAATTTTTCCAGACGGGGAAAAAAGTAATAGGAAATTACAGATTTTTCCAAGGGGGAAAAAGTAATAGGTGCGTGGATTATTCAATTATTTGAATTCCACCACCTCAATACCTTTCACATGAACCTCCAAGCACATAAAACTAGGGTTCCTTGCGGACCCTTTCCACCTTGTTCCTTACATTATATGATGCGTTAAGCCATTAAATATTATAAAAAATTTCGCAGTCAACTCTACTCATGCATGTGGGACTTATATTTTTAAATTTTAACCATTAAACAAATTGTGCCAAACGATTTGCCAAATTGCACTCTGGACAATTTCAGGACCCGTCATATCTCGGCATCCGGGGCACGAAATTGTTTATGAGGATTTGTTGAAAATATTAAATAGAGGAATGAGGTAGGATAGTATATTTCGAGAAATATGAAGATAAAAACACCCCAAAAAATTAGTAGAAAAGGAGGTTGCGAAGTTGCAACGAATTGAGTTTCTTGAATGATTTTTTTTTTCGAAAAAATTGATGGGAAGGACGTTTTGTTGTTGGGATTTCATCTCCATGTTATATATTTGATACTAATATAACATTAGAAAATAACTTAGGGCTCAAATTTAGATTTTGTTAATTTATTAAATCTGTTTTTTGTTTTTTAGTTAATAGATTTTTCAGTTTCCTAAGTTTTAAAATAGGGGTTTATTATTAACTTGAACCTGTTTTTCAATAATAATTTTATTGATATTTGGCGAATATTTTGGAAAGTAATTATAAGTTGGAGTCTCAAGATTGATTAATGAAAATTTCAAAGTTGGGAAAGGAAATTCTTTAGCTCCCAAAACTTCAAGAAACTATCATGAAACAACTCTCTATTTTGAGAATTAAATTGTATAATTATAAATAATAACTCTATAAATGAGAGGGAGATCCCAGTTTATGCCAAAAAAGGTTTTTGCACTACTATAGCAGATTTTCTTGAGGGAAATTGGAGAATCTTGCAGGACCAGAATAGAAACATTTTTGTTTTGTAATCAATGAGAACACTGTTGTTTAGACCTGATTATGAATAAAAATATTTTTCAATTTTGATTTATCTGTTGTTCCGGATACCTGTTCACTGGTTGTTTGAAGATTGTTGTTAATTTTCTATCAATTTATGGTTATTTAGAATTAATATAAATCTATATTTATATAATTGGTTAATTGTGAAATCAGAACTAAATATTGCATTTAAGTAAGCTTGTATGTGTAAGATCTTAACTATTTACCGGTTTAAATTCATATTTGTCTTGATTGTAAATACTATTATATTATGAGAACTATTTTTGTAATATGAAAAGTATGTGTTTTTCTTGAATGCAATCATGGTAATTTGAATCCAAGTATATGCAATACTGGCCAAGTTGAAGTTGTCAATAGTGTTCTCAAAACCATGATCCGACAGTTAGTAGGAAACCATAAAACCAACTAGCACATAGTGTTATATTTTTTTCTTTGGACTTAATAGACCTCGGCCAAGACTGATACCATTTTCACACCTTTCCAATAGGTTTATGACCTAGAAGCAGTCCTTCCTATCAAGTGTCAAATTTCATCTTTGAAACTTGTTGAACTATTGCATAACACTTCTATTAACATTTGTTGTTGCTTCACCAATTAGATGAAACTTGTCAAGATGTTGCACTGCCTCTTAAATCTCATAATCAATGAGTCAAAGCCTAGTACGAAAAACATGTTGAGCCTCATTCATTCTAAGAGGGTGACAATGTTCTCGTTTATGACCAAAAAATGACCTCTTGGGGATAGGAACTTTTCAACCGTTGTGGCCTAGTCCTTACATCGTTACTTCGATATTGTCAAAAGGTGCCTATGAACTTATAGACTGAGATGGAAACCCACTCACGGAGTCCTAAAACGGGCTCTAACTGAAAAAATACTACTGATAGTATCCCACTAACATGTGCTTTGTAATTTTATGTACAAAGTTTTGTTTATTTTGGCGTGTTGATTTTCCTTTTCTTATTTTTGTTAATCTTGGTTATTTGCCTCATGCTTGTCTCTTTTCACATATGTATTTTTTACTATCACCTTACATTGGATATGTGGATGGTTTCAGTGATCACACTTGGCACATTGCATCAACTACTTGGGTGCTCTATTCATCTACCTCAAATCTTCTTTGTTCTAGTGGAGTCTTTCTTGGTCACGCTACCAACAATGCTTTTGAAATTCCCATCGCAACTAGATAACTAGAATTCTCTGCATGAAACAATTATTTTCGCTTGATTTATCAGTTAACTGGTCGATCACTAAGTGTGGTTGAAGTTCCACTTCCACAACTTGACCTCCACTAGTTCTTTTAGCAGTTAGAACTAGTTTAACTAACCATAACTCAATTTAATTGAAATATATTGCTACAAATAAGCAATCAATCATACTGAACTGAACTCAATCTTTCCCAACTTGAATTAAGTGATTTAACTAAGTGACAAGTGCCATGTCACCTCAGTTAACTACCTCCAATATTTCTACTGAAATAAAAATTTGAATTTTCTCTAGTTTGACCAACACAAAGTCAAACTGAGATTTTCTTGCTACACTTTCAAAACTCCCTCTCAGCAAGAAAGGGATTATCAACCACCCCTATCCTGCACTTGTGGAACTCGAACTTCCCTCTTGATGTAGAAATTTCACCTGTAGAACAAAATGATAAATGCAATGTCCTAAAGCATAATACTTGTTCTACTTCTAAAAAACATTAAGTGGAAGCATAATCAAATTCATGATCAACATCAAGTAGAAACATGCATAACTGATCAAGAGAAATAATCACACATAACACAAGATATATCCAGGGGAAAGCACCAGCATAAAACCCCAACCATGTATTGTCAATCAAGTGGAGATCCTCAACCACATACAAAAAGAATCAGCTCAATAGTTATCCTGCTCTCTCTATAATCAGAAGATGAAGATCATAGACTTACCTAGGCCTCAATATATAGGCCATGAGTCCTCCAATCTCCTATAATACATCCTTCTCCATGCAAGGAATACTCACTATAAATATCCAAGCATCTGATAGTACATTGTCCCTCATCTTATCTCAACTGGGTCTCTGTCTGAACTGACATGCATCAGTTATCCATGAGGGAATTCTCAATTATCTGAAATAATAATTATCACATGCATGCAAGCATCAACAAACTATATTTCATGATTTTAACAACTTGTTAAAATAATCTAACTGGACTTGACTAAGTTAAACTAAGTCAACTGATTCTCTCATTATAGAACTAAACCTTATCTCCTTTAATCAAGGGATAAATTCCTAAATCAAGGGAGAAAATAATTGCATGATCTCAAAAAGACTTCAAGTTTAATTTTCCATAATTAATTAACTCATGGAGATTAATTAATTAATATTTTAAACTGTTGTTAAGACCAAATTCGTTTTTACTTCCTATAGTTAGACTAGGGATTGCTATAAATAGGAAGGGACCCAGAAATGCTATTTTTAAAACTTTCTATTTTTAGCAGTTTCACCTCTCACCCAATGTGGCCAATGACCTCACTGGCCAAACTGCTATTTTTAGCAGGTCTATTCTTAGCACATTCTAAATTTAACATTTCTTATTGCACATTTTTCAACACTTGACGAGGCCTTTGTCAAAATATCATCATCATCTTGTTCCTTTATCAGAATGTACCACAACAACATTATCCACATCTACACATAATCCTATAAATGTTGATATAGGATATCTATATGCTTGGATCGATCATGAAAAATGATATTTTCATAAAGCTTGATGAAACTCTAATTATCACAGTAGATCATAGTTGGATCCATCATTTGACAAAACAATCCGACAAGTATCTTTCTCATCCACATTGTCTCAGATGTTGCTTGACTTGCGCCATGTATTCTTCTTCTACCAATATGAGTGCCACAAATATTTGTTTCCTACTATACCAGTAAACCACTGCGGACCCAACATTGAAAATTCCACCTTATGTACTCTTTCAGTCTCATGGACTCCCTACCCAATTTGCATCTGTGAAGCCACACATTTTCACTCCTTTTGTCCATTGTAGCATAGTCCAAACTGGGTAGTGCCTAAGAGGTATTGTAGAACATGCTTAGTTTCCCTCCAAACTAGTTTGGTTGGCCTAACCATATCTTGGCTCAAATGGTTGGCAGCATAACACATATCTGGTCATGTGTTCACAAGGTACATCAGTGAACCCACCAACTTTCAGTAAACGGTAGCATCCACTTCCTCATAGTGGCGTCTCTTTCCTCTAGCTAGTCACTAGAGGTGTCTCCATGAGTTTGCATCTATCCATGCAGAACCTCTAAAGTATCTCGTTGTCATACTCTCCCTGAGAGATAACAGTTCCCCATCACCTTGCCATACTTCCAATCCGACGAAGTAGTGCATGAGACCCATGGCCTTCATTTCAAACTCTCTTGCAAGGTCCTCCTTGCAAGATCTAATCAGCTGCTCATCACCAGTCAAAATCAAGTCATCAACATATAAGACAATAATCAACAATTTTCCTTCTACCAAAATATGATAAAGGTTTGCATCTACTTCACTTTTGGTGAAGCCCAAACTAGTGAGATAGCTATTAATCCTGGTGTACCAAGCACGGGGCACTTGTTTAAGACTATACAATTCTTTCCTGAGTCTTCATACATGAAACTCTCGACAAAAATTCTCGAAGCCTTATGGTTTCTTGATATACAACTCCTCATCAATAACTCCATTGAGAAATGTTGTTTTCACATCCATCTGGTGGATCTTCCACCCCATATGTGCATCTAGAGCAAGGATTGATTTGATGAATGAGTACCTTGCTACATGAGCAAATGTCTCCTCATAGTCAATCCCCTCAACCTGAGAGTACCCCTTTGCCACAAATCTAGCCTTGTACTTTGCTATTATTTCTCGTTTTGTATGCTTAACCTTGAAGATCCATCTTGAACCCACAATTGATTTGTTTGTTGGTCTTGGGACCACTTCCCAAACATTTTTGTTTACAATGTATTCATACTCCCCAACCATTGCATCAACCCATATAGGTTGTTGTATTGCTTCCTTGAAAGAGGATGGCTCATATTCTACAATCTCAATCATTAGAGATGTGTAGCCAGTGTACCAATTTAGTGACCTCCTCTTCCTATGCTGATTTGAAGGAGCACCCACATTCTCCTTGTTAGGCCCCTATACTACTAGTGTAACCCCTTATTGTTATTAGTACAACCCCCTTATTATATTGATGTACCCATCTAGTGCCCATATTGTTACTATTGTGCCCCATAGAAGCCCACTATTATTATTATTGTGCCCTTACATTATTATTGTTATGTCGGCTCTGATTATATTATGACCCCTTAGACTCCTATATATAGAAAGGAGGTCTTTACATTTGTATAATCCGAGAATTTTTCATTTATGTAATGTAAAGGAGGTTTCCTCCTCGAAGAGGCTGAATTTGAAGGCATTGATCTATCTTTTCTATCTTTTTGTGAGCTGGTTTCATAACATTTGGTATCAGAGCTTTGGATTCTATGGTTTCGCTGCTCCAAGTTGGTCATCGTGACATTTTCACTATAAGCTTTTTTTTGTGATGGTTCATAAGTGAACAAAAAAACCCACTTGAGACGAAATCATGCCAAAAATCGGATCCGAATTTCAGAGCTTTTCGCACTATATTTGCGGAGATATGATCTGAGGAAGTTGGTCTCTTTTCAGACCCCTGAATTACATTCCAAACAGGTGACCTAGGGAAAATTGTCATAACTTTTGTTTTCAGCATCAAATTGAAATTTCGTAAGAAGTTACAGAAAGAGAACAGATTGTAGCTTCCTGTATATATTTTTAAGATTCTAAGGTTAAAACAGTGACACGTGGCACTTCATACAAGTTCGATCTTCTAAAAAGGTATATAATCAGGTCATCCTAGGAGATTGTTCATAACTCTTTCTTGGAGAATCTAAATTTGATCAGACTGGTGGCATTGGAAAGAGGACGCAGAGGGCTACTACAGGTCGCAATTTCAGAACTGGAAGAACCAAAATTACAGAGTTATAGTCATTTCAAGATCGAGCTCCTAAAATCAAGAAAAGGCGATATGAGGAAGTTTGATGGCAAGGATCCGGTAAATTGGATGCTTCAGATGGAGCATTATTTTGATCAATATGGTGTACCACTATTACAAAAGGTATGTATTGCATCTTCATATTTAGAACTAGATCAACTTTTATGGTATAAAGGGCTTTGTTCTCGTAAACAACTTGTTACGTGGTCAATTTTCACGGAGGAAATGATAGTGCATTATGAGGATACAAAGAGCAACACCTTCTTTAGAGCAACACCACAACAATTGGAAAGAGTAAAAGGGATTTGTTACATAGTGGAAAGTAAAATTATGACAACAATGAAGTCTACCCCTCACAACTATAAAGATGGAAGTGTTGTTTCTCCTAGCCTTCCACAACCTACAAGGGTTTCACCACAAAAATTGGAAGAAAAAAGAGAAAAAGGGCTTTGTTACAATTGTGATAGCAAATGCACTAAAGGTCATAAGTGTGCTGAGAAGAAATTATTTTACATAAGTATGAAGAGGAGGAAGAAAAGGATCAAGAAACATCAAAAGAAGAGGATATACGCTAGGACCCAACCCTAGAGAAAGAAGAAATGAATCAGACCATATCTTGTAAAGCATTGGCAAGGATTACCACTCCTCAAACTCTCAAGATAGGACATATCAAGAAGAAAAAGGTGCAAGAAGTGAAAAGTCACAACGAGAAAGAAGAAATGAATCCAACCATATCTTGTAATTCCTTGGTCAGAATTACCACTCCTCAAACTATCAAGATAGAAGGACTCAAGAATAAAAATGTTCAAGAAGTGAAAGATCACATCCAGCATCAAGAAATGAATCTGACCATATCTTGTAATGGATTGGAAGAAATTACCACTCCTCAAACTCTAAATATAGAAGGACATATCAAGAAGAAAAAGGTTCAAGCAGTGAAAGATCACATTGAGCATCAACAACAAGTTCTCCAACTTTTAAAGGATAATGCCACTTTGGTGCAAAATCGAATGAAACAACAGGTAGATCAACATCGTAGTGAAAAATGTTTTGATGTAGGTGATTGGGTATTTTTACTGCTACATCTCAAGCAAGCTATTTATGAGAAGGAAATGTTGGCAATACTACATGCACTTAAGAAATGACGACCTTACCGAATGGGAAGACACTTCAAGGTAAAAATGTATCATGATAGTCTTAAATACTTTTTAAAACAACTATTATCTTTAGAAGAACAGAAAAAATGTGTCACAAATATGTTGGGTTATTACTTTGACATCATCTATAGAAAATGGAAGCAAAATTTTGTTGCAGATGCACTCTCAAGAAAGGATGAGGATGTAGAAGCATTGCTTTGTGCTATTTCCATTATCCAACCAGATTGGATAAACGAAGCAAGGGATGAATGGAAGAAGGATGAAAAAGTATGGCCACTTATTCAAAAGTTGCTTAAGATCCCAATTCAAACAATATTGCCAAAAATTGAAGAGGAAGGAAAAATCATATTGGAACCTAGAGCAGTCACAGAAACAAGAACCCAACAGCTACAAAATTGATCAATTTCAGAGTATATCATCAAGTGGAAGAACTTACCCTTTGAATATTCCACATGGGAGGACAAGAATTTTATACAGAAGCATCAAGAACTACTCAAGTGTTGAGGACAACACTTTTTGAAGGAGAGGGGCATGTTAGGCCCCTATACTACTAGTGTAACCCCTTATTGTTATTAGTAAAACCCTCTTATTATATTGATGTAACCATGTAGTGCCCATATTGTTACTATTGTGCCCCATAGAAGCCCACTATTGTTATTATTGTGCCCTTACATTATTATTGTTATGTCGGCTCTGATTATATTATGACCCCTCAGAATCCTATATATAGAAAGGAGGTCTTTTCATTTGTATCATCCAAAAATTGTTCATTTATGTAATGTAAAGGAGGTTGCCCCCTCGAAGGGGTTGAATTATAAGGCATTGATCTATCCTTTCTATCTTTTTGTGAGTTGGTTTCATAACATTTGGTATCAGAGCTTTGGATTCTAGGGTTTCGCTGCTCTAAATTTGTCATCGTGGAATTTTCGCTATAACTTTTTTTTCTGCGAAGGTTCAAAAGAGAAAAAAAAAAACCATTTGAGACGAAATCACGCGCGAAATTGGGTCTGAATTTTAGAGATTTTAATGCTATATTTGCGGAGATATGATCTGAGGAAGCTGGTCTCTTTTCAGACTCTTGAATTACATTCCAAACAGGTGACCTAGGGAAAATCGTCATAACTTTTGTTTTGAGCATCAGATTGAAATTTTGTCAGAAGTACAGAAAGAGGACAGGCTGTAGTATCCTGTGTATATTTTTCAGATCCTAAGGTTAACATAGTGACACGTGGCACTTCATACAATTTCGATCTTCTGAAAAGGTATATAATCAGGTCATCTTAGGAGATTGTTCATAACCCTTTCTTGGAGAATTTAAATTTGATCAAACTAGTGGCATTCGAAAGAGGACACAGAGGGCTACTAAAACTCGCAATTTCAGAACTGGAAGAATCGAATTACAGAGTTATAGTCATTTCAAGATCGAGATCCTAAAATCAAGAAAAGGCGATATGAGGAAGTTTGATGGCAAGGATCTGGTAAATTGGATACTTCAAATGGAGCAATATTTTGATCGATATGGTGTACCACTGTTACAAAAGGTAGGTATTGCATCTTCATATTTAGAACCAGATCAATTTTTATGGTATAAAGGGTTTTGTTCTTGTCAACAACTTGTTACGTGGTCAATTTTCACGGAGGAAATGATAGCACATTATGAGGATACAAACAGAAACACCTTCTTTAGAGAAACACCACAACAATTGGAAAGAGTAAAAGGGATTTGTTACATAGTGGAAAGTAAAATTATGGAAACAAGGAAGTCTACCCCTCACAACTATAAATATGGAAGTGTTGTTTCTCCTAGCCTTCCACAACCTACAAGGGTTACACCACAACAATTGGAAGAAAAAAGAAAAAAAGGGCTTTGTTACAATTGTGATAGCAAATGCACTAAAGGTCATAAGTGTGATGAGAAGAAATTATTTTACATAGAGTATGAAGAGGAGGAAGAAAATGATCAATAAACATCAAAAGAAGAGGATATACGCCAGGACGCAACCCCAGAGAAAGAAGAAAAGAATCAAACCATATCTTGTAAACCATTGGCAAGAATTACCACTCCTCAAACTCTCAAGATAGAAGGACATATCAAGAAGAAAAAGGTGCAAGAAGTGAAAGATTACATCGAGAAAGAAGAAATGAATCCAATCATATCTTGTAATTCATTTGTCAGAATTACCACTCCTCAAACTATCAAGATAGAAGGACATATCAAGAAGAAAAATGTTCAAGAAGTGAAAGATCACATCCAGCATCAAGAAATGAATGCGACCATATCTTGTAAAGGATTGGAAGAAATTACCACTCCTCAAACTCTAAAGATAGAAGGACATATCAAGAAGATACAGGTTCAAGCAGTGAAAGATCACATTGAGCATCAACAACAAGTTCTCCAACTTTTAAAGGATAACGCCACTTTGGTGCAAAATCAAATGAAACAACAGGTAGATCAACATCGTAGTGAAAAATGTTTTGATGTAGGTGATTGGGTATTTTAACTGCTACATCTCAAGCAGCTATTTATGAGAAGAAAATGTTGGCAATACTACATGCACTTAAGAAATGACGACCTTACCGAATGGGAAGACACTTCAAGGTAAAAATGGATCATGATAGTCTTCAATACTTTTTAGAACAACTATTATCTTTAGAAGAACAGAAAACATGTGTCACAAATATGTTGG
The DNA here is from genome assembly GCA_031772625.1 of Pinus tabuliformis. Classification (NCBI taxonomy): domain Eukaryota; kingdom Viridiplantae; phylum Streptophyta; class Pinopsida; order Pinales; family Pinaceae; genus Pinus; species Pinus tabuliformis. The sequence goes on from CM062820.1 coordinate 697,034,051, forward strand.
GTTATTACTTTGACATCATCTATAAAAAATGGAAGCAAAACTTTATTGCAGATGCACTCTCAAGAAAGGATGAGGATGTGGAAGCATTGTTTTGTGCTATTTCTATTATCCAACCAGATTGGATAAACGAAGCAAGGGATGAATGGAAGAAGGACGAAGAAGTATGGCCACTTATTCCAAAGTTGCAAAAGATCCCAATTCAAACAATATTGCCAGAAATTAAAGAGGAAGGAAAAATCATATTGGAACCTGGAGCAATCACAAAAACAATAACCCGACAGCTACAAAATCGATCAATTTCAGAGTATCTCATCAAGTGGAAGAACTTACCTACTGAAGATTCCACATGGGAGGACAAGAATTTTATACAGAAGCATCAAGAACTACTCAAGCGTTGAGGAAAATACTTTTTGAAGGACAAGGGCATGTTAGGCCCCTATACTACTAGTGTAACCCCTTATTGTTATTAGTGCAACCCCCTTATTATATTGATGTACCCATATAGTGCCCATATTTTTAATATTGTGCCCCATAGAAGCCCACTATTGTTATTATTATGCCCTTACATTATTATTGTTATGTCGACTCTGATTATATTATGACCCCTTAGATTCCTATATATAGAAAGGAGGTCTTTTCATTTGTATCATCCAAGAATTGTTCATTTATGTAATGTAAAGGAGGTTTCCCCCTCAAAGAGGCTGAATTCTAAGGCATTGATCTATCTTTTATATCTTTTTGTGAGCTAGTTTCATAACATTTGGTATCAGAGCTTTGGATTCTAGGGTTTCGCTGCTCCAAATTGGTCATCGTGGCATTTTCACTATAACCCTTTTTCTGCGATGTTTTAAAAGCAAACAGAAAAACCCATTTGATAAGAAATCACGCCGAAAATCGGGTCCGAATTTTAGAGTTTTTCACGCTATATTTGCAGAGATATGATCTGAGGAAGTTGGTCTCTTTTTAGACTCCTGAATTACATTCCAAACAGGTGACGTGGGGAAAATCGTCATAACTTTTGTTTGAGCATCAAATTGAAATTTCGTAAGAAGTTATAGAAAGAGGACAGACTGTAGTTTCCTGTGTATATTTTTCAGATCCTAAGGTTAACACAGTGACACGAGGCACTTCATATAAGTTCGATCTTCTGAAAAGGTATATAATCAGGTCATCTCAGGATATTGTTCATAACTCTTTCTTGGAGAATCTAAATTTGATCAAACTACCGGCATTGGAAAGAGGAAGCAGAGGGCTACTAAAAGTTTCAATTTCAGAACTGGAAGAACCGAAATTACAGAGTTATAGTCATTTCAAGATCGAGCTCCTAAAATCAAGAAAAGGTGATATGAGGAAGTTTGATGGCAAGGATCCGGTAAATTGGATACTTCAGATGGAGCAATATTTTGATCTATATGGTGTACCACTGTTACAAAAGGTATGTATTGCATCTTCATATTTAGAACTGGATCAATTTTTATGGTATAAAGGGCTTTGTTCTCGTAAACAACTTGTTACGTGGTCAATTTTCACGGAGGAAATGATAGCACATTATGAGGATACAAAGAGCAATACCTTCTTTAGAGAAACACCACAACAATTGGAAAGAGTAAAAGGGATTTGTTACATAGTGGAAAGTAAAATTATGGCAACAAGGAAGTCTACTCCTCACAACTATAAAGAAGGAATTGTTGTTTCTCCTAGCCTTCCACAACCTACAAGGGTTATACCACAACAATTGGAAGAAAAAAGAGAAAAAGGGCTTTGTTACAATTGTGATAGCAAATGCACTAAAGGTCATAAGTGTGCTGAGAAGAAATTATCTTACATAGAGTATGAAGAGGAGGAATAAAATGATCAATAAACATCAAAAGAAGAGGATATACGCCAGGACCCAACCCCAAATAAAGAAGAAATGAATAAGACCATATCTTGTACAGCATTGGCAATAATTACCACTCCTCAAACTCTCAAGATAGAAGGACATATCAAGAAGAAAAAGGTGCAAGAAGTGAAAGATCACATCGAGAAAGAAGAAATGAATCCAACCATATCTTGTAATTCATTGGTTGGAATTACCACTCCTCAAACTATCAAGATAGAAGGACATATCAAGAAGAAAAATGTTCAAGAAGTGAAAGATCACATCCAGCATCAAGAAATGAATCCGACCATATCTTGTAAAGGATTGGAAGAAATTACCACTCCTAAAACTCTAAAGATAGAAGGACATATCAAGAAGAAAAAGGTTCAAGTAGTGAATATCACATTGAGCATCAACAACAAGTTCTCCAACTTTTAAAGGATAACGCCACTTTGGTGCAAAATCGAATGAAACAATAGGTATATCAACATCGTTGTGAAAAATGTTTTGATGTAGGTGATTGGGTATTTTTACTGCCACATCTCAAGCAAGCTATTTATGAGAAGGAAATATTGGCAATACTACATGCACTTAAGAAATGGCGACCTTACCGAATGGGAAGACACTTAAAGGTAAAAATGGATCATGATAGTCTTAAATACTTTTTAGAACAACTATTATCTTTAGAAGAATAGAAAAAATGTGTCACAAATATGTTGGGTTATTACTTTGACATCATCTATAGAAAATGGAAGCAAAATTTTGTTGCAGATGCACTCTCAAGAAAGGATGAGGATGTGGAAGCATTGTTTTGTGCTATTTCTATTATCCAACCAGATTGGATAAACGAAGCAAGGGATGAATGGAAGAAGGACGAAGAAATATGGCCACTTATTCAAAAGTTTCAAAAGATCCCAATTCAAACAATATTGCCAGAAATTGAAGAGGAAGGAAAAATCATATTGGAACCTAGAGCAGTCATAGAAACAAGAACCTGATAGCTACAAAATCAATCAATTTCAGAGTATCTCAACAAGTGGAAGAAATTACCCGCTGAAGATTCCACATGGGAGGACAAGAATTTTATACAGAGGCATCAAGAACTACTCAAGCGTTGAGGACAACACTTTTCGAAGGAGAGGGGCATGTTAGGCCCCTATACTACTAGTGTAACCCCTTATTGTTATTTGTACAACCCCCTTATTATATTGATGTACCCATGTAGTGCCCATATTGTTACTATTGTGCCCCATAGAAGCCCACTATTTTTATTATTGTGCCCTTACATTATTATTGTTATGTCGGCTCTGATTATATTATGACCCCTTAGACTCCTATATATATAAAGGAGGTCTTTTCATTTGTATCATCCAAGAATTTTTCATTTATGTAATGTAAAGGGGGTTGCCCCCTCGAAGACACTGAATTATAAGGCATTGATCTATCTTTTCTATCTTTTTGTGAGCTGGTTTCATAACATTTGGTATTAGAGCTTTGGATTCTAGGGTTTCGCTGCTCCAAATTGGTCATCGTGGCATTTTCGCTATAACTTTTTTCTGTGACGTTTCAAAAGTGAACAAAAAAACCCATTTGAGATGAAATCATGCCGAAAATTGGGTCCAAATTTCAGAGCTCTTCGCGCTATATTTGCGGAGATATGATCTGAGGAAGTTGGTCTCTTTTCAGACTCCTGAATTACATTCCAAATAGGTGACCTAGGGAAAATCGTCATAACTTTTGTTTTGAGCATCAGATTGAAATTTCGTAAGAAGTTACAGAAAGAGAACAAACTATAGTTTCCTGTGTATATTTTTCAGATCCTAAGGTTAACACAGTGACACGTGGCACTTCATACAAGTTAGATCTTCTGAAAAGGTATATAATCAGGTCATCTTAGGAGATTGTTCATAACTCTTTCTTGGAGAATCTAAATTTGATCAGACTAGTGGCATTGGAAAGAGGACGCAGAGGGCTACTGCAAGTCACAATTTCAGAACTAGAAGAACTGAAATTACAGAGTTATAGTCATTTCAATATCGAGCTCCTAAAATCAAGAAAAGGCGATATGAGGAAGTTTGATGGCAAGGAGCCGGTAAATTGGATACTTCAGATGGAGAAATATTTTGATCTATATGGTGTACCACTGTTACAAAAGGTATGTATTGCATCTTCATATTTAGAACCGTATCAATTTTTATGGTATAAAGGGCTTTGTTCTCGTAAACAACTTGTTACGTGGTCAATTTTCATGGAGGAAATGATAGCACATTATGAGGATACAAAGAGCAACACCTTCTTTTGAGCAATACCAAAACAATTGGAAAGAGTAAAAGGGATTTGTTACATAGTGGAAAGTAAAATTATGGCAACAAGGAAGTCTACCCCTCACAACTATAAATATGGAAGTGTTGTTTCTCCTAGCCTTCCATAACCTACAAGGGTTACACCACAACAATTGGAAATGGAGACTGTCTAGAAAGGTCCATAAACATTAGAGTGGATCCTTTCAAGGATTGTATGTGCTTTGCTGTCCAGATCATGGAAAGTGGTTTTTGTGTACTTCCCCAAGGTACACCCCATGCATGTATCATGTTGTTCTAATTATCCTTTGGGGATGCCAGTGGTTATCTGCTGCATGATATTCAAAGAACCATGATGCAAATGGACAAGTCTTAAATTCCAAAGTTCACCAAAATCATGGTTCTTTGCCTTCTCTACCTTTTTGCTCAATGCAACACAATCCTCCACATCTATCTTGTAAATATTCTTCACACAAACCTTGATTTGCATCACCTATCCCATGGCTATGTGTCTTAGGAATGCCTTTCCTTTTCTAAAGATCACATCATAACGATGGTCTTCTAGAATTGCAAGGGAGACGATATTTTTCTTTAGATTCAGAAGAAACATCACATCCTTGAGTCTAAGAGGGAAGCTGGAATCCCTTTGAAAGGTGACTATACCAATCCTGGTCGCATTGTACCTGCCATAATCTCCCATCTCGATGTGCATATGGAGATCTTTCTCCTCCAAATCACTAAAAAATTCTCTATTCCTCGTCATGTGGAACAAGGCACCACTATCCAAGTACCACATGCTCCCCATCACTGTGTTGGACATGCATGCAATGAGAGTAAGGTCAAGCTTGAAATGTGAAGCCAAAACTTCACCCGCTACTCCTCCTAAGGTATTATTTCTTGTCTTCTTATGTGTACACTTAGTGGTATAGTGCCTGAATTCATGACAGTGAAAGCACTTGTCCTGGACAAGTCTTTCTTCTTTCCCCCTTGACTAGATTCTGCTTTGGATTGGGATTTCTTCCCTTTTCCCTTCTTTGCCTTTCCAACCAAGGCACATTTTTCTTCATCTTCTCCCTTGTATGAAGTCCCATTCCTAGTATTTCTCCTTATTTCCTCCTACATCAAGCTGGACCATAGGTGCTCCTAACTTGGTAGTTTTTGCTATCCCTTACAATTTCCTAGGCTGAGGAGGAGATCGAGAAGGGTAGCCTCAAACCACTTCAACTTAGTAGCTATCCCTACTGAGCAAGAGAGGTATCTCTCAAATTTTTTTATCAGTGAAATGACTTTAAAGCAATAAGTTTTAGGTTAGATATGTATGATTATTTGTGTGTTGGTGAACTTTATATTTTAGGGTTTGCTGGACTAGGGTTTGGAGCTAGTGATTAGGTCTAGGTTTTAAGAGTGCAGAAGAAAATATAGAAAGGAGCTAGGAAACAAAAGGCCATGGTGTAGTTGGAATATTGTAAATGTATTATAGAATAGAAAGTTTAGAAGAGACTAATGAGCATAAGAAAATATGAGTTCATTAGTTTTTAGAAGACATAAACACAACTATGAAAACCATATAAACAAAGCTTGAAATCAAGAATCCTATATATTTAACTGCAAGGTATCCATAGAAAGAAGACAAAAGATGTGGATAAATATGATTTAACCATTAGAAAACAGATAGAAAGAGGAGAAAACAACATGAACTCACTGGACTAGAGTTCCTTAAAAATAGCTGCAACTGTCTCTGTATTAGTTGAGAAGATTATTACATGCAAGCCTCCTCAACAAAAGTCCAACCCTTCTCTCTGAAAGAGAAATGATACATATAGACTCTCTTAGACCACTTTCCCACCTTTAAGAGTCGAATTCCTAGGTGGAGGAATTGACTCCAAGATTCTCTCAACCAACAGGTGAGAATGAGAAGGTGAAACTCAAACACTTCTTGGAGAGTTTGTTTAGGAGTTTGCTTCCTTTATAAGGCCTAATAAACATCAAAAATAACCTATCGTGTACATTTATTCATGCCTACGTCACCTAGACTCTAAACAAGTTCCATACATAAAGAGTCTTGACTTTGACTAAGTCAAACTGGAAACTAGAAATTTTACACAGTGAATTTACAATTTAAAACAGACAAAAATGCAAAAGTGTAGCGCCGATGTTGAGATGATTTTCAGGTGTCATCTTGAGGTCCAAATACAAATATGAGAGAATGGTCAACTAGCCCTTCAAGTCTAGTTTCTAGAATAATTTTAATTTTTGAAAATGACCCATGGGAAGGCCTTCGCAAATCCATTCTCCCATGATCTCTCCAGGAACACAATGCCTGTCAAAAAGGGGTCTAGGATGCTAGTGTTTTGCCACTTTTTTCCACTTTTCTCAGAATCGGAGCCACCTCTGGACAATCTAAGCACATGGATTTTTAGAGGATGGCAAGAGATTTCAAAAAATGTAGACTTTTCCTGAAATAGATGCCTGAGGAAGAAGCACAGCGCTCCTGGAACTGCTAAATTTCTGAATTTGGCTTCAAAATTCACAAAAAACCACAAATGCTCAAAATTTGTTCAAAATTGGCCAGGAGTTGTAAAATTATATATGTTAAACCTTCATAGATTCTTTAGCAAGCATCTCTAAGTTTCCTTCATCCTTTTCTTCCTTTTTGGCTTCTTTGAGCTTGTTTTCAAGCTGCTTTACCTTGACATTGGCAATCATGTTTTGAGCCTGGTAGTGGTGCGCCATATGCCTAAGCAGCTGATTGTCTCTATTTTCCTTCTCTAGAAGCTTCTCCAAGTGTTCATTCACCCTGTTGAGCCAATACTCCTTGTCTTGATTGACCTCAAGAGCAATTATGTCCTCTAGGTCTAGGTCTTCATTCAATAGAATGTGTTCTTCTTCTTCTTGCAATGCCTTCTTTAGGCCCTTTGTTCTTGGCCTTTTCCTCTTACCTTTCCCTTTTGTTCCTTCAGGCTCACTTGACTCAATGACTGCTTTGCCTTTGCCAACCTGTTGCAATAACTTGGTTTTCTCTTTTTCCATGATTAATTGCTTCACTTTGAGCTGACTATTCTCCTGTTCTAGAAATGAAATTATGTACCTTTCTCTCTCCATGTTTACTGTGAGCTCTTTGATCTAATAGTCTTTATCTTTGATCATCTGTTGCATGCTTGAAGTCTGATCCTCTGCCTCTAAATCAACTAGCTCAAATTCATGTTCAACAATGTCTTTATCTCGTGTTGTCGATCCCTGTTTTGTTGATGTAGAAGGCTTGGTCCCTTTCTCACCATGAGAAGCAAACACAAGCCTATTTCCTCTCTTGTACATCTTGGTTACCTCAGGCTTAGGTGCTTTGGTTTTCTCAACTGATTTGCTAGAGGACCCCACTTCCATTTGCTGTGTTGGTAGGCTAGATGGTTAAGCTACCACATTAGTTTCATGCCATTTGAGAGTTGTTTCCAAAAAAAATTCCCTGTCATACCTTTCTCTGCAAGTTGATGAAGGACTATAGTCTTGATCAGATTATGATGAAAAAGGCCAGGGTAGTGCTCCTTGTTCTTCATCTAAATCCTCTCTGACATTTTGGCAATGCTCCTACATAGGTAGTTGCACATATTGAGTGGCTTCTGAGAGGTAAAGTGCATTAGGAGGTGAATATGATAAGCATACAATCTGGAGAATATTCCTTCACATGTAAAGAACTTCATGACAATCTTCATCAAGGGGGCATACTTCTCCAATAAGTACCTGAAAGGCATAACATGAGCATGTTTTTCCCTGTATGGTGTTTTTAATAAGGGCCTATAATACTCAAGATCTAGGCTCATTCCCTTGAACCAATATTCACCATTGTTTGGTAGCCCTGTAGAAAGTGAAATGGAGGCTACTGAGAAGGTGAATTCAACACCAATAATAACAACACTTTCACCCTTCAATTGATTTTCCACCTAATCTGTCAACTTCTCATGAAAACCCACCTCACTCACCCTTTTGCAGAAATCCAAGCAATGTACATCTTCAAAGCACTGTTTGATAAAGGGATATGAGTTGATTTCACTGCAATTTGATGGCTCATATATGAGGATTTTCCCTCCCTTGTGATGTCTTTTCCTCTCTGGTGAAGATTCTGCTTCCATGATGATAGAAACCCTAACAACAAAAAAATGAGAAAAATTGTGAGGTATGAGTGGAAAATGGAGTGATGGGAAGGTGGAATTTGACAAAATGGTAAGGGAGGTTTGAAAGAGGTGGAAATGAAATATGGAGAGCTGATGAAAATGGGTGGAAAAGCAATGGAGGAATGATATGCTTGTGAGAAGGAAAAAACAGAGTTTTTAGTGAAAGTGCCCAAAACCCCTAGGAATGAACTAGGGTTTCACTTTTGGAGAGATAAGATTTTGTTTGGAGGTTGATTGAATGGTTTAAATAGCTTATCAAACATGTATATAGGTGTAGGGAAACATTTTACATGTTTAAAAACCAAGAAATGAAAATGGCCATCATCAACCTATCATTTTCCATGAAAAATTCACTACAAAACCCTAATTGGAAAAATCATTGGCATGAGATGATTTTAAAAAATAAGGAAGGAAGTGAAATGATGTACTTACTTGTTTCTTGGCTTATAAAGCAATGAAATCAGGTTAACAAGCTTGAAAATTGATTTTGGGAGAAGTTTGGCCGTTTTCTGGACACTCTGGCCCGAGTGCAATGTAATTAGACTGAGTGCAGTGCCCAAGCGCAATGCAGTGTCCTTGAGTGCAGCGACAGGCCTCCAAGCATAGCGCAGTGTCTCTGAGCACATTGCCTTGAGATTTTTGCCTATTTTGCCTAAAAAATTGACTTTTTCTCTCTTTTGGGTAGGAGAGCTCGATAAACAAGAGTGAATGAGAGGTAAACAAGACAAGTTTGGGGCTTTTGAATTTATATAGGCAAATTTATTTCTCCTTTTAAAAAGAAATGGGACCCACAAACCTTTGAAAAACTGATTTTTTTCACTTTTGAAAACAGAGTCACCTTTAAAACTGAAACTTGAGTTGTCTTTTCACTTTCCTGAGTACTGGAACTTCTTCTTCTGGAACTTTTCAAACATGAAAACATGATGAATGTGTGATAACTCACCAATCAATACCAAAGAGTTTCTTGTCATGCTCTATTCACTGCTAGATTTATTCATGAAAATGATGGACCTTGGAAACCCTAATGACCTAATGGAGGACCTGAAACTGAATGGAATGATGATGATGACTATCTTGCCTTTATTATGACAACTTCATAGAAATGTGATAGGTGACCAGCATGAGTGAATTCTCAAAAGATTGAACTTAATCCTAGACCGACCAATCAGTGATCAAATTTAACTGTGTAAACCTAGTGACATGACAAAATTTGATTTTGATAGTCCTGATAAGCATTGTAAAAGGACATTTGATCTAGGTGACAGGCTAGCAAGACTGACACTAATAGTTTCTCCCTCCCGTTCACCGAATCTTGGTATTTGTGCCATCTCTTGGAAAGGCCTATAAGGGATAGGATTACAAAATCATCTTCTACTACAGTAACACCAACTTGACCAAGTTCATCATGACATTGTGTGAACCTTCTCAAATACTATGAAATAGTCTCGTTCTTCTGCATCTTGATATTTCAAAGTTTATCCTTGAGCGCCAGCTTCCTATGGTCACTACTATTCTGGAACAAATTTTTTAGTTCTTGCCACATTTCATACGAAGTATCTTTCCCATGGATATTTGAGAAAATGCGTTCTCGTACTCCATCCAATATGATTCTCCTCGCCTTGGCTACACACTTCTTCCATTCTGCTAGATCTTGAGAATTGGTTGTTGATGGTTTTAGAATGTCATTATCTTCCTTCAATCCATTATCTTCTAGCACTACCTCCACGCGGTCCTTCCAAGAAACATAATTTGAGCTTCCCTCAAGGGAATACTCGAGTCTTAGTTCATAGAAATCCATCCTTCTATCTCTAAAGGATTGATCTTGCAAATCTAATCCTCTTGTAATAACAACTTTGGAATTTCTTCTCTACTATGAATCCTACTCCAATGCCATGTAGAAATTGATGTGTAGATTCGAAACTACTCATGAAATTTACTAAATCACAAGACTCGAAGCTACTCTTCTGATATGTGGAAGTTAATTCATGGTTGAGAACACAAATCATAAACATGCAAGAAGAACTTTCAAAAATTCATATAGATCTATCTAGGGGAAATCAACTGCTCAAAACCCCTTCCTATTTGTATTTCATTAATCAAATAATAGAGATCAAACATATGCTTGATTAAGCTTGAGCACAAACTGCAAGTGTATAGTGTATCTCTCTGTCTGAATGACTGACTCTAGCCAATACTTAGCTAATTTTCAGGCCCTCCAAGCTCCTCTTTCCTTGCATTATTCTTTGAGTAAATTAGCCCCTATTATTTAGGAAATTCCCTCAATTTTATTTTTCAATTCCTCTAGTTCCTTCCTCTGACTGCATGAACCACCTGTACACATGGGAATAGTCTACAATTGATAATACATTGCCTTGGAATATCCATCTCAACTGGGTAACTCGAATTCTTTGCATGAAACAATTATTTTTTGTTGATTAATCAGTTAATTGGTTGATCACTGAGTGTGGTTGAAGTTCCACTTCCACAACTTGACCTCCACTAGTTCTTCTAGCAGTTACAACTAGTTTAACTGACCATAACTCAATTTAACTGAAATAGATTGCTACAAATTAGAAATCAATCATACTGAACTGAACTCAAACTTACCCAGCTTGAATTAAATGAGTTAATTGAGTGACAAGTTCCATGTCACCTCAATTAACTACCTACAATATTTACGCTGAAATAAAAATTCAAATTTTATCTAGTTTGACCAAGGAAAAGTCAAACTGACATTTTCTTGTTGCATTTTCAACAATTACAAGTATGTGTGTACATTTCCATAAAAAAATACAGAAAAACATCAAATATACCAAAAAAAATAAAAGGTATATATCTATATATCGTGTAAAGTTTTTAGTACATCAAAAATCCCAAAACTCTGATGTTTTTTACAAAATGGTTATTGTAAGAGCCCAACCTGACACCCTAAGATTAACATCTAAACTCTAGTCCTCCTAATCCTACTAATCATGGTAGTACATTGTTACTCATGCTATCCTCCTTAGGGGTCCTAATAATCTCTCAAGAACACCCACAGCATGCCTCTACAGATGAATTGATATCTCTCACATGGGAAGAGGCAGTATGCCCATTTTTAGTCCCTCGAGGCTCCTAGCAACCTCTTCTAAGCTTTAGGTATCATCTCCATCTTCAGATGTTGCTCTAGCTCCCGTTGCTACTCTAGCCTATACCAACTGCTCAGCTTGCCTTGCCCATCAAGGCACCCCCGTAGGACGAAAAAGTGCCACATCTGTGTTATGCAAAAAAAATTGTTAGTTTGTTACATCCAACCAAAAAAAATTACATAATTTTAAAAAGCCAAAAAAAAATTCATTGATCTATCTTATTACCTACTAGCCCCATTGTGTGCCTATCTGTAATACTAATTTTAGATCCCCTGTGAAATTCATCCTTGCATACAATAAATCCTCAATCAAAGGGATATGCATCTGAAACCATGAAAATAACATTGGATCGAAATATCTCGTATTAGGCCTGCCTCCTACTCGAGGCATTATCTGCGTCCATTTATGTATCCTGGGATCTATGGGGTTTACTTCTATTAAAAACACCCATGGCATCATCACATGCAATCTCTCTAATAATAAGGATATTATCAATGAACCACACCCAAATTTCTTTTGGGCCCTTGTGTTACATGTTGTAAACTCATCTTCCAACCCCAAAAGAAGACACTCACACTAGTCAAACACCTGAGGCCTCAGACACTCTACCTGATTAGCATCTCAGCCTTGGTCACTACATGTTAACTCTTCACCCTTGCCAATTGTATAACGATCCAAAGAATGAAACTCAATAGTCTACTCCTTACCTCGTCGACTGTAATTTTGTTGCTCACCTTTGTTGTCCTTTGTGTGCAACACTAAAAAATCAAGTACATAGTGGTTATGGGATATACACTTCCTCCTTATAAGTTTACACATGCACCTCTACATGATATCCCAATGAGTAAGTAGTATCATCCTTATCGAGCTCCACCACCTGATCCCCCACCTTTAACATTCTCTAGTGTTCATCCCACATATAGATTATTGTTTCCATGAGATCTTCTTGTGCCTTCATCAGCTGTGTTTGTGCATATTTCAAAATCCTGTATCTTCTCAAAGTTGCCAAGCATGCTGGGTCATTGAGAATTTACCTTTCTACTTCTTCATGTGGTCATTTTACTAGTGTTTACCTGCATAAATTCCCCTTCATATAAATTTTCATCCCATTTGAAAAGTTCTAGAAAGAGTAAAATTTGTATTTTCCCCATTTGTTGTGCTAACATTAGTTAACTATAGCCATCAATGTGTTATAACATGGGTCCCCTTCTCAGGAAACGCGTTATAACACACCTCATATGCCTGCACACATGCGTTACACATCAAAAGGAGATAAGGCTTGCCCAAAACCATAAATTTTATAGTGGAAAGTGAAATAGAAATAATAAGTGAATAGTATAGGGTCTGAACTCTTACCTAAAATAGAAAAAATCATAAACAACTTCCTAGATTGTGTGCAAATCATCTTGGAATTTATGCTAGCTTTTCTCTTCCAACAAGCTCTCCAAACTCAAATGGTGTAAAGAGGAGCTCAGACTCCTATTTATATACCTATAGGTATTCCTAGCCCATCGGTTTGGTCATTTTAAAGAATTTTTTCCTCATTTACTTCACTATCTATCCCTGTAACTCACTTGCAATATGTTTTTAGTTTGTTGATGATGTTTCTAAGTGATTTTCATAGCAGATTTGATAGCTTCATGCCTAGAATGAGAATTCCTTTTATTGAATTTTTCTCGCTCGTAAAACTGAAAAAACCTCAAGTTTACTTCTTTGAACTTGTCAAACTCCCACAAATAAGGTTTAGCCATTCTTTTTCTATCTTCTTCTCGCTTGCCAATCTGAAAAAGATACCATGAGTTTTCTTCATCTGACTTGTCAATTTTTTTTGAAGAATATCAAGTTTAATTTGTTATCCCTCATACTCGTAAGAAAATGAGGTTTAAATCTATTGAGTATAGTTTCTTCCCTTTATCTGGACTTAATGAACTAACTACAGAAAAACAACGATGCTAGGTATACTATTATATATTTGTCACACTCGGTCATCAACAATGAAAAAGATGCCCCATGGAGTCTTCTTTAACCTCTTTTTAGACTCTCTAAGTGTGAAAAGATTGTCGATTTTACCCTTTCTAGACTTGTTAAACCTAAGCAGAATGGGAAAAAATTGGAAGAAAGAATTGTTAATGCTAAAGTTTATATAAGCTGGAAGTTTTATCGCCTTAGTATACTCTCTATCCCTTGAATATAGCACTCATTTAACATATTCACCTCTTTTTGGCTTCTCTTTGAAACCTACCATATTATGAGTCTTGCCTTGATACCTTGATGACTCTGCATCCTTGTATCCTACTCCTTCTAGTGTTCTTGAATCTAAGCTATCTAGTTTCTTTTTTGTCATACCTTCTAATGTTCAAGGGATTGTCTACTATTTGTTGACCTCATCAACCACTTTATCATGTGTCCTTTTGACCTGAGTTAGTCTACCCTGTTTTTCTACGTTATCTCCAAAATCAGCCAGTTTACGATTGTTTCCTGTCGATTGATGTGAGACTCATCATTGCCCACCTTAGACAAATCCCTTCCTATCGACTTTAGCAAATTATCTAGGAAGTGGGTTTCGAAACATAACAATACCCTAGATTTTACAATCCTTAGTGGTAGGTTTCTATGCGTTTAATAGGGGGTTTTCATTATTGACTCCTAATTGAGAGATTCTATGAGTATTTGATTTCAACTCATTTATTCACACTCGCTAGATTATACTAAGCATCTTGGAGACCATTATCCTTATCAGTGCCCTTCCTTGCATCTGTTAACGGTTCTCATTATCGACCAATAATCAGATGAATTCTCACATGTTCGACATTAGCTCATTTATTCACATGTGCAGAATTGTGCCATTTTGGGATAATGATAAAGACCTTGGGATGAGGTTTACATCACTCAAACTTGTTTCCTCTCACAAGCTACGTATGTTGCTTGCGGAGGCAACTTATATTAGACTACTTACACTATGACATAGATCCAGATTGTACTTATTGTTGAGCATTATCTTCCGTTTTCTACATGGATCCACAATGTATTGTTATGCTTTAGCTACTGAACATGGGAATTCCCGCCTCAGGACATGATGTATATATGACATATGTTTAATGTTGTTTGTAGGCCTTCTTCCATTCTAATATTATGATTTCTCTCTCTCCTCGATTGTTTTATAAAGTATTTCAGCCATCACCTTCTTCTCTGACCTCACACTTTAGGGGGCATCTGTTATCCTTGAAAATAAATCCTCATCATCTCAGAGGATACAACCATTTTTTTGGCTGAAATACACCTCTTTCTCTGACCCATTTATGATTATAATGCACCCTCTATGCCTAATACAATGCATTATAATGTTGGTCATTAGTTCTGCAACTTGTGTTGCCCTATTAAGTAATGTTATATCTCTTCATCTAACCTGTGTTACCAAAATCTCACACAGTCTTTAGAAAAAAACTTGAGTTAAGTCACTGTGACACTTTTGTTCACTTAAGGAAAATCTTAAATGGTGGAATGCGCTCGCCTCGACCTCGTCTATAGTTGTCACTTATTCAAATAACGCACTATAAAGTGACATAAAACATTAAAGCACGAGGAAACATCATTCACCCCAAAGATTTTTCCAAAATTGCACTGGAGAAACTTTGATAGTCTTCATAGCCTCCATTTGCCTATAAATTGAGAGCTTGGCCATTGAGAAAGGGATCAAAATTCTATGCATTGTTATGTTGTCGAGATCTTCTTTGAGAGAGAGAGAGTATTGGAGCTAGGAGTTGGAGGAGTTGCTACTACAATTTCACATATGGTTGTAATCTTCCTGTCACTGATTAATATATAGATTGTTGCTCTTCCTTCAAGACTATTGTTTAATGATCATTTATATCATGTTTGGCTAATGATTGTTTGGAATTTTGGCTTATGCTAGTTTATTTAGTAATACTCAGTTATTATTTACTATGGTTTTGATTGATAATATTGTCATGTTGTGAATGGTTTAATATGTTATTATTTATGTGCAGGACTAACCTTTAGAGCTAACTAGGAGTGCTTCCCAGTTACATTGATCATATTTTGCTTATATTGTCAATTTCATCTTCTGCTTATATTATCAATCTCCAATTTACTCTTTGTATTTATAAAAGTGTCAAGCCTTAGGATAGTCGATCCTTTACCCTATCTGTCTTAGGTTTCCATGTAAACCTGAGAGGGTTATTATCTGTTCATACGAGAATTGTTCCCTATATCACACCTTGGATACCCAAACATGATCTGTTAAATAGTAAGGAAATCTAGTCCTGCGATGATCCAAACTCCACACAGGAGTGTTATCCCTTCATTGGATGCCTCGTATTAGTCGGTGGGAATGGTAAAGTTAAAGGAACAAGGAAAATGCAATAACGTTTGTAAGACAGGGGAAATTTCCCTGAATGAAAATTTTTATAAAAGAGATGGCCAAAGCCTATACAATTGTCTCCAACAGGTGAAGCCTACAACTCAATTCTTAAGTGTTTTTTTATGCATTTCCTCAACATCATGGATCCAGAGTGAATAGTTTTACTTATAATTCAAGCACCAATAATTAAAATTATCTTGTATAGATTAAAATTTTTACAACAATATTCATAACATGTGAATCTGCAATCATGTGCATATAAGCACTCAACTCCAAGCATACTAATAATTGATCAATCATGAACATGATAGAAGCTACATGGTGCTACTAGTCATTGAATTCATAATATCCAAGATAGCCATTAGTAAGTTTAATAACACAATTCAATCATCCACACACGAATATGCATGATCACAGTAGAATTCATCATCAAAACAAGGCTATCACAACCTGAAATCCAATTAGCCAAAATTTTATGCCTATCTAAATAAATTGATATGGTTGGAAACTGAAGGAGGGACTTCAACTCTCCGCCCAAGTATATGCCACCCACACTACAATCTCTCTTGTATATCAGCACCTCTAAGTTGGATATATAGTAAGAGGGGATTCTTGTTCAAGGGATATTTCACGTTAAATCTTAGTCAAACATTTAGGTGATGGAGTCCACTATCTAGGTCGTTTATGAACCGCTCTCTGGTAGTAAGCACCATAATGACTCTCTTACTCTCCCTAAGATAAATCATAGGAACTCAACCAAGGCCCACTTGGGGTATTGCTTAGTTCCGAGAGAATGAAGCCACTATATAGGTGGTTTAATAACTTTTTTTTCAAGGAAATCACTACAGGAGCCTATAGCTCACTGTCTAGGTGGTTTCACAGCCTCACAGAAAGCACCACAATGACTTAGCTTACCCATGTCAAGTGGTTTATTAGCCTTATAGAAAACACCCAAGTGGTTTAACAACCCATTCATCAAGCACTAAGTGGTTTATCATCTTATTCAATAAACACTTAGTGGTTTATTAGCTTACTCAACAAGTATTAAGTGCTTCAATTCTCCACTAAGCCTTCCACTACAAAATCAAGTTTAAACACACAATCAAGGGCCTTCAACCCAATCACAAGTAATACTTCCTAGTCACAGAACATGAGATCAAGAATATTTTATTCCAATTTAGTCTTCTTCATTATTCTTAGCTCTTTCCCCTTTCCAAGTGTTCTTCGTTGTCTGCTTCCACTATCTGAGCTCATCTGCATCTTTTGTTCATATATTTGCATTCTCTTCTCAATTGTATCTTTTTTTTATTTTGTGTGTGTCTTGATTGTTCTATCATCTCTATTATTCCTCCCGAGACAATCATTCTATACCTCAATCTCAAGGAGAAAATAGGGATGGGCACTGTCCTCTAACCTTGCTTCCCACTCCAAAACTTCAATTCCTATAAACGTAGAGAACACCAGGGTCAAGGTGATAGGTAAGGGAATTAAATGAGTTGGGTGTGGCCTATTCACGACACTTCCATAGTAATGCCAATAATACACACAACCTTCCTCTCAAATATATGAATCTTTATCCCTCCCTTCATCTAACCATTAATTTATTTTCAATTGAATTTTTACATATGTCCCCAAAATTTATACAGGGTCACTTTGTTGGTAGCATGGTTGGAATTGATGTCAAAAAGTCAATAAGCATGTAATGATGCTTTGATATTTGTAGAGGAGTTGTAAGAGGATGTGGAGGTTCTTGGAAAGGTTATGAATTATGATAATGATGTGTTACTAAGGTGTGTCTCATGTTTTCAGAGGCTTTACAGGTGTTGGAGAAGCATTGTAAACAAATGGAAAAGTTATTGGCAGAGAGGAGGTGATTTCCCTCAATTAGAGCATCTTCTTTGGGAGATATTTATGCATAGATTGAAGATATTGTATCTTTGTTGGTTTTCCCATACAGTTCATATGAAGATCTTCTTTTGGATCCAAGATTATCCCCACGAAGATGGTTGTAGGTGATGAAATAAAAAAACAATGGGTAAAACCATTTAATTTCCCAAAGAATTCATGCGGGAGGATGTTCAACGCCCAATTGATATCTTCAACATTACCATAAAAAATTCTATGGTTTTTCCCAAGGTAATTGAAGGTTGTAGAGCCTATAAATTAACAAGAAAAATAGACAGTGCATGAACTAGAGTGCAGTCTAGCTTCTGAAGGACCGATCGGGGTTAAATTAGAATAGCTTTCCTTTTATTTTTTCTCTATGTTCCAGTACAAGTTCAAAGGAGGAGATGGTGACAATCTATAAGTGTGTGGAATGAATGATTTTCAAAAGTATTAGGTGATCTGATCCCATTTGAAGGTGGTACCTCACCAAAACACAAGCATTTTAATCTGATGACTATGCGTGCGACTTATTATTATTGTTTTTTTAATCTATTCCAATAGAAGGGGGTGAATCTCTTAAACTCTTGTTACCAATTAGACCAATCCACAGAGATATGGTTGAATGTGTGACTTTATATTGATTCGGTTCATAAACATAGAGATAATGCACATAGTTAATGAAATGGTACATATATTCTTCTTGTGTATGATTAGCATAGGCACACGTGTAGTATTCATAGAAGTTTTAAGGTTGATATCACTTGATTTTTCACTGTCACATGATTGATTTTTTTGGTTTGAGAGTGATGGATGTTAGAGTGTTCTTGAGGAGATATCTACTAGTGTATGTGCACCATATAGTTGTTATGTTTTCTTTTATGTGATGAACACTTCTTAGATCTATTTAGTGAAACTACAGGAGATAAAGTATCAAATTCATATCAATGTTTATGTGCGCATGGTTTAAATAGGTTTATGGAAAATTCTTTTATAGTTAATGTGCCTTACATCGTTCTGCAAAGACAATTATGAGGATCTTTTGTAGATTGATCTTCATGTTTTTGGTGTTTTGTCTTTATGAACTTCTATGCTTGATGAATTTATTTGTTGTTGTTGTAATGGAAAAGGGCTTGTGTTGATAGGGGTATGGAAGTGTTTGCATGTTAATGTGATAGTTTCAAATCCATTAGTGAATGTACATTGTTGTTTGCAGAGATCAGTGCCATGTTCGCAAGAGGATTAGAGACTAAGCATAGTTGTTCTTGAGCTATAGAAATATATCTATATTTTTATGTATGGTTTATAGGGATGGTCCTTGCATATGCTTTAACAAACCTATGATCAATTGTACACCATTGTTGATTCAGAGATATTTGAACAAGTTGGGTGACTATGGTAATGAATTGTGGTTGCACGAAAGGCTTCACTAGACATATTATACTTTTATTTTCTTGTCTATTTCCAACTATTTTCTACATGCCAACTGAGAAATGTATTATATTGTTTATGTTCTTATGAGTCTTCAGTGAGTTTTGATTTTTTTTATTTACAAGAGAAAGGGTGGTTGAATATTTGTTGCAAAGAGGTTCATGTGATATTTGTTCTTGTACGTGAGCTTAGTGCCATTAGGTTTTGGTAGAGGTATTGAAGTTGAAGTTGAATTTCGATTGATGTATTATCGTATTTAGAAGATTGGTCAATGAAGAGAGAAATTGTATGAATGTGTATGTGGTTCCAATCTAAAATATTTTGATGAAACGTGGCCTACTAGATCTAAGATTATTATAGGTGGTCCTAGTGTGAAATATTTTGAAACATGGATCATAATAATTCTGAGGGAGTAGTGGCTTCCTTCTAGTGGTAGCTAGACAAATTATTGGAGGTAGCTGCCTTCAGTAGGTAGTAGCCTGCACACTGGTAGAAGCCTGCACCACTGCGATATGTAAAAGATATAATTTTTAATAATAATAGAAAACAGTAGAAAACAACAACTATGGTTTTTCCCAGATGGGCTTTCCACCTAAAAATAAAATGTTTCTATGTGATGATGTGCTTTGATGTTCCTTTATGATTCATATGCTTTTATATGCTTCTCATAGTTGACATATGTAATATGGCTATGCTTAACTCAATTTTATATTAACATTGCAAAGAAAAGTGAAATTATTAATTGTATGAAATACTGATTCACCCCCCCTCTCGGTATTTATAACACACTTTAAAATCACAGGGTGTAGCAAAAAAGGTTTTCACAACTAAGGTATATTATTACAAAATGAATATTGAAAGTGTGGGTAATGAGGCAGTGATTAGAAGAATTAATGGAGTAAAGACAACCATAATACTCAAGAAAATATCAAACATGTAGGTTAAGCATAATATGTGGAAGGGATGTAAATAATATCCCATTCAAGTCACTAAAACAATGAAGTATGAATAAAAGTAGGATGACTACCAATAATCAAAGAATTTTTGAATTTATTTCTAGAAGAGTTACTAGGAATGATGCCAATTAGAGAAGTGAATAGTAAAATACAGTTCATTCCTAGAGGTACCTCTATATCAAAAGCACCCTATTGATTGGGAGCTAATGAGTTAATATGAATTGAGATGTAGCTAAAAATAACACAAGGATTCTCAAGCTTAGGTTGTTGATGTCACTAGTAGGGACCCATTTTTTCTTTTTCTTTATCCCACCTTAACAAGGCTTATCAATATGGTAAGAATCCATAAGGTACCAAATGATTAGACAACCTCAGAGACATTAAATATGGAAATGAAGGTATGGATTTATTTATTCTTATACTTCGTAGGTGCTAAATAAAATTAGGTGAGGATTTCTTCATTCAAGATTTGTTATCATAGAAAAAACTAGTTTTTAAAGCCAAATACAGTAATTGAGCTTGCAATCATTTGTGCTCCACTTGAATCTAAAACCATTTATATATTGTTTAGATCCTATTATGATTGTAGACATTGGAGGGAGAAACTTGCCTCCCTCCCTTGACATAAAATCCTTTCACCCATTTGTGTCTTCTCTAAGAAAACTAGTCAAATCCCAACCATCCCAATTCATGAAAAAATTGGGTGAAATCCCAAAGTCCTAGTTCATCCTTCACATTTGCACAATATGGATTTGAAGATTATGGAGAAAGGTTTTATTAGATATTTTAGAGGGATTTGGTCATCCCATGAGCCATGGTGATATAGGTATACAATAAATGGTGACCATTGATCAAGGGTCATTTCTTCCTCTCTTTTTGTGGCCAAGGATTTTCCACTTTTGTATTCAAGGCAAAGGAAGAGCGAGTCTTAATCTTTCAACAATCCTTATTTTATTGGCTCTCGCAGGATTTACCTCAAGCATTGGATATCATACTTGACCCTAAAATTGACATCCTATCTGTAATTTTGGTGTGGATGTGTTTGTTACACTTTCCTTTCTCTACTAGAATGATGACATTCCCTTTAAATGCAATGTGCCATGAGTATGGAAATTTCACTAAAAATTTCCCTAAAATGGTACTTGAAAAGAATCCATAGCTAGTGATTAGCAATGGAAATAGCCCAAGAATAAATACTATGAATAAATAAGAATCCCCTCCTTATTTTGAGAATTTTCAAGTTGAATCTAGTCAATCAAGTACACCTAGGTCTAGGCCTTCATCAAATCAACCTCCAATCCAAAGGATGAGAAACAAAGTACTAGAACATGATCTCAATGGAAATTGGTATTAAACCCTCTCTTATATGGAAGATTCACAAAAACCAAATAAAATGGGGACCCTAATGAAACTATAAGCAAATTTGAAGGAACGCTTTCTCTCTAAGAAAATCTTGAAGTATTACCTTCACCTGAATGCAACACCTCAAACCATTAGGATGAGATTGATCATTCCCCCACAAAGGAATTATATAATAATGGAATTAAACCTTTCCCGTGAATCGATTGTGATGGATTGGTGATCTAATGAGGAGTTAGAGAAGGAAGTATCCCAAGGCCAGTTAATACAAAAAATAGATGGAATCCAAACCAAGACAAATGGGAAGAGATTGTGGATTAGGAGAAAGACCTTGGAAAATATACTACAATAAAAAGAGTGTAGATGAATTTACATGAATCATAAGAAACTATAATGGAACAAATCCTCCTATTGGAGGAAATAACAAAGCCACTGGTAAACGATGAAAGTGATCTCCCAGAATTGTAGGGGATTAGGTAGCATAAGCAAAATGGAATTAGTTAGAGAATTGATCAGAAAGGAATATCCTTGGGTAATCCTACTTTAGGAGACAAATTGAATGATGTTATGGTCCTTTAGGAATATGGTAAATTTTGGCATACTAGCAAGAGTTGAGAAGTCAGTTCAAGGGGTGCCATAGGGGGTCTTTGTACCCAAGTTGAGCAGTCAGTTCAAGGGGTGCAATAGGGGGTCTTTATACCTTTTTTAATCCTGTGATCTTCCAGTTGAATCAAAGCAAGTACACTCAACATTGTATTTTGGTTAGTCTCTCACATTTACCCTCTAGGGAGGTAATCAACATGGTTAATGTATACATCCTTGTGATTTATAAAGAAAAATAAACATGTTGGAACTCTCCATTAGACCTTTGAGATTCTAATTATGGGACAAGATGCATCATTTTGGGGGATTTTAAAACTACCCTCACTCAAAAATAGAAGAGAGGAGGAAGCCTAGTCATGGAAGGCTTGTAGAGAATGAATGGAGGACCCTATTTCCACCCTCGATTTGGTGGATATAAAACTAGTCAAAGGTAGATATACGTAGACAAATAGAAGAATCGATCTCATGCACAATGATCATCTCCTTTGTTGAGAGCAAATTTTCCATCTAAAATATTATCATTGGTTGGTTCTTATCACCATCCAATAACAGTTAGATTTATGGATTATATAGATTTGTGGATGACTTTTGTCTCCATATTTGGGAGTATAATACAACAAGGGAGTAGAATACAAAAGAAACTAAGTTGTCTTTGAAGGAATGTGATCTGAATTGAAAGTGGCATCTACCCATGGTATGCATTCACCCATGGTATTTATCCACCCATGGTATTCATCCACCCATGGAATCTATCCATGGTATTGTAAGCAGAATCTACCCATGGTATTATAAGTGGTATCTACCCATGGTATTCATTCACCCATGGTATTTACCTACCCATGGAATTTACTAGTGGTATTGTAACTAAAAAAGACTATAAGTAACAAGTCACATTTTGTAAAAGGACACATTTTCCATCACAATGTATCTTTTATAGTTATTCTCTATTTTAATAAAAAACATCTCTTTGTGGTTTTGTTTAATGTGTGTTTCTCTTCTCTTTTTTTCTCTGGCATTTCAATTTTTCATATCTTGGTCAAGATCCATTTCAATTTTTTAGATCTTGGGGGCCTCCACCCAAGGTCCGCATCAAAATGGGCCAAGGTCCACTATCAACCACTAAATCAATATATTAGTGCACTAAAGGAGAGTAGTAATCATCCATGGGAAAATGGAGAATTAATAGGTCTCTCAGGAAATTCTCTCAAAGGACACATTTCATTGCTATCAGGTAGCATAGTGTAACAAACCCAACCCACTAGGTCACGTTAAGGAGGCGGGGTTATAAAAAAATTTGCATTCTTAACTCAATTCAAAATCCAGGTCTCTCAAGAAATGCTCTCAAAGGACACATTTCATTGCTATCAGGTAGCATAGTGTAACAAACTCAACCCACTAGGTCACGTTAAGGAGGTGGGGTTATAAAAAAAATTGAATTCTTAGCTCAATTCAAAATCCATGTCTATCACCATCATCGTATTATACTTGTGAAGATATTTATAAAGATATAAATTTCATTAGAATCTGAGTCATGGGCACAAATATATGATCCTTTGAAAAACTTACACAATTTTGCTACATCAATATTTTATACTAGTATATATCCATCTTAAGCATGGATCCAGCATGTGTCAAGATGGATAAAATACCTTCAAGTGCAAAGCTCTTTTAGAGTGAAAAATTTGAACAAAGATTGCATCTCTTTCATCCCTAGATAGATCCCATTGAATTTGTACTTGATATTTTTTATTTTAATTTTTAACTTTTAATTACTTTTTTCTTTCTTTCGATATTGAATATTTTATTATAGCAATATTAAAATATTTTCTTTTAAGTTTTTTTTTCTATATATAAATATATATGAAGTTGATATCTACATAAATTAGTTCACATAGATTTTCAAATTATTTGTTAATTTTTGTTAAGAGTACAAGGTTTAAACATCTTATTTACACTTTTTTTACTCGTTATTACTTTATCTCTTTTTAAAATTGATAAGAAATTTTATTACATCATGTGGACATCAAAATATTTTATTTATGACTAGGAGTGAGTGAAATATTTTTACCACATTAGGTTGTGATATCTTTTTTATTATTATTATAGCCAACATTGTTTTTATATTTAGAGAATATTTTATTTTTATTTTAAAAGGGACACATGTCAACTCCACGTTGAGCACAGACAAAATCACAAATCACCCTCATATTGGGCTATAGAATGTGCCTCACAACGCTCATAGACACATCCAAAGAACATAGTAGCATAAGCCTATGTGTCACCCAACAATGGTGACATATGGACCCAAAAATCCAATTGGATCCATCGATCATCTCCCAAATCCTCTTAGATATTAGACTTAACTTTATATGCACAACTCAAATGCTAGTTTTTCTAAATTGGCCCCCGAATAACCACACACTCAAAAATGCAATCCAAGTTCCAATCCCTACGTCATACTCCATCGTCATATATAACCAAGAAAATTTTCTTAGCATAGTCTAAGGAGGTAATGTTTTCGCCCAAAAAGAAAGGAAATTTCAACACGATTTTGACAAATTCCAGCGGAATTTTTTGGAAATCCGAGTTACAGTTGTCAAGCTTCAAGATTTTGGGTGCCCCAAGGGATTTTTATGGTGCTAAATACATTTCCACCATCAAAAAAATGATTTAAACACTTCCATAGTCAGAATTTTTGAAAAAAAATGGTTAGATTTCAATGAGAAATGGTTGTTCGGTCATTCGAGTGAAATTGTTGCCTTGGTAGACAACACCAATTTTCCTCACACCCTACCTGTGATCCAATGGTGTGGATTTAATGAAGATTTATTGTAGCGTTATTAGAAATTTGAGTGAGGAAGAATTTCTCCTTCCCCAAGGGTCTGAAAACTACATACCATCCTTTGTGCACATGGGATGTCCACATTCTTCTAATAACATTGTTTACATGCCCAGAAAACAATAAAATAGGGTGTTGAATTCATTGATCTACTAGTCAAATGATGACTCTCTCATTCATTCAAAGGGTGTAGTGTTGTACCATGGTGTCCAATTGTAGATTACCAACAAAACATGCCCCCGTGGGTACTCCCATGTGGAAATATATGTGGCATGTAAAACATGTTTGCTCCAAACACCAATTGAAGTACTGAGTGCCTTTGACCCACCCATGCCTTCTTGTATGGTTTCAAACGAAAATAAAAACCTTATATTAATAAAATTAGCAATATGAATGTAGTAATTACATCAAAGGGAGAAATGACCATTGAATGTCTAAGACTCCATTTTATTTTGGGTTGTCCATAAGTTTTTTATTAATATCTAATTTACTATGCTTATATCCATAAATATGTGAAAATATTCCCAAATTTTAACAATAAGTACAATACATATTAATTGTCATGAGAAGGGTTTACATTATTAGGTATTTTCCCCCTTAGTTAAGGGGGAGTGGAACATTAAGGATTAGGACTATCATGATCTTAATCGTTGAGGATTCCACAGGTTTCTTATTGTGAGTCTGCATCTATTCAATCCGTTGACAAATACTGGAGAGTTCCCCCTTTGTTCTATCCATCATGTTTTGATGATCATCCTGTAAATCCATAGTAATAGAGACGCTAGATACCAACTAATTGTGATTGAGTTTTAAGGAAAGGATTCGTTCACGGAGAAGAGAAATCCCTTCCATTATCTATTGATACTCCTTACTAGGTTAGTGTGGCATGATTGCACCATAGTGAGAAGGTAATACGAGCCAACTTTTTGAAGTCAAGACAAAAGGAGCCCCCCACAATGATTGAGATATGCAGAAGCTTCCTAAAGGGTTCAAGGCTAATCCACCCTTATCAACTCTGAATAGCATAGAATATAACAATTATCCATTAAAACAAATTATTTTTACCACTTGTTTTCTAATGAAAATATCCTTGGAAGTTGGTGGTGCAAAGTACTATGGAACCCAATAGTACCATTCAAAAGCGCACAGATCATCCCCTGAATTTGAGGTAAACCACCATTGAAAATTATGAAGAAAGGGAATTAAAGGACACCTGAGTTATGCTAATTTGTTGATTCCCTTTCCTTTATTGTAATCCTAAACTAGAATCTTATACAAGCCAAATAACCCCTTCTCTTATCTAAATGAATAATCCTAAAGAACTTACAGACAATATTTTGCACTCGCCTAAGCTGAAAATGGATCATATGCTAGCTTAAAGACATCGACCACTCCAATAAATCCTTGTTACAAATAATAGAAACTCCCAAAAGGTATGACAAAAATCAACCACTCAAACTTTCCCTAGCTCAAAATATCCTCCAAATTATAGAGTGCTAGGCAGAAAAATATGAGAGCTTCTAGATAAGGGAGGCTGAAGCAACAATGCTTACCAAAACAATCGTCAATTCTTAATTAGGAAACACACCAAGACTTCTAGAATTTATGAAATACAGCTTCAGACTAGAAGGCATCTACATCATTATTACTCAACCCTTGTATTATCACCATCTCCACATCCTCTCACTACATATCAACCAAACTCTTCCTCCATAAGCATGGCCAAGACTGAACTTCCAGGTAAAAATATTATTCTCATGAAAAACCTATGGACCTTCTTTTGCACATAGGGAGTAGACATTGCCATGAAGACCAACATCATATCCATAATAAGTGAATACTAAAACACCATTGGAGAAAGGACACCATAACCATGGCACTTAGTGGTATGACGGGGTCGCATACAAAACTCACTCCAATACCAATTTGTAATGTCACTTGCATGCCATAATTCCCATCAACCCACCATTTGGCACCCCATTTTGACATAAAGGTTTTTTTAAATTCACTTAACGTATGATTACGGGGTAGGAAATAAAGACTTAGAGTCATTAATTATCAGTTTTCCTAAGGCTAATGTAGCTCCTAAATTAGACGAGGAATCAACAAGCTTATTTTTTTATCTCAAAACATGATGAACCTCATGTTGTGTGTGGAGCATGATTGTTCAGAGGTCTTTGTTTCAGCCGGATGTATACCCCAGGATGTTTTGTACACCCCTCCACGTGGGGGGGTGCAGGGGGGACTTGTCCCCCCCGCAGGGTTCCAGGGGGGGCCCATCCCCCCCGGCTGGGGGGTCCGGGGGCCAGCGGTCCCTTGGCGGGGGCTTGGGGGCAGTGCCCCCGAAGCCAAAAATAAATGTAAAATTGCCTTGTAAAAGTATAGTAATTTCTAGTCAATCTGGGCCATTCATTAGGCGGATGATATGACAGTAGAACTTATGTTTAGTTTAGGGTTTTTTTCCTTAGAAGGCAACCCCTCTCTTTGTATGAGGGCATTGTATTTGAGGCTGTGTGATAGATGTGTATTCTGTGAACGAGAAACAGAGAGGTGAGACTGTGAGAGAAAACAGAGGATATTACAGCGGATTTGTTGTAGGTTGTGTCTCTTCATTTTGCTGGATAATAGAAAGGAAGGACTGGCTGTTCGGGGTGGACGTAGCCCAAACTGGGTGAACCACGTATATCTGTGTCTCTCTTGTTTTGTGCGTTTTCTGTGTTTATATTTCTGCAATATTTTATGTGTTCCATTGCTCCGTAATATATAATTTTCTAACAACTGGTATCAGAGCCGAAGGTCTATTTGGCTGATAAACTCGCAGGAAAGAAGGGTTCCTGGTTCGAGAGGGAGCAATGGCGGAAGATGGTAAGTTTAGGGTCGAGAAATTTAACGGCCAAAACTTCTCGCTGTGGAAGATGCAGATGGAATATTATCTGTATCAGAAAGATCTATACCTACCATTGGGCGGAAAAACAAAGATGCCGACGGGTATGAAAGACGAAGAATGGAACCTTCTCGATAGAAAGGCACTCGGAACAATATGGTTGTGCCTTGTTGTGTCAGTCGCCTTCAACATTTGAAAGGAAACCACGACAGAGGGTTTGATGAAGACGTTGTCGAAACTATATGAAAAACCCTCGGCCTCAAACAAGGTATTTCTTATGAAACAGTTATTTAATATGAATATGTCGGAAGGTGGATCTGTTGCAAACCATTCAAATGATTTTAATACAGTTACAAGTCATTTAAGTTCTGTAGGGGTAAACTTTGATGATGAAGTTAGAGCTCTCTTATTCTTGTGCTCATTACCAGAAAGTTGGAATGGTTTGGTAATGGCCATTAGTAACTCCGTTTTTGGATCTACCACTTTAAAGTTTGATGATGTTGTCGGTGCTATCCTTAGCGAGGAAATGCGACGGAAAAGCTCCGGTGAGACATCGGGAAATGCTTTGAGTGTAGAGTCTAGAGGAAGAAAAATGGAAAGAGGAAAGAGCTCAGGATATCGCAGTAAATCAAGGAAAGGCAGATCCAAGTCCAGATCGGGGATAGTGTGCTGGAAATGTGGAAAGAAAGGACACCTAAAGAAAGACTGTAGATCTCATAAGGGAAAAGAAGGAGATGCACAGCAAGAAAACAATCATGAAGCAAATGTGACAGGTGAGGTGTTACAAGATGCTTTGATTCTTTCTTTCGAAAATATTACTGATTCTTGGGTGGTAGATTCAGGGGCTTCATTCCATGCCACACCTGATAAGAAATACTTTCATGACTATGTTCAAGGAGATTTTGGACAAGTTCGTCTGGGTGATGATAAACCCTGTAAAATTGTTGGAATGGGTAAGGTTCTTGTAAAACAATAGAATGGAAACCAATGGCTATTAAAGGAGGTAAGGCATGTTCTAGATCTAAAGAAAAATCTGATTTCAACAGGGCAGTTAGGCGGTGAAGGTTGTGTGACAACTTTCACAGATAAAGCTTGGAAGGTCACCAAAGGAGCCCTGGTAATAGAAAAAGGCGAAAAGGTTGGTACATTGTATTTATGCAATGGTATTTCTAACTCTGTTAATGCTTTAACTTCCAAAGGAGCAGATGCAGCATTATGGCATCATAGGCTCGGACACATGAGTGAAAAGGGGATGAAGATTCTTCACTCAAGGAATTTTTTGCCAGGTTTGAAGAATGTTGATTTGGATTTCTGTGAGAATTGCATTTATGGAAAACAGAAGAGAGTCAGATTTCTCAGAGTTGGGAAAGAAAAGAAGAATGAAAAATTAGAGCTTGTGCATACAGATGTATGGGGACCTGCTCAGGTATCATCTCTCGGTGGCTCTCGTTATTATGTTACTTTTATTGATGATGTAACTAGGAAAACTTGGATTTATTGTATTAAGAATAAATCTGATGTATTTGATACTTTCAAGAAATGGAAAGCTTTGGTTGAGATTGAGACAGGAAAGAAATTGAAGTGTCTTAAATCAGACAATGGAGGTGAATATTGCAGCAAAGAGTTTGATAGGTATTGTTCAGAGCATGGAATTCGTAGAGAGAAGACAGTTCCAAGAACACCACAAGAAAATGGTGTGTCAGAAAAGATGAACAGAACAATCATGGAGCGTGCAAGGTGCATGAGATTGCATGCAGGATTGCCTTTACAGTTTTGGGCAGATGCTGTAGATACTGCTGTTTATCTAATAAACAGATGGCCTTCAAGTTCCTTGGATGGTGGTGTTCCGGAGGAAGCATGGACAGGTAAAAAGTTAAACTACTCTTTTTTAAAGCCTTTTGGTTGTGAGGCCTTTGTCCATATTGATAAAGAAAATAGAACAAAGCTTGAGGCAAAGTCAAAGAAATGTACCTTTATTGGATATGGTGTTAATGATTTTGGTTATCGCTTATATGATTATGAAAATCACAAAATCATTAGGAGCAGAGATGTAATATTCAATGAAAAGGTCTTGTATAAGAATCAGTTGCAGGAAAAGAAGCAAGAAAAAGAAAACAAGGAATACACAGTTCTTGACGAAATCACTGAAAAATTAAAGGTGCCTGAAAATAATAATAATCAACAACCACCACAACAGCAACAGGAACCCCAAACACCCGAAAGTGGTGTTAGAAGATCTACCAGGATAAGTAGACCCCCTGAACGTTACTCTCCTTCATTATATTATTTATTGTTGATTGATTCTGGTGAACCTGAATGTTATGAAGAAGCAGTGTAGGTAGAAACCAGGAAGAAGTGGGAGCAAGCCATGAAAGAAGAGATGGACTCCTTAGCACATAACCAGACTTGGGACTTAGTCAGGTTGCCTGCAGGTAAAACAGCATTGCAAAATAAATGGGTTTATAGGCTGAAGGAAGAAGATGGAGGAAAACAGAGGTATAAAGCTAGACTTGTGGTGAAGGGGTTTGCATAGAAGAAAGGTATTGATTTTGATGAAATATTTTCTCCTGTTGTTAAAATGACTTCAATCAGAACTATTTTAAGTCTTGTAGCAGCTGAAGATTTGCATCTTGAGCAGCTAGATGTAAAGACAACCTTTCTCCATGGGGATTTGGAGGAAGAGATATATATGCAGCAGCCACAAGGATATGAGGTGAAAGGGAAGGAGAAACTAGTGTGCAGGTTGAAGAAGAGCTTGTATGGCTTAAAACAGGCTCCAAGGCAGTGGTATCTAAAATTCGACAAGTTTATGTCTGAACAAGGTTATACTAGATGTCACTCTGATCATTGTGTTTATTTGAAAAAGCAAAATGATGGCAGCTATATTATATTGTTATTGTATGTAGATGACATGCTTGTTGCAGGATCTAACATGCAGGAAATAAATGTGCTCAAAAGAAAATTGGCAAATTCATTTGCAATGAAGGATTTGGGAGCTGCAAAACAAATCCTTGGTATGAGAATAACTAGAGACAGGAAAAATCATAAATTAACATTGTCTCAGAATGAGTACATACAAAAGGTGTTGAAAAGATTTAACATGCACAATGCAAAACCAATTAGTACACCTTTTGCTAGCCATTTCAAACTTAGCAAGGAAATGTGCCCAAAGACCCAAGAAGACATGGATTATATGTCTAAATTTCCATATGCATCAGCAGTTGGAAGCTTAATGTATGCAATGGTCTGCACAAGGCCCGATATTGCACATGCTGTGGGAGTTGTAAGCAGGTACATGAACAATCCAGGAAAGGAACATTGGATGGCAGTGAAATGGATTCTCAGATATTTGAAAGGTACCACAAATCAAGCATTATGCTTTGGTGGTTCAAACATCTCCCTACAAGGATATGTTGATGCAGATATGGCAGGTGACAGAGAACATGAGGAGCACTACAGGATATGTATTTACTGTTGGAGGAACAACTGTCAGTTGGGTTTCAAAAATCCAAAGTGTTGTTGCACTTTTAACAACAGAAGCAGAGTATGTTGCTGCTACAGAGGCTAGTAAAGAAATGATTTGGTTACAAAGGTTTATGGGTGAGTTGGGTAAGAAGCATGATATGGGCACGTTATACAGTGATAGCCAAAGTGCCATTCATCTTGCAAAGAACTCAGCATTTCATTCCAGGACTAAACACATACAGCTCAAGTATCATTTCATACGATCAGTGTTGGAGGATGGAGAGTTGAAGCTGGAAAAGATACACACTAGCCAGAATCCTGCAGATATGCTAACAAAAGTTGTAACCAGGGAGAAACTGAGAACATGCTCAGTTTCAATTGGTCTTCAAGGATGACGATGAAGATGAGAAACAGCCAGGTCCAAAGAGGAGCCATTGTCCAGCAAATGAAGCAGCGGTGGAGTTGCTACAATCATTCTCCAAGTGGGAGATTGTTGTGCGTGGAGCATGATTGTTTAGAGGTCTTTGTTTCAGCCGGATGTATACCCCAGGATGTTTTGTACACCCCTCCACGTGGGGGGGTGCAGGGGGACTTGTCCCCCCCGGCTGGGGGGTCCGGGGGCCAGCGGTCCCCCGGCGGGGGCTTGGGGGCAGCGCCCCCGAAGCCAAAAATAAATGTAAAATTGCCTTGTAAAAGTATAGTAATTTCTAGTCAATCTGGGCCGTTCATTAGGCGGATGATCTGACGGTAGAACTTATGTTTAGTTTAGGGTTTTTTGCCCTAGAAGGCAACCCCTCTCTTTGTATGAGGGCATTGTATTTGAGGCTGTGTGATAGATGTGTATTCTGTGAACGAGAAACAGAGAGGTGAGACTGTGAGAGAAAACAGAGGATATTACAATGGATTTGTTGTAGGTTGTGTCTCTTCATTTTGCTGGATAATAGAAAGGAAGGACTGGCTGTTCGGGGTGGACGTAGCCCAAACTGGGTGAACCACGTATATCTGTGTCTCTCTTGTTTTGTGCGTTTTCTGTGTTTATATTTCTGCAATATTTTATGTGTTCCATTGCTCCGTAATATATAATTTTCTAACACCTCATATGACTTAAACTTCTTTAGATGCCCCACGATTTTTTTTTGGATTTGCACGTGTGACCACATCATTTGGGAACATCTATTTTACCAAACTTTGAATAATGATTCTTGAGTCTCCAATAGTTGATATGTTAGGCTTAAGATTGTGCTAATATTAAGCATTGTAAAAGGGCATAAGCCCTTATTCGATTGTTGGATCCCCATAAGTATGTTATTTCAATTGATTCCTGGGTAGAGAATAGCTCATATTTCAAGTTATTGCAAAGATATAGACTTTCATATGCAGTAAAACAAATTACCCCACATTTACGATTATATAGTTGGAGCAAGAAACTAATCATCATCTAAAGAATGCAATTGTGGCATAAAGGCCAATTTTCTCTACTAGACCTAAAACTCATTAAAATATGCAATTAGATATGGCATACCTTAATTATTCTAAAGTGCGTCTGCAACCCAAAAACTTTTGCTTGGTCCCTTTTCCTTGCTTGACCAAGCAGACTCATCAAGGAATTCAAAGGTCCCATTAAGGTCCTTTCCCTTCAGATATTGAAACACACACAACCCTTTTGTTCTTATAATCCTCTTAGGTATGTGGAGGATAAACAAGTAATGCTCATGGAAAATTGTAGGATATACAATTCAATGTTTCAAGTATGCATAATTATTGCATCAAGAGACCCATTTCATAGTTTATTATGAAGCGTATATGTAATTGTTTTCCATGTTTAATTTGGAGTTAACACGTATTTCTTTTAAAATAAAAATAAAATGTTCACTAAAACTAAAAATAAAAATAATGTATATTCAAAAACAAAATTAAAAAATGCATATCTACTTAGTTTTAATTAAAAGTATTATAAAAATTAATAATCTCGGGCTTATTGTGCATTGCTTGAGATTACAATATGAAGGAGATGTGTAACTCTTTTCATATTTAAGATAGAGTTGACATGTGGTATTTAAAAGAAATTGTAACAAAACAAAATTCAATCTCAACCATAAACAAAATATTTCTGTCTATATTAAATAGCATAATTTTATATTAACTTTATATAAAAATATAGTAATTGAAAGTAAACAAATTCTTATATTATCACTTTTGTAAATAATGAATAATTAATTTATTTCAAAAATATTAGAATATCCAAATCAATTAATTATGTTTATTTTAGAATAGGGCTTCTTCATTATCAATAATTATTTAGTGGATGATATGTTTTAATTTGCATATAATATTCTAGAATATTCTTAGAAGTATACACAGGATGATATTTATTTCCAAAGTAGTTATGTATTTTTTCCCTTTTAATTAAATTCATTAATTAAAAAAAGTCAATATGAAATAAGTTATTGGTTTTTGTGCATGTGGTATTGATAAGACATGGTATTGGCCCATAGAATTGTAACAAAGCATATTTATAGATTAAAAATCTTCATGATAAGATTATAATCTTATAATTCACTGTTAACTTATATATTAACTTCCTATGTATTAAGCCTCATGCTTGAGCATACACAAAGACATGCCCCAAAACAACCATGGCAATCCATCTAACTTGAATTGGGAAAAATGGATGACTTAAATAAAGTTGGCGGGACGGGACGCCTGCACGATGGTGAATACGTCCCACCGAACAACATGAATGCGAAAGATGGTGATTTTGCGTGAGGGCGTTGCACGAAGGTGAGCATGACCATTGAATCATACGATGATACGGGCAAAAACGAAGGCGTGGATGCTAAGTAACCGAGCAGGAGACAAAATGTGTGACGGAAGAAAAGGAAAGGCGCTGCGGGTGATGGCACGCACCCATAGCAAGCCTGCGCGAAGGAAGTGTGTTGGGCGACATGCCCATGCAACGGGCGTGCCGTGCATGCAAAACAAGCTGGCGGGAACATTTGGGAAACAAAAATTGTCAGCTTAGAAGGAAGAACAAGGGTCGGTCAAAGGATTCAACCGCCCAACCACAAGGAAAGACTTGTATATATACAAGGTTGTGCAAGTGGGAAGAGAAACCAACGAAGTCACAGGTCAAAAGAAAATCAAATCTGAAGCAAAAATGAAGAAGGCAAGGAACGAGAGGACAAGGAAAAGGTGCAGGTTAGGATATGCACTCCCCTCGAGCTAGCTAACAATTGTGCGGATTTCTATTGGATTTATGTTGTTGGATTTTAAGGGAAAAGCTTTGGGCTACCCAAAATTTGTCTATTACATATTTATTGAAGTTTTGCCTTAAGTGTTGTGGTAGCGAATTTTTGGGGTTCAACTTAACTTTGGTTACTGGATTTTGATTGGTGTGATCAGCGTGTGATCATGATAGTTAGTATCAAAGCCACTTTGATGAAAGTGGGAGGACCAAGTCAAAGCTTGGGAATGAGTTTGGTTGAAGTGAAGGCAGTGGCACGACGAGCACTGTCATGATGGCTAGATGAAAGTCTTGTTGAAGGAACGCATGGGGACTGCTCAACGAAGAGAACTTAAGGAAAAGTGTAAAGGTATGAGGAAGGAGTTCCTTACTTTGGCAAATACCTCTCATATGATTTATGCATAAAGGAAGTCATAACAGTGACGTGACAAACTTGTAAATATATTAGAAAATTTGGACCTCGTAGAAAAAGGAATGGACAAAGTAATGAAGGAAGCTAAAGCTACTTTAGAGAAAGCTAAGAAGGAAGTTGACACTACTCAAGGTAAGGCTAAGGAGGAATCTCTTGGACATGAAGAAGGTAAGTCCAATCATGTTGAGGAATAAGTTGGCACTTGTGTATTTTAAGAAGATTGATTGGTTGAACAAGTTGAAGTTGTTAACCAAGAAAAAGAAGTTGGTCAAACAATTGAGAATGAAACGAGTGTTGTGAAGTTGTAGTTGAAAGAGGAAGAACTTGGTGAAATGAAACCTATCAATGTTGAACCATGTTTGAGCTATGCGTAACCATGGAAGGAGGATGGAGGTTCTCCCATGGAGGGACCTAGTGCAGATGAAGAAAATCATGTGATGACTTTTGTCATGAAGAAATAAGTGGGTTCTTTCACGAAGGAGCCTTATGCATATATGGATGAGGAGAGCCATGGGATGGATTTCCTTAGGAAGGTCAAGATGATTTGCATTCACTTATGTGATAGATGACTTTGATTAATGAGAGACTTGTTCGGGGAGCGTTCGACTTGAGGATGGATGGTGTGAATTTCTGAGCAAAAGGGTGGTGCATAAGATCTTGATACAGTGGGAAAGTCACGGTTGGCTAAATGAAGGATTGGCCAAGTGTATTTCATGGTTTGTGGATGATGTTCATTCAGGTGGAAGTACTTGGAGCAAAAGGACACATTGGAAGAAGAGACGGCTTAATATAGAGCTTGGTGGAATTCTTCATTGAGGTTTCATTGGAACCAATGTGAATTCTTTATTGGACCTTTTGCAGGAAGGTACTTCAATGAAGGAAGGGACTAGCAGAGAAGCAAATATAATGAAGTTGGTTGGTGGTTTCATTCAGACTTCGTTGAATTCAATGTGAGTTCTTGAGGGACCGTTGATGGAATGGAGGCTTTGATGATGCAAGTCATCTAAGTGATCAAAGATGAACATGTGCAACCAAGAGCACCTGTTCATAAAAGTTAAGGGTGTGATGATGGAATTCATGTATGCCCAACCAAAGTGGACGAACCAAAGTGAATAGTCGAAGTCATGTGCTTAGATAAAGTGAAGGGAGTCCAACTAAGCGTGCTCACTCGAATTAAATAGGCATGGAAGACCTATGAAGGCATCCACGCAATGAAAGGCGGGGATGACTTATGATGATGCCATCTGACCGAGTGAAGACACCTAGCCAAGGGCATTCACCTGATTGATGGAGTAAAGTTTGCTTTAATTAGTCTATTTGAAGGAACTTGATATGAAGACAACTTGAAGAAACATAAAGATAGTTGTGACCAGTGAAGAATGCATGTTGATGGTGATCTTGAAGGATTTATAGTTTTTTGAGAAGTTGAGGTCTAGGTTGGACTTGACTTTGATGTGGCATGGGACATATACCTTTAGGCATAGTATGGGATGTGTTCATGAGGAGGAACTTGACAAATGGGATATGAGTGAGACACCTTCGAGTTGGACGATGGTTGCAGCAATGAAGGTGCTCATGAGGCATGAGTTGAGTCTGCAGATACTTAGCCGTTGTAGGAAGGCTTGGGATGAATGATCGTTCCATGGAGAGCCTCCTTGAATAAGGGGTAATTGGAAATCTACGCAGGATGATTGGTATGAAGATCTGGGCAATAAATGGATGTGATCATGAGGAAATTGAAGATTTGTCTCCTTAATATAAGATGTGAGAAACATACCTGACAGGAGATGGAGTTTCTTCATGGACCTGGATGTGGAAAGATGAGCGCACTTTAATTGGAGGACTTATGCATGACAAAGATGTAATTTTTAGTTGCGTATGCATATATGCAGTAGTTGGATTATTATGCAGTATTTCTTAATGATGATTGATGGATGTGATGAAGTGTTGGAGAAACAACTAAGGAACAGATGAGGAGGTGAATTCGCATGATTTGAGCATAAAGGTTGGATTGATCACCCAACTAGTTCAAGTCATGGGGGATATTAGTGCGCAAAGACATGTTGGATTTGTGTTGGAGTATGGTAGCAAGAGTTCATAGAGGTGTAGTGGTTGACATGGTGGTAGTTGTGATTTGATGCATTATAGCCAAGAAGTGGCCTTTCATGACGACATGAGGTAGTGAGGAGACTTCTAATGCGTTGTGCCTGATGAATGTGGGAAGTTTGAGAGAATGTCTTCATGAAAATTTCTTCTAAGAGCAAGGAGTCATACAGTTTGATGGGCCTCGACAGAAGCTCGGTCATGAAGTTCATTGAGGAGTGTCGTTGTCGAGGACAACAACCATTTTAGAGTGGGGGAGAATGTTAGGCCCTTGGGCTTGAGCGTGCACGAAGGCGTGCCCCAAGATGAACATGATGATCCATGCCAACTCAAAGCGAAAAAAAACAAAGGCTTAGATGAAGTTGGTGGGATTGGACGCCTGCACGAAGGTGAGTGCACACTACCCAAATGACATAAATGCAAAAGATGGTAAGTTTGGGTGAGGGTATCACACGAAGGCGAGCGTGCCCACCAAACCAAAAAATGCGGGAAAAAATGAAGGCGTGAACACTAAGTAACTGAGTGAAGACATAACATGTGGCAAAAGAAAAGAAAATTCATTGCAGGTGATGTTGTGCACCCAAGGCGGGTCCACACGAAGATGAGGTATTGGGTGACATGCTCATGCAACGGCTATGCCATGCATGTGAAGTGAATCGGTGGGGGTGTTCAAGCATAAATGTATGTCAAATTAGAAGGAAGAACGAGGGTCTACCATAGGACATGACTGCCCAACCAAAAGGCAAGGCTTGTTTACATATACAAATTTGTGTGAGTGGGAAGAGAAACCAATGAAGTCGTAAGTCATAAGGCAAGCGAATTTGAAGTATAAACGAAGGAGCCAAGGAACAGGATGACAAGGAAAAGGCGTAGATCCAGATATGTGCTTTCCTTGAGCTAGCTAATGCAAATCATGCAAATTTATGTTGGATTTATGTTGGCTTGCAAGGGCGAAGCCTTGGGCTGCCCAGAATTTGACTATTGCATATTTGCTGAAGTTTTGCTTAAGTGTTGTGGTAGCGAACCTTTGGGGTTTGGCCCAACCTTGGCTACTGGATTTTGAAGTTGTACTACCTTGTGAGAGCAAGTCGACAGGGACTTGGTCCTAGGCATGCCTTTTTATATTTGAAGTGGTAAATTATAAATAAAATATTTCAATGGCCATTTTAAATAAAATCATTTTATTTCATCGAGATGTATTTTATAGCTTGGTATAAAATGATGCTTATATTAATAAATTAAAAAATATTAATAGTGAAAAAAAAATATTCAATGTCGACCATAAATAAAATGTTTCAGTTTTCACTTTAATTTTACACTAACTTTATATAGAGAGATAAGTAATTGAAGATAAAAAAATTATAATTTCACCTATAATTACTTTCTATTTTTGTTTTTTTGCTTAAGCAAGAGACAGTCCTTCTATTAACTTAGGTAAAAAGATATTTTACACATGTTACAACAAATGCCCAGAGGTACCTACTCCCTCAAAGGGGAGTGAAAAAACCCAATGTACTCAACAAAATCCTCCAAAAATAAGACAGCGACAGGGTCTAGACTGCCCAGGAACCAAGAGCGGGCCAATAGATCCGAGGTTTTCTCCCCAAAACCGACCGAAGAATAGTCTTCAACCGATCCAACAATCAAGAAACGACCCACCCAGGGGGGAAGTCACCAAGAAACCCTAAAGTTTCTTGATCAACGCTGAACATTGATCGTCTTTTCTTGATCCAACGGCTGGAGTCCATATCGTGTGGCCTAAACAAACCACTCGATACCTCGCGATGAAGGTAGTTAGCCTTTTCAGTCCTCTGCCACATGTTGCTTCTTGAATGGATCACTGGCTTTTCCTTAAAACCGTCTTTAGTTTGGAGGGCGCCTGATGAAGGTGTGAAACCATTAGTGGTTTTATCTCTTCGGCCCCACCAACATGCACACCAAAAGGTGGCTGTTGATCTTCCCTCTCCAGATCTGATGACCACAAATCAAATCGGACCACACACCTGCACACTAAAAACTTTAAAGTTGCATGATCAACGTTGACCGTTGATCTATTCCTTTTGATCCAACAGCTGGAGTCCATATCGCGCGGCTTAAAAAGCCCACTGAATACCATGCGATGAAGGCAGTTTGCTTTATTGGTCCTTCACCATGTGTTGAATCCTGAGTGGAATCACTGGATTTTCTTTGAAACCGTCTTTGGTTTGGAAGGCGCTTGATGAAGGTGGTAAACCATTAGTGGTTTTATTCTGTCGGCCCCACCAACCTGCACACCAAAAGGTGGTTGTTGATCTGCCCTCTCCAGATCTGACAGCCACAGACCAAAACGGACCACACAACTACTCATGAAATACCCAGCGATGAAGGTGGTAATCACTGTCCAACCATCTCCACACATCGCCTTCTGAATGGTATCGCTTGTCTTCCGGGTCAGAGGTTCCGGGCAGTTTTGACCCCTGTAATTTCTTCCATTGACGTCTTCGTCTTTCGTGGAAACATTCCTCCTATGAACGATTATCTTCTGTCTCGATAACCTACTGTGCATCTCCGCTGATAGGCCATCTGAAGTAAACTTATCCATCATTTTCATGGAGTAAAATTCTGTCTCTTGATTTTTCTTGATACTGCTGTCGGTCGCTGAGGGCCCTGGATGAGCATCCCTCCTTCAACCTGTCATCCGTTATCTCCTCCCACTAGTAGCACAAGTCGATATGCTTGTTTTGTACCCCCTCATTGGCAAGCCAATCCGCAACTTTGTTGGCTTCCCTACGAACATGCACCAACCTAAGAGTTCTCAGCATTCTTAGGTGTGCTTGGATTCTTTGGTAGACTTGCAAAAGCCACCAGTGTTATGAGATTTTCTCTGGAGCAGCACCAGCATTTATCCTCTTCACTGAGTTAATGACTAATTCTGAGTCAGCCTCTATGATGACATTGTGAATATTGTGCTTGAGCAGTATTTCCAGGCATAATTCCATCGCCATGAGCTTAGCCATATTATTGGTTGTTGTTCCTAGATAACTATGGAATATGACTTGTATGTTTCCTTCCTCATCCCTCAAGACCCCTCCATATCCAACTTCTCTCGGATTCCCTTTTGATGCCCCATCAATGTTAAATTTTAAAAATCCATGTGAAGGGGGTTGCCATGAAGCCTTATCTGCTGATATATCCTTGTTGATCTGCATAGAACCTTGAGGGGGATGAAACTTGAGCTCTAACTTCTTCAGTATTCTAGCCTCTCTTTGCCCGGTGGGTTTGCCAGTGGCTACACCTCCCAGGATGTGAACAGTCTCTTTGAGTTGTTTAAGGATTAGCTGAAGGATGCTACTCACCGGACTCACTTTATCCTTGAAAATCCTGTTGTTGCGCTCCTTCCAAACATTCCAGATTATGAATCCTGGGACCAGCATCCAGGCAGAGTTAATGATCTCATTATCCAAAAAAAATTTCCACCATTTTTTCAAAGTATCAATGATGTCATTTGCATTTCTGTCTGTCTGCTCAAAGACTTCTCCCACCCAATTCCAAAGTATTGTAGTGAAAGTGCATC
This sequence comes from Pinus tabuliformis, assembly GCA_031772625.1. NCBI lineage: Eukaryota > Viridiplantae > Streptophyta > Pinopsida > Pinales > Pinaceae > Pinus > Pinus tabuliformis. The sequence goes on from CM062820.1 coordinate 697,074,620, forward strand.
TATTTAGGAGATGATTTGTAGTTTCTTCCTGTTGTTTACATAAGTGACATCTTGAGGGGCCAACAAAGCCTCTTTTTCTTAGGTTATACCATGTCAGAATCTTGCCTTGTTGAACCAACCACTTGAACAGTTTGACTTTCATCCAATGAGGATTTTCCTAGATTTCTTTCCACGTCTTATCAATGTTTGGAAGGTTAAGCTCTGAATCTATCCTTTTGGCTTCCTTAAGGTTGAAGAGACCTACCTTGTTCTTTCCCCATCTTAGTTGATCGTTAAAGTTTGAGTTTAAGATTTGTCTCTTGTCTAAAATACCTTTAAGGGCTATAACTTGAGTATGGAGCATGCCCATTCCATTGTAACCTGGAAGTTTCCATGTTCTCCATTTCCCATTGTTCCTTGTTTGGTCCCAATAGTCACTTTCCCACCTTAATCCTTTGTTGATGGTATCAGTGTGAATGTTTGCTAATTCTTCACTTCGGAGATTTTCCTCCTGCTGCCAATTATCCTCCCAGAACCAAGCCAGGTTTCCATTTCTGATCTCCCAGAAACTGTGATTTTGGACTAGGACCCTGTTCTCCCATGCCCTATTCCAAATTGCAGAACCTTTTACTTGTCCTGTCATTCTGATTAGATTCTTCTCCTGCCATTCTCTAGCATATTTTTGCTTCCAAAGTTTTTCCCAGGGGGCTTGTATTTCTTTTAGCCATCTCCACTAGATTTTGGCACCAAGAACTCTATTAAGAATTCCTGGGTCATGAAGACCCAAGCCACCATGGGACTTAGGTTTGCATACTCTGTCCCATGCCACAAGGGCCCATTTCTTCTTTTCTTCACCTTTCCCCCAGAGAAAGTCTCTCTGAATGTTTCTTATATTGGTAATTACACCAGTTGGTGCTGGAATGGTAGATATCATATAGATAGGGATACTTTGGAGGATAGCCTTAGTGAGAATTAGTATCCCTGCTAGATTTAGTGCTCTATTTGTCCATTTTCTAATCTTATCTTTTAGCTTATTAAGAACAGGCTCCCAGATATCCTTGTGGGTTTGTCAATGAGAGGAACTCCCAGGTACTTTGCAGGCAGTGACTCCCTTTGAAAGCCCAAAATTCTGGAAAGATTTCTTTGTATTGAAATATCAATATTGAAAAAAAAATATTTGATTTAGTAAGACTAACCTCTATGCCTGCTGCCCTGGCAAATTCACTCATAATATGTTTGAAAGATTTGGCTTCCTTGATAGTGGGTGTGCCTTGAAGCATAGTATCATCCACAAATTGTTGATGTGTCACTGTGTCCCCACCTTGAGTGAGTCTCAGACCCTGAATTCTCCCTTCCTCCTTAGCAGCTTTGATTGCCCTTCCTAACCCTTCCATCATTAGAATGAAAAGGAAAGGAGAAAGAGGATCTCCTTGCCTGAGACCTCTAGAAGGCTTGAAGGTTTTGGAAGGAGAGCCATTGAGAAGAATTGAACAGCTGGCGGTGGTAACTAGCACCATAACCCATTTAATCTAGTTGTAATCAAAGTCATAGGCTTTTAATATTGCTCTTATGTACGACCAGCTGAGTTTGTCATAGGCCTTTGCTATGTCTAGCTGCATTATCATTCCTGCCTATTTGTTGGTATTGAGTGAATGAACCATTTCAAGTGCTTGAATTATATTATCTAGAATTTATCTTCCTTCCACATAGCCCGTTTGCTCCTCTGACACTAGGGTTGGGAGGAGTGGTTTGAGGCGGTTGTCAATGACTTTGGATATAAATTTGTATATCACATTACATAATTCTATAGGTCTAAATCTATCTGGAGAGGTGGCCTTTTCCTGTTTGGGGATTAAGGCTATGAAAGATTCATTGAGCGCCTTTAAGACTGTCTTAAATCTTCGAGAGCCTTCCACTACCTCCAGGATGTCTTGTTTCACTACCCTCCAACAAGATTTGAAAAAGTCTACATTAAAGCCATCTGGGCTTGGTGCTTTCCCATTTTGCATCTCTTTCACGGCTTCCTCAATTTCTTCCTCTGTTACTAGTCCGTTGAGATTGTAATTATCTTCTCTGGTAACCAATTAAGGAATGTACTAAGTGAATCTTTTCGTAAACTGGTATCTGTCTTCTGAGGTTTCCTCAACAATTTTATGAAAATGCTGGAGTAGAACCTTCTCCATCTCTTCATGAGTGTTTCTCTCAATTCCATGCTGATCTGTAAGTTTCACAATTCTATTGTTGTTTTTGTGAGCTATGGTGGATCTGTGAAAGAATTTGGTGTTTCTCTCCCCTTCTTTAATCCATTGTACTCTGGATTGATGTCTCCAGAATATTTCCTCTTGAAGACATCTGGTGTCCCACTCCTACTGGAGTGACTCTACTATCTCTTTCCTTTCATCTATATAGCCTTCTGTAATAAGAATTTGGTTTATTTCCTTTAGTTTCTTTTCCACATCTCCTTTAGCTTTGAAAATGTTACCAAATTCCTTTTTATTCCACTCTTTGAGTTTGCCTTTAATGTGTTTGAGCCTGCAGTGTAGAAGGAACATCTTTGTACCTTGAAGGTGAAGCTCTTCCTTCCACCATTTTTCAATGTTTGTGAGGAAATATGAATGTGTGAGCCAGGCATTCTCAAACCTAAAGGGGGTGTTCCTTGGTTTACCAAAAAGAGAAGCTTCCAATTGGATAGGCCAATGATTTGACCCCCCAAAGGGTAGTATGAGTGCAGTAATGCTGCTTCCCCTGAGAAGAAGTTCCTCTGAAACAATAAATCTATCCAATTTTGAGGCTACTTGGGTAGGGCCCCCTCTTTTGTTATTCCAAGTGTAGATTCCATTGCTTGTTTCCATATCAACCAATTTCATATTGGTGATGAAGTTTTGGAAGGCAACTGAGTCTCTACCAAGTGTTCTAGTTCCTCCTTTCTTCTCCATGAGTGATTTTGTTATGTTAAAATCACCTCCAAGAATCCAGGGTAGAGTTGGGTATCTCTTCTTCATATCCTCCAGTGTTGTGAGGAGTCGAAGTTTGTCCTCCATTGGCTGCAGACCATAGACATTGGTGATCATGTAACATTGTCTGTCACCCACCGGTTGGAAAATCAGAGAAAGGTGATGTCTGGATGCCTTTGCATCAATCACACCAAATTTTTGTGGATCCAATAGAGTGAGGATGCCACCAGCAGATTTATGTGCCTTAACTTCAAGGTATTCATATCTATTTAACCATTTGCTATGTTTTTTGTGGATCCTCTCCACTGAGCATTTTGTTTCCTGTATGAATACTATGTCAGCTTTTTCCTCTCTGATCCTTTTGCCTAGATTCCTCTGTTTTCTTCTGCTCCCTAGTCCTCTAATGTTCCAGGTTGTGATTTTCATTGAGGTGGGGTTTTAAAGGAGTAAGTGGAAAGGTCTTTCATCCTTCCTAAGTCAATCATGAGTTTGCCACACTCTAGTAGTAGTTCTTTCTGTCTTTTTCTTCCCCTCCTCTTGCCTATATTCTTTGTTAGTTTTCCTGTTATTAATCCTATTGAGGAAGTCCCTTTGTTTTCCTGGTTTTCATGTCCTCTTTTGACTCCTGCAATTGTTTGATGTGACTTGTTAAGGAATATCTGTTGGACCTTGTCCACATCCTCCTGAGGGATGGATTTTATTCCCAGGTTTCCTCCTTGTTCTAGAAGCTTTTCCAGTTCTAGGTTCTCCCTTTCCAGGATCTCCTGTAAGTCTTGATCCTCTGTGCCACTCTCACTTTGAGTCATTTCCTGGTCTTTTTATATTTCCATGGTACTCAAAGGGTCTGTCATGTGTTCATTCTGTTCCTGAGTGAACTCCATGTTGGTCTCTTTTCCTTCCCCCTTGCTATCTGATTCTCTATACTCTCTTGATCCCTTCCATCTTCTTCTTTTTCCCCTAAGATCTCAAAACTGTTGTAACTTTTTGTTTTGTTATCATTCAAAATAGGGTTATTTTGTGTCTTCCTTCCCCCTCCTTTTCCTTTCCCTCCTACTTTGGTGAAACCTGTCTGGTCCTTCCGTTTGCTGGTATTTAGGTTTTCCTCCCTTCTATTAAGAGGACAGTCTCTGGATAGGTGCCCATGATCATGACAATTGTGACATCTGAACGATATATGTTCATAGTCAACTGTTTGAACCCATTCCTCATCATAGACTTCCAAAATGACCTCATCTGGAAGGGCTCCTGATAGGTCCATCTTCACACATATACGGGCATAGGATGTATATTTTCCCCGTAGAGTTGCCTTTGAAATTTTTAAGAAATGACCTAATTTATTCCCTATAGCTTTTAAAGACTCTGGCATCCAGTAATCTAAAGGTAAGGAGTATAGTCTAATCCATATCGGTATTGAAGTGAAGGTTTCTCGTTCTGGCACAAAGTTCATCGTCCATGGCCACATATAGAGACCAGCAGCTGCAAAGAAGTATGGTCCTCCTTCAAAAATCCTGTCTCTGTCTTCCATGTTCGTAAACACCACAGTGTAAAAACCTTTGGATCCAAGATGTATATTTAACTCCCCCTTTGGTCTCCAGTTTTATTTTATCCAGGTGTACAACGCTTTCTATGATGGCCAGATTCCCATAAATTTGCATATGATGGCATAGTTTGCCATGTGATCCTTGTGCGCTTGCAGAGCTAGATCATTCAGAATAACCCGAGGTTTAGTTATGGTCTTGGGTTTACAGGGCCCCATCTTGGCTCTGTTCTCTATTCCCTGACCTCTGTCTTCCTCTTTATCCTCCTGATGGTCTTCTTCATGGGCCCCTTGATCTGCATGGGTTTTGCTGCCTTCTGCCTTCTGAGTTTCAATGTTTTTTGTCTTGACCTCCAAGGGCTGTGGAGGTTTGTGCTTTTTCCCTCCTCTTCCTCTATTTGCTACCATATTACTGTAGGAGGGAGTGGAGCTCCCCCTTCCCTGTGCCTCCATGGGTGCCTGTTGCCCTCTGTCACTCGCTTAGTTAAACCCTAGAACTCTCTGCGGCCGTTCGTTCCTTCTCCCAAGGGAATAATATTAAATCCCTTCATGCTTATTACTCAATTACTTTCTACTTTTCAATATGAGGTAGATGTTTAATTGCTTCATGACTCAATATGGAGTTGATATGTGACATTTAAAAATAATATTAATATTATCATCGAGTATGAAGAGATATGTAATTCATTTTGTATTAGTTGACATGTGATATTTAAAAGAAGATATACTAGTAACAAAAAAAAAATTTAGTCTTAGCAATAAAAAATATTTCAATGTCCATATTAAGTAACATAATTGTATATTAACTTTATAAAAAGTAAGATGCAATATTTGATATATATATATATATATATATATATATATATATATACATAGATTTTCACTTTCCATTGTGAAGGAAATTTGTATTTTATTCAATTCTTAATATTAGCATTTAAAAAATATTAATAACAATTTTTTTTTGATGTAGGTTATAAATAAAATATTTCAATATGAACATCTCTTCCTCTCTTTTTGTGGACAAGGTCAGTTTTCCACTTTTCTATTTAAGAAGAAGGAAGATCAAGACTTAGCCTTCCACAATGGTCCTTATTTTATTGGCTCTCATAGGATGTAACTCAATCATGGATATCAAACTTGAACCCTAAAAATGACATCCTATCTGTAATTTTGGCGTGGGTATGTTTATCACACTTATCTTTAACTATTGGAATGATGACACAATTAGGAACATTGGAAACAATTTGCGGAAGTACATTGATTGAGTTGAGCCATGACATGGAAAATTTTCGTATGCTTTAATTTGTGTTGAAGTGGATTTGGAAAAGGGATTATCAAAAGAAATCTATTTAACCCTAGACAACTAGATGCATATTTAGCAAAAGGATTATGTGCAACTTCCCTTTAAATATAAAGTGTGCCATGAAGATAGGAATTTTGCTAAAAAAATTCCCTAAAATGGTCTTTGAAAAGGAACTATATCTAGTGATAAGAAATAGAAACCAAAGAAGAAACACTCTATGAATAAATAAGGAGCGCCTCCTCAATTAGAGAATGTTCACATTGAAGCTAATTGATCAAGTGCAGTTGGATCTAAGCCTTCATCAAATCAACCCCGAATCCAAAGAATGAGAAAGAAAGGACTAGAACACACTCTCAATGGAAATTGGTTTGAATCCCTCTCTCAAATGGAAGATTCATAAAATCCAAAAGAAAATGAGAACCCTAATGAAACTATAAGAAAATGTGAAGGAATGTCTCCTCTCAAAGAACATCTAAAAGTATTTCCTTTACCTGAATGAAACACCTCAAACTGTTAAGATGAGATTGATCATTCCCCCACAAAAGAATTTTATAATAGTGGAATTCCATCTTTCCTGAATGAAGTGTGATGGATGGCCATTCTAATGAGGAGTTAGAGAAGGAAGTAGTCTAGGGGCAATGTGATAGAGAAAACTAGGTGGAAGCCAAACAAGGACAAACAAGAAGAGATTGTTGATAATGAGAAATTCCTCTTAGGTATGTGGAGGATAAACACGTAATGTTTATAGAGAATTTGGGGTATACACTTAATCTTTCAAGTATATATAATTATTGCGTTTATAATTGGAAGAGGGAGATATCTAATTGTTTTTCAGTTGAATATAAAATTTACACATGTGTTATTTAAATAAAAATAAAAGTATTCCCCAAAGGAAAAAAACATTAAATATAAAATGAATTCACATATTTAACTATTTTTAAGTAGAAAAATTATAAAATATTAATAATCTTATTCATTGTGCTCACTCAATTTGAAATCACAACTTAGTATAAAAGAGATGTGTAATTTCTTCCATTATAACATAAAGTTGCATATGGTATTTCAAAAAAATATTAACAACTAGAAAATATTTCACTCTCAATCATAAATAAATGTTTTATATCCATATTAAATAACATAATTTTATATAACTTTATATAGAAATATAATAATTGAAAATAAAACATTAAAGATTGACCATAAATATTTCAATACCCACTTAAATAAAATAATTGTATTGCTTAGAGAAATGTTCCTATAAACTAGTATGGGGAAGATATTGTCTGTAACAAGGAGTTTAAAAATAATAAAATAATACTTACATAACAAATTAGAAAATAATAATAACTAAAAATGATTTCAATGTGAAATATAAAATAAAATACTTCAATTTTGATTAGGTTACATCAACTTTATAAAAAGAGATAAGTAATTGAAAATAAAATTTTCTAAACCAATTTATCATTTCTTTATGAAGGAGACGTGTGTGATTGATTTTGTGTAATTTAACATGTGGTAATTTAGTATTATAAATAAAATATTTTAATATTATAAGTATCATATGAACACTCAGTAGATATTGTAGTTGGTTTTTGGTCAAATTCATATTATTTAGGTTTAACAAAATTTGTATAATTAAACATATATATATATATATTTTTTAATAATTTAATTTATTTATATTTAATTTGATTGATGGATTTGGTTATGGCAAATTTCCTTAAATTAATGTTATGCATTTATTGCTTTAATTCTGGTTTCAAATTTCATAATGAGTTTTGAGTGTGAAGAAACTCCCAAAACGCCAAGGCATTGCTACTCCTAAAGTTATGGCAAAGTAGGATTACTGATCTTATAAGTTCTAAATGGATTTATTTTCTTTGGAGTAAAAACGTTAAGTTGGTGGCCGATTACATTAGATTTTGATTAAAATTGCATATTAATTTATTGATTAAAAACATAATTTTTTTTTTTATCCAAAGTTGATTTATTGAAAAAACTTAAATCCAACTCAACAACAAAACCGCACGTGAGTCGGTTCCAATAAATTATATTTTATATCTAAATTCATAATTAAACTGGCTTACGTTTCATACTTACAAAATTCAAAATTAATGGAGCACTAAGCCATGGAATTGAAGGGGCCAAGCATGTGCGGTGGTTCTCCATTTTCATATTATAAAAGTTATGTTTTAAATTATTTATATGTTAATTGATTTTCAAGTTTGTTTTTATTCGTATATTATGAAAACAATATGTTGTTTGAATATTTTATATAATTTTTTTTCTATCAAAAATATTTTAATTTACTTTATAAGATTAAAATTTTAATTATTTTTTTAAATATAAATTGATATAGTCAAATTAAAAGTAAATATAATTCAAGTTTAAATGTATAGATAAATAAAATTATATCTTTTATTTAAAAGATTATAAATTCATTTAAATGATAAAAAAATAAAAGCAAATTACTTAATAAATTTTAAATAAATTTTAAAAAAGTTAGATAATTAAAATTTCAAAAAGCAAAAAGATAAAATAAAAGTTTGTTTTACTGAAAAAAATAAATTAAAAAAAATAGCCATTTTTATTAGCTTTATAAATTTACCCAAATTAAATCAGAAAATAAACCAATTTTTTTCAAAAAAATTACAATTAAAGACAATTTGTTTATACTTTTAAGAAAATCATGAGATAATAATATTTAAGTTCATTTATAATATTATTATTATTGATGATGATGATGATGATGGTGGTTAACGTCTACTGAGACCAAGCTTTGGTTTATCGGACCTAAAAAAACTAATTATTTAGTTTGATTTAAGATTTTATTCCTATGCTCAAAAAGCTTGGAGAGAAGCCTCCTGAGCTCACTGTAATTTTGACACCGTAAAAGGCTAGGAAGGTCACTATTGTAACAAAGATTTTGAAACTGAGATCTAATGTGGTTGTACGCGGGGCACTCTAAGAGGAAGTCATTTTCATCCTCGATGTTTGTATTCTCACAGAGATGGCAAAACCTTTCCATCCATGGTGTTTTAGGAACTGCTCAACGACCTGTTTCACTATGGAGTTCATGAGAGTTCGTTCTAATCTTGGCTATATTAATTTTCTTCTTTGAGCTAGTTAAAATAGAGAGATACTTTTGATCTTATAGGGTGGGGTTGATGAAATCCTTATAATATCTTAATTTTCTTTTAGCTGCTAAATCTTTCTCACATCATATTTTTTCTTTGAACTTAGAAATAACAATATTTTTAATGTTATTAATGTTTTGCAATGCAACATTCTTGTCGATCTCCCAATGGTTTAACCAGGCCTTGGTGTCTTTATACCAACCTCGTTGGTTGGAATTTAAAGCTAGCTTAGGAAGTCTATGGTCTCCTATGTTATTAATTAACGACCAAGATATTCTGAATTTAAATAATAGATTTTATTGTTTCTTCATGAGATCATGGAATATATAATATTTATTGTTATTTAATATCATACATTATTTAAAATATTATTGTTTAATAATGACCAATTTGTTTTAAGTTATTTAATATGATATTTTTTTAAATAGTATTGTTGAACAATGACCAATTCGTTATCAATTTAAATAATATACCAAAATGTCACACAATTCAAAACCTATGTTTTTATGATAAAGAATTCTTTTGGGGTTTTTGAAATGGTTTTTAATGATAAAGAACTCTTTTAGGGTTTTTGAAAATATGAATAAATTTAAAATTGATTTTTATTTATTTATTAAAACTTCTAATATAATATTTAAATTATTAATTATTGGACTAAGTTTCTATCCAATGAAAAAAAATTACCAAATCAAAAATTAGCATAAAAAAGCCCATTTTATCTTTTTTTTTAAATTATTATATTTAGTTTATCCATATTCCCTTCTTTTCTTTTCTTTTTAATATATAATACTTGAATTATTAGTATCTATGCCTCACGCAGTAGATATTGCATTTGGTTTTTTTTCAAACTCATATTATTTCATATTATTTGGGTATGACAAAAAGAAATTGCAAAATTTGTATAATTGAACATTATATATTAAAATTTGTTATTTTTGAAATATAATTTAATTCATTTATATCCAATTTAATTCTTTTTTTTGCTAAAGCAAGAGTCGTACCTTCTATTCATTATAAACAAAGACACAAGTTACATATAATACAACTACCCAAAGAGACCTGAGGGACATAAAATCGACAATCCACTCAGGACTTGGGTACCAAGCCAAAAGCTTAACAAACAGGCCGATGGCCCACAAACTTAACTGCAAGACCTCCAAAAAACATACCAATGCCTAAACCGCCTGAACTGTTTGAAAAGATCTATTTGATGAGACGCATATTGGGATCGAAAAAGGCATATTCTTTGATTCCAAAAACGGACCCGATGAAAAAATAGATACCATACTAAATAGATTTTGGGTCCGAATGGTGGAATAAACATCACACATGTAATCCGCTCGAAATCCATCGATTCTGACCTCACGACTCAACATGCCCAGAAGATAACAGTGAATCTTGTCCCAAAATTCAGATAACCCAAAATTACAACCCACCCCCAGAAGCCCGCGAGATCTTTCGCCCATCTAACCCCAAAAGAGTTCCTTTGATCTGAACCGTTCATGTCGACGCCTAAAACAATGGTCAAGGAAGATATCGCACAACAAAGACGACCGAGGTTTAACTGGACGCCCCTCCAAGCTGCACGGACAATCATGACCGTTGATCCACACAGAGAGATCCAACGGTCGATAATTATATCGCACTGCCCAAGTTAACCAGACTTTAGTGTGCGATGGAGGGCGGTTTTCTGGACTCTCACTCTGCCACATGTAGGATAATGGATGGGATCGCTGCAAAATCACTAAAACCATTTCCCACTTAAGAGTGGTGAGATCATCCAAATACCGCCAAGGAAGCGGTTTTCCTCTCCGAGGCCCAAAAATGCAAAGATTCCGGCTGCCAGTAAAACAGGGATTCCTTCCACTTCTGCTTGACTCTCTTGCCTGGACCTGCATCCCAGAGAAGAAGAGAGGCTCACCATTAATTAAGTAACTATGGTATTCGCTGCACTCCCCCCGATGAACAATGATGACCATCTCGCTGACTCCGGGGTATTTAGCGACCATCCGTGTTCGTCCCCCCACCAAAGACTTGTTTGCTAGAAACTGATGACACATATGAAGGCCAAAAGGCTAAGAGCTTTCCTTCATGGCTTTGTGTCTGAAAAATCTCCCATCTTCTTCCTCTTGATCACAACAAAGAGTTGTCAGTCTGCTTTGTCGGAACTCCTGCCATTCCATCGAAACCTTGACCTCTGTACTACTGACCCCATGATTGGCAAGAAGATCTGCCAGCTTGTTGGGCTTTCTACGAACATGATGGAAGTTGACAGTGCGCAGGTTTTGTAGGTGATCCTGAATTCTTTGGAAATTAATCTTGGAGACTTTCTTCAGCACTGTTCCACTATTTATTCTTTTCACTTAGTTAATTACTAGTTCAGAGTTTGCTTCTACTATCACATTGCAGCAATTATCTAGACTTAGAAAATCCAGGCATTGCTCGAAAGCCATTAGTTCAACCATGTTATTAGTAGCTATTCCTAGGTGACAATGGAAGATGAAGATAATACTTCGCTTGGTATCCCTAAGGACTCCTCCATACCTAGCAATTCTCGGGTTTCCTTTTGACGCTCCATCAATGTTGTATTTCAGATATTCTTCTGGGGGAGGATGCCAGAAATCCTTCTCTGTGTCCCTTGCTGTAACCTTCCTATTAAGACCTTGAGGAGTTAGCCCCTGCAACCCTAGCTATCTGAGAATTTTCCCATCCATATCTGAGGGAGGATTATAGGGGTGGTTGTGAACAGTGGCACCCACTGTCTCCTTAAGTTGTTTCATGATTGTCTCAAACAGGCGACATGGGGGATTTTTTTCCTCTTTGAATGTTCTTTTGTTTCTTTCCTTCCAAATATTCCATATAATGAAGCTTGGTGTAAGGGCCTAGGCTGAGTTGAGAATTTCATAGTCCGAAAAATTTCCCCTCTAGCTATTGAGGGTATTGATGATGCTCCCTCTGTCCCTGTCGGATTGTTGAAATATTTTGGCAAATATGTCCCATAACCAGGAGGTGAAAATGTAGTTGTTGAGTAGATGCTCCATTGTTTCTTCTTGCTCCCCATAGAGTAGGAATTTAGAAGGCCCCAGAACACCCCTCTTCCTGATGTTGTCCCAAGTCAGGATTTTCTTGTGGTAAACCAACCACATGAAGAGTTTAATTTTCATCCACCCTTGGTGCCTCCAAAGTTTTTGCTAGATTTTGTCCGGAACCTGGGGATCCAGCTCCAGGAGCATGCCTTTTGCTTCTTTAAGATTAAAGGTGCCCTCTTTATTATTGCCCCATCTTAGTTGGTCTTGTCCCTCTGAAACTAATATCATCCTTTGTTCCACCATTTTCCTTAGCTCCTCTGCTTTTGTTTTCAAGGGGTTGTTATTTCTGCAATCAATGTTTCTCCGGATTCTCCATTTCTCCATCTGCTGAGTATCATCCCAGAAGTCCTTTATTTTAATTAATCCTTGTGAATCTGTCTCATGTTTAAGATTGAGGAAGTCTTCTTTTAAAAGTGTTGGTTCTTGTTGCCACTTACCTTCCCAAAAAAGAGCTAGATTCCCTTCTCTGATTTCCCAGAAACAATTTTCTTGAACTAATCATATGTTTTCCCAGGCTTTGTTCCCGATGTATGAACCCTTAATATTTCCTGACATTCTTATGAGATCACTAGTTTGCCAGGATCTTGCATATTTTTCTTTCCAGATATTTTCCCATTGAGTCTCTAGATTTTGAACCCAGTGCCACCATAGTTTGGCCCCTAAAACCTTGCTAAGTATTTCCTGATTGTCCAAGCCAAGCCCTCCATGGTTTTTGGGTTTGCAAATTTTTTCCCAAGACACTAAGGCCCATTTCTTCTTCATCTCCTCCTTACCCCAAAGGAAGTTTCTTTGTATATTTTTGAATTGCTGCAAGACTCCTTTTGGAGCTAGGAGGGCAGATAACATAAAAATAGGAATGGCTTGCAGAACAACTTTTGTGAGAATCAACCTACTTGCAAGATTTAAAGATCTGAAGGTCCATTTACTGACTTTATCCTGCATCTTATTAATCAAGGGTTCCCAAATGCTTTTGAGCATTGGTTTAGTAGTTAGAGGGACTCCCAAATACTTTGAGGGAAGGGAATCCCTGTGAAAGCCAAGAATTCTGGAAATATTCCTTTGAATCACAATATTGGTATTAAAGAAAAAGATTTTTGATTTGGAGAGATTAACTTCCATACCTGTGGCCATGGCAAAGATGTTCAAGATTTGTTTATATGTTGTAGCTTCTTTGACTATGGGGACTCCTTGTAGCATTGTATCATCTACAAATTGTTGATGAGTTAGAGCCTGACCATTCTCAGTTAGTTGAAGGCCATTAATCTAACCTGTTGCTTTAGCATTCTTGATGGACCTACCAAGTCCTTCCATCATGAGAATGAAAAGAAAAGGAGAGAGTGGGTCTCCCCGTTTGAGGCCTCTGGAAGGACTAAAAATCTTAGAGGGAGACCCATTCACCAAAATAGAAAAGTTGGAGGAAGTAACTAAGGCCATCGCCCACTTGACCCAATTATGATCAAAACCAAAAGAAATAAGTACTCTCTTCATGTAGGTCCAGTTTATCTTATCATAAGCTTTGGCTATATCTAATTGCATGACCATTCCAGCCTACCTTTTGCTACTTAACGAGTGAACCATCTCTTGGGCTTGAATGATGTTGTCTAAAATTTGTCTACCTTCCACATAACCAGATTGTTCCCCTGAAACTAGGGTAGGAAGCAGAGGTTTAAGTCTATTAGCCACTACTTTGGATATTATCTTGTAAACCACGTTGCATAGTGCTATGGGTTGAAACTTATCCGGTGTTTGAGCAATGTCCTGCTTAGGGATAAGGGAGATGAAGGAGGTATTGAGCACTTTCAAAATAGTTCTGTTCAACCTAGAATCCTCCACTACATTCAAAATATCATGTTTAACATTATTCCAGCATGCTTTAAAAAAATCCACATTAAAACCATCCGGGCCTAGTGCTTTTCCATTCTGCATTTCTTTGAGGACATCATCTACCTCCTTTTCAGAAACTGGCCTATTTAGATTGAAATTGTCCTCTCTGGATACCATCTTTGGTATGTTTCTAGTTACCTCACTGATGGACTATTCTCTATCTGAATTATTTTCCTGAGTAATGCTTCGGAAGTGCTGAACTAACACAGCTTCAATATTCTCATGGGAGGTGAGAAGATTCCCTTCTTCATTCTTAATTGAAGATATTCTGTTGTGCGTTCTATTCACCATGGTGGACCTGTGGAAAAATTTCGTGTTACGCTCCCCTTCTTTTAGCCATTGAACCCTAGACTTTTGTCTCCAAAAAATTTCCTCTTGTTTACACAAATTATCCCATTCTTGATGATATTTATCCACTTGGTTACTTTTGACTCTATCAAATCCTTCCTTGATCAGAGCTTGGTTAAGAACCTTAATTTTGTTTTCAACAGATTTTTTCTCCACAAAAATATTGCCAAAATCATTTCTGTTCCATTCCTTTAGTCTGAGTTTGATATGATTTAATCTTTTATGAAGAAGAAACATTCTTGTTCCCTGAATCTGTAAATATTCTGACCACCATTCTTTAATATTGTTGTAGAAATCTGGGTGGGAGAGCCAGATATTTTCAAATATGAAAGGTCTGTTTCTGAGAATGCCCATACCTTTGATCTCCAGTTGAACCGGCTAGTGATCTGAGCCTCCAAAGGGGATAATTTATGCTATTACTTCCTTATTTGTTAGCATCATATCCTCTGAGATCATGAATCTGTCTAACTTAGAGGCTACCTGAGTCTCTCCTCCTCTTTTATTATTCCAAGTAAAGAGGCCAGTATTCGTGTCAGCATCTACAAGGTTCATATTGTCTATAAAGGTTTGAAACTCTAAAGAGTCTTTACTTAGAATTTTGATTCATCCTTTTTTCTCTGAAAGATATTTGATCATGTTGAAATCCCCTCAAATGATCCAAGGTATTCCTGCATGTCTGTCCCTGAGATCCACCGGTGAGTCTAGAAACTTGAGTTTGTCATCTATTCTTTGAGGGCCATAAACATTTGTGACCAGATAGGTGTACCTGTCTCATATAGGTTGAATAACGACTGATAGATAGTTCTTGGTGGCCTCAGCATCTATTATGGTAATCTTTTGAGGGTTCCAAAGAGTGAGAATTCCCCCCACTGTATCCTCTGCTTTAACTTCTAGAAACTCAAATCTACTGAGCCATTTACTATGGATTTGTCTTAATTTTTGAATGGAACATTTCGTTTCTTGAATGAAGATTAAATCTGGCATTTCTTGTTTCATCCTATTACTCAAAATTCTCTGCTTTCTCTTACTCCCTAGACCTCTGATATTCCAAGATGTAAACTTCATAATTAAATATTTGTAAAGGAGTAGCTGGCTAGATCTTTCATCTTACCTGAGTCTATCATTAGCTTGCCACACTCCATCAAGAGTTCATTTTGCTTTTTCCTGCCTCTATTCTTACTTGGGTTTCTTGTTGCTAGTCTCGGAGTTGTTTTCATTGTCTTCACCCCTCTGTTATCCTGCTTATCTATATTTTTTCCTTTCTCCAATGCATTAGCCTGTGTTTTCCATAAAAACAATTGTTGTATTCTATTGAGCTCTTCTTGAGGTACCGAATCCACTCCTCCCGTAGTTCCCTGAATCAAGAACCCTTCCAGATCTAGGTTTTCTTTATCAAGAATCTCCTGTAGCTCATGGTCCTCCAGGTCCATTTCACTCTGGGTCATTTCTTGATCCATCTCAAGTTCTATTTCACTCATCATGGTTTCTTTCTGATAATCAGTTTCCTGAGTTTGGTCACATTCTTCTTCTTTTTTCTTTTCCCCAAGATTTCCTTCCATTGCTTGATCTTCCTTTGTGATCTCTTCATCTTCCTCAAGAACTTGGAACTTATTTTGACTGACCTTTAGCCCTTCATCTTGATGTTTCTTTGGTCCTCTCTTGCCGCCTTTTCCTTGATTCACCACTTTCTGGAAGCTATCTGTTTCCTTCATTGTGTTAGCCTTGCTGTTATTTACCACTTTACTGAGTGGACAGTCTCTAAATAGATGCCCATGTTCATGACATCTACGACATCTGAATGGAATATGCTCATAGTCTACTGTTTGCACCCATTCTTCATCAAAAACTTCCAGGATCACTTCATCTGGTAGAGCTCCTGATAGATCCATTTCCACACATATCTTAGCAAAGGAAGAGTATTTCCCTCTTCTTGTGACTTCAGAATCTTTGACAAAACGACCTAATTTATTGCCTATGGCTGTTAACAATTCATCTTGCCAGTAATCAAGAGGTAAAGAATAGAGTCTTACCCAGACCGGTATTGAAGTAAAAGTCTCACGTTCCAGGACAAAATTCATCATCCATGGCCTCATGTAGAGTCCAGCTGCTGCATAGAAGTATGGTCCTCCTTCAAATACTCTGTCCTTGTCTTCAATATTCGTGAACACCACAGTGAAGAATCCCTTTGACCCAAGATGAAGGTCAATGCTCCCTTTAGGTTTCCAGTGATATTTGATCCATGTCTGTAATGATTTTTCAGTGGGCCATAGTCCCATGAACTTACATATGATAGCATATGTTCGCATGTGATCCATGTGTGCCTGTAGAGCAGGGTCATTTAAAATAACTCTGGGTGTGATCTCAGCTTTGGGTTTGCAGGGTCCCTTTTGTTTCTTGTCTTTAGTTCCCTATTTTTTGTCTTCTTCCTCTTTGTCCTTTGTGCCATTGATTTCCTTAGTATTGGCTCCTACTGTCTCCTCTTCCATATTTATTTTCCCTTCCTCTGAAATACCTCTAGCATTTTCTAGAAGTTTCTTACCTCTACTAGCAATGGCCTCCTTGTAGGAGGGAGTGGCTCTCCCTCCTCTGTGACCCTCCATGAGGGACACTGTCTGCAACTCACTGAAACCCTAGAAGTTTGCCTCCGCTCTTGAGCCTTCCCCTCAAAATTGTATCCAAGTTAATTCATTTGACCATGGATGAATTCATATTTCAACAAATGAAATTAGCAACAAATTTGTTCATACTTGCAAACAATGCATAGTTACAATTAACAAAATACTTTAATTTACCAATCAATAAAACTTAAATTGACTGGATTATAAACCTCAACACTAACTTGAATTCAATATTTTTACTTTAGTTTAACTATATATAACCTAAGTGACATAGATTAGCTACTATGTAGCACTTTTTTTATATAAAGAAAGAAAAAAATATCCTTTATTTTTCATTTCATTGTGAAAGAAATATGTAATTTATTTAATTCATAATATAGAGTTGAAATGTTACATTTAAAAAATATTATGGTTTATAAATAAATTATTTCAAAATGCACATTAAGTATATATATAGAGAGAGAGAGGGAGAGGGAGAGAGAGAGAGATTTCTTATTCCATTGATAGGTGTTTTTTAAATGTGTAAATAACAAAAAAAAATCCAATGTGTATAAAGAGAGAGATTTTATCAATGGATATATGCTTTCTACTTCCCAATATGAGAAGGATGTGTACTAAAAAATATACTAATACTGAAAGAACATTTTAATGTGGTCAATGTGGATTATATATATAGCAAGAGAGAATAAAAAAAATTATTATAGCTAAAACATTTTACTAGTGTTTTTCTCAATGTGAAAGAGATCTATAATTTCTTCCATGTTAATTCTAAATTTTAAGAAAGATCAAATATCTCTAAATGCAAATATTCAAGTTACGTAGTGTCAAAGAGGTTGGCACCTCTTCACGATTGATAAAACTAGGGCCAACATGGATCTATGCTTGTATATATAAAGGAAAAAAGTAATTGAAAGTAAAAAATTTTAATTTCTTCCTCACAATAGGGAGATGCATTATTAATTTAATTCTTAATACAAAGTTAATATATGACATTTAAAAAATATTAATAACAAAAAATATAATGTAGATTTTCAAGGTTTTAAATCCATTTTGATATAGTAAATTATTTCAATGCCTATTTTGAGTAAAATATTTCAATGTTAACTATGTATATATCATACAAAGAAATTGAAAATATTTCAATGCACATGTTAATCAAAATATTTCAATATCAACTTCTTGCATATTATCCCAGCTTAGATCCATCTTACTCTCAGGTCTTTTAAGCATGAGAGGTGCACATCTTTCTTCAAGTTTTGCATTTGAGATTTGTGTTTTAAGACATTTGATCCCTCTTGGCTTTTAATAGATCCGAGACTAATTAATTTAGTTGCACCTAGAGGTGCTCTATAGCCCAATATGGGAGGGATGTTGTCCCATAACATTATGTTTTAAAATAATAAAATAACACTTACATTAATAAATTAAAAAAATAATAATAACATGAAAAATATTTCAATGTCTGCCATAAATAAAATGCTTCAATTTCCACCTTAAATTTGCATCAACATTATATAGAGAGATATCTTATTAGGAGTAAAACTTTTCCACGGAAATGTGTAATTCCTTTTTTACTCAATATGGTGTTGATATGTTGCATCTAAAAATAATATTTATATTATAATGTAATATGAAGGATATGGGTAATGTGTAATTTATTCTAGTTGGCTGACATGTGGTATTTAAATGAAAATATATTAATAACCAATTTTTTTATTTAGTTTTAGCCAGAAATAAAATATTTTAATGTTGATATTTAGTAACATAATTTTATATTAACTTTATTGAGCGAGAGGTTCATTCTACAACCCAATATGATGAAGTTGAAATTTTGCTACAAAATAAAATTTTAAAAAAATCTAAAAAATTAAATAAAATTTCATAACTATGCAAAACATTTAAATAATATCTGGTCATAATTTTTTTTTGCAAATATATAAATTGGATCCCTCTTGGCTCATGTTAGATCCGTATTTAAGATGGATCTATGGTTGTATAGAGAAATATAAAGTAACTGAAATTAAAACCAGCCTAGATCCATCTTAACTCCGGATCTGCTAAGTGTCGAGAGGGATCAAATATCCTTTCACTTTAAAATAGGTTTGAATATATTTGATCCGTTGGGGGCTTGGTAGATCCAGAGTTAAGTTGGATTTAGGTTGGTATTATCCCAGCCTAGATCCATCTTAACTTTGGATCTACCAAGTGTCGAGATGTGTTACACTAAAACATGTCACCATGGCTATTTACAGTTAGTATGGCTCTATCAATAGTCATGCTATCCTCCTGGGCAAGTCTTATGCCTCTGCTCTCCATGTCAAAACTCCAAAAAGAGAGAAAGTCTTTGTAAATGTGTTTATCTCTGGGTACGCAGATTCTCTCGGCCTTACCTGCGTATACGCACCTAATGCTCACAAAAACTGCGTACTTGTACGCTCTGTATGTAAAGGGGCAGGTGCGTACCCCTGTAAAGGTCAAAAAGCGCAAGTTTCACTCCAAAAAAGTTACTTGTGGTCATTTCTAGAGGCTTCTAGAAGTATGTTTGACGTGTATGAAGCGCCTCCAGATGGTTCATGTACCCCTACCAAAGAGGAACTTATCCCATCAATAAGGGAGCTATCCCATCCAAAGAGGGGCTTATCCCATTGATGGTGGACCTGAATAACTTCCTCTAGAGCACTATAAATACAGGCATTGGGCCAGAAGGAGGAGAGGTTGAAAGCTAAACATTTCTAAGGGTAGATGCTGCTGGAATTAGGACTCCCATTTAGAAGCTTGTGAGGAGAGATTGCCATCTTTGCTTGTTCTATTTGGAAGTGGGTGAGCTTTGTCAAAGTAAAGGAGAACTCTTGATGGACCCTGGGAGGGACTTGCACAACACCAAGGCTCAGGTTGTAATTGTTCCTTTTGTTTCCTATTAATGCAAATGAGTCCATTCTTCTCAATAACTTGTTATTTATGAGTTGTTTCATGTACTCATTGGTCTATGTGTTAAATATGTTTTATTTTATGAGATTATCAAGTGCTATTTAATCGTTTGATTGTTAGTGAATGCAGGTTTCGAAGTGAAGGAGGAGCTCATCCGGATCAGCGAGGCTGGACTGCTACAACAGCGTTGGACTACAGGTAGGATCTAAACACTTGATTTCTTATATAGTAAATACATGTTTAGAGAAGGATTGCTCTCGTTTGTCTTGTTTGTCACTAGAGAGTCTTAGGCTCCTAGGGAGGTTGGTTGTGTCCGCACTATCGACTCTTTCCGCCTGACAAAATGGCGACTCCGCTGGGGATTCCATTGATGTGAAAGTCTTTTCCTTTGTATGCAACTTTGATCTGAGAAAAGTCATTTATTTTCTGGTTTTTGGCTCTGTGATTTTGTATTTGGGTGGGTTAGCTTAGGGTTAGATTGAATTTAGTTTTTCTTGGCTTTTTCAGTGGTACGCACCCTCTAAGTATTGCACAGTGCGTACCTGTACGCACTGTTGCTGTGTGCACAGAGCGGGCCCGGACCTGTCTTAACAGGTTGCCTGCGTACCCTGCTAAAAATTAAGAAATTTCCATTTTTTACATTTTTCCTCTTAGATTTTTCTTTTTCTTAGGTTTTACTGCCCAGATCCATTAGTCTCTTGTCAAAGATCTTCACCTGAACTTGTTTCGATAGCATTGAGTGTTTTAGTGGATTTCATAGAAGTTTAAGCCCTAGGGTTTGATTTTTGAGTAGGTCCTGTAGTGACTTTGGCGGTAGAAGTTGTCAAGCCTTAGATCTCTCTGGTTTTGTCAGTCTTCTTAGGAGTCGGACCTGTCATAAAGTCTACCTATGAGAGCAACTTACCTTTGAGTTGTCTCTTTGGTAAATTTCGAAGTGCTTGATTGATTGAGTATTGAATTCCATTTTACAAAAAGAACAAAAAGATTTGAGTTTTGTTTTGACTGGTCTTTTCATTCTGCATTAGCTGGTCCTTGGCTTGATTGTGGTCAAGTAAAAAAACCTAGAATCATCTTTGTAGGCTTTTGCCTCGTTAGGTTTGCTTTAGAGTAAATTTCTTTTTTGATTTGCTTGTGAGTCAATTTTTCATAGATTTTATAGCTTTTGAGATTGATTTTCGTTAAAATAGATTTATATGCTTTATTAAATAAGAGAAAATACAAAAACATCTCCTTTGAAAAGTTTTGTTTCAAGTAGCTTTGAGGGATTTTGAAAGAAAAAGAAATTTTCGTGCAAGTAAGGAGTGGTCATGTTTGTATGCTTGGAAAGATAAAGAGAATTGTTTCTTTGATTGTCTTTACTAAGAAAGTTGTTTTCTATAAAATTTGCATCTTCCAACTCTCTTAGTTAGGAGTTTCATTGAAAGAGAAAAGTAGCGTAAATCATCTTAGGTGCATCTTTGTAGTGGTTTGAGTCGAGTCTACACACCATTGGTTTCATTTCCGCTACCTTTTGTCTTTAAGAAAAACCATAAAATTAACGCTTAAAGTAAAATCAATTTAGTAACTTTTATTTACTAGGGCTCTGAAACACCAATTTAGATCAGGCTAGTGTCTTGGAGTAGGAGAGTAATTAACTCTCCAAGACAACAAAACCAAACAAGTAGCTTATCTTGTGATAGAATAAATCCAATTGTCTCATTTGTACTCTGGGAAAGCTCCTCTTAAAGGAGAAGCACGAGCTCGTGTCCGAACCAGTGAGGGGATCAATCCTCCCTCGTTGGGAACGACGCCAGACACGCACGTATTACAAACGGTAAACCTCGGATTAACCATTGTCGAGGAGCCAGGGGTCACTTGTCGGTAAACCTTGGATTATTGTCAAGGAACCGGCAAGGGGATTGAGCTTGATACTCTGCCCTTGCGTGCTGTCGGAGTGTAGACTGTTCCCCCAGGTGCATTTGTTGCGGTTGGTAACCTTAGTGACCATTATCTTTAGGATTCTACCGAGGTGACGGTGGAGGGAAGATCCCACTGTACCTGGAGTAGACGTCGGCTAGACTCACTTGGATTTTCTGGGGGGTTCACTTCACTCGAGACGGTTAAAGTGGAGGAACTTGTGCCGGTCTATTCATTAAGTAGGTTGTCGGGGTAACTGTTCCACCCGCCACTTCTGTACTGAATCCGGCGATGTTGGGTTTCATCTCCAACTAGCGTTTTCGGTCTGGAAGGCTACTGTTTGTGCTTGGTTTGACGCCCTAGATTCTTTAGGCGTGTGCTTCAAATTTGTTTGGTTCTTTAGAGACTTTAGGTGGTTTGATTTGAGATTTTACTTTGTTTTCGTGTGTAGTAGTTAAAAGTTTTTAGCTGTGGAGGAATTACCGAGACAGTCCCGTAGATTTCGGGGCCAGTCTCCTGAAGTTGTTTCTGTGGCCAAATTGTTGAGGAGATCCCGTAGACTTCGGGGTGAGCCTCCTCGAGACGACCCGAGTAATCTAGAAGGTTTGAAGGTCCTTGTAACTCCTCCTAGTGGCAGTAGAGTAGGTTCACCTGAAGAAGGAGAATCTTCCTTGGTAGTCCATCCAGATTACCAAAGTCTAGAGACAGGTTATAATCCCGAAGCTGTTACAGTTTCTGAGCTTGCTGGTAGTTTTTCGTCTACTAGTGATACAGGCGAAGAACCTGAAATATCTGAACCTGTTACTCCGACTTCTAGTGTTCCAGATTCACCAAGAGTAGAGCGAGTTATCACCGAAAATCTTCCTACTGGTCTGATTGCTATTGAAGAACTTGCTCCAGAGGAAGAAATAGGTGTCTCTAACCTTGAAGATCAGCTTACTATTGAGCTCAGAAAGCGTGAATCTATCTTTTACAGTCCTCCTAGAAGTACTACTTGGTACCTTTCGTTAACCAATTATTTAGACAACTCAGGGATAGGTTTTTCTACACCTCGTACTCCTTTTCCACCTGGAGGTATTTATACTCCTGTAAATATGTCTGGTCAGTCGTCCGTGTTTACTCAAACTCCTGAATCTTTCTTACACGGCGGTCCTTCTGTTCCCACCGGGTATCAATCACTTTCTGGTACCTTTGCGGGGGCATCTCCTCAACCCATTGATCATGGGTTATTAGCTGGAAACAATGGTAACATACCGTTGGGTGTAGGAGACATTTACATGATGTCAGGTTCAGTTCCCGTTTCTCAACCTCAAGGTGGCCAATTACCGCCTGGGGGGTAGCCTCAATTAACCCCTGGGGGGCAACCTCAAGGTACACAAATTGTGTCTGGAGGGCAACCTCAAGGTCAGTATGTGCCTATGGTGCAATACATGCCTCAAGGTCAACCCTAGCCTCAATATGTACCCCAGGGTCAACCTCAGTATCAATATTTACCTCAAGGGTATCAACCCCAAGGGTATCAACCTCAAGGGTATCAACCTCAAGGTCAAGGTCAACCCCAGTATCCGTATTTACCTCAAGGTTATCAACCTCAAGGTCAATACTCGAGTCAAGGTTATCAACCACCTCAAGGTCAGTCATATGTTCAAGGTATGGGAACTGTACCTTTCAGTTATCAATCCTATCCTCAATCCGGTTATGGATCTCAGTATTCTCAACCTGTTACGGGTCAATTCCCCGGAATGATGGTGTGGGATCCATCACAGGGTCAACAGGTGTTGCAGCCAAGTATACAGTTGGTACCTCAAGCTGGACAACCCGTAGTTTCTGGTCCACCCCAGCAACCGCAACCTGTCCAGTCAAATGTTCAAACTTCTGTAACTTCGGTAGTTACTCAGCCGCCAATTGCACCTAGTACTCCATCTCAAACGGCTGCTGCAACTACCGCTACATCTGCCGCACTTACTTCTGGAGTATCGACAGCTCCGGTTTCTACTGTCTCTGCAACCACTCCTCAGACATCTTTACCGTTGTCTGGATCTACGATTCAAACCACGGTCCAGATGCCTATAGGTCAGCCTGGTATAAGTACGGTTGTCACTACTCAACCTCAATTTGTTCATCAACCGTACCAGGGACAGTACCAACAAGGGCAAGCTGTCCAACAGCCGGTTTACCAGTATCAACCGTATCCTGGGTACACTTATCAACAACCTCAACAACCCCAGTACGGTCCGGTTAATCCTGGTTTTCCAGGAGGATATAATATCCCTAATGCGATTCCTGTTCCTAGTTATCCTGGATATCCTCCTCCTGGGACTGGTCTTGTGACCCAGAGTTTTAGAGATCCTAACCGGCAATTACCGTTTATCGCAACTTTGGATTTACCAGACTTGACGCGCCTAACGAACGATCCAATTCAATATCTTCCGTTCTGGCCGCCAATGCCAAATAAGTTGCCCAGTGATATACCCAAGTTCGAAGGTAAGTCTGGAGAGGATCCGTCCAATCATGTGATGACTTACCACCTCTGGTGTGCTTCAAATTCTATCTCGGATGATTCGATCCGCTTACGTCTTTTCCAGTGTACACTCATTGGTCTCGCGGCCAAGTGGTACATTGAGTTACCACGGGCCTCTTTTTACAATTTCAGCCAGTTAGCTACCTCGTTCTTAACTCACTTTCAGTTGACGGTCAGATACGATAACGGCACGGAGTTATTAACTTCACTAAAACAATCGACGTCCACGTATATTTCTGATCACATTCATGAGTGGAGACGTCGAAGAAGGTTAGTGAAAGTTTTTATTCCGGACCAAATCTTAGCTGAATGGTTTGTTAAATCATTATTACCGAAGATTACTGAAGATGTAGCTAAGGTCGGAGTAGTTACTGAGGAGCAAGTCATTGCTCAGGCGCAATACCTTGACTTAGTTTATACTCAGTCAGGTACGTTACACGAGAAGATTCCAGATCTTCCAAAATCGAATCAAATCGCTGCTGCTCCTTCGGGATCTCATGCCGCTGATGGTATGATTGGCATCGTGAATACAAAGAGCAAGAAGAAATCTTCCAAGACTTCTACTACTCCTATAATCACCTTGCCTGATTCCCCGACAGGAGAGTCTTCTCCTGAACTTTCCGCCGATATTCACGCTGTAGAGTCATCTACGGCCAAATCAAAAAACGGTGGAAAGAAGAAAGGAAAGAAGAAGGCTAAAGCAGACAAGGCTCCGAAGGAGAAAACGGAAAAGTCGGAAACCAATGACGAAAAACGCAAACCTCGATATCCTTGTCTTATTTGTGAAGAGGATCATTTTACAAGAGATTGCCCTCATCGGGCCGAGGTTGTGAAAATAGTCAAAGGTTCTCCCACTCCTGCTGTGTTAAAAGATCCATTTCCAAAGCAGGAGAGTAAGATGATAGGTTCTTCCTCGACTGCCAGTGAAGAACCCATTTTGATGATGTCTCATGTGAGGATTGCGACTCGGTCGCAAGATTATGGTAGTAAGAATCCTGTTGATGGTAAGGAAGCAGAATCTTCTCACTCTAATCCATCAACCTCAGCTCCTGGTTCCGATCCACTACAGATCGAAAAACCTAACCCAGACTTAGTAATCAAACCGCCCGCCAAGGGTGTACTTCGAAGGTCTGCTTTCAATCCACATGCGAGAGCAACCCAGAATTACAACATTGTTGAGGACTTAGCTGTTTCACCCTCAGCAATGTCGGCTTTAGAAGTGCTGCAATCATGCCCAGCACAACGAAAATTACTTTTGTCGGCTATCGGAGCTGTTGATGTTCAGGACCCAAGTCTGATAATCTTCGATCTAGAAAATAGTACACCGCGTCTACCCCATCAGATGTCTTTCCAAATTCCAGTGATAGTAAAAAACAGGCCTATTCATCGGACTGTGATTGATGAGGGAGCTTCTACGTGTATTATGTCGATTCAATGTTGGAGATCGCTTGGTTCTCCTTCGCTGAACCAATCCCCGACCATCCTTAAGGCCTTTGATGGCCGTGGGTTCCGTCCGTTTGGTATTCTACAGAAATTGCCTATAGGGGTAGAAGGTAAAACCGTTAGTCTGGATGTGGAGGTGGTTGATGCCCCTCTAGACTACAACCTTCTTTTGGGTCGAAGTTGGTCATATGCTATGACAGCGGTCGTTTCATCGGTCTTCAGAGTAATAAATTTCCACATAACGGTAAGATCGTGACAATTGATCAGCTGACATACTTTTCATCCGACCCAGCCTCTTCAGAGAGTATCCAGCATGTCGGTAAGACGACAATCCCTTATAGGGACGTTGGCGTAGGTTTAGTTAAAGATTCCGGTTTACTGGGAACTTTTCCTTTCCCTCCAATCAACGCAGACCCTTCATTTGCATCAATTCATATGATTACATCAGACACCATTATTTACGATGATCCTTGGATTGTCCCATCTGAATCTGAGATAGACTCATTCGGTGATGCTATGCCTTTGAGTCCATATGAAATTGCTTATGAAGCCGTCATGTCTTTTACCGACTCGCGTTCAACCCAAATCGACCAAATGAATGTGGTCAGTGAAGAATCACTTTTCACATCAACCTTAGAACGGATAGCGTTTCCCGAAGTCGTGTCATCTGACGAGCAACTTCGCGAAATCCTAAGTGTAGACGATCTACCATGGGAAGATCTCCATCATAGATCTTCGTTTTTACCTAAGGATGATGCTTTTGAAAATGATTTTTCATCTATCTTTACCGCTGAATATGTCAAAGACGCTCAGAATCCAACGAAACATTCTGATTCAGAGTTGAATTTAGGGAATATTTCTCGCACTATTCCCATTGATATTTCAGTGAAGCCCGGAATTGAGGAAAACATTCATATAGGTGCCTCATGTACAGAAGATGAAATTCAAACTTACAAGGCCCTATTCCAAGAATTCCGCGATGTGTTTGCCTGGTCTTACGAGGAAATGCCAGGAATCGACCCTGCCATTGTTGTTCATGAAATAAAGACCTACCCGGACGCTAAACCCGTCCGGCAACGGTTGCGTCAGATTCACCCTCGGAAAGCGGCTGCGATTAAAGCAGAAGTCGAGAAGCTGTTGAAAGCAGGTTTCATTTATCCAATCCCGTTAACGGATTGGGTATCGAATATTGTTCCGGTTAACAAGAAACAAGGAACAATAAGAATCTGTATCGATTATAGGGATATAAATCGAGCTTGTCCAAAAGACAACTATCCTACGCCTTATATCGATCAAATTATTGATGATTGTGCCGGAAGTGAAATGTTTTCCTTCATGGATGGTTTTTCGGGCTATAATCAAATCAATATTCTACCTGCCGATCAACCAAAAACGGCATTCATTTGTCCATGGGGGACATTTGCTTATTGCAAATTACCTTTTGGGCTTAAGAATGCCGGAGCCACTTTTCAACGGGCGATGTCTTACGCATTTCATGACATCAAGCACATTGTGCAACCGTACCTCGATGATTTGCCTGCTCATTCTTTACATCGAGCTGATCACCTTGTCCACTTACGAGCAATCTTTATGAGGTGTAGGCATTATCGAATTCGGTTGAATCCCCACAAGTGTGTTTTCTGTATAGAGACGGGTCGATTGCTGGGATTTGTTGTTTCAAAAGCCGGCATTCGCGTCGATCCCTCGAAGGTCGAAGCTATCATCAAATTGCCTCCTCCTTCGAGTTTGCGCCAACTCCAAAGTTTGCAAGGGAAAGCAAACTTTTTACGCCGATTCATTCCAAACTACGCCGAGGTCACTAAAGGTTTTACACGGTTGTTGAAACAGAACGCTCAATTCTTTTGGGACGAGATTGCCCAACAATCTTTTGATGCACTTAAGCACGCGTTGACCCATGCACCGTTGTTGCATCCTCCCAACTACAACCAGGACTACTTCTTATACCTCGCAGCTTCGCATTCCACTATTGGAATGGTGTTAGTTCAAGAAGATGAATTTGAAGCAGAACATGTGATATATTATCTTAGTAGGACATTAAACCCCACTGAGCTAAAATATTCGCATGTGGAGAAATTGGCCCTGGCAGCCGTTCAAGCTGTCCAGCGTTTTCGTCACTACATTCTTCTCCGTAAAACTACAGTTATTTCGGATTGCAACCCTATGATTTATATTTTGACTAAACAACTGCTAGGGGGCAAGTACTCTAAATGGATCGTTATCCTGCAAGAGTTCGACTTGGATTTCGAGAAGTCCAAGTCTAAGAAATCCTTAGTTTTTGCGGAATTGATGTGTGATTTCCCGCATGCTGACACAGAAACTGTGGCAGAGGAGTCCATTGCGGACGAATCTTTGTTTCTTATCAGTACTTTAGATCCGTGGTACGGGGATATAATCATCTATCTCCAAACCCAAACCTTTCGGCCTGAAGCTTCAAAGTCGGAACGTCGAAAAATTCGGTTTCAATCCCAGCAATACAGAATTATTGGAGATACACTTTATCGCCGGGGGGCAGACTTAGTTTTTCGACGTTGTTTAACTCACGAAGAGGCTGAGAAGGTTTTGAATGATTGTCACTCTGGAGCATGTGGCGGTCATATGTCTGGGTATGCCACAGCTCAGAAGGTGTTGCGCGCTGGCTATTTCTGGCCGTCCATGTTTAAAGATTGTATCATTGCGGTCCGAAAGTGCCACAACTGTCAAGTGTTTGATCGCAAGATGCGCGCACCACCTGCTCCTCTCCATCCTATAATTGCCGTTGGTCCTTTCGCCAAATGGGGTATCGATTTTATTACTTGTAACCCTCACTCGGCCGGGGGGCATGCGTATATCATCCTCGCGGTTGATTATTTTACTAAATGGGCCGAGGCGATGCCTACATTCGACGCAAGCGGCAAAACAGCTGCAGTTTTCGTATTCAATCACATTATAACTAGGTTTGGTGTCCCACAAGCAATCATCACTGACCATGGGAGCCATTTTCGAAACATCATGATGACTGAGCTTACAAGCCAGCTTGGTTTGCGCCACGATAGCTCTACTCCTTATTATCCGCAAGCCAACGGTTTGGTTGAGTCTATCAACAAAGTTCTGGTTATCATGATCCGACGAACCATTGGTATTCATCGGTCGAATTGGCACAACATGTTATTTTCAGCGCTATGGGCATACCGAACTTCAGTGAAAACTTCAACAGGGTTCACTCCTTTCCAGCTAGTTTATGGCTTGGAAGCTGTGTTACCCATTGAATGCGAAATCCCATCACTTCAAATGGCTGTCGAATTACTCCCAGCTACTTCCGAAGAGGAGAAACGTTTATTATACTTAGCTCAATTAGATGAGACTCGACGTGACGCTGCATTGGCAATCGAGACTCACGCGAAGCGAATGAAAGCTCAGTATGATAGAAATGTGACCCCTCGGAGTTTTTCGGAGGGAGACCTAGTGCTGTTATATGATCAAGCTAACGATAAGCTAGGTGCTGGAAAATTCGTTCCTATGTGGCATGGACCCTACATTGTAAAGCGAAAGCTAGCAAAAGGGGTCTATGAGCTGGTAGATTTTGATGGGGACTCTTTGGGTAAACCCAGAAATGGACTTTACCTAAAGAGGTATTATGCTTAAATGGTGGGTATGGAGATTTTTAGTTAGGTTAGGTTTTCTTCTAGCTAGTATGTTTGTTAGTTTAGATAGTGTGCTTAGCTTAGAAAGTGTGTTTTTTGTCGTTATTCTG
Source organism: Pinus tabuliformis (assembly GCA_031772625.1). Taxonomy (NCBI): domain Eukaryota; kingdom Viridiplantae; phylum Streptophyta; class Pinopsida; order Pinales; family Pinaceae; genus Pinus; species Pinus tabuliformis. Next base: position 697,104,008 of record CM062820.1, read on the forward strand.
GCTTATCTTGGTTTTACTCTTGATATTGCAGATGTCGACGCCTCTCCAAACGTACATTGGATTTGCCGATGGTGCTTGTCGTAGTACACGGAATATCTCTTCCACAGCTTGGGTTATCTATTCGCCCTCTGACGAGTTAGTTTCTATGCATGGGGTGAGCCTCGGTCAAACGACGAACAACATTGCAGAATACAGTGCAGTGGTTGAATTATTGTCTGAATCTATTTCATTTGGAATTCGACGTTTGATAGTGAGGTTAGATTCTGAACTCGTTGTATTACAGCTTAATAGAGTATATGCCATTAGAAATCCTGTGTTATTAAGATTGTTTTTGAGAGTGCGTCTCTTGGAACGTGAATTTGATTACATTGAATATCAGCATATTCCAAGGTCTTTAAATACATTAGCAGATGCAATTGCTTCTCGAATGTTGGACAGACATTTGCGATAATCATACAAGTAAATTTAAAAAACATTTCATCACATATGTTAAACAAAATGAGCCGGTAATAATGATATATATATATAGATAGGAGTGTGTCAAAAATATACATCGTCTTCGATCATAGGTTGAAAAACACCTTATGATCGGCAAAAATGATAAGTACAAAAAGCCAAAAATGTCATATGTGTCTACAAAAGTGACTAGTCAATCACTGGTGGTGCTCTCTATACGAGACCACTGCCCGCGCTACCCTACACAAGAACCTCCTAAAAGGTCCTGGGACTGCAACCACATAGCGCTGAAGTCGAATGGGAATGTCATCTATGGTGGTCTCTGGTATATCCGCCGTCAGACGCTCTAGATCCTGTTCCAGCTCGGCTAAGGTCTCTGCGGCCGCATCCTGTGGGACTGGTGCTGGCACAGCTGGTACTCTCCTCTCAAAAGCCCGGAGGTTGGCTGGACGCCGTGGACCTACATCTGCATTTTGAAAATTTGTGCTGTCAGTTTTGAGGCGATATATAAAAAAAAAAAAAAAAAAAAAATACATAATTTGAAAACTCGTGAGAAATGAAATACCTCTGTCGTCCCACTGTTCTCCCTGTGGAAGAACCATGTCCGGATCATTCCGAAAATCCATTCCGGCATAAGGAAAGTCCTGAATAGCAAAGACCTGGCTCTCTAGCCAGTGAAAGTAACCATCAGGAAATCAAACAACTGCTGCGCCCTCATCAGGATGCCGGGCCATTACCGCAACCCATCTCATCAACTTAGGCTCCCGAGGAGCCCCAACTGGAACTGTAAGATGCTGGGGAACCAACATTGGAACTCTCTCTAGGGAAAAGCTCACGACTAAGGGCCCATATCCAAAGGTCTTCAGTTGTCCTCTCTTTGCCCTGGTTAGTTGGCCCTTCAAATTAGCCAACACAGCATCGCACCAGTTGAAAATGGTGCCTCGGAAGCAGTCTATAGCCATCCGCATTTGGGACCCGGTGGCTTGGTGCAAAGCGGCCGCGCTGCAAAGTCTGGTAACAGTAAAGGCTATCACCATAAGTTCATGTCGGGATATGTACTTGATTTCTATCCCCTTCTCATGGTTTTGGTTGTTGCACCACTCTAGCCGGAGACTAGCAAGGGATTGGCCACCCGGCCTAGTCCCGAATAGAGAAAGTTGCTCGCCCCTGTTAGGCAAGCCAGTGAGAAAATATATGTCGGAGGGCTCTATTTCGAGCTGGTGCTCTCCGATGTAGAAACATTGCTCCTGAATGTTCCACCTTTCAACCAGCCACTCAAGGAACGGCACTTGGCCCCTCATGCCAGGTATGGCCCAGTATTTGTACAGTCCGCATGCTTTTAATGCATCAATGGAAGGTTGATGACCTATCGTGGCCAAATCAACATCCTCGTGCTCTCTTTCACGCCAATCAAGCATGGTGTGCTCCCTGCACATCATAAAACATCAGTTAGGATCCATAAAATTTAAAAATTTTGGTCTATTTTGGAGGTATGAGGGTTTCAATTTGTGTTTTGCGGGGTACGCACCCCGGCCTTTAGGGACAGAGCGTCCGGACGCAGCTTCCCTTAAGGCCGGGTGTGTACACCCCGTAATTTTCCCATTGGGAAAATATCGGGGTACGCAGGTCAGCAGTGCATGACCTGCGTACCCCGAAGTGCGCATCTTGAAACCCCAAGACCCCCAAAAAATCAAATAAAAGCTTAAAAATGAATTCTAAACGGATGGAAATCAAGAGAGGGGTGTTGTAGAATACCTGGTGAAACGGCGTTTGATTCTGACAGTCGGATTCTCCACAATCTCCACGGGAAGTTTCTTGTCAAAAGCCCTTTTCTCAACCTCAACAGTAAAATGGTAAAAATGACATGGTAAAAAGTATTGGATGAATGAATGCTAAGTTTGTTTATTTTTCACCATGAAAGGACATTTTTCAATTTATTTTTACCCATCTTAAACAGGTATGAGTAACGTGTCGTTTTTGTGCAGGACAAAAGGACTTTAGAGTAAAATCGTCATTTTTCATGAACCAAAACATCAGAGTCATCTTTTAAGCTCTTTTCTGACTCCTAAAACATGAAAAGATCGGCGAGCGTTTCTTTTGCACTCGTTAAAACGGAATTAAAAGATGGTCCCCTTGTAGCTCTTTTCTGACCGTAAAAACAGGAAAAGATTGCCGGGTTTTTGTCGTTTCAAACTCGATACGGAAATAAAACGACGTGTCCTTGATCGCTTTTTACTTTTCAGGTCAGAGACACTAATCATGAAAGTACTCCTTGGTCGCAAGATCAAGCGGTTCTCCCGAGTATTATTTTATACTTTTTAGGGCTTGGGGGACACAAATTTACGAAAAAGTTCAACCTGGAGTCTTCTTAAGTTTTTCAGACTCTCTAAAATTGAAAAACGCCGAGTTTCTCCTATACTGGGCTCATTAAAATTTCACAGTAAAGGACCTGTTCAATTACAAACAGGAACGAACCACTCCTTCCTAGGGTTCGAATCAAAACTAGGTTGGACTCATCCGAAGGATGAGCTTATAATCAAGCATATGTTATCCTCCTCAAGCTTGTTAAAAATAAAGAGGTACTTTCCAGAAATGGTGGGGGAAAAGAGAGAAGAATGAGCCTATTTGTTATCTTTTGTCTCAGAAGAAACTTTATTACCACTCTTGGACACGACACTTTTCATTCACCTGGGTTGGGAAATCCTTTACCTCACAGTTGATCAAACCACTTTGAAAGTCTTCAGCCGGATTCCGGGGATTAACTTTGAGTCATTCATCACCAAGCCATCTGTTGTGTCGTTATGTGTTCAAGAGGTCTGCAAGAAAAACTTTCATCTGCAAAATACTTGTCATCCATTTGACCATCCCTGAGTCAGTCCTTACAACAACATTTCTTCAACTTGAACAATGATTTCGTGTTGTGGGCTTGCCTGCAATGGGTCGCTTTCTATCGACATCAGCACATTATCTAGAGAGATGACTTAGAAATCGTAACTACCTTGAAGTCTGCATGCATCAATGGTAGGTTTCTCGCCTTTGACGTCAGTTTACATCATTGACTTTCGATCGAAGGATTCCGTGAAATGTTCGACATCAACTCATTCATTCACATCTCATGGATTGTACTGGGTACTTTGAGAACCATTGACATTACTGGTGGTATCCCTCACACTTGTTAGCAGTTTACATCATCGACTGGTAATCAAGTGGTTTCTACCATGTTCGACATCAACTCATTCATTCGCATGGCTAGAATCGTACCAATTCGGGAAGTAGAAATGAAGACCCTGGATCTAGTTTCCACCATCCAGGCTACGAGGAGTTTTGTATTCATCATCTAAATAGACTAATCATAAACAGATGGCTGCGCCCATACTGTGTCTACAAAAGTCTATGATCATGATGTACTGCAAGATCATTCCTATATCAGAGTAGTTAGTCTATTAGTTAAAGTTTTGATCTGAGTATGGGAATGCCTACCTCAGCGACGATATAATCTTATACATGTATTTTGTGTTGAAAATTGCAGGTTCTGACCAGGCTCTCCACGAGATAATCCTTGAAATGATAAAGCGCTTCACCCTTCCTAGATAATACAAAACCCTAATCTATTACAGGCTTCGCACTTTAGGGGGCAATCTGTTACACTAAAAAATGTCACCATGGCTATTTACAGTTAGTATGGCTCTATCAACAGTCATGCTATCCTCCTGGGCAAGTCTTATGCCTCTGCTCTCCATGTCAAAACTCCAAAAAGAGAGAAAATCTTTGTAAATGTGTTTATCTCTGGGTACGCAGATTCTCTCGGCCTTACCTGCGTATACGCACCTAATGCTCACAAAAATTGCGTACTTGTACGCTCTGTATGTAAAGGGGCAGGTGCGTACCCCTGTAAAGGTCAAAAAGCGCAAGTTTCACTCCAAAAAAGTTACTTGTGGTCATTTCTAGAGGCTTCTAGAAGTATGTTTGACGTGTGTGAAGCGCCTCCAGATGGTTCATGTACCCCTACCAAAGAGGAACTTATCCCATCAATAAGGGAGCTATCCCATCCAAAGAGGGGCTTATCCCATTGATGGTGGACCTGAATAACTTCCTCTAGAGCACTATAAATACAGGCATTGGGCCAGAAGGAGGAGAGGTTGAAAGCTAAACATTTCTAAGGGTAGATGCTGCTGGAATTAGGACTCCCATTTAGAAACTTGTGAGGAGAGATTGCCATCTTTGCTTGTTCTATTTGGAAGTGGGTGAGCTTTGTCAAAGTAAAGGAGAACTCTTGATGGACCCTGGGAGGGACTTGCACAACACCAAGGCTCAGGTTGTAATTGTTCCTTTTGTTTCCTATTAATGCAAATGAGTCCATTCTTCTCAATAACTTGTTATTTATGAGTTGTTTCATGTACTCCTTGGTCTATGTGTTAAATATGTTTTATTTTATGAGATTATCAAGTGCTATTTAATCGTTTGATTGTTAGTGAATGCAGGTTTCAAAGTGAAGGAGGAGCTCATCCGGATCAGCGAGGCTGGACTGCTACAACAGCGTTGGACTACAGGTAGGCCTAGGACCTGCAACCTTTCTTAAAACCAACCCTAAAGTATGGGTACAGTTAGGAGAAGAATCGCGTAGCACCAATCGTACAATACTGGATACTATGCATGAATTAAAGAAAGAAATGGCCTGATTACGGGCAGGCAATGAATGGTTAATGCTAGAACAGGAAAATATTATGAAAAGCTTGTCAGATAAGAAAAATCAGCGTTAGCCGATTCCCAACCCAAAACATGGGCACATGTTGGGAGAACAAGAGTATCGGAAAGAGTATGTGGAAACAGAAGGAGGGGAAGAAAATCAAGAGGAAAAGTCAAATAATTCCTCCGAGCATAAAACATAAAAGAGGCAAAGGACAAAACTACAAGGGGAGTTCCGGAAAATAAAGCCACTGCTCTTTGATGGAGAGCAAGAGGAGGCAATTGAAGCCTGACTTATTAACATGAATAAATACTTTCAGCTATATGAGTATGACCACAACTTAAAGGCTCGTTTGGCCATTTTCCAGTTGTAAGGAAAGGCCACCTTATGGTGGGAAAAGGTAAAGACCGTACAAGGGGTGAATGAACAAAATATAACCTGGGAAAAGTTTCAAAGATACTTTAAAGAAAGATATTTAACTGAGCGATTCTACGACGAGAAAGAAAAAGAGTTCCATGACCTAGGGCTTGGACAACAAACAATGGATGAGTTGATTACCAGATTTACCTCTTTACTTTGGTATGTTCCTTACATACGAGAAGAGAAGGCAAAAGTACAACGATTTGTCAGTGGTTTACAATTGTTCATGAAAAAGTGAATTGAGTTCAACAACCAAAAAATGATGGATGAGGTCATACGGAAGGCCAGGATATGTTATTAGCAAAGTAAATAGAAAGGAGAAGTTATGGGAAAGAAATGGACTAACAAGAAGGGCAATAAGTTTGCTGTTGGCAATAAGGGAAATAGGGGCAATATCAATAAAGGACCTCCTAGGGGTCAGATTAACATAAATCTACATATGAATCAGTCCAGATTTAGACCTTCCAATGAACCCAAACCCAATGAGCAATCAGGTAGAACTGAAGTTGAAGCAACAACAAGACCCCCAGTACAATGCTGGGGATGTGGAGGGCCACATTACATTAAGAACTATCCTAACCACAAAGGCACTGAGAAAATTTCACAGATTTAAGAGGCATCTACAGTAGGAGATGTAGCCCGGAGTATTCCAAAAATTAATGCCGCCCTTGAAGATCATCAGGTAGAATACCAACCAACTATGGTGGAATTCGAAGGTAAAATCTTTGATCATGCTATATCTGTTTTAATTGACCTTGGAGCTACGTTAAGTTATGTTAGTCCTAAAATAGTTGATCAATGTGGTTTAAAAGCCGTCAAGTTTGAAAACCCCTAGTTAGTACAGCTAGCAATAAGGGAAAAGAGACGTGTGTTGGCCAAGGTCAATAACTGTCCTTTAGAAATAACATGTCAGCCTTTGGTGGCAGATCTAAACATATTACCCCTAGGATCTTATGATGTCTTGATAGGCATGGATTGGCTGGAAAAGCACTGGTCTGATATAAACTGTAAAATGAAAGCTATCTGTTATATGAATGAGCAAGGAAACAAATAGGAGATACAAGGCATTTTGAGACCACTAAAATTACGGCCAATAACCACCTCTCAACTAGAAAAGTGCATCAGAAAAGGATGCCATATTTACACTATTCAAGTTAGTTATGCCAACTCAAAGGACAAGTTTGCTTCCCTGGAAAGTATCCCTATGAAACAAAATTTTACAGATGTATTTCCTGAAGAAATACCAGGGCTACCTCTAAAGAGAGACGTAGATTTTACCATTGAACTAGTGCCAGGAGCAACCCCGGTGTCCCGAGCTCCTTATTGTATGAGCATACCAAAGTTGACGGAACTAAAAATGCAATTACAAGATCTGTTGGATAAAAATTATATCTGCCCCAGTGTGTTTCCTTGGGGAGCTCCCGTACTATTTGTTAAAAAGAAGGATGGGCCCTACGTATGTGTATGGACTATCGTCATTTGAATAAGTTGAATATTAAGAATAAGTACCCTTTGCCTCGAATAGATGAACTATTTGATCAAGTGAAAGGGGCAACGATGTTTTCAAAGATTGATCTACGATCGAGATACCACCAGATTAGAATCAGGGAGGAAGACATAGCTAAAATAGCCTTTAGGACCCGCTATGGACACTTTGTAGTGTTACCCTTCGGGCTAACCAATGCCCCCGCGACCTTTATGTGTCTAATGAACAATATATTTCATTAGTATTTAGATAAATTTGTATTAATCTTTATTGATGATATACTGATATACTCTGAATATTGAAGAACATAAGGAGCACCTCGGGATAGTGCTGAAGAATCTTCGGGAACATCAACTGTATACCAAATTCAGCAAGTGTGACTTTTTTAAAGAATAGATTTAGTATTTAGGCCACATTATTACCAAGGATAGAATCGCTATAGACCTCGAAAAGATAAAGACCATAATGGAATGGCTAGTACCAAAAGATGTAGCACATATAAGATATTTTATGGCATTGGAAAGATATTACAGACGATTTGTTGAAGGATTCTCCAGGGTGGCCTATCCTATTACCTCCCTACAGAAAAAGGGAAAAAATTTTAAATGGACAGTCGAGTGTCAGCAGAGCTTTGAATAGATCAAGCATCTGCTCACCACTGCGCCAATTTTAAGCATATCAGATCCAAGTAAGGACTATGTAGTGTGTACAGACGCCAGCAAGGAAGGGGTAGGCGGTGTTTTAATGCAAGATGAAAGAGTAATCACCTATGACCCTAGAAAACTGAAGGAACACGAGCAGAAATACTCCGTTTATGACTTAGAATTGGCAGCCATTATTCATGCATTAAAAATGTGGCGTCACTATTTGATGGGTAAGAAGTTTCTTCTAATGACTGACCATCACAGCTTGACTAATTACTTTAAGTAGCCCACTTTAAATGCTGGGCAAGCTCGGTGGGTAGACTTTCTAAGTGGATTTGATTTCGAGATGAAACATTTGAAGGGAAAGGAGAACTGGGTAGCTAACGCCTTAAGTTGAAACGTACACTGTCTTTATGAAATTTCTTTCAGCGAGGTGCGGACTACCTTCGATGAATTAATTAAAGAAGCAGCGGAGTAGGATCCAGAATACGGGCATTTAGGACAACAAGATCAAACCACAAACATCCATGAACATCAGCTAGGATATGAAATAAAGTCCGCAGATATGCTGATTTATAAGAAAAGATTATATGTGCCTAACCAAAATAACATTAAAAATCTGATTCTGGATGAATACCATAAGAGTCTCTATGCAGGACACCTAGGATACCAAAAAATAATTACTGCACACCGAAAAGAATACTACTGGCCAGGTGTGAAAAAATATGTAGCAGAATATTTGACACACTGCCTGGAATGTCAGCAAGTAAAAACAGAACACCAGCATCCTGCTGGGCTACTGCACCCACTACCAATTCTGGAATGGAAATGTGAAACCATCTCCCTCAACTTTATCACAAGATTACCCAAATCCAAAAAGCAAAACGATTCAATAATGGTGGTAGTAGACAAATTAAGCAAATCAACTCATTTTATACCAGTATAATCCACCTTCAGGGTGGTGCAGATTGCCAATATATTCATGCAAAATATTTTTAGACTACATGGGCTGCCAAAAACTATAATTTCTGATTGTGATGTAAAGTTTACATCAGTCTTCTGGAAGACTCTATTTGAAGGGTTAGGTACTTAGTTAAACTTCAATACCGCCTATCACCCTAAGATGGACGGGCAGACAAAACGGGTGAATCAGGTGGTGGAATATATCCTAAGAACGTATGTGATGCAGCAGCCATCCAAATGGGAAGATTACTTACATTTGGCCAAATTTTCTTATAAAAACGGCTATCCTACCTCCTTACAAGTGAGCCCGTTCGAAGTTTTGTACGGACGTAAGTGTTGCACACCATCCAGTTGGGGGGGACCAGAGGACAAGTTGATGTTGGGACTTGAGATGTTAAAGGAAATGGAAGAAATGGTTAAGAAGGTGTGTTCTAACTTAAAGGCTGCCCAAGATCGAAAAAAGAACTTCGTTGATCGAAAAAGGGATTTCAAAGAATTCCAAGTAGGAAATCATGTATACGTAAGAGTACGTGCTAAGAAGAGTACGTTGCAATGGAGTGGGTGTGCTAAGTTAGCACCTCGGTTTTGTGGCCCATTTCAAATTCTGGTAAGGGTCGGGCTAGTGGCATACCAACTCACCTTACCCAGTCATATTGAGTCCATAATGTTTTCCATGCGTCCGTACTAAAAATATATGTTTATGATCCTAAACACATAATTAGTTGGCAAGATATACATGTAAGAAAGTTTCTAAGTAAGCCAAATAGACTTTAATGATAGTAGAAGCTGATTCAATTTACTGCTTTTTCAGGTCAAACCGGAAGGAGAATTCTTGGTTGAGACTTTGGTTATACTCGATTGGACAGAAGTAATGTTGCGGATATGAAGTATCACCTAGGTTAAAGTGAAATGGAAAAACTTTGGGCTAGATGAGGCCACCTGGGAGGATGAAGAACTCATGAAAGAATCCTTTCTAGGACTGTTTGTGGTAGAAAAACATTGGGATGATGTTTGATTTCAGGGGGGGGGGGGATATCATGTCCCCAGAAAAATTGTAAATATTTTATTTTACCACAGTAAAAACAAAACTGGATATTATGATCATTGTTTGAGTTAATTATTTAATTTTGTTAATTATTAAAGAGAGAAAGCTATTGTTTGAGTGTTAACAAATCTTGTAACTCTTCATATCAAGAAAGTTAAGGTATGCAGTTGCTAAAAACCCTAACTACCTCCCTGATTATGAATTCCCCAAAGAGAGAACTCACTAGGGGGAAAAACCTGGGGTTTACTAAGGAGAAAGGGGGGAAGAACCGTGATGTAAGGTTAGACAATAAGAGAAGCTAAGTCTGGTGGTGACCAGATAGCGAAATCACTGTGTGAACCCTTGAAAGAAGACATTGGTCTTGTGGGCAAGCTTAGGAGGAGACTTGGTCCAAACCAAAAGTCTCATGGTTGGGAGGATTGAAATTTGTAAATAACAGAGGTGACTTCAATAGTTGAAATTTATTTCTTTATTATAGCAGTACAGGTAAGAAAATAACCTAGAATAATCTATTTTTATATGAACTGTTAAGTTAAAATGTTCAAATCTGCTAAATGCTGTAGATAATACTTAGAATGAGTACTGTACAGAGATATCTAAAAATTTAGAGAAAAGATAATTCCTACTTAAATAGAGATTGGACATTTAGGTACAAACTCACGAAAATAGTTTTTCTTTTGCTAGAGAAAAGTAACTGTGCATGCATAGCATAATTAATATAGAACTAAGTCCATCTATCTACGAGAAAAATGTACAAATAATTTCTTGCTAAAAATAGAGAAACAAAACATTTGTATAAGTAAAAGCAACAGGAGAAAACTGTGTAAATCACTAAATTCAAAAGAATCTCTGTAACCCTTCTCTGTCTTTACATTTTCTAAGGTTGGAAAATAGAACCCGAGAAACGAATAATGCAGTACCGAACAGTGGAACCCCGAAGTCTTTTAGGAAGAACAGACAATGTAAGCACGATGCCATTAGAAATTTTTTATATATATAAAGAGTATAACCATGAAATCCGTTCATAATTATCGAAAACATATATACATCTCAGAACGAGGATTGTGCTTATAGGTAAAGAAGAAACGAAATAAAAACCCCAAATTTTACATATGTCAAAATAATAGAATTTGAAACATGGCCCATTAATTCACATGCATCACACTCCGAAACTGGAGAGATGCTGGAATAGAGGTTATCTAGTAAAAACATCAGATAAGACGAAAGACAGAGATAGTCATCGCTATAAACATTATATGCCCAGACATCAAAACACCTGGAAGCGCCGCGGAGAAGGATTCGGGCCTTCCATCGAGTTTCCCAGCAATTGCCAGTATAAAACCCTGATAACAATTTGAATATCTTAACGATAAAAACGAAGATGATAAAGGCTAACCATGAATCCATTTCAATAGGAAAGAGATGTATAATCATTCAAAATAGAGACGAATACCCTGTTAAAATAAATATTCATAGAAGTAAATCTCATCCTTCGGCCAAGCCCATTGGTTCAAATTAGAATAATTACATTTTATACAATTGTAAATCTAGAAACCTAGATGGTCACTCCAAATTGTTCGAAGCAACAACTACAGGAACAGTCTACCCCTCTACTTTGCCATTTCATAGACTACGGCTAGGCTAAGGCATACCCGTTAACCCTTTAATTATTGGAGCATGAGATTGGTGGTAGATTCAGCACAAATTGCTATGGATGTCTTTGGGAATGCCATCATTGTAACTGCGTGATCTACATTCCAGTGTCGGAAAATTGTTAGATGAAACTAGCAGGAATGAATTTAAACGAATGCAAAAAAAGAGGTAATAAAATAGACTTGCCTGATATATGCCGCACCTGGGTAGAGAAGCCAACTACATCGGGAGCCATTACCAGTGCCATGACATCCTCAGCACTATACAAACCCTCATGAAGCGAAACCCTGGTAGCAGAGCCAAGAGGCGAGAGAAGAGGTGAACAATGAATCACATCGCCAACATAATGTGCATTGAAGTTTTCCAGAACGAATAACACCCATAGGATCAGAACCTGAGTTTCCCAGGAATTTCCAGTATAAAACCCTAATAACAATTTGAAAATATTAATGATAAAAATGAAGATGATAAAGGCTAACCCTGAATCCATTTCAATAAGAAAGACATATGTATAATAATTCAAAACAGAGACGAATACCTTGTTAAAATAAATATTCATAGCAGTAAAGCTCATCCTCGGTCCAAGCCCCTTTGTTCAAATTAGAACAATTACATTTTATACAATTGTAAATCTAGAAACCTAGACGGTCACTCCAAATTGTCCGAAGCAATGACTACAGGAGAAATCTACCCCTCTAATCTGGCATTTCGTAGACTACGACTAAGCTAAGGCATACCCATAAACCCTTTAATGACTGGAGTAGGAGATTGTTGGCAGATTCAATGCAAATCGCTACGGAGGTCTTTGGGCACGCCATGAATGTAACCACATGACCTACATTCCAGTGTCGGAAAATTGTCATATGAAACTAGCAGGAATGAATTTAAATGAATTGCAAAAAAAAAGGGTAATAAAATAGACTTGCCTGATATATGCCGCACTTGGGTAGAGAAGCCAACTACATAGGGAGCCATTACCAGTGCCATGACATCCTCAGCACTATACAAACCCTCCTAAAGTGAAACCCTGGTAGCAGAGCCAAGAGGTGAGAGTAGAGGTGAACAATGAATCACATCGCCAACATAATGTTCATTAAAGTTTTCCAGAATGAATAACAACCATAGGATCGGAACCCGAGCTTATGCATTGTCAATGAAGTGAAAAGAACAAGGCAAGGAGTACAGCTGGAGGGTAGCCAAAGTAATGGTTGAAACATGCTCCCGCCAAAACTCCGTGGCAGAGCAGAATCATTAATACGTTTTAATTCATGTTCCAAGAACTATGTACAACACTAAAGCCAAAAATTGATTTAAATTTGTAAAACATTACGCGTATCATATGCCTGTTAGTACTCAAATATATTTTGAATAATATTGCATACGGTAATCAACATAAAGCTCATTATAAGTACATCATAACCAGTTTATTATAAGTACTTCATAACCATATTCGTAAGTAATTCCTTTACTTATGAGAAATGCAATAATCCTTGATGGATAATAATTCCATTATATGACTATGGTAAATGAGCAATGAACTATCGTAGGAGGTAAAACATTTATTTATTTATTTATATGCATATGGAGTTGTGACATGAGGGGGATGAAATATATTTTCACTCTAAAATAGGTTTTCATCTCAAGACATTTGATCCCTATGGGAACTTGGTTGATCTGAAATTAAGTTGGATCTAGGTTGGTTTAATTTTTAATTATAATTATAATTAAATATAATTATTAATTTTATGTTTCTGAATTCATGTTTCTGTGATCCATATTACATTAAGATTTTTTTGGTAGAAATCACATAGGAGAAAATTTGTGTCAACACGTTTTGAACTAACTGGGGTGGTTCATCATCAAGACCAAATGAAGATGCAAATCATGGCACAAGCTTAAATAGAGGGTGATGTAGAGACCAAAATATCATATAACGACTACTTTATGAAAATCAATATGTTAATAATAATTATTAAGATCAAATAATATTCCTATAACAACTAATATAATGTATAGTTTAAGAATAATAATATTATAATTTATAATAATAATTAATATAAAATAACTAAATAACTAACTAACTAAATAATAATAATAATATTAATTAAGAAAGATCGAAAAACTTAATAAATAAAATAAAATAAAATAAAATAAATAAGATTCAAGACCTGATTAATGAGTCAAGATACTATAACAAAAATAATAATTAAAGGAGTCTAAAATTAAAACAAAGCAATCAAAGGGGAGGGTATTATTATTATTATTATAATGACTAGTTTATGAAAAATAATATTTTAATAATGATTATGAGGAACAAATAATATTCCTATAACATCTAGCTTAAGAATAATAATATTATAATTTATAATAATTATTAAATAATAATAATAATAATATATTAAGAAAGAATGAAAAATGTAAATATTAATAAGAAACAAACAATCCGAGTCAACCAAAAATAGGGAACATAGTGTGCATATATATATATGATGATGATGATGATGATGGTGGTGGTGGTCGTTAACGTACACTAAGACCAAATTGGTCTATCAGACCTACAATTTTCTTAGTTTTTAATTATTTGACTCCTCGTTTTTGTTGGCGAGATTGGTGCTATAGCTTTCTTTTTTTTCTCTACGGTCTTCCAACTTCTTTTATTTTGCATCTCCTTCATCTCTTCTGGTTCTTGGGACATTGGTGTCTTAGCTTCGCGATCTATTGTGTTCATCCTTTTGAAGATAGTCGGAGAAGAAGTTTGGTCTAGGAGATCTACTTTGCTGTTAAATGAAGATTTATTTTGTGCAGTATTCGAATCCTCATAACTGTTGATTTGTTGGGCGGGACTTTCTCCCTGCTTGTCTTGAGAGTTGTTTCTTCCTTGCCCGATTTCTTGTGATTCAGAGCTTTCTTTAGAGTATTCTTCTTTGATGACAGTGTAGTGTTCTTTTTGTGCTCCTTCCCACCATGTAGATCTGTGATGGTTTTTTCTAGCAGAATTTTTCTGGGAGGCTTTTGGGCAATTTTTTGCTAGATGTCCTGTCTCAAAGCAGGATTGACATTTGAAGAGGACACTTTCATAATCGAGTTTCTGGTTCTACACATAGTCTTTACTTGTTAGGTTTATTTCAGCTGGGAATCCGACGCTGAAGTCCATTTCCACACAGATGCGTGCGTAGGTGGTTTTGGCATATTCCTCTGTTTCTGGGCACCTGCAGTAAAATTTCCCAATTGCATTTCCAATGGCTTTTAGCGAAGAGAGATTCCAGAGATGCAAGGGTAGGCTTGGCAATCTCACCCAAACTAGTGCTGAGGTTATGACCGATGTAGAGGGATTGAATGATGGGTTCCATGGCTTCATGAATAGCCCTGATTTTTCCCAAAACCAAGGGACGAAATCTAGAATACATTGTTTGCTTTCAGGATTTTCAAAATCTACTATAAAGAAACCCCTAACACAGGGGTAGATATTAACTTCATCAGAAATGGTAGGCTTCCATACCTCCGAGATCCAATTGTGGAGAGCTGTCAGCCGTGGCCAAAAACCATTAAACCGACAGATTAGGGCACTTTTGGAAAACTTCAAAGCCTCATCGAGTGAGGTTTGGACCACCTGGACAGTGGGAGTTGGGGCTTCACTGACGATATGCGCAGGAGCTTGCCCTCCAGAAGCGGATGAGCCAACAGCTATTTTCGCAAAGCTAAGAGCCATATTTTACTTGCCTGTAAAACCCAGCCGCAGAGAAATAAGGAAAAATATAAGATTAGATATAGATCTAGCTGCAGAAGATTAGATCTAGAACCTAGCCGCCTAGATCTAGATCTAGCTGCAGAAGATTAGATCTAGAACCCAAAATGTACAAACAAACTTATTCACTCAAAATTTTCAGATACCGGTGACTAACCAGATCTCACCTAAACAGCGAGTGCGGATCAGAATTATTAAACATGCGAGTGCGCATGAGAAAAACCTGCAGGAAGATGTGATTTGGGTTGGCGTGGTGTAGCCAAAATGAGCAAATGACAGGCAATCAACCGTCAATTTCCAGCGACATGGCTCAGGGGAGATGGATCTACCAGTGCTCAGATTCGCGAGTTGTATGAGTATCTCCCTACTGCTCTGGCGATATACTGATCCTTTATTATTCAAGGATCCTTTACGGCATTGAGGGGAGATGGATCTACCAGTGCTCAGATTCGCGAGTTGTATGAGTATCTCCCTGCTGCTCTGGCGATATACGGCACTGAGGAGAGACGGATCTACGGTGCCATGGAAGGAGATGGATCTGCCATTTCTTCGCTCCTGTCGTTAAAGCCGCGGAGGCTGTGGCAGTTTGTTAAAGCTTTGGAGAGACCTGATTAATGAGTCAAGATCCTATAACAAAAATAATAATTAAATGAGACTAAAATTAAAATAAAACAATCAAAAGGGAGGGATTTTTTTTAAGGTGAGAAAACGGATCGAAAGAATATTAACGTTAATGCAAATACCTATACAGAAACAAAAAATTCATAAATAGAAATGTCAAACCTCAAAAAATAAAATAATTTGCAAACAAAAACAACTGGACAAGGACTGATAGGGACCCAACTTCTGCTAATATTCCAACCATCATCTCTATTTAAATTATTTGGCCCTTGTACGATTTCCAAGGCCTACTTGAATTTACGATGACGGAAATGACTAGCCTTGGCAATGACACGGGCTTCCTTAATGCAAATGTGATGCCTATATTTTATATTGAACAAGTCAAAATGTCAAACAAAACATTATATCACAACATCTTTACCATATTATGAACCTATTGGTGCAATTAGAAAAAAACTAAACTATCATTTTCAATACTTTTTTTTGTAAGCTTGGTAGGACTCCTCTTTTCATGTTTTTACATGGCCTTGGCAATGACATGGGCTTCCTCAATGCAGATGTGATGCCTATATTTTATTTTATATTGACCAAGTCAAAATGTCAACAAAACATTATATCACAACATCTTTATGATATTATGAACCTATTGGTGCAATTAAAAAAAAAAACTAAACTATCATTTTCAATACTTTTTTTTGTAAGCTTGGTAGGACTCCTCTTTTCATGTTTTTACATGTCCATTATTCACCTCGATACAGGGGAGGGTAGCACAAGATTTGAACCCAAGACTTCAAGTTCTCTGAGGCTTCATTTCCAAGGCCACTGCCACTTGAGCTACCCCAAACAGACATCATTTTCAATACTTTTATGAAAGAAAGCAATTTATAATTATATGATTATAAAAATTATATATATATATATATATATATATATATATATATATATATATATATATATATATATATATATATATATATATATATATATATATATATATATTATTTGATTATCTCAAAACATGAAAGAGTTAAAAGTTAAAATAAAATGTCAATCTAATTTAAAATTATGTCTATTTTGTCGGAAGAGAGGACAGTGGGGATGAGGGTTTCGCAGGCGAGGGTAACGCAGACGAGGGTTTCGTCAAAGGAAGGGAAGAAGGGTTGCTGAGTGCGGAAGCAGCGCACCAGGACAGATCTCGGGTGCGAGATTCAGAAGCATAGGAACTAGAGCAAGAAAAAGACGAAAACCTAAAGATTGGGGGATAAACAGAAGCGCAGGATCTGAGGGAAAGAAATGGAAACGGAGCAGGGGAGGGGAGAGATCCCCTCCTTCAAAGCAGTGATAACGGGGGAAGCGAGAAAGGAACGGCAGAAGGAAGGGGACAGAACAAATGAAGGAGAGACCTCAGCAGCGGGAGCACAAAGGAGAACGGGAGCAACAAGTAAATGTCTGCCGAGGGCGACGAACAAACCCAGGTTTGTAATTCCGCATAATAGATTAGAGAAATATAGAAGTTACATGAAGGATTATGCTTTGATCTGTAAGTTTGTAGGATACTGGCCAGCAGAGAAAGACCTTCTTAGATGGATCCAACAAAGGTGGAAACCAAAAGGACATGTGGAAATAAAGCTGGGGGCGAAGGTATTTTTTACAGTTATATTTTCCAACCTAGAAGACATGGAAAGGATCTTTGAGGAAGGACCCTACTTCATGAACAATGCTGGATTGTTTATGAGGTAGTGGGTAGACTGTTACAACCCAGATAAGGAAAGAATGTTAGCAGCCTCGGTATGGATCAGACTCTTTGGCCTACCAACAGAATTCTGGGACCTAGAGATCATTGAGGGTATAGGTAACGCAATACGATCGTTTGTGAAAGTGGTAGAATCGACAAAGAGGGGAAGATATACAACATATGCAAGAATATGCGCGTACATGAACATCACAGAGCCACTTCCAGACACAATAGAATTGGAATATCACGATGAGATCTGGCATCAAACAATTGACTACGAACACATTCCCTTTCGTTGCAGAAGATGCCATGAGTATGGTCATCTATACCGAGAATGCCCTATCACGTTAGCAGAAAAGGAAAAGGAAGCTGAAAATGAGAGGAGAAATGCGGCAAAGAAATCAGGAAAGGAGGATGAGGACTTCAGAGAAGTGCAGAGGAAGAAAAAAAGAGGAAACAACAAGACACAGACGGGCAAACAAAAAGGAATCCATAACATAGAATCCCAAAACAAGTTCCAAATACTGCAAGATGAAGAAGTAGAAACAGAGGAGAACGAGGAGGAGGAAATAGAAGGAATGGAAGTCATAAAGGAAAATGCAGACAAAGAGACAGATCAAATGGATAAAGATCAAGAGAGGACAGAGAGTCCAACAGAAAACCAAGAGGATCAACGAGGAATGGAAATAGATCCACAGAAAACAAAGGGAGAAGAAGAAGAACAAGTAATGACGAAGCTCTTGCAGGAATGGAAGAGGCTCGATGAAATATTTATTCCAGAGGATCAGAAACAGATGTACAAAGAAGCCTTTCAAAGATATAAAGAGAAAAAAGGAATAATGGAAGATAGAGAAGGTGGGAAAATGGAGAGGCAGGAAACACAAAATCTAGGAATGAGTAGCATTGGCAAGGGAGGCAAAAAAAGAGGTAGAAGAACTTTGAGTGAAACAATTCAAGAAGTTGGAGAGATGTTAGTAAATTCAGGAAGAGTTATACCTCTCTCAGAGGTATTCCAAACCCCTCCGAAACTTTTGCGATGATCATCACAAGCTGGAACATAAGAGGCCTCAACAGTAGAGGCAAACAGAGGTATTTAAATGACAGACTGAAAAAAGATAAACCCAGCATAATGATAGTACAAGAAACAAAAATAAGTACTGAGAAAATGAGAGACATTTTGAATAGAAACAAGAATAGATATGAAATGATGGGACAGGATGCGATTGGGAGCGCAGGGGGTCTGGTAATAATTTGGAACCCTGAAGAAATTCAATTAAGCAATTGGATAAGTTTTCCAAGAATTCTAACAGGGACAACAAAGATAATAGGAACAATGGAGGAGGTTATTATAACAGGGGTTTATGGACCCCATACCCAAGGAGAAAAGGAAAACTTTCTGCAAAATCTAAAAGCATTGAGAAGTCTAATCCCTGGAAGGCAGTGGATCGTAGGAGGGGATTTCAATCTGATTAAAAGCTCAGCGGAAAAAAGAGGAGGGCTAAGGAGAATGGATAAAGCAATGGAACAGTTTGGAGATTTGATAAGGGAGCAGAGACTGATTGATATTCAAACTATAAATGGAAACCATACTTGGAACAACCGAAGAGGGGGAGTTAATCAAATTGCATCACGGCTTGATAGATTCTTAATTTCTGAACAAATAATGATGAAAGATGTTTTCATAGAAGCCACAATTCTTCCGGTAGCAGGATCGGATCATTGGCTAATTAAAATGGAAATAGATCTCAAGCAAAGACCAAACAACAAACCTTTTAGATTTGAAGCTTTTTGGCTAAGAAATGAGGGACTGTTAGAGAAACTTGAAGAATGGTGGAGGAAGAGTGAACAAAAAGGAAAAAATAAAATGCACACCTTTCAACTCAAATTAAAGGAGTTGAAAGATAAAATAAAAAAGTGGAATAAAGAAGAATTTGGAAATATACTGG
The DNA here is from genome assembly GCA_031772625.1 of Pinus tabuliformis. Classification (NCBI taxonomy): domain Eukaryota; kingdom Viridiplantae; phylum Streptophyta; class Pinopsida; order Pinales; family Pinaceae; genus Pinus; species Pinus tabuliformis. The sequence goes on from CM062820.1 coordinate 697,123,409, forward strand.
AAGAGAAAAAGCGCCTAGAGCAGAGAATGGAAGAGCTGCAGCAGATGGATATCCTAGAAGGCATACAGGAAGATAGAATAAAGGAAGAAGGAATTATATTAAACCAGCTAGAAGAAAGAAGGAAACAAGAAGAGATCTTATGGAGACAGAAGTCAAGGGTTCAGTGGCTTAGAGAAGGGGAAAAGAATACTAAGTTCTTCCATAAAGCAATGATACAACATAGACAAAGAAACCGAATCTTCTCCATAAAAAATCAAGAAGGCCAGAGAGTCCTTGAGCATGAAGAAATCGAAAAAGTTTTGGTCAATCATTTCAAAAACTTATTAAATGAAACTCAGGATAATAGATCAGAAGCTCTAACAAAGATAAGCAGGGAGATCCCTAAACTGGTAACCAGAGAACAGAATTTGGCTCTGATGAGGAAAGTTACAATGGAAGAAGTGGAGGAAACAGTCAGGAACATGAAAAGGAACAAAGCTCCCAGACCGGATGGGTATACGGTAGAATTCTACCAAGCAGGATGGCATTTCCTTGCTAAAGAAGTTCTAGAAGTGGTGGAGGAAGCTAGAATCAATCAAAGAATATGGCCAGGTATAAACTCAACCCTGCTGACTCTTATTCCTAAAACTACCCAAGCGGATCAAGCTGAAGGCTTTCGCCCTATAGCTTTATGTAACGTTATCTATAAGATAGTGGCATCAGTGGTGGCACAGAGGCTGAAATCTATTCTCCCAAGCATAATATCCCCAGAACAAACTGGGTTTGTAGAAGGAAGACAGATTCTGGATGGATTAGTGGTGGCCCAGGAAGTAATCCACACTTTGAAAATGAAGAAGGAAAAAGGAATGCTGATAAAATTAGACCTGTCAAAAGCCTATGATAGGTTAAGCTGGAGAGATCTAGAAACCATCCTTCAAGCCTTTGGATTTTACGAAAGATGGATGAAGTGGGTCTTAAGCATGATTTCCACACCGAATTTCTCCATCCTGCTAAATGGAGCCCCATCTGCTACTTTTAATGCTTCAAGAGGACTCCGACAAGGGGATCCCCTATCCCCCTTTCTCTTCATAATAGCAGCAGAAGGATTAGGTAGATACTTCAAAAAAGAATTAAGAGAAAGGAAAATCCAGGGTCTGAGACTATGGGGCAATCATACTACTGTCACCCACCAACAGTTCGTGGACGACATCATGATATACTGCAAAGCATCCTTGAATGAGGTGAGAAGGATAAAGAGAATTCTAGAGGTATTCATGGAAGGTTCAGGTATGGAGGTAAATAATGAAAAATCAAGAACATTCTTTTTTAATACAGTGGAACCCATCAAAAATCATTTAACCAGGATCTTGGGCTATAGAAAAGGGGAACTCCCAACAAAGTACTTAGGAACTATGCTAGACTCATCATCCCTCAAAATAGGAAACTGGAAATCCATCTTGGAAAAGATCATGAAAAGACTGGAAAATTGGTCCTTCCGTACTCTGAACCTTGCTGCAAGGGTCGTTCTGCTTAAATCTACCATTCAGGCAATCCCGTTATATCCTTTATCAGTAATGGCAGCACCAAAAGGGATATGCAATAAGCTGATAGAGATATACAAAAAATTCCTATGGGGGGGACCTAAGCAACAAAAGAAATGGGCTCTCTGTTCATGGGACAGCCTAACCAAACCAAAAGAAAAAGGAGGTCTAGGTCTAAGGGACCCATCGATCCTAAATCAAGTTCTAGCAGCCAAATTAAGATGGAGATGGATGCAAGGAGGGAAGGACCTATGGAAAGAAATCTGGACAACAAAATATAATATGCCATCAACTCCTGAAGAAATATTAAGGAAACAAGAAACACCACGAGGATCAGATATATGGAACCTGACTAATCAAAGCAGAGAATTAGTTGATGGACATATTTTTTGGGAAATCAGAGGGGGTCAGAATGCGAGATTTTGGGAGGAAGCATGGCAACAAAGGGAGAAAATGTTGAACCTACAAGGAATGCAGGACATCTACAGAACAGGTATGGACAGAGATCTCACTAGGGTCAAAGATTATTGGATAGAAGGAAGAGGAAATGAAGAATGGAGGGAATGGAAATCAATGGAAGACTGGAACAGGAATGCAACGGAGGAACAAAAAACAATGTTCAGCAAGGAATTAGATTCCAGGAAAATAAAAAATAGAGGAGGTAATGATATTCTACGATGGGGTAAAGAAACCAAAGGAACTTTTACCATTAAGGAAGCATACAATGTAAAAATCCAGCAAGAGCAGGGGGAAGATGAGCAGAAATGGAGGAAGCTATGGAAAAATAAATGGTGGCCGAAGATAAAGATGTTTGTATGGCTGGTAGGGAGGAAACACATTCTAACTTGGGATCGAATACAAAAAAGAGGATTCTCAGGCCCATCAAGATGTTGCCTCTGTTATCAAGACGAAGAAGACCAGGAACACCTTCTCAATGGATGCAGAATGGCCCAGTTCCAATGGGATAAGACTAAAAATTTATTCTCGACAACTGAACGAAATCCACAGGATATCATACAAACTCTATGTAACTGGGGAGAAGGAAAGTTTAAAAGCCCGGTGGTAAGAAGAGCCTGGAACATGGCGGCAGGTTTCAATGTGTGGAATATTTGGAAAGAGAGAAATGGACGAATCTTCAAGGGGAAAATATCAAATCCGGAAGAAGTTTGGAAAAGGACCCTAAGACAAATCAAAGAATCAATCCTCGCAGAAAGTTGGACAGAAGAAGATTGGAAGACCTCTGAGGAAGAAGCAGAAATCCTAAAAAGGCTGAACCTAGAACAAGGGATGGTCTATCAACAAAAAGCAAAGCAACACCAACCTATCGCGGGCCAAAGTCATGCAGTCTATCGTAAGCCACAGGAAGGGTTTATCAAGCTTAACTTTGACGGAGCGGCTAAGGGGAATCCAGGTCCAGCAGGATATGGAGGAATCTTTAGAAACAGACAAGGAGAGGTAGAATGGATCTATGCAGAACACGGAGGAACAATGAGTAATAACGAAGCGGAATTTATGGCAGCTTATCAGGGTCTCAAAATTGCTACAAGAAATGGATATAGGAAGATAGAGATTGAAGGTGATTCAGCCCTGGTCATAACCACCATAAGAAAATTAATACAAGGGAAACAATGGGAGCAGGTTGTTAAAAGCTGGAGAACAGCGAGTATAGTCCAAGAAATTGAGGAAACATTGAAAGGTATCGAATACAAAATCACCTCGCATGTTAGGAGAGAAGGAAATAAGCCTGCGGATTGCTTGGCCAATTGGGGAAGTAAGGAATTATTGGCGAAAGTGGATGACAGCTGGACAAATCAAGCAACGATGACAAGATGGGATGGCTTAAAACAACTCATAGACAACGATAACCATGAAACAACATAGTGGTAATCAAAAAATCGTGAAGATCTGGAGCGGGAAGATAAGGCAGGTTTATTCGGCAGCGAAGACAGGACAGAAGGACGTCGGCCTCACCTCCCTGACATCAACATTTAATGATAATTCAAAACAGTAGGTATGTAGCCCAAAACAAAAATCAGAAAACACCGAAGAAAGCATCATTCAAGGTGCAAGGGAGAAAGGAAGTGGAGGGCAAACCCATCATAAACGAAAAGGTGGTGAGAATTCTATAAGGCGGAACAAGAGAAGGATGTCAGACAACAAGAAGTTGAAGAAGGTGGCGAGGAAAGGTGAGACCTGGCAGAGGAACCAAAATCAATGCCTCAACCGAACCAAAATGGCAGCGAGTTGGGATAAAGGAGTCCAGGCAAAGCGGGAGGCATTCGGCGATAGGCATTTCGAACGGAGTAGAGTAAAAATTGAAATTGAAAGCTCAGACGAAATGGAGAATAACCAGGGCGAATGTTTTAGGAGTAAGACTTTTGAAACAGGTCAGAGCAGCAAAGGGACTAAGCGAGGCAGAAAGGATGGAAGAAGGAAGGCTCGCGAACAGAGAGGCAGAGGTAGACCCCGGCAACCAAACATCAGCGAGGAGGGGAATCAGCCACAGGGAAGGCGAAAAAGGGGGAAGAAATCGATCCGCATGGCGGTGCATGAAGCAGAACAGGCGTACAATCTGGAGACAAATGTGGACATATGGAAAATCATTGATGTTATGGAAGACAGAGTCTTGTAGGAACCGTCTGACCTGGAGATGGAAGAATGGACAACTCAGCTGCTTGACCCAGGCAACACCAGAGGCAGATTAACTATTTACCGCCGAGCTCTTCACACATACTGGGTTATGAAGCATCTCTTGGCCAAGGCCATGGAGCAAGTAGTAGTAGAGATGGTCAAAATGGCTCAGGAAGCGGCGGCAGCGAAGAAGGAGGTGGCGAACGTTGAAGGGATGATTCGTCAACAGAACGAACAACTTAAGGAAATTCGAGAGATGCTGAAGGAGCTGGTGAAGACCAACGACAGCAATGAAACCAGAAGGGGAAACGCGGAGAATTAAGAGGCTTGTTAACTGTCTTTTTTTGAATTTAGACGATAATGCTCTGGTTTTGGAAATTAGTTTGCATGCCACAACAGTAGTAGTAAAGTTAGGTCTTTTATCAGATCTTGGAAAGTATAGTTTTTGGAAACATTTGGAGTGAAAGGGTTTAATGTCCTGCAAGTTTTTTATGACAGTATATAGAATGAAAAACAGTATTGAACATCTAATGAAGAGGAACCAACAGATCCGGTTTCCCATTTGGGTGGATTGAGGTTCCTAAGTATGTATTTTTAAATTTGATGTAGATAATAGAAATGCAGTAGCTTACAAAAAAAAAAAAATTATGTCTATTTTGTCAATACTTTAAAAAACAACAGATTAAACTTTATATATTATTATAAAAATATATTAACTATTAGTTTTAAATTTATCAAAATTAATTTTATATCTACAATCTCAAATCTAATAATATTAATTTTAATATTTTCTTTCTCCTAATCTCAAATCTAATAATATTAATTTTAATATTTTCTTTCTCCTAAAATCCTGCAAATTCAAAGTAAAACTGAAATATCAATCTAACAAAATGTTATATCTATTCATTAACACTTTATACTTATATTAAGTATTACTTTTGTAAAAATACATTAATGTTAATCCTTGATGTTATATCTATTCATTAACACTTTATATAGTATATCAAATATTATTATTGTAAAAATACATTAACTTTAAATATATTAAAGTTAACTTTATATTCATTAAAACTTTAAATAATGGATTAAATATTAAATATTATTATAATAAAAGTACATTAACTTTATATTTTTTAAATGTTATATTTTCATCATTAAATTTACTATTTTATCAATCACAATGCATCATAGATTTAGAGTGAAAATGAAATTTCAATCTAACCTCATGTTTCATGTTGTTTATGTTTATTAACACTTTAAATGACATACTAAATATTATTGTTATAAAAATATATAACTTGATATATCAATTTTAACAACCTTGGATCTATCAATGTTAACTTTGAATCTATAATCTAGAAGTAAGTTCAAACATGAATATAAACAAGGGTTGCATGCAATGTAGTCCCTACCAAATAATTTTGAATATAAAAATGCTTAAATGTATGTTAATGATATGAAGGTATCTATAAATTTATTGTGCTATATATATATATATTCAACACTACTCATGAATATTAACTTCTTCTTCTATTACGATTATTATTTAATAAGAAGTTAGTATATATTAAATAATAGCAATTAATAATGTATAAATTATGGTGTAGATTTGCAACTGCTCCTGAAATTTTAGTCAAAACCACAAGACACAAACCTACTTTATTGCTCTGCGGAATTCAATTCATAATCTAGAACATCAATCACAAACATGTAATGAGAAATAATGCACATGCACATAGTATTTTTCTAGGGGAAAGCACTCTGCTAAAAATCCCTATGCTTGCCTACATTAATCTAATGAACTGAGATGTATTACAATTTCTTTTCTCAACTGAGCACAACCTGCAAGTGCATAACCTTTCTTTGCTCACTCAGAATCTTTGATCTGGAATTAGTCAATTTCTTCCTATGCTCGAGCCCTTATTTCCTTGCATGATTCGTTGAGAAATTAGGCCCTTGTTATTCAAGAAATTCCTCAAATTGATTATGCAATTTCCAAGGTTGATCATTTCACTGCATGCACACATGTACACTCAAGACTAGTTTGCAACTGATGGTACACTACCTTGGAATCTCCACCACAACTAGGGAACTCGAATTCTCAACATGCACTGACTATTTTGGGTTGATTAATTAGTTAACTAGATGATCACTAAGTTTGACTAAAGTCTTACTGCACAACTGACCTTCCACTAGTTCCTCCAACAATTGGAATTAGTTTAATTGAAAACAACTTGAAATAACTGACCTTGATTGCTACAAATTAGCAATCACACATGCTTAACCGAAATCTAACTCCAACTCGAATTTACTGGAGTGACACAAGCCATGTCACACAAGTTAACTGCATCCAAGTTGTCTATTGATGTGGAAACTCAAATTTTCTCAATTTGACCAAGACAAAATCAAATTGAGAATTTCTTGCTGCATTTTTCTACAAATAATATTAATTGATAGAAAAATAACATATCACAATTAGTAATATTAATAATTATTAATATCAATTATTATTAATTACTAATTAACAATAAAATGTCTAGAAATTACCATTAAATATTAAAACAAATTGTATCCAAAATCATAATAACATATTGAAATGGAAAAGTTATAAATATTATTCAATACACATTATTTATAAAGACTAAGAAATTCCATTGATAATATTCTAAATCCGAAACTATTTATATAACAACCATTTAATATTAACTAGAGGAAAAGAAATGTGATATTAATTAAAATAAATAAATAAATAAAACTAGTTTGTAAAATTTCACTCAACTATGGTAACAACAACTTAGTAAGTAGCTAAATGTCAAAATATGAATGCTAGTACGCTGCATGATAGAATTTATGGAAGTAACATGAAAATAATTAACAATATATGGAATTTCCTCACTTTCATGGGCTTGACGAGTGGGATAATCTACAAATCCATGTCGTTGCTCAAAAAATATTTCCTTATATATTTTTATGTCATGATGAAATTGGAAATTGCCCATTGGGTTGATAATTTGCATTCCATAAGCTCAGTTAGTCATCTCTATTCAAAGAAACTAAATGCAAAATTTTTCGTTCAACGAAAAAACATATAACAATATTATCTCTAAGTTCAAACTTTTGTGATTCAAATTGTTTTGAGATAGTTCTTCTCAAATAATCACACCATCAATTTTTGATGGTTATGGTGTGATTATTCTAGAAGAACTATCTCAAAATAATAATATTATAATTAATCCACTTAATAGATAAAATGGTACCCTTGGGAAAAAAATGGTTTCCATACTAACAAATAAAATGATTTTTTAATCTATATATATATATATATATATATATATATATATATATATATATATATATATATATATATATATATATATATATATTTTATTCCAATACAAATTATCAACGCGGAAGTAAATTGCAAATACACAATCTGAATCCAATACACATAATCTGCATGGAAGGAATTTACAGATAGCGATGCATATGGGAAGCCATTCATGTATGCCAAATTTTACATAAGAAAGAGGCTCCTTTCTCATGTACAACACGTATAATGGGCTTAGATAATGGGATTCTAAGATTTCACCTGGTACTCCTTCCATATTCTAGGTGTATTTGGATACATGTTGATGTAGTTACACATTTCATCATTGAATAAATTAGAAGCTGAGGCATATTTAAGATAAATAATATCAATCTTGTGAATATAGACTATATATTTGTAATTTTTTTATATAATCTCACAAAAAAAAAATCTAATGTTCCACTGTCCACATCAAGGCTATGAATGTAAAGTATATATTTGTAATTCTTCATACAATATATGCAAAAAAATCCAATATTTCACTCTCTATATGTGTTATCTTCACCCTTAAGCAATATATGATATGCCAACAACTTCTGCAATGAGAAAGCCTCTGATTCAATAAACACAAAACCTAAAAGAAATGCTCAACACACATGTTCTCATCCTAATGGATAAGAACAACCATACTCTAACCTACAATTATTCCCATGTAATTAGGTCAGTTATGAGTTAGCCAGTAGAACATGGCCATGAATAAATCAATTTCTCTTTTCATAGAGAGAAACACATCAGATCGTTGGGGAAACTTAGTCACTGCCACTTAAGTGGTAATTTTTCTTTCATAAAAATTACAAATTGATATATGAAATGGAAAAATTAATTATCAACTAACAAGCAAGGAGTTGCATAAATTGTAGTAGGTAGTAACTACTAGTAAGTATGCACATTTACATGTTTAATCCTACTTATTAAAGTGCTAAAGAACACATAAATAGTGGTGTGTAGTAAATCCTAGTAAGTATATTTATTCATGTATTTATACTATCCATTTTTATGCAAATATTTGCTTAAATTTTCAAAGTCCTTAATTTTGGTTGGCTTTCCTACTATGATTAACAATGAGAAACCACTCCACAAATATATAAGATTTAGGGAAAATTTTAAGGATGAAAGTTTATCATAAAGTTTAGCAACCTTGGCGAATCTTACTGGTCCCTAATATCCAAATTTTAAAATGTTTGACGATAATTTTGTAAAATTTTTTAGATTTCTAGTTATTTTATATTAGACAATATATAATATTGACGATTTTTAAGTAAAATAATTTTATACTATAAAATTTGGGCGAATTCATTTGTAGAAAAATGGAAATTAGCAATTTTTTTTTTTTGGAAAAAACATGGAATATTAGCCCACTTGCGAATATTAGCCTCTCAATTTTTTCATGAATTAAGATTCATGCCATAAATATTGCAACTACATCAAAAAATTATGGAAGAAAAATCTAAGGCAGTTATCCACATGGCACAAAGGCTACAATAAGACCTTCAAGTTTATGGTCCAATCAGATGTTTGAAAAGCAATTTTTGCAATGATATTGAAAATAAATATTTGTTTTTCAAAGTTAAACATTATAAGTTGTATTGTTCAATGCTAAACTATTAGTGGTCAATAAGAAAGTTGATTGCTAGAGTCTTTCCTCCTTGGCAGGGACTAATAAGGGTAGATAATAATCCATCCAATCAAACATAATCTCATTTTAAACCTAGATTTATGAATGCTAAATTTAGATCTATGGACCAGATTAAACAATTTAGTAGATCCAAAAGGAAATTACTTTCCAGAAGAGGTACATACATACATACATACATACATACATACATACATACATACATACATACATACATACATACATACATATATATATATATATATATATATATATATATATATATATATGAGAATGAAAAATAATAATGATAAATTAACTAGCTAATTAGCATAGATACACTATAAAAGAGCTCCAGAAATACCATTGAGCATCACCTTTCCCACAACTTTTACTCCAACTAGTGTTAAGAGAAGATAACAATAATAATTAACTACCTAATTAACATAAACGCATGATAAAAGAGCTCCAGTAATACCATTAAGCATTAGGTTTTGCCACAACTTTTATCCCAACTAGTGTTTACTACAGATTTTATCCCAATTAGTGTTTACTAAATTCAGGGTTGGTCGTGATGATTATAAACATGATAAGTGAGCATTGACCTAAGGTATCATTAACCAACATGGCCCAGATGACAATAACACATTTGTTTCCTCCTCAGACTATAGATCAACATGTAGTATTGAAAATGTATGGTAAAACCAAATCATAATAGAATATTAACCATCTTATCAAGAGGTATGTAAAGTGCTCATCCTGATCAAGGTTTCAGCAAGATGAGCTCATTTTGACATCATTTGAAAATAACCACATGGGCAAAGTCAGTTTTCAATTAACTCAAGTTTTCTTGTACTACCAAACTTGCAAGCCATCAAAACCATTAGATAAATTTTGAGGTCTGAAATGTGCCTCAAACGAAAATGTACAACCAAAATAAACTTTATAAGGACTAATAGGATTCAAGATGATAATGTCAACCATGGGGATGATTTACCATTTTTGGGGTAAAATAGTAAAAAAATTAAAAAATAAAATAAAAAATTAAAAAATCACATTTTCAACTCGTATTTTCAACTTATCTCCCTACAATTGTACTCAAAGTTTGAGTGGGAGCACTCGTTGGATGAAAATTCAATTCCTCATTCAAGGAATAACCATGTTGCTTACTTTCAATGGACCCTGCTACACAAAAAATGAAAAATACGAAGTATTTCTCATTTTTTGTGTAACCGTGTCCATCGAAAGTATGCAACATGGGTACTCATTAGATGAGGAATTAAATTATGCATCCAATGAGTAATCCCGCTCGAAATTTGAGTAAAACGATAGCGAGATAAGTTGAAAAAGTATTTTTTTCTTTTTTTCCCTCTAAAATCTGATAATGTAATATAATCTTATTTTACTATTTCCAGTATTATTGTTATAATATTCCTTAGGAGGCCCATTTTAGACCTCACAATTTCTCAAATGGAAGCGAAGGTTCTCCTCTCGTATGAGCCACTATCATTAATGGATGCCATAACTGTTAAACAAACCACCGTGGCCCTGATGCAAAGAACACCTACCTTCCCTTCCTGTCTCTCCACCTCAATCAACGAATGTGGAGATATGAAAACCCAAATACAAGATAACCAGTATATATTGTGTGAGTAAATATGAAATTGCTGACCCTAATTAGGGTTAAGGTTAAACCATTGGAGTCTATAAAGTAGAAGGTCGTTGTTACACAAAAATATCGTCACCATGATTATTTGTAGTTAGTATGGGTCTATCATCACTTGTACTGCCCTCCTAAGCAAGTCTCTAACCTCAGCTCTTCAAGTCAAGCTTTGAAAATGAGAGAAAGACATTGAAAATCAACAAAGCTATGGTTCTGCACTTTCTCTCACTGTTGCCTGCGGTCCCGCACCTCCTGTTCACAAAAAATGCAGACCTTCCCGCTTTGTCCCTAAAGGGGTGGGTGCGGACCCCTGTGAAAGTCAAAAAGGTGCAAGTTTATTATAAAAAACTCACTTTAGGTTAATTCTAGATGATTCTAGAAGGAATTTTGACGTGGATTGGTCGCTCTTAGGTGGTTCATGCATCCCAAAAGAGAAGGAGCTAATCCCTTGATGAGAGGAGCTATCCCTTTGAAGGAGGGCTTTATCCCTTTGAAGGAGGACCTAGTAACTTCCCTCCATTGCACTATAAATTAAGGCATTGGGCTTGTTGCTAGAGAGGTTAGAAGCTGAACATTTTTGAGGGTAAATGCTGGTGGAATTAAGACTTCCTAGTTAAGCTTGAGAGGAGAGATCACATACCTTTTTGGCTTCATTGGGAAGAGAGTGAAACTTGTCAAACTAGAGGAGACTTCTTGTTGGACCCTGGGAGGAGCTTGTACAGCATCAAGGCACAGGTTGTAAAGTTCTTCTTTGATCTGAATTAATACAATCAGATTAATTTTTCTCAACAAATTGTCTTATGTCATTTGTTTCATGAATTCCTTGATCATCATGTTAAGTATGCATTATGATATTGGCTTTTCAGGTGCTATTTAATTTGTTTGCTTGTTTGTGTTTGCAGATTCGCAACAAGGGAGCTCATTTGGATCAAAGCAGCGAGGCTTCCACAAACTTGCATTGGACCCAAGGTAGGCCTAAACACTTGTTTGCCTTTGTTTATAAATGCATATTTAGAGAAAGATAGTTTTTGATTGGCTTGCTTGTCACTAGATATCGTTAGATTCTAGGAAGGTCTATCTTGTCTGCAAGATCAACTCATTCCGTGTGACAAAATGGCGACTCCACTGGGGACTTGATTTTTTCCTTGTTTTTACTTTGACCTGAGAAACTGTGTTTTTGTTTCTGTTTTTGGCTTGTTGTGTGTGGAATTGGGTAGATTTAGTAGATCTAGGATTATTTTTTTTCATAACTTTGGGAGAGGACCGCACCCTCGGTTTGTGACACAGTGCGGACCTATCCGCACTTTTTCTTTTAGCACAGAGCGGTACCGCACCTGTGTTAACTGTGGGCCTACGGACCCTGTCAAAATTTTGGAAAACCTAAGATTTTCTCTATTAGTCAGCTTAGTTTTTGTTTAGATGTTATTATCCCCTGCCCAGACTTGCATATAACTTGTCAGAAGCTTTCCTTAGGTTAATTCCATTAGTGTTAGGGTTTTAGGTGAAATTCCTAGAAGTTTTGATTGTTGGGTTTGGTTTTCATTTTGGTCTTGTAGTAGCTCTGAGCTTAGAAGCTGTAGAAACCTTAGATCCGCTTGGTTTTTGCTAGCCTTCTTATGAGTCTGACCATTTGCAAAATCTACCTTTGTTGAGGAATCCACCTTGAGTTTTCTCTTTACAAAACTTCGAAAAAGCTTGTGTTAAAAGTTTGGATTTCATTTTTAGAAAAGAAAACAAAAATTGGTTGTTTTTTGACTGATTTGTGATTCTGGACAAATTAGTCCTTAGTTTGCTTGTAGCTAAGTAAAACATCCTTGAAAAAGACATCTTGTAAGCTTTGACTTCAAATAGGTTTTTATAGTTTATAGATCTCAAGATTAGTCATTTCCATAGTTTTGAGTTTTTTATGAAAAATAAAAAATCTCTTTTGGAAAAAGTTTGTTTTTGTAGTGTTTGAGTGTTTTGAGAGAAAAGGGAAATTTTTGTGAAAATAACTAGTTGTCTCGTTTTGAGTGCATTGGAAAAGACAAAAAGCTCTTCTTTTAATTTGTTTGTTAAGAAAGATTTGTGTTTACAAGTATTTGCGTTCTCAAACTCTTTCCTAGCTAGAAGTTCATTGAAGGGAAAAGATTGTTTAATCATCTTAAGTGCATGTTTTAGTGATTTCGAGTCGAGTCTTCACACCACGAGTTTCATCTCCGCACCTCTTGACTTAAACAAAAACCAATAAAAATAACGCTTAAAGTAAAATCTATCTAGTAATATTTTTGTTTCTAGGGCTCTGATACACCAACATAGCTTAGGCTAGTGTCTTGGAGTAGGGAGTAATTAACTCTCCAAGACAGTAAAACAAACAAAGTAGTTGTATCTTGCGGTAGGAGAGAAATCCAATTGTTGCATTTATGCTCTGGGAAAGCTCCTCTTAAAGGAGAAGTACGATATCGTGTCCAAACCAGTGTGGGAATCAATCCTTCCTCATTGGGAACGACGCCAGATATTCACGTATTAAAAACGGTAAACCTCGGATTAACCATTGTCGAGGAGCCTGGGTCACTTGTTGGTAAACCTTGGATTATGTCAAGGAGCCTTCAAGGGGATTGAGCTTGTTACTCTGCCCTTGCGTGCATATCGGATCGTAGACTATTCCCCCAGGTATATTTATTTCCGTTGGTAACCTTAGTGACCATATTATATAGGATTATTCCTTAGGTGACAGTGGTGGGAAGATCCCACTGTATCTGGAGCAGACGTCGGCTAGACTCACTTGGATTTTCTGGGGGGTTCTCTTCACTCGAGATGGTTTAGTGGAGAAACTTGTGCCAGTCTATTCATTAAGCAGGTTGCCGGGGTAACTATTCCAACCGCCATTTCTGTATTGAACTCTGAGACGTTGGGCTTCATCACCAACTAGTGTTTTCAGTACGGAAACTTACTGTTTGTGTGTGTTTTGATCTCCTAGATTCTTTAGGCGTGTGATTCAAATTTTTTTGGTTCTTTAGAGGCTTTAGGTGGTTTTCATTGAGATTTTACTTTGTTTGCGTGTGAAGTAGTTAAAATTTTTTAATCGTGGCTGAATTACCGAGGAAGTCCCGTAGATTTCGGGGCCAACCTCCTGAGTTTTCACCGAGCCAGCTTGAAGGGTTAAGAGCCCTCGTAACTCCTAGAGACAATAGAGTTGGGTCACCTGAAGAAGGAGAGTCTTCTTTGGTGGTACATCCTGATTTTCAAGCTTTAGTAGCAGATTTTAATCCACAATCAATGTCTGTTTCCGAAATTACTGGTAGCTTTTCATCTACTAGTGATATAGGTGAGGAACCTGAAATATCCGAACCTGAAAGTGAATTTGCTGCTACTCCAACATCGGGGTTTACCTCTCCAACTTCTAGTGGTCCTGGTTCACCCAAGGTAGAAAGAATAATTACCCAAAATCTTCCTTCTGGACTTATAGCTATCGAAGAACTTGCTACTTCGGAAGAAGAAGTAGGCATCCCTATCCCTGAAAATCAACCTGTTATTGAACTTAGGGAGCGTGAATCAATTTTTTACAATCCACCTAGGAGCAGTGCTTGGTATCTTTCATTGACTAATTTTTTGGAAAACCCAGGGCTAAGTTTTTCACCACCTCATATTCCTTATCACCCAACACCTAGAGGTTACTATCCTCTGTTAAATATGTTAAGACAGTCGTCCATGTTTACTCAATCGCCAGAATCCTTTTTGTACGACAGTCCTTCTGTTCCCTCTGGGTATCAGTCACTTTCTGGTACTTTTGAAGGAGCATCTCCTCAACCCATTGAACAAGGGTTATTAACTGGAAACAATGGTACTAAGCCGTTGAGTGTAGAAGATATTCTCATGATGTCAGGTACTATTCCTAATCCTCAACCTCAAGGTGGCCAGTTACCGCCTGGGGGGCAGCCTCAAAATCCTCAATTATCGCCTGGGGGGAAACCTCAAGGTACCCAATTTGTGCCTGGGGGGCAACCTCAAGGACAGTACATACCTACGGGACAGCACGTTCCTCAAGGTCAACCCCAGACTCAATATGTACCTCAAGGTCAACCCCAGTATCAATATGTACCTCAAGGTCAACCTCAGTATCAGTATGTGCCTCAAGGGTATCAACCCCAAGGTCAGTACTCGAACCAAGGTTTCCAACCACCCTCTGGTCAAACATATGTTTAAGGAATGGGAAATGTACCTTTAAATTATCAACCCTACCCTCAACCCGGTTATGGTCCTCAATATTCTCAACCTGTTATGGGTCCATACCCCAGAATGAATTTAGTGTGGGATCCATCGCAAACTCAACAGGTCTTGCAACCGAATGTACAGTTGTCATCTCAAACTGGACAACCCTTAGTTTCTGGTTCACACCAACAACCTGTCCAGTCTACTATTCAAACTTTTGTACCTTTGGTAGTTTCTCAACCTGGGCCTAGTACGCCTCGTACTTTGCCTCAAATGGCTGCTGCAACTGCTGCAACATCTGTTCAATCTACCCCACCTACTTCTGGAGTATCAACATCTCTGATTTCTATTGTTCCTGTATCTACTCCTCATACATCTTTACCTCAGTCTGGATCCACAATTCAAACTTCGGTTCAGATGCCTATAGGACAACCTGGTTCAAGTACGGTTGTCACAAGTCAACCACAATTTACTTATCAACCGTACCAGGGACAGTACCAATTCGGTCCTGCTATGCAGCAGCCAGTCTATCAGTATCAATCGTACCCTGGGTATACATATCAACAACCTCAACAACCCTAGTACGGTCCAGTTAATCTTGGTTTTCCGGGAGGATACAATATCCCAAATGCAATTCCTATTCCTAGTTATCCTGGATATCCTCCTCCTGGGGCTGGTCTCATGACCCAGAGTTTTAGGGACCCTAATCGTCAGTTACCATTTATCACAACTTTGGATTTTCCTGACTTGTCGCGCCTAACGAACGATCCCATTAACTATCTTCCGTTTTGGCCGCCAATGCCAAATAAGTTGCCTAGTGATATTCCTAAGTTTGAAGGCAAATCAGGAGAGGACCCATCGAACCATGTGATGACTCATCACCTCTGGTGTGCGTCTAACTCCATTTCAGATGATTCAATCCGTTTAAGGCTTTTCCAGCGCACTCTAATTGGTTTTGCTGCCAAGTGGTACATTGAGTTACTGCGAGCCACTTTTTATAACTTTAGTCAGTTAGCTACCTCGTTTTTAACTCATTTTCAGTTGCCAGTCAGATATGACAATGGCACAGAACTACTAACTTCATTAGAGTAGTCGACGTCCACTTACATTTCAGATCACATTCATGAATGGAGACATCGACGGCGTTTAGTGAAGGTTTTTATTCCGGATCAGATCTTAGCTGAATGGTTTGTAAAATCTTTATTGCCAAAGATCACTGAGGATGTAGCTAAGGCCGGAGTCGTTACTGAGGAGCAAGTAATTTCTCAAGAACAGTACCTTGACTTGGTTTATACTCAGTCAGGTACGTTACACAAGAAAATCCCCAATCTTCCTAAGCAAAATCAAATTGCTGCAGCTCCTTCAGGGTCTCATGCCGCTGATGGTATGATTGGTACAGTTAACACCAAAAGTAAGAAGAAGTCTTCCAAGAATTCTTCTCCTATCATAACCTTGTCAGATTCCCTGACAGGAGATTCTTCCGCAGAGATTTCCGCCGATATTCACATTGTAGAGTCATCTACATCCAAATCAAAATCCGGTGGTAAGAAGAAAGGGAAGAAGAAAAATAAAACAGACAAAAATTCAAAAGAGAAACCAGAAAAAGCGGAATCAAATGATGAGAAACGAAAACCTCGTTATCCTTGTCTCATTTGTGATGAAGAGCATTTTACAAGAGACTGCCCTCATCGTGCAGAGGTTGTGAAGATTGTCAAAGGTTCCCAAACGCCTGTTGTTTTGAAGGATCCTTTTCCAAGTCAAGACAGTAAGATGATAGGTTCTTCCTCGAATGCCAATGAAGAACCCATACTGATGATGTCCCGTGTTCGGATTGTGACTCGATCACATGATTATGGTAGTAAAAGTCCTGTTGATGGTAAAGAAGCAGAATCTTCTCATTCTAACCCATCAACCTCAGCTCCCGGTTCCGATCCACTACAGATCGAGAAACCTAATCCAAACTTAGTAATCAAACTGCCCGCCAAGGGTATACTTCGGAAGTTAGCTTTCAATCCACATGCGAGAGCGGCTCAGAACTATAACATTGTTGAGGATTTAGTTGTTTCACCTTCAACAATGTCAGCTTTGGAAGTGCTGCAATCATGTCTAGCATAGCGTAAATTACTTTTGTCGGCTATAGGAGCTATTGACGTTCAGGACTCGAACCTAATAATTTTCGATCTAGAAATTAGTACATTGCGCTTACCTCATCAAATGGCTTTCCAGATCCCAGTGATAGTAAAAAACAGGCCTATTCATAGGATTGTGATTGATGAGGGAGCCTCAACGTGTATTATGTCGATACAGTGTTGGAGATCGCTTGGTTCTCCTTCACTAAATCAATCCCCGACAATTATAAAGGCCTTTGATGGCCGTGGGTTTCATCCTTTTGGCATTCTACAGGATTTACCTATAGGGGTTGAAGGAAAAACTGTTAATCTAGATGTGGAGGTGGTTGATGCCCCTCTAAATTACAACCTTCTCTTGGGTCGTAGTTGGTCTTACGCTATGAAAGCTATCGTTTCATCGGTCTTTCGGGTTATAAAGTTTCCTCATAATGGAAAGATCGTAACAATAGACCAGCTGGCTTACTTTTCATCCAACCCAGCCTCTTCTGAAAGCATTCAGCATGTCGGTAAAACGACTATCCGATATAAGGATGTTGGAGTAGGACTAGTTAAAGATGCCGATTTACTGGGAAATTTTCCTTTTCCTCCGATCAATGCATCGTCCTCTTTTGCAACCATTCATATGATTTCATCAGACACCATTGTTTATGATGATCCTTGGATCATACCTTCTGAATCTAAGATAGACTCATTTGGTGATGTTATGCCTTTGAGTCCATATGAAATTGCGTATGAGGCCGTGCAATCGTTTACCGACCCATCTTCAACCAAAATTGACTTAATGAATGTGGTCCATGAGGAATCACTTTTCACATCAAGCTCGGATGCAACAACGTTTTCCGAACTTGTTCACTCTGATTAGCAAATTCGTGAAATCCTATGTGTAGATGATTTACCATGGGAAGATCTCCATCACAGATCTTCGTTCTTACCCAAGAATGATCGTTTTGAAAATGATTTTTCATTAATTTTTATGACTGAATATGTCAAGGAACCTCAGAATCCAATGAAAAATCTTGATTCAGAGTTAAATTTGGGAGACATCTTTCGAACTATTCCTATTGACATTTCGGTTAAGCCTGGAATTGTTGAAAACATTCATATAGGTGCCTCGTGTATAGAAGATGAAATTCAAATATATAAGGCCCTATTTCAAGAATTCCGCGACGTGTTTGCCTGGTCATATGAGGAAATGCCAGGAATTGACCCCGCAATTGTTGTTCATGAAATCAAGACTTACCCTGACGCTAAACCCGTCCGGCAACGTTTGTGTCAGATTCACCCAAGAAAAGTTGCTGCTATTAAAGCAGAAGTTGAAAAATTACTCAAAGCAAGTTTCATTTATCCGATTCCGTTAACGGATTGGGTATCGAATATTGTTCCGGTTAACAAAAAGCAAGGGACAATAAGAATATGTATTGATTATAGGGACATCAATCGAGCTTGTCCAAAGGACAATTACCCAACTCCATATATCGATCAAATCATTGATGATTGTGCTGGCAGCAAAATATTCTCCTTCATGGATGGTTTTTCCGGATACAATCAAATCAATATTCTACCTGCCGATCAACCAAAAACAACTCTCATTTGTCCATGGGGGACATTTGCTTATTGCAAATTACCCTTTGGGCTCAAGAATGCCAGGGCAACTTTCAAAGGGACATGTCTTATGCGTTTCATGACATCAAGCACATTGTGCAACCCTATCTCGATGATTTGCCTGCTCATTCATTACATCGAGCTGATCATCTCATCCATTTACGAGCAATTTTTATGAGGTGTAGGCATTATCGGATTAGGTTGAATCCACACAAGTGTGTTTTCTATATAGAAACGGGTTGATTGCTGGGGTTTGTTGTTTCAAAAGCCGGCATTCACGTCGATCCCTTGAAGGTTGAAGCTATTGTCAAATTGCCTCCTCCTTCGAGTCTTCGCCAACTCCAAAGTTTGCAAGGGAAAGCAAACTTTTTACGACGATTCATTCCTAAATACGCCGAGATTACAAATGGTTTTACCCGGTTGTTGAAACAGAATACTCCATTCTATTGGGATGAGATAGCTCAGAAATCTTTTGATGCACTAAAACACGCGTTGACCCATGCATCATTATTGCATCCTCCCATCTACAACCAGGACTACTTCTTGTATCTCGCCGCCTCTCATTCCACCATTGGAATGGTCTTAGTTCAGGAAGATGAATTCAGTAATGAACATGTGATATATTACCTTAGTTGAACTTTAAATCCAACTGAGCTAAAATACTCACATGTGGAGAAATTGGCATTGGTAGCTGTTCAAGCTGTCCAACGTTTTTGTCACTACATTTTACTACGTAAAACTACAGTAATTTCTAATTGCAACCCTATGATCTACATTTTGACCAAGCAATTGCTAGGGGGCAAGTACTCCAAATGGATTGTGATCCTGCAGAAGTTCGACTTGGAATTTGAAAAATCTAAGTCTAAGAAATCTTTAGTTTTTGCAGAGTTAATGTGTGACTTCCCGCGTGCTGACACGAAAACTGTGGTGGAGGAGCCCATTGCGGACGAATCCTTGTTTCTAATCAACACTTTAGATCCGTGGTATGGGGATATCATTGTTTATCTCTAGACCCAATCCTTTTGGCTAGAAATTTTAAGCTTAGAACATCGAAAAATACGATTCCAGTCCCAACAATTCAGGATTATTGGAGATACTCTTTATCGCCGTGGGGCAGACTCTGTTTTTTGACGTTGTTTAACCCACGAGAAAGCTGAAAGGGTTCTAAATGACTGTCACTCTTGAGCATGTGGCGGTCATATGTCTGGGTATGCCACAACCAAAAAGATATTGCGCGCTGGCTACTTCTGGTCGTCTTTGTTTAAAGATTGTATTAACGCGGTCCGAAAATGCCACAACTGCCAAATTTTTGATCGAAAGATGCGCGCTCCACCTGCTCCTCTCCACCCTATAATTGCCGTTGGTCCTTTTTCCAAATGGGGTATCGATTTTATTACATGTAACCCTCACTCGGCCGGGGGGCATGCGTATATCATCCTTGCGGTAGATTATTTTACCAAGTGGGTTGAGGCGATGCCTACATTTGAGGCAGACGGAAAAACAGCTGCAATTTTCATGTTCAATCATATAATTGCTAGGTTTGGTGTTCCACAAGCGATTATCACTGATCATGGGCGTCTTTTTCGAAATGTTATGATGACCGAACTTATAGGCCAGCTTGGCTTGTGTCATGATAGTTCAACTCCTTATTATCCACAAGCTAATGGTCTGGTTGAATCCATCAACAAAGTTTTAGTCATCATGATCCGACGAATCACTGGGATTCATCGGTCAAATTGGCATAACATGTTATTTTCAGCGCTTTGGGCGTATCGAACCTCAGTAAAAACGTCAACAGGGTTCACTCCTTTCCAACTAGTTTATGGTCTGGAAGCTGTGTTACCCATTGAATGCGAAATCCCGTCATTGCAAATGGCCATCGAGTTACTTCCAGCCACTTCCGAAGAGGAAAAATGTTTGTTATACTTGGCTCAATTAGATGAGAATCGACGTGATGCTGCATTGGCGATCGAAACTCACGCAAAATGTATTAAAGCTCAGTATGATCGAAATGTGACCCCTTGAAATTTTTCGGAAGGAGACCTAGTCTTATTGTACGATCAAGCTAATGATAAATTAGGCGCTGGAAAATTCATTCCTATGTGGCATGGTCCCTATGTTGTCAAGCGAAAGCTAGCAAAAGGGGCCTATGAATTGGTAGACTTTGACGGGGACTCTTTAGGTAAACCCAGAAATGGTCTTTACCTGAAGAGGTATTATGCTTAAAGAATGGGTATGGAGATTTTTAGTTAGGATAGTTTTGTTTCTAGCTGGTGTGTTTTAGTTTAAAAAGTGTGCTTAGCTTAGAGAGTGTTTTTCGTCATTATTCCTACTTATCTTGGTTTTACTCTTGATATTGCAGATGTAGATGCCTCTCCAAACATACATTGGTTTCGCTGATGGTTCTTGTCGTAATACACGAAACATTTCTTCCGCGTCTTGGGTTATCTATTCGCCCTCTATGCATGGGGTAAGCCTCTATCAAACAACGAACAACATTGCCGAGTATAGTGCAGTGATTGAGTTGGTATCTATGCATGGGGTAAGCCTCGGTCAAACAACGAACAACATTGCCGAGTATAGTGCAGTGATTGAGTTATTATCTGAATCTATTTCATTTGGGATTCAGAGTTTGATAGTGAGGTTAGATTCTGAACTCGTTGTATTACAGCTTAAAAGAGTGTATGCCATTAGAAATCCAGTGTTATTGAGATTATTTTTGAGAGTGCGTCTCCTGGAACGTGAATTTGATTATATTGAATATCAACATATTCCAAGATCTTTAAATACATTAGCAGATGCAATTGCTTCTTGAGTGTTAAGTAGACATTTGCAATAATCATACATGTAAATTTAAAAGCATTCCATAACATGATTTAGAAGATAAGCTGGTAATAGTGATATATATAGGAGTGTGTCAAAATATACATCGTCCTCGATCATAGGTTGAAAAACACCTTATGATCAGCAAAAATGATAAGTACAAAAAGCAAAAATGACATATGTGTCTATAATAGGCGATCATCCTATCACTGGTGATGATCTCGATAAGGAACCACTGTACAGGCCACCTTACAAAGGAACCTCCTAAAAGGTCCTGTGACCCCAATCACATAGCGCTGTAGTCGATGAGGAATGTCATCTATGCCAGTCTCTGGAATGTCCCCTGTCAAGCGCTCTAGATGACTCTCCAACTCGGCCAAGGTCTCTACTGATTCGTCTTGTGGGGCTAGCGCCGTTGCAACTGGTTGTTTCCTCTCGTAAGGCCGGAGAGCGGCTAGTCGCTATGGACCCACATCTGCATTGAAACTTTTACTATTAGTTTTGGGATGACATAAAAACAAAAAAAAAAAATTAAAATAGGAAAATGTTGAAAATGATTTTACCTGAATCATCCCATTGCTCTCTTGGTGGAAGAGCCATGTCTGGGTCACCGCGAAAATCTACCCCAGCGTAAGGGAAGTCCTGAATAGCAAAAACCTGGTTTTCCAACCAATAGAAATACTCAGGTTTGAATCGAACGACCTCTGTCCCCTTGTCCGGATGATGGGCCATAACTACAACCCATCGCATCAGTTTGGGCTCTCGAGGAAGCCCAGCTCCAACAGTAAGGTGTTGCGGGACCAACATTGGACCCTCTCCAGACCAAAACTCACAACCAAAGCCCCATAACCAAAGGTCTTCAGTTGTCCGTTCTTGGCTCTGGTCAGTTGGCCTTTTACATTAGCCAACACAGAATCGCACCAGTTGAAGATGGTGCCTCGAAAGCAGTCAACTGCCATCCGCATCTGGGATCTGGTGGCAATATGTAGTGCGACACTCCCGCAAATTCTGGTAACAGTAAACGTGATTACCATGAGTTCAGGACGAGATATGGTTTTAATGTCTATCCCTTTGTCTCTAGCCTGGCTGTTACAGAACTCTAGCCGGAGGCTATCGACAGACTGGCCACCTGGCCTAGTCCCGAATAGAGTCAAGTCTTCGCCTCTCTTAGGCAAACTAGTCAAAAAGTATATATCTTCCGGCTCAATTTCAAGCTGGTGGCCACCAATGAAGAAGTACTGGTCCTGTATGCTCCACCTATCTACCAGCCACTGCAAGAAGTCCACCTGGGCCCTCATGCCAGGTATGGCCCAGAATTTGTACAAGCCGCATGCCTTCAATGCATCGATCGAAGGTTGGTGATTCAACGTGGCAAGATCCACGTCCTCATGCTCCCATTCTCGCCAATCAAGCATGATGTACACTCTACATCCAACAAAAAGGCAAATTAGAATGTAAGAAATTAAATTGTTTGGGTCAATTTTGAGAATTTTTGGGTTAAGTTGCGGGGATTGCACCCTCTCTATTAGAGATAGTGTGTGGGTCCGCACCTTGCCTTCATGGAAGGTGCGGACCCCTGACTTTTTCCCCATTGAGAAAAAGTCGGGGTCCGCGGGCTGCCAGTGTTATGCCTGCAGTCCCCCGTGCACGGGTTTCTAGCCTGAAAACCCTCTAAAAAATGAAATAAAACCCTAAAACACAAATTGAAACGGTTGAAATTAAAGAGTAGGATGATGTGGATTACCTGGAGGAGACGGCGTTCGATTCCGATGGATGGATTTTCCGCAATCTTCAGGGGAAGTTTCTGAACAAAAGCACTATTTTCTCACCCAAATCTTCAACGGAAAAAATTAATTGACAAAAACCCTTTTTATAAGTTTTTTGAATAAATGAATTATAAATTTGTTTATGTTTCACTTTAGAAAGGTAATTTTTGCAGCATTTTTATCCATCTCAAACAGGTATGAGTAATGTTTGCAATTTTTGTTCAAGATAACGGATTGTTCAGGTGAAATCGATCATTTTCGACGAAAAAACATTTAGATTCACCTTTAAGCTCTTTTCTGACTCCTAAAACATGAAAAGATCACCGAGTTTTTCTTTTTAACTCGTTAAAACGGAACTAAAAAGACGGTCCACTTACAGCTCTTTTCTGACCGTAAAAACATGAAAAGATTGCCGGATTTTTTTCGTTTCAAATTCGATATTGGTTATAGAATGACGTGTCGTTGATCGCTTTTTTACTTTTTCAGATCAGGGGCACTAATTACGAAAAGTACTCCTTGTTCGTAAAGATCAAGCGGTTCTCTCAAGTATTATTTTATACTTTTTCGGGCTTGGGAGACACAAATTTACGAAAAAGGTCAACCCTGGAGTCTTCTTAAGTTTTTTCAAACTCTCTAAAATTGAAAAACACCGAGTTTCTCCTATATTGGACTCGTTAAAATTCCACAGTAAAGGACCTGTTCAATTACAAACAGGAACAAACCACTCCTTCTTAGGGTTCGAATTTAAACTAAGTTGGACTCATCCGAAGGATGAGCTTATAATCAAGCAAATGTTATCCTCCTCAAGCTTGTCAAAAATAAAGAGGTACTTGCCAGAAATGGTGGGGGAAAAGAGAGAAAAATGAGTCTGTTTGTCATACTTTGTAACCACTCTTGAACACAACACTTTTAGTCACCTGGGTTGGGAAATCCTTTGCCTAACAGTTGATCAAACCACATTTGAAAGTCTTCAGCCAGTTTCTGGGTATTAACTTTGGGTCAATTGTCACCAAACCATTTGCTGTGTCGTTATGTGTTCAAGAGGTCACTGTCAATAAGCCATTCATCTGCAAAATATCTGTCATCCATCTTGACCATCCCTGAGTCAGTCCTTGCAACTAAATTTCTTCAACTTGATCTATGATTTCGTGTTGTGGGCTTGCCTATGACGGATCGCTTTCTATCGACTTCAGCTCATTATCTAGAAAGATGATCTAGAAATCGTCAGTACCTTGGGATCTGCATGCCTCAATGGCAGGTTTCTCGCCTTTGACGATAGGTTGCATCATTGACCTTCGATCAAAGGATTCCGTGACATGTTCGACGTCAACACATCTATTCACATCTCATGGATTGTACTGGGTACTTTGAGAGCCATTGACATCACTGGTGGTTTCTCTCACACTTGTTAACAGTTTACATCATTGAATGGTAATCAAGTGGTTTCTACCATTTTCGACTTCAACACATTCATTTGCATGGACAGAATCGTACTGTTTCGGGAAGTAGAAATGAAGACCCTGGATCTAGTTTCCATAATCTAGGCTGCGAGGAATTTTGTATTCATTATATTGTGGACTATTCATAAACAGATGGCTGCGTCCATACTGTGTCTACATGTGTCTATACTTGTGATGTATTACAAGATCATTCCTATATCAGAGCAGTAGTTAGTTTTCTAAGTCAGTTTTGATCTGAGTATGGGAATGCCTACCTCAGCGATGATATGATCTTATATATATATATCTTGCATTGAATGTTTTTACAGGTTCCGACCGGGCTCTCCACAATATGATCCTCGAAATGATAAAGTACTTCACTCTTCCTAAATGATAAATGAAACCCTCATCTACTACAAACTTTTCACTTTAGGGGGCAATCTGTTACACAAAAATATCGTCACCATGATTATTTGCAGTCAGTATGGGTCTATCATCACTTGTACTATCCTCCTAAGCAAGTCTCTAACCTCAGCTCTTCAAGTCAAGCTTTGAAAATGAGAGAAAGACATTGAAAATCAACAAAGCTCTAGTTCCGCACTTTCTCTCACTGTTGCCTGCGGTCCCGCACCTCCTGTTCACAAAAAATACGGACCTGCCCACTCTGTCCCTAAAGGAGTGGGTGCGGACCCCTGTGAAAGTAAAAAAGGCGCAAGTTTATTATAAAAAACTCACTTTGGGTTAATTCTAGATGATTCCAGAAGGAATTTTGACGTGG
Source organism: Pinus tabuliformis (assembly GCA_031772625.1). Classification (NCBI taxonomy): domain Eukaryota; kingdom Viridiplantae; phylum Streptophyta; class Pinopsida; order Pinales; family Pinaceae; genus Pinus; species Pinus tabuliformis. Next base: position 697,148,930 of record CM062820.1, read on the forward strand.
ATTGGTCGCTCTTAGGTGGTTCATGCATCCCAAAAGAGAAGGAGCTAATCCCTTGATGAGAGGAGCTATCCCTTTGAAGGAGGACCTAGTAACTTCCCTCCATTGCACTATAAATTAAGGCATTGGGCTGGTTGCTAGAGAGGTTAGAAGCTGAACATTTTTGAGGGTAAATGCTGGTGGAATTAAGACTTCCTAGTTAAGCTTGAGAGGAGAGATCACATACCTTTTTGGCTTCATTGGGAAGAGAGTGAAACTTGTCAAAGTAGAGGAGACTTCTTGTTGGACCCTGGGAGGAGCTTGTACAGCATCAAGGCACAGGTTGTAAAGTTCTTCTTTGATTTGAATTAATACAATTAGATTCATTTTTCTCAACAAATTGTCTTATGTCATTTGTTTCATGAATTCCTTGATCATCATGTTAAGTATGCTTTATGATATTGGCTTTTCAGGTGCTATTTAATTTGTTTGCTTGTTTGTGTTTGCAGATTCGCAACAAGGGATCTCATTTGGATCAAAGGAGCGAGGCTTCCACAAACTTGCATTGGACCCAAGGTAGGCCTAAACACTTGTTTTCCTTTGTTTATAAATGCATATTTAGAGAAAGATAGTTTTTGATTGGCTTGCTTGTCACTAGATATCGTTAGATTCTAGGAAGGTCTATCTTGTCCGCAAGATCGACTCATTCCGTGTGACAGTCGTGGTTATTCTAGAATCATCTTGTTTTTTTTAAATAAATTCTCTCTTTGGTGTTGAGAATAACAACCAATATTTTTTTTTTTTAAATATCATAATAAAATAAAATATTATATTATATTTTAAAATAAAATATTATATTCAAAATATAGAGTCCAAGAAATGACAATGGTAAATAAAATATTTTACTTTAATTATTAATTTTATTTAATTTTTAATTTTAATTTATTTCTATATAATTTCACTCAGTCAAAATGTTAAACGTGGTAGGATATTACAACATCTCTACCATACTGGCTGGAGAGTGCCCTCTCTGCCCAATAAATTTCACATCTTTTTATATAAAAGTATTTCCATTTTTAATTTTATTAAAATATTGATTTAATGTGTGAATATTCACAAAACATTATTTGTAGTAATGAGGATTGGGGGTTTACATATATCTCTAAGGCAATTAGAACTTCTTTTCTTTTGGATTTAATTAAAAAATAAAATACAATTAATTTATAAAATATTTTGATTGTGAAATGAGTTATGGTTTTTAAGTAAGTGGTATTGATAAGCCATAATATTGTAACAAAGCTTATTTATAGGTTAATAATATCCATGGTAAAGTGAGGGTGAACATCTATGGTTAAGAATCTTGTGATATTGTAAGTTTATTGTAAGCATTGAGTTTTTTTTATATTTATTGTGCCAGAAGACACTCTCCAACCTAGTATGGTAGAGATGTTGTAATGTAATGTTCAACATTTTGAGTAAGTCAAATTACATAAAAATAAAAATAAAATAAAATAGAAAGATTAATGTAATGTAATGTAAACATTTTTAGTCGATCAAAATAATATTAAAAATATAAATATAAATAAATATGTAAAAAATAACCCTATAAAAATAAAAATAAAAATGACCCATGGTATTCATGTGGAATATAGTCTATCTAAAGGGGGAAATTAAATTAGCTTTGATCCATCTTAACTCTGAATCTATCGAACACCAAGAGGGATCAAATCTCTTAATATGCAAACATCTTTTAGAGTGAAAAGATATTTGATCCTTCTTAGCGCTTGGTAGATCCGAAGCTAAGATGGATCTAGGTTGGTTAATTAAATTTAAATATGGTTATGGAATCATTATTTTAATTTATATGGTAAAATGGATATATATCTCAAAAGCAAACATAATATTTTTTCTTTGAGATTTAATTAAAAAATTGTTATAAAATCAAATTAAAATAAAATAATTATAAAATATTTTGGTTGTGAAATGAGTTATAGTTTTTGGGTATGTGGTATTGATAAGCCATGGTATTGGCCTATGGTACTGTAACAAAGCGTATTTACAACTTAGTAGTATCCATGGTAAAGTGAGGGTGAATATCCATGGTTAGGAATCTTATTATATTGTAAGTGCTAGGTTTTTATGTGTTCATTAATAAAATCTAAATATGGTTATAAGGTCATTATTTTAATTTATATAGTGAAATGGATCTTAATTTATATCTACTATTTATATGTTATATATTTTAACGTGATATGTATATTATAATTTTATTTTATCCAGAATACTAGTTGTAATTTTATTAATAAAAACAAAATTACAATATAATAAATTGAATTTTATTATTTTTATTATTAATTGAGAAAACATTTAAATGTTTAACACTACAAAATCTCCCCAATACTGAGATCTATATTACTTTTATCATTTTATTATTTTTAATTGAGACGATGTGTAAATGTTTACAAACATCTACACCAATAAAACATAACATATGAAACATAAATTTAATTTGTTTTTCTATATATATTTTTCTCGACATTTAAAAAATGTTGACACAATTTCTTACTTACATTACACCTATACATCTCCTCTATATTGTGTTTTAGAGTGTTTCTCAGCCCAAAATCTTATATGTTCACTTTCTATTGTGAAGGAGATGTGTAATTTAATCAATTCTTAATACCAAGTTGATATGTGACATTTAAAAAATATTAATAACAAAAAAAAGAGTATGGATTATAAATAAAATATTTCAATATGCACACACACATACACACACACATATATATAGAGAGATTTCTTATTCAATTGACATGTGATTTTTTTAATTTAGTTGACATATAACATTTAAAAAAATATTAATAACAAAAAAAATCAATGTGTGTATATCAATATATAGAGAGACAGAGTTTCTATCCCACATTGGATATATGTTGGTGTGTAAATAAAAATATACTAATACCAAAAGAAAATTTTAATGTGGATAATATGGATTATAAATAAAATATTTCAATTTCAATTGTGTGTATATATTATATAAATGAAAATAAAAAAATTATTACAATTAAAACATTTTATTAATATGTTTCTCAAGATGCCCCGGATGCAGGTGCTTAAACAAGTTTCAATTAGGATGGGATAGGGGTGGCGCGAGGAGGGACGACACCTGCCCACCCACTACAGTATAATTAAAAGGTTTATGAATGGAGGCTCTCGGAATTTGCATTGTGCGGAGTTCATTTGCTTGATGTTAAGCGGATTTGAATCCCCCACCTTGTTCGACACCCTGGTCTATGCTCTCGCATGCTCCGGCTCTTCTCAGACCTCGGCTGCACTCATTGCTGCAGTTATGATGGATGTATCTTGAGGCATGAAGGAGGTTGAAGCTTTAAGGCTCAGTTATGAGCTGGCGGGGGAGCAAAGTCCGTCGATTCTTATGCAGAATTATCCAGAGTTTGGACGTAGCTCTGTTCTCTGTATTTATCATGTGGGTCTCATCCTCTCTGATGTCTCTGGTAGATTGAAAGGGGAGGCTGCACTAAAACCTAGATCTTGTCTTTCGGGAGAGTTGCCTCCATCTTCCTTTTGTTTCTTATCCTGGGCATCAGGCCTGCGCATGGTCGTTTTCCTGATTTCCTCTGGCCTAATTATTGCTGCTGCCCCACCACGCTCTCCTCCCATTGCTTCGGTCCACCCAATGCCTCGTCGTCGCCACAGAATGAGGTCTCGCCAAGGTCAGCCTAGGCGGGTGCCTTCCAGCCCTTCCTCCGAGTCGCCCTCCCTTTCAAGCGATTTCTCCATTGGGCACTATCCGCGCACTCGAAGTGGGAGAGGGCATCCCATGTATGGCTCTGCGCTCTTCACCTTCTACAGCTCTCTGAACCGCCCTAGGATCACCGCTCACATTTCGGTGGTTTTCCATGAGGAAGCCCAAGAGGGAGAGTCTAGCTCTTTTCAGGAGGGCCCGGGCTCTGTTTCTGTTCTGGCTTTGAACGTCCAGATGGGGATTGGCAGCGTGTCTTTGCAGATTCCAGATGCTCAAGTCCACAACACTCAGAATGTGGTAATGGCGCTGACTGACCCTGGACCCTCCAGTTGTACAACATCTCTTGAAGGGGACATGCCTGATATAGGTTGGTGCTGGATTGTTGAAGAACCTCCAGATGTTTAGCTTGCTCTCTGTTGACATGTTAGTACACCATGCGGCCCATACTATTGGGCAAGTTTTTGTTCAGACTGTTATATGGATTCTCAGTTCTTTTTTGAATTTCTGTAAACTTAGTAAATGGTTCAAGATTGAGCTCCCTGAAATGGGGCAGTCTCATTCCATGCTTATCTTGACAACTTTCCTCTCTTCAGGGTAGTGTTTTTGACTTCAGTCACATTGTAATTTTACTCCCTTTATGTTAATATATTAATCTTATTTAGAAAAAATATGTTTCTCAAGATGAAAGAGGTGTAATTTCATCATGGAAGTGACACATTTTGTGTGTGTGGGTAAAAATAATATTTCCATGTTAAGCCTATATCTATCAAGTTCCAAGAGGGATCAAATCTCTAGAAGTGCAAACCTTCAAGTTTTGCGGTCTAAAAAAATTTTGCACCTTGAGAGACTTGACCTTGAGGTTTGCACTTCAAGAGATTTGGTTCAGGATCAAACCTTTCTAGGTGTAGAACTTCAATTTTTTCATTTAGAAAGAGGTCTATACCTCAATGGATTTGATCCTTCTCTGCCCTTTATATATTTGGGGTTAACATGGAGCTATAGGAATGTTAGCCAGCTAGACTACCCAACAAAGTTCTATTGATAAGTTCTTCATTCCTAGTTTAATTTGAGTGACGCTAAAGCAATATTAAAGTGGATTGATAGGGATATATCTAATAGAAATGTATTTTAAAAATTCCTTTAGATGACATGCCAAATTTTCTATGTAATATCCTACAGGTTAGTATTACTTTTGAATTCCCACCTAGACTAACAATCACTAATTTAATCATAACATTTTTGTTAAAGGATGGATCAATGTGATTCCAATTAGATAATAAAGTATATTTATGTAGATATTGTTGGGTCTTGGAATTGCCGTCATTTTCACTATCATTTCCTCACCTTTTCAATCACTTTTACCCTTACAATCGCATCATTTTACTCCACTAATTACCATTTTGACCAATGTAAGTTATCCCTTCATGTCATCTTAATTTATGTAGTTTTTCTTGTATATTGATGAGAGGGTAACATATTTTAAGTAACCTTACTCATGAAATGAAGAAGGATATTTCAGGATAACTCGGCTTATTGGGATGCTATTACTCAATTCTTCTTAGGAAATGCAACATTATTTCTCCAATATTTTGTAACGTTCACACACCAGGATAGGTTTTGTTGCTAATATGTTTTATGTTGATAAATAATATGTTTTAGCGATGCCTTTTTTGGAGTCAACATGGGTGTTGCTACTCAGCCAGGTCAACAAGATCTTTGTGCCAACAAGGATATGGCCACTTTCTGACAATACAACCAACTCGACTGTGATAGTTACAATCCCCATTTTGGTATCTCACTAAATGAAGGTGTTGTTAAAGCATTTATTTTATTTTCAACAAAATGTTGTAATCTACTTAAAAAGACTCTAGGTTTGAACAACCTGAAGATTGAAAAATTCTCGTGGCTAATTTTGTCACCAAAATTAGGTACGATGTAATTGTATAAAGATATAAAACCTCTACCTCATGCAGGTGTGGTACCATCTTCTCGTGGAGAATTCTGTATCTGTAATTTTGTCAAGATAATACAAGCTTTCATGGGTCCATCGCTCAATTGTGGTTTGTTATGTTAGGTTGCGAGCTATGATTCACCAACTTCCTACTAAGGAGGAAGGGCCCTCCTCTTTAGCATGGATTTTTGTGTTAGCGAGATAGTGTAGCAGTGATATTTTAATAGACTCACATATTTTGTTTAGTGTTGTTTAACTATCACTAATATAGATTCTCATTGATACGTCACAATTACTAATTATTAACTAATTTGAAGAATATTTGACATAGATTACTTGTGTGATAGTATAGTCCCTCGATCAATTCCTTTTTAGCCATGTGCTACTACCATTCAGTTCCTGCTACAATTTTATGAGTTATTATTGAAACAAAGTGTTAGACTAATTGTTGTGATACCTATTATAGTGTGTTACATAGTCAATGGTTTGGATGGTTGTGATTGGTTTGTTGATTGTTTGATTGTAATTGAACGGTTTATGAAATTTATTTCCAAGAGTGCTATTTATTTTTCCCACAGGTGTGGTCTAGAATAATTGAGTGATGTTTATTCTACAAGAGTGGTGTCAATTTCAGTATTGTGTGTAGAGCGATTAAAATGTGTGAGGATTTGACAAAAAATATTTTGGTGTGTAAGGGTGAAGAGTTATAGTGACATTTGTTTTGATTGAGTGTCATGATATTAGAGAGACTCTTTTGGTATTGATCAACGATAGTTATTAGGTACCACCTACATATATTTTGCATAATAACCTTGAAATAAAAATAACTACCATGGTTAACAGTTTATGTGTGTGAAAATATATTGTTCTAATTAGAAGACAATTAATTTTCCCAACAGTTTGACATCATTGTCAGGGGGGTTATCAATAGTGCATAAGCGTAACTAGCATTGTTTCTTTTGTTAGATGCATTATTAAATATATTGCACTAGAAGTGTTCTTGGCTCTAAGGTGGTAGGGCTATAGGATGGGAGATAAGAGCCTATGCATCTCTTCGACATACTGAAGCAGGATCAACCTTAGAAGGAGTTAAGACACATAGGTTGCATGAACCGAGTATAAAAAAATCATGGTGCCCCCTAAAATACTAAACATGTAAGAAAAAGAGGGCGTGGAGGAATGAAAAAATAAGATCTAGAATTTGTAACATTTATTCAGGAACTGATCTCAAAATATGAGGAAACATCATCTACCACAAGAACAAAGTCCTAGAAAACAAGATCCCATAAATTATTCACTACTGAAACTATTCCTTGGAGGATGGAATCTCTAGGATCATTTGTGTTGGGATTACACATTTTCGAGTTAGAATTTCATGAACCTTCAACCTCATAAGCAAGTACAAGAATTTATTAGTTATCTATACCAGCAGAGGAAGATTATTAGGACTTGATGCAAGAACAAGGGGGTGGATAAGAAAATAATTTGGAATATCAAGAATTAAGTCCATACCAACCTACAATCTATGGAACATCTCTTTAGTTGTAGCCATATGTTTATCCAATTCCTATTGCTCTAAATAAGAATCCTCCTAATAGTTTGGTCCCAAATTTAGGAAGTGTTGCAAAGCAACCTACGAAACCATAAAAAAACCTTTCATAGCCAAGGGAGTAGTGAATAGCTAAAATAGTCTAGAAAAAACCTCAAATTTTGTGGAAGAATAAAATGGTGGATGAAATAGTTACCACCTTTGAATTCCATATTAGGGATATCCAAGGGTACTCTCCAATGAAGAATATTACTTTGTCAACCCATTCAATTTTCTAAGGTACAACCAGTGAATATCCAAACACTTTACCTTTTTAATTTGGTGTTTCATGTTGAAGTTATGATTACACCTGAGACAATCAAAAAATTAAAATGTTCTCTTGTTACTATGAAGGGAGATTGATTAAGATGGTTCATCGGACTTGGTGGTGCATCCATTTCTTCATGGGATGACATGAAGAAAATATTCTTGGAAAAGTACCACGATTACTACTGGACTAGGGATCAAAGGCAAGAACCATTTAGAATGTCCCAGAGGGAGGAGGAAATCTTGGAAGATTATATTGAATTTAATACAACTTACAGAGGCTTGAGCATATTAATTTGGACGAACATTTTGAAGACAATTCTAATATGAGAGATGAAGGACAATTGTTTAGATATCTTGAAACTCATGGGCAAATAAGACATATCTAAAGAACCTTGCAATTACATAGTTGCACTTTGCTTAAGAATCTCAAGAGTAAGCGAGAAACCTTTGGCATGAGATGCATTTTCCAGAATATAGAAATTAGCCAATGGTGGGGTGACAACGAACGAAATCGGTAATCTATTTGAAAATTTGAAAATTGATAGTATTAGCTATTTTTCTTCTCAATTAGACATGTTACAAGTGAAATAAAGGTTAAATAAGGCTGAGGAATTTATGTATATATTTTTCCCCAACTGTAGAAGGAAGCACCCTCTTAGAGAATGCCCACTTAACAATATACAAGTTTGTAACATCTATGAGCAAGAGAATTATATAAGACATGACCCATCATTACCAGGATTAAAAAAAGTATTCAAGGAATCAGGTGAAGAGGCTAAGACATCATACTTCATTTTCTCCAAGAAACCATGGCAAGATCGACCACTAGGTATGGCTCAAGATCCATTATCTTCTTTCAATACTTGGACTAATATTTATAATTCTCACCAGGTTTGTTAGAAAATGTAGTATTCTGTAATTCTTTGAGAGTTTCCTAACACTCCTTTGGTTTAGTACCTAAGGCCTTGGCCCTAGTGCCCTTAACCTATAAATAATACGTTTACATAGCCCCAAGGATGACATAGAACCTATTTTTAAGGGAAATTTCCTATGGAGTTACTTGTGTAGCAACAATAGTTGCAACTTCCTTCTAATACACTAGTGAGTAACCCTCCTCTACAACCTTAGCTACCTGTACAACTGAACCCTAATCCAAATAATAAGGTGAAACAACAAGTGGAAGCACCCATTTTTCCCACTTACTATATCTCCCATGTTGGATGTCATTAAGTATGATTACGATCATGGAGGATAGAAAATTTGAGAGTTTCCCCTGTTATTAAAGAAAACAATGAGGATAACTCACACAGGGAAGAAACTTAAAATAAAAGATTGTTAGATAGACAATATACTGAAACCTATGTAATAATTAATGGAATTGTTACTATTGAGACCGATGTAAAATCCAATTTTATTGTTACTATTAAAATTCATGCAATAGTTAATATCATTGTTACTATTAGGCTTATAATGACTGAGGTTGTTGTCAATATTGAGACTCGGTTGGGTCCATCTTATCTAGAAATATTAGTTGTAGCCTAGGATACCCCACAACCTAAGTCTGATTTTCTGAAGAAATTAAGGAATTTGTATATCTTAATTCCATGACTCCAAGCAATCAGAGATGTCCCAATTTATGAAAAAATAGTAAGGGAACTTTCTGTCAAGAAACTTGGTAGGAGAGCTAGAGATCCTCCCATTGTGCATGTGGTGGGAAAATTGTCAGAATTGATGTTGGGTGAAATTCCACCTACCAAGCATGATGACCTAGGGAATCTAACATTAACTATTTGCATTAGAGGAACATCCATTCTAAATAAATTGGTTGGCCTAGGTGCTACAATAAATGTAATAACCTTGGAAACCTTTGAGATTATTGGATTCACCAATCTGATACCAACCCCTAATCTACTAGAATTGGATGATAGGTATAAATTTTGACCTAAGAGAATTCTAGAGGATATAGTCATTTCAATAGGCTCCTAGGAATATCTAGCTAAATTTCTAGTGTTACAACCTAAGACATGCTTAGGAGGACACCCCGTGATTTTGGGCAGACCATGGTTAGCCACTATAGATGTATTTATTAGTTTCATATCAAGTTTCATGATGACATTTGATGGAAATACCACAAAGAACCTTATTCTTTTCCCTCCAGATAAACGAAGTGTTGATTATGAAAACCCTTTATGGTCTGAGTTTGAGCCAAAAGGGGATGATGCATGACCACTCCTTACTATTGGTAAGGCCTTGTATTTCAAAAATTAAATTGAGGATGGCATTGTGAGTGGTTTTATGAGTAACCCCTCTATTATTACTCAGGCAATATCCCATTTATTGAAATATATAATGAACAAACCTAGCTTCGATGATGCCACTAATAATCTTATTGTAGAAAAGATACCAAATTCCCCAAATATGAAGAGTTTCCCAATTGGATTTGAGCACAAACAAAAAAGTTGGTTCAATTGCTAAGAAATCATAATTTATGAAGCTTTTACATGGGATTATATGTATATGAAGGGAATTCACTTTGGTTTATGCACTCATCATATTTATTTAAAGGATGACTGCTATCCTGTATGGAAATTACAATGACTGAAGAACCCAAATTTGAAAGATATTATTAAGGAAGAACTTCAAAAATTATTGAATACAAATTTCATTTATCTAATCTCTGATAGCCAATGGGTGTATCCACTTGTTATTGTGCCTAGGAAGAATAACAAATGGATAATATGTGTTGACTACAATGAGCTCAATAAGGCCACTCAGAAGGACCACTTCCCATTACCTTTTATTAATTAGTTCCTTGATAATCTTTCTAGTAAGAAATTTGTTTCATTTCTTAACAGGTTTAGTGGCTACAATAAAATCCAGATTACCCCTCAAAATTAGGAGAAAACTATATTCACTTTCCCCTGGGGTACATTTACCTATAGAGTCCTTTCTTCTGGGCTATGTAATACACCATCTACCTTTCAACGAGCTATGTTAGGAATATTTTCAAACATGGTTAATGACTCCCTAAAGATTTTCATTGATGACTTTACACCATATGGAATGTGATTGATGAAGCATTAGTAATCCTGAAAAGGTGATTGAACGATGTAACCAAATCACCTTTCTCTAAGCAATGAAAAATGACATATGATGATGAATGAATGGATTGTTTTTCGACACTATCTTTCTACTATAGGGATATAGGTTGATTTGACAAATATTGCGGTAATATTAAGATAGGGAATTTTTTAAGGATTCAAATATTATGTCTATTTCTAGTACTATAGGCTACTATTTTGGTTTGAGAAGTAATACATATAGAATGTAGGTGAATATTCAATAAAAAAACATGTATTTTACTGTTAGAATTGTTAAATGTTTGGTGAATATTAATCATTTAATCATATATATGTAAAAAATAGGTGAAATTTTAACCAAACAGGCGAATACGCTTTTTAAAAAATGTCCAAAAAATCGCCAATTAGCGAAATTTCCCCCCTAAAAGTTTCCTTAATTAAGAATTCCTAGTCCTAAAAAATAAAAAGAGGTACGCAGTTTTCTAGGGCATGCAAGCTATTATAGGCATTTTATAGAAAACATTGTTGAAATTGCATTCCCATTGTTTGCTTTAATTTCAAAGGATACTAAATTTAAATGGACTAATAAATGTAAAATGGCTCTTGCATGTCTAAAGAGGTGTGTAACATAAACTACTATTCTACGTGGACCTAATTGGGCCTTTCCATTCCATATCTCTATAGATGCCTCTGGTACTATTATTGGGGTTGTGTTGGGAAAGTAAGAAGAATGGAAGCCTTATGATATCTATTACATCAACAAGAATTTGATAACAATGTAAACTTTGAAACGGGAACTATAAACTCAAAATGAGAACTCTAGCCAAAAAATCCCCCAAAAACATGAAAAATCAACTCGAAAATGAAAAGTGTTGATGTTGGAATAACACTTTTTTTTTTCCTAGAGTAAATTTTCAACATGTTTTAAAAATGGCAATGAAGACCAATTTTTTTCTGCAGAAATTATGCAAAAAACACACTGAAAACGAAAAGTGTTGATGTTGAAATAACGTCTGCTTTTTTTTTAGGATAAATTTTCAACATTTTGAAAAAATGGTGTAAAAGATTTTATCATGACTCCGAAAAACATTAAAATTTCAAAAGAATAATGAAAACATAAATTTAAAAAAAAAAAAAAAAAAAAAAAATGTAAAAAAAAAAAAAAAAAAAAAAGTAAATAAAAATATATATTTAAAAAACACAAAATTGAAAAAATACAAAAAAAAATCAAATATATAAAAAAGACAAAAAAAAATCAAACATAAAAAAAAAAAAAACAAAAAAAAATTAACCTAAAAAAATAAAAATAAAATCAATCACAAAAATGTTTAAAAAAAATTAACCTATAAAATAAGAATTAAAAAATTAAAAAAATACAAAGAAATAGATAATAACAAAAACATGTTTTCTAAAAAAAACATAAAACTATAAATAAATAAAAATGCAACAATTTTAAAAAACTCTTAAAAAAATTTAAAATATAAAAAAATAATTAAAAACAAACATGATTTAAAAAAAACTAGAAAATTAAACCCAAAAAAACTAATTTTTTTTTTTAACAATTTTAAATAATTTAAAAACAAAAATAAAACAAACCAACAAAAATTAAAAAACTATTAAAACTAAATCTAAAAATTAAAAAAAACATAAAAAATATAATGAATGTAAAAAAACAAAAAAATCAAATTAAAAAAAAATGATTAATTAAAAGTTTTACAACATTAATATTAAAATCTTAGAAAAAAATTATTAAAAAAAAAATAGATGGTGGTGCTGAAATCTGATTCTGAGAATTGTATTTCAGCCTCGCCCACTTAAAAAAAAGAAAGAAAATATTAACAATTTTTTTTTAAATCTTGTGATTCTCTCCTTATGATCTTGTGTATGGTAAGATTCCTATTTTTCCCATTGAGTTTGAGATCAAGACACTTGACTACTTTAGAGGTGAATTTTGACTTGAATACAACGCAAAAACACCATTTGGATCAACTAAATGAATTAGGAGAAATGTGCTTGGATGTCATATAACACATTGATATCATCCAACAACAACACGCCAAGTGGCATGTCAAGTTCATTAAAAAAAAGGTTGTTTCAAAAAGGTGATTGGGCTCTACTATATGATTCCATATTCAAGGATTTTAAAGGAAATGTTTGTACCAGGCGGTTAGGTCCATATGAAGTTCATGAAGTCTTAGACAATGGGATAGTTAAGCTAAAAACTATCGACGGATCGCAAACGTCTTTTCTTTCCAACGGACACCATATTCATTTTTTGTTGGAAACAATACCAAGGAGAAGCGTTATTAGGCATTTATCCCTTTTAGCCTAGTCAACGCATTAATTACTTTTGTCTTGGTGACATTTATGAGTTATATTAATGTCATGGGTGGAAAATGTACTTAGAAGTGTTGTACCATGTACTTTTTCTAATATTAAAGTCACTTGTACTTTATAAAGTGACTTTATGTGTAAAATACATAGTGTACTTTTCTAATATTAAAGTGAGTTGAAAAATCACTCTATGAGAAAAAAAATAGAAGGTACACAACTTGAAAATGGTACTAGGAGACTTTTAAGTGATGGGGTCAATGTGTGAGGGAGGTCATTTGGGAGAATTGATCTCAACTACATATCTTGAGATTTGAAGATTAAATCTCAACCATTTGATCTTAGGTTTAGGGATTCAATATTTTCCAAGGAGACAAAAGAGGGAAAAAAGATCTCATTCTTCACTTCACACTTGAGAGAGAGCATGAGGAAAAGACATGAGAGGAGGAACTTGATGAAGGAGGAGAAATTGTAGCAAAGAAAGGAGGGATCAAATTTCTAAGAGGGAGTTGAAATTGTAGCATGATTTTCAAAATGGAGGCATGAAAATCGAGGCGAGAGGTTGCACAAACTTCAAGGAGAAGAGCAATGAAGAAATCGAGGAGGCAAAAAAATTGAGCAGACCAACACAGATTTTGAGGAAGAGAAGCGCTAGTTTGGCTTGTAATTCGAGGCAACTTTTAGTAGATGTTTGGCACAAATTTCGAGGAGATAAAGTTACCCTTTTACACAAAAAATGTGGTAGAATTCAGTGTTGTTTTTGAGGCAAATTATGGGCACAATTTTTGAGGAGATGGGCTGTGAGAAAATGGAGAAATTTTAGGAATGATATTTTGTGCAAAATATGAAAATTACAATGGGCAAAAAATTCCATAATTTGAATTTAATGCTACAACAGAAAAAGGGAGATAAGTACAATGAATTTTTGTACTTATTTTATAATTTCTTAAGAAATAAAATCCTCTGAAGACCGGTTTTTCCCAAGAGGTGGTGGGGCTTCGAGGTCAAATTAACCAAAAATAAGTGTCTCATATGTGTGAATGCTTGCCAAAATTATGTTTTACTTTTCAACTGATAGGAAAGTGAAAAATAGTAGAAATACTCTTTAATGTTTGCAATGAATGCATATTGAAATTTATATCAGCATGACAAAACATGTGGGTTGGGCCTAAACAAGCACATGCAAAATTGTAAACTCGGTTAAGGGTGCAGATAATAAATTTTCTACATGGTATTAGAGCTAAGTTGAGGCTCATATCTCAAATTTAAGTCAGCTGATAAAGAGGGAAGAAAGCATCTAAAGTCTTCAAACAGTGAACCAATACCTTTGAAACTTTTCTAGCAACCCAAAGATTTTAGCAGTTCAAAGGGAGGAAATTTTTAGCTTCCATATATGCTTTGTTTTGTTGGTTGTGGGGTCATGGCTACTGGGTTTAGAGTAGAGGATAGATTGATGGGGGTTGAAAACTTTGGCCCATGGAAGGAGAAGATTATGCTTTTATTGGAGGAGGTGGAAGTGTGGGATGTTGTTGAAGCAGTTGTTCAAGCACCCATTGATCCAACTCAGTTGGTGGAGTTCAAAAAGGAGAATGTGAGGGAAAAGAGGATCCTTCTAGAGGAAATAAAGTGTTACACTAAAAAATGTCACCATGGCTATTTACAGTTAGTATGGCTCTATCAATAGTCATACTACCCTCTTAAGCAAGTCTTATGCCTCTGCTATCCATGTCAAACTCCAAGAAAGAGAGAAAGTCTTTATAAATATGTTTATCTCTGGGTACGCAGGTTCTCTCAAACCTTGCCTGCGGGTACGCACCTATTGTTCATAAGGTCTGCGTCCAAGGACGCTCTGTATCTAAAGGGGCAGGTGCGTCCCTCTGAAAAGGTTAAAATGCGCAAGTTTTATCTTCAAAAACTTACTTGTGGTCATTTCTAGAGCATTCTAGAAGGTTGTTTGATGTGTATTGAGTGCCTCCAGATGGTTCATGCACTCCTATCAAAGAGGAACTTATCCCATCAATAAGGGAGTGATCCCATCCAAAGAGGGGACTATCCCATTGATGGTGGACCTGATTAACTTCCTCCTGAGCACTATAAAAAGAGGCATTGAGCCAGAAGGAAGGAGGTTAAAGCTATACATTTTCTTTGGGTAAATGCTGCAGGAATTAGGACTCCCATTTAGAACCTTGTGAGGAGAGATTGTCTTTGCTTGATTCTACTTGGAAGTGGGTGAGCTTTGTCAAAGTAGAGGAAAACCCTTGATGGACCCTGGGAGGAACTTGCACAACACCAAGGCCAGGTTGTAAGAGTTTCTTTGTTTCGTTATTAATACAAACTGGTTTATTTTTCTCAATAGCTTGTGTTAATGAGTTATTTCATGTGTTCCTTGGTCTGCATGTTGAATATATGTTTTATTATATGAGATGCAAGTGCTTGGTAATTGTTTGATTGTTTGTGGTTGCAGGAATTGATGTGAAGGAGGAGCTCATCCGGATCGGCAAAGACGGACTACAACAACAGCGTTTTGGAATAAGGTAAGCCTAAACACTTGTAGTTTTCATGTTTTAAAAGGTATATTTAGAGAAAGATCACTCCATTTTGTCTTGTTTGTCGCTAGAGAGTTTAGACTCCTAGGGAGGCCAGTTGTGTCCGCACAAACGACTTTTTCTGCCACGACAAATTGGCGACTGGACGAGGATAGTTTTTTCCTGTATCAGCCTCGTTAAAAAATGAAACAGGCTAGCATGAGGATAGTTCTTTTACTGAGTCAACCTCATTAAAAAATGAATCAGGTAGGTTTTAGGATATGTAGGTAGATTGTAGAAAGTAGGATTTTGCGAGGACAGTTCCTGTTACTGAGTCAACCTCGTTAAAAAATGAATTAGGTTAGAGGATAGTTCCTGTTACTGAGTCAACCTCATTTAAAAATGAATCAGGTTAGAGGATAGTTCCTGTTACTGAGTCAACCTCGTTAAACAATGAATCAGGTATGAGGATAGTTCTTTTCTTGTGTCAACCTCCTTAAAAATGAAACAACTCCCTTTTCAAGTTAAATATTGAAAGTAAAACTTCATTCCATCCAGCTGGTTGAATGCAATGAAGCCTGGGGGGCATGCACCTCGCTTTGCATCATTATACTGGGGGCATGCGAACTTTTTGAGCATAGTTCCTTGTCTTGTGTCAAGCTCATTAAAAAATGAAACAAGGGTAGGTTAAGTAGGTAGATTGTAGAGAATAGTCATGAGCATAGTTCCTTGTCTTGTGTCAAGCTCATTAAAAAATGAAACAAGGATTTTATGAACATAGTTCCTTGTCTTGTGTCAAGCTCATTAAAAAATGAATCAAGGTTTTTAGAGTAAAGTTTTTGTTAGGTAGATTGTAGAGAGTAGTTATGAGCATAGTTCCTTATCTTGTGTCAAGCTCATTTAAAAATGAAACAAGGGTTTTGAGGATAGTTCTTTTCTTGTGTCAACCTCACTAAAAAATGAAACAACTCCCACAAGTCTTTCCAAGATCTTGAAAGCAAAGCTTCATTCCATCCACCTCATTGAATGCAATGAAGCTTGGGGGGCATGCACCTCGCTTTGCATCATTATACTGGGGGCATGCGAACTTTTTGAGCATAGTTCTTTTCCTGTGTCAAGCTCGTTAAAAAATGAAACAAATCCTCCTCTAATTGAGTCGAGAGTTTGACTAGACCTCATAGATGTTAGGTTGTATGTTTAGGTTAGTTATTTCAGTGTTTTGCATAATTTTCTTACAGTTTTAGGTCGAGTCTTTCAAATGATCTCGTAACTCAACCTTCATTTCATCCAACTGGTTGAATGAAATGAAGCTGGGGGGCATGCGCTCTAGCAATTATGCTTAGGGGGCATCAAGCACAGTTTTCTCTCTGTTTCAAGCTTGTGTAAAAATGAAACTACTTTGAAGCATAGTTTTTGTCTGTTTCAAGCTTTTGTAAAAATGAAACCTATCTCGAGTCAATTTCAGTTATTTTCAAGACTCGTTAAACTCATGAAAATACCGAGATTATTTTGCTATCTTTCATTCTCGTAAAACAAATGAAAATGCCGAGTTCTTTCCGTCTTTTCCTGCTCGTAAATTAAATTGAAAGTCGGCCATATGAGTACATTTTTATCATTTTTTCGAACTCATTAAAACATACGAAAAAGTGAAAACCATGAGTACATTTTTATCATTTTTTCGAACTCGTTAAAACTTACGAAAAAGTGACACCTCCAAGTCATCTTTAAGCCCTTTTCTAACTCCTAAAACATGAAAAGATTGCCAAGCGTTTCTTTTACACTCGTTAAAACAGAATTAAAAGACGGTCCCCTTATAGCTCTTTTCTGACCGTAAAATCAGGAAAAGATTGCCGGGTTTTTGTCGTTTCAAACTCGATACGGAAATAAAACGACGTGTCCTTGATCGCTTTTTACTTTTCAGGTCAGTGGCACTAATTATGAAAGTACTCCTTGGTCACAAGATCAAGCGGTTCCCCCAGGTATTATTTTATACTTTTTCGGGCTTGGGGGACACAAATTTACGAAAAAGTTCAACCTGGAGTCTTCTTAAGTTTTTCAGACTCTCTAAAATTGAAAAACGCCGAGTTTCTCCTATACTGGACTCGTTAAACATTTCACAGTAAAGGACCTGTTCAATTACAAACAGGAACGGACCACTCCTTCCTAGGGTTCGAATCAAAACTGGGTTGGACTCATCCGAAGGATGAGCTTATAATCAAGCATATGTTATCCTCCTCAAGCTTGTTAAAAATAAAGAGGTACTTGCCAGAAATGGTGGGGGAAAAGAGAGAAGAATGAGCCTATTTGTTACCTTTTGTCTCAGAAGAAACTTTATTACCACTCTTGAACACGACACTTTTCATTCACCTGGGTTGGGAAATCCTTACCTCACAGTTGATCAAACCACTTTGAAAGTCTTCAGCCGGGTTCCGGGGATTAACTTTGAGTCATTCAGCACCAAGCCATCTGTCGTGTCGTTATGTGTTCAAGAGGTCTGCAAACAAAACTTTCATCTGCAAAATACTTGTCATCCATTTGACCATCCCTGAGTCAGTCCTT
This sequence comes from Pinus tabuliformis, assembly GCA_031772625.1. Classification (NCBI taxonomy): domain Eukaryota; kingdom Viridiplantae; phylum Streptophyta; class Pinopsida; order Pinales; family Pinaceae; genus Pinus; species Pinus tabuliformis. Next base: position 697,166,976 of record CM062820.1, read on the forward strand.
ACAACAACATTTCTTCAACTTGAACAATGATTTCGTGTTGTGGGCTTGCCTGCAACGGGTCACTTTCTATCGACATCAACACATTATCTAGAGAGATGACTTAGAAATCGTCAGTGCCTTGAAGTCTACATGCATCAATGGCAGGTTTCTCGCCTTTGACGTCAGTTTACATCATTGACTTTCGATCGAAGGATTCCGTGAAATGTTCGACACCAACTCATTCATTCACATCTCATGGATTGTACTGGGTACTTTGAGAACCATTGACATTACTGGTGGTCTCTCTCACACTTGTTAATAGTTCACATCATCGACTGGTAATCAAGTGGTTTCTACCATGTTCGACATCGACTCATTTATTCGCATGGCTAGAATTGTACCAATTCGAGAAGTAGGAATGAAGACCCTAGATCGAATCTTTACCATCCAGGCTGCGAGGAGTTTTGTATTCATTATCTAAGTAGACTAACCATAAACAGATGGCTGCGCCCATACTGTGTCTACAAAAGTCTATGATTATGATGTACTGCAAAATCATTTCTGTATCAGAGTAGTTAGTCAGTTAGTTAAAGTTTTAATCTGAGTATGGGAATGCCTACCTCAGTGATGATATAATCTTATACATGTATTTTGTGTTGAAAATTGCAGGTTCTGACCAGGTTCTCCACGAGATAATCCTCGAAATGATAAAGCACTTCACCCTTCCTAGATAATACAAAACCCTAATCTATTCCAGGCTTCGCACTTTAGGGGGCAATCTGTTACACTAAAAAATGTCACCATGGCTATTTACAGTTAGTATGGCTCTATCAATAGTCATACTACCCTCTTAAGCAAGTCTTATGCCTCTGCTATCCATGTCAAACTCCAAGAAAGAGAGAAAGTCTTTATAAATATGTTTATCTCTGGGTACGCAGGTTCTCTCAAACCTTGCCTGCGGGTACGCACCTATTGTTCATAAGGTCTGTGTCCAAGGACGCTCTGTATCTAAAGGGGCAGGTGCGTCCCTCTGAAAAGGTTAAAATGCGCAAGTTTTATCTTCAAAAACTTACTTGTGGTCATTTCTAGAGCATTCTAGAAGGTTGTTTGATGTGTATTGAGCGCCTCCAGATGGTTCATGCACTCCTATCAAAGAGGAACTTATCCCATCAATAAGGGAGTGATCCCATCCAAAGAGGGGACTATCCCATTGATGGTGGACCTGATTAACTTCCTCTTGAGCACTATAAAAAGAGGCATTGAGCCAGAAGGAAGGAGGTTGAAGCTATACATTTTCTTTGGGTAAATGCTGCAGGAATTAGGACTCCCATTTAGAACCTTGTGAGGAGAGATTGTCTTTGCTTGATTCTACTTGGAAGTGGGTGAGCTTTGTCAAAGTAGAGGAAAACCCTTGATGGACCCTGGGAGGAACTTGCACAACACCAAGGCCAGGTTGTAAGAGTTTCTTTGTTTCGTTATTAATACAAACTGGTTTATTTTTCTCAATAGCTTGTGTTAATGAGTTATTTCATGTGTTCCTTGGTCTGCATGTTGAATATATGTTTTATTATATGAGATGCAAGTGCTTGGTAATTGTTTGATTGTTTGTGGTTGCAGGAATTGATGTGAAGGAGGAGCTCATCCGGATCGGCAAAGACGGACTACAACAACAGCGTTTTGGAATAAGGTAAGCCTAAACACTTGTAGTTTTCATGTTTTAAAAGGTATATTTAGAGAAAGATCACTCCATTTTGTCTTGTTTGTCGCTAGAGAGTTTAGACTCCTAGGGAGGTCAGTTGTGTCTGCACAAACGACTTTTTCCGCCATGACATAAAGGACCATTTATTCCCTCATGTTTGAGTAATGATGTATGTATGTATATCAGATGTGGGAGTCATTTTTCTCTTTGCACCAGAGTTCTAATGAGAACGAGAAGATGGTGTTGAGAAAAAAACTACGGAACACCAAGATGACCAAGACCGACAGTGTGACATCTTTCCTAACTAGAGTCTCACAGGTGAAGAATGAGGTAGATGCCATTGGAGAGGTTGTTCCACAAGAGAAATTTGTTAGGATTTCCTTAGATGGGTTCACCGAGAAGTGGGATGGCTTTATCCATTTCTTGGTGGCTAGAGAGAACTTTCCTGGTTAGAGGAGGATGTGGGACGATTTCATCCAGAAGGAGTGTGAGGGGAGGTAGAAAGAGTGGTGCGGGTGGTGAAGAGGAGATTTTTTCTCTTGAAACTAAGGGAAATAAGGAAAATAAGATCAATAAGGGGTCTTCTAGTGGAGAAAAGCAAAAGAAGGGGAAGTAGAAGGCTAAGGATAAGGACACGAAAATAGTGAAATGATTTTCTTGTGGGAAGATGGGTGACTATGTTGTTCGACATCCTAGCAAGAAGGGTAAAAAGAAATAGGGAGTTGCAACTTCAATAGATGTGGATGATTTTGTGGCTATGTTTGATTCAAAGTGTGATTTGGTGGTGAGTTTAGCCACTCATGTCACATCTTCCCATGCTTGGTTCATAGACAATGGATCATCTTTCCATATGACCAGTGTTAGAGATAACTTCATGCACCTTATGGAGGATGACATTGAATTGGAGGTTGTGCTTGGCGAAAACTAAAAAATCAAGGTGGAATGTATGGGGATAGTTTCATTTCAAAGTGCGTCATCATCTCCTCTAAAGGTAACAAATGTTATTTATGTTCTAGAGTTGAAGAAGAGTTTGATATCAATCTCTAGCTTGGAGGACAGGGGGTATGAGGTACTATTTCAAAAGGGAAAAGTGTTGATATATCCAAGGGTATCTAGTATCAAGTTTTCTTGTGTGATTGGAGCTCTCAGTGGGAGTCTATACAAACTTATATTTCATCCTCTTAGAGTTATGTTAGTGCAATCAGTGAGCTAAGTGATTTGTGGCATAGGAGGATGATCCACTTGCATCATGGATCTTTCAGGATGTTGAGGGAGATGGTTAAGGGTTCCCTAAATTTAGTGCAGAGCATCATGATGTGTGTAGGGGATGTGCTTTGGGAAATTACACCAAGGCACCTTTCCAAAGCAGTGACATCAGAGCTACAGGTATCCTTGACTTGAATCAGTTTGACGTATGTGGTCTTATATCCCATGTTTCATTGAGTGGATATGAGTACTATATGAAATTTATTGATGACCACTCCAAAAGGACCTAAATTTACTTCATGAAGACAAAGGACGAGGTCTTCCAAAGATTCCAAGAGTTTAAGGCTCTTGTGGAGAACTAGACAAGGAGGAAAATCAAGGTGTTAAGATCAGATAATGGGGGCGAGTACACTTTTGTGGAGATGAAGGATTTTTGTGGGAGTGTTGGCACCAAGAAGGACCTCATTTTTCCTTATAACCCTCAGTAGAATGGGGTGGCATAGAGGAAGGATAGGACCATTGTGGGTGTAGCTAGAGCTATGTTGCATGATCATTGTTTAATCTTATTCTTGTCAGCCAAGGCGTGTAATGTTGTTGTATATTTGCATAATAAGATCCCACATAGAGTCTTGAGGAGAAAGAATCCTAAGGAGTTGTATACTGGAAAGAAGCCAAAATTTTGACACATCAAGATATTTGGGTTACCTACATATTCACACGTCCCAGAGGAGAAGAGGACGAAGTTGGAACCCATTGCAGAGAGGGGTATTGTAGTGGGTTACAGTGAGACCAACATACCTTACCATATATATCTTCCTGCACATATGAAGATTGTCCTGAGGAGGGATGTGAAATTTGAGGAGGTCTTAGGAGGTTGGTCAGCTAGAGAAGCAAGCTCCTTAGTAAGGGACCAAACCACAAGTTTTAGGGGCATCAAGTGGTACATCAGGATTAGGAGGTTCACCTTCTTCTGGACTGACAAGTTCATAGAGCATAGTTTCACTTAGTACAGGATCACCTAGTGCAAGTTCATCAGGCATAGTATCTCAGAGTTCATGATATCCTTTAGTTATTTCAAACCCTTCCTCTCTAGGAGGAGAGGCACCAGTTGAGGATTTTTCCGTACCACCACAAGGGACTACTATAGGGAAGAGGAAGCCAAGATGGTTTCAGGACACCTTGAAGGAGGCTCAAATGGAAGTGGGGAGATCCAAGTGGTTAGTGAGGGAGAGAAGACCACCAAAGAGGTTGGGTAGCTTTGTGGCATATGTTGTGGAGATAGAGCCAACTAGTTTTGAGGAGGCTGCTAGACAACATATCTAGAGGGATGTCATGGTGGAAGAGTATGCCTCTATCATGAAGAATGATATCTAGGAGGTAGTGCAAAATTATGATGGGAAGTCGTTTCTGACTTCCATGGGATCTCTACAAGATCAAACATGTTGCGGATGGAAGTGTGGATATGTTCAAATCTCGGTTTGTGGCATGGGGGTTCTCATAAGTAGAGGGAGTTGACTATGAGGACACCTTTGCACCAATTGCTTGGTATACTTCCATTAAAGCATTGATATCTATAGCAGCTGAGATTAGATGGAGGATTCACCAGATGGATGTGAAGACCACCTTTCTTAAAGGTTTTATACATGAGGAGGTGTACATTGAGCATCCCAAAGGCTTTGAGTTACATGGGGGGGAAGTCTCATGTGCATAGGCTGAAGAAAGCCTTGTGCGGACTAAAGTAGGCACCAAGGGCATGGTACGAGAGGATAGATGCTTACTTATAGCAAATGGGCTTCCAGAAGAGTGATGCAGATTTGAACCTATAATTTATCCTGGTAGGTGAAGATCCACTCATTCTAGTACTGTATGTGGATGAATTATCTATTACAAGGGATGACAGTCTCATGCAACATTGCAATCAAGATCTTGCTTTAGAGTTTGATATGATTGATATGGGGTTGATGCATTACTTTCTAGGGTTGGAGGTTTGGTAGGAGGATGGGCACATCTTTTTGGACCAGGGAAGGTATGCACGTGATATATTGAGGAGATTTTGTATGGATGGTTGCAAGCCTATGGATACTCCTATAATCACCAATTGGAAGAAGATGCATGATTTTGATTCTGAGTTTGTGGATACCATTTTGTATCATTAGCTGATCGGTTCATTGATGTATCTGGTTAACGCTAGACCGGATATTTGTTTTTCAGTCAACACATTGAGTCAGTTTATGATGGAGCTTAAGAGAGTACACTAGGTGGATAAAAAATATGTGTTGAGGTACTTACATGGCACAATGGATCATGGTTTGGACTATGTCAGATGTGATGGATTTAGATTGATTGTTTACATAGACTCAGATTGGGTTGGCAGTGTCAGTGACTAGAAGAGTACTTACGGATGTTGTTTCTTATTGGGATTGACATTTATGTCATCATTCAGCAGGAAGCATAAGTTAGTGGAATTGAGCAGCAAATAGGCAGGATATATCGTAGCTAGTCAAGCAAGGTGTGAGGCATTATGACATCACAAGAGCTTCATGGTTTATTTGTTCAAATGTTGAGACCAACTATGCTTTACTGTGATAATGAGAGTTGCATTAAACTCTCTGAGAATCTAGTATTTCATGATCGATCAAAGCATATAGAGATCAGATATCACTTCATTAGAGATTGGGTTTAGCGAGGAGCAATGAAGCTTGAGTATATATCCACTTATGAGTAGGTAGCAAACATTCTCACCAAGTCTTTGCCAAGAGGAAAACATGTTTTCTTCAAAGACGGGATGGCAGTGGTGGGCAACACCTTCCCTGGTAAGAAGGAGTGTTGGAAAAATAATACCAAGGAGAGGTGTTACTAGGCATTTATCCCTTTTAGCCTAGTGAACAAATTAATTACTTTTGTCTTGGTGACATCTACGAGTTATATTAATTTCATGGGTGGAAAAGGTACTTAGTAGTGTTTTACAATGTATATTTTCTAATATTAAAGTCAATTGTACTTTATAAAGTGACATTATGTGTAAAGTACATAGTGTACTTTTATAATATTAAAGTGAATTGAAAAATCACTTTATGAGAAAAATAAAAAAAGGTACACAACTTGAAAAAGTTACTAGGAGACTTTTAAGTGATGGGGCCAATGTGTGAGGGGGGTAATTTGGGAGAATTGATCTCAACCACACATCTTGATATTTGGAGATTAAATATCAACCATTGGATCCTAGGTTTAGTTATTCAATCTTTTCCAAGGAGATAAACAAGGGAAAAGGGGTCTCATTCTTCACTTCACACTTGAGAGAGAGCATGAGGAGAGGGCATAAGAGGAAAAACTTCATGAAGAAGGAGAAATTGCAGTAGAGAAAGGAGGGCTAGAATTTCTAGGAGGGAGTTGTACTTGCAACACAATTTTCAAGGAGAAGGCAAAAAAATTGCGGAGAGAGGTTGCATGAATTTTGAGGCAAAGAATAGTGTAGAAATTGAGGAGGAACGAAAATCGAGGACCATAACAACATGAATTTTGAGGAGAAGCAATGTTGTTTAGGCCCAAAATTCAAGGCACAAATTTTAAGACTATCACCTATAAGAAGCGTGATTTTCGAGGTAGTTTTCAACATCTTTTTGGCATGAATTTCGAGGAGGTACAGTCACCCTTTTGCACAAAAAAGAGGAAAATTTGAACACTATTTACGAGGTATATTTTGGGCACAATTTTCTAGGAGTTGGGCTGTGAGAAAATATAGAAATTTCGAGCATGATATTTTGTGAAAATCTGAAAATTATAGTGGGCACAAATTTCCAGAAGTTGAATATAATGCTACAACAGAAAAATTGAGATAAGTACAATGATCTTTTCTACTTGTTTATAATTTCTTAAGAAATAAAATCCTCCTTTGAAGACTAGTTTTCCCCAAGAGGTTGTGGGCTTTTTCCAGGGTCAACTTGATGAAAAATAAGTTTCTCATATGTGTGAATGGTTGCTGAAATTATGTTTTAATTTTTAGCTAATAGGAAAGTGAAAAATAGTAGAAGTACTCTTCAATGTTTGCAATGAATGCATACTAAAATTTATATCAACATGAAAAAACATGTGGGTTGGACCTAAACAAACGCATGAAAAATTCTAAACTGGGTTAAGGGTGCAAATCTTAATTTTTTTACAATTTTATCATAAGTTATCTTCTAAGGATTCATTTGTTCACATTATGTCATACTCAGGTCTTGAAATTGTTGGGGAAAGGGAGAACCTTCCTATGCCACCAACCACTTAATTTGTTTTCTTCTTTTGTACATTAAAAAAAAGGAAAAAAAGAGAGAGATAAAATAAAGTAAAATAAATATAACAATTACAACCACTTTGTGGCATGGTTATACATGTGTCGATTGAAAACCAGTTGGTTGGTAGTCGATACATTACATATTTTCTTTGTAGTAACAACTTCATATTTTCAGGTGCTACATATTCCATTATTATAATTACCTTTGATATACTTGTTGATACTAAAGACCAGGTGTTATTGTTGATATTGAAGAATGGATGTTGATGTTGACACTGAAGATCGGATATTGTTACTAATATTGAAGACCCAGTGTTCCTGCTAATAATGAAGACCAATTATTGTTGCTAATGTTGATACTAGAGATAGGAATTACTATTAATACTACCATTGGAAACTTGTTGTGGTTAGGACTTGTTGTTACATTCTTTCACTGCTACAATGGAAATTGTCGGTGGTGAAAAAGCATCATTGATGCTACAACTACAATCGCACAAGTAAACCCACCAGAGATGCTTTCCATGTCCTCTACCAGTGTGCACTCCAAGTTCAACCATCATTTTCCTAATTAGTCATTGGTAAGTCCCTGACATGTAATATCTCTCATTACTTGCAATGTTGTGATTATGAGTGACATGGCTACCCTTTCATGGTGGCAGAGGACAACCTCCATTTTGATTGGTGGGGTGGATTTGTATCATGCTATCGTAAGATATAAATTGACACTATGGCTTGGCATGATGGATAATTAATTCTTTCATACACATCACCATTTCCAAAAACAATCCTTCATTGACCATCTTTTGCGGCCATTACTCCAATGTGATTTTTTTAAATCCATCCATATATTCTATATCATTTTCTAATTGTGGAAACTCAAGTACCAATTAACTCTCCATTGAAACTAACTTTCCAAATTGTCCAAAATTCGACATTATTCTCACAATGAGAAATTGCATTTTACAAATGTTACACCTGTAACAGTGCTTTGCATAAAAAATTAAAGCTATGGGGGGGAGTGTTATGCATCATGAGTCTGACTCAATTTATGCACTGAGAGATTATCAAATAACATATACAATTTTTCAAATTGTAGTTGTTGACAATGTTGGAAATGTGTCAACCAAGGGGGTCTCCCTAATGTGAAGTCCCAATTAATCCTCATACCATTTCAAATAGGAGCCCCATCCGAAGTATTGGCCCAGTTGCCATATATTCTTATAGATTTTCCTTGGCTCTATCTTTTAGCAAGAGAGAGGGATACACATGCACTTTCAAAAATAAAGTGAGTGTGCTATCGTAGGTGTGTCAAGGTTCTTCTACCACAGAGGTGAAGAGAGGTAATAATACCACTCTAGTAGAAATGCACACGAACATTAAGAATATGTTTAACATCCAGTGGAATAGTCCAAAAATATGTGACGGTCATGTAACCAACTTTATCAAGAAGGATATTTCTAACATCCAACAGATTAGTTCACAAAAATGCAACAGTCATAAAAACCATTACAACACATTCTCAATATGATAAGCACTAAAATATATGAAATAGTTCAACTAATTTAGCACATGTGAAAACAAACATGAACTACAAACATTCATAGAATAGTCTTACAAATATTCATAATCCATGCATGGAGAACATGTTGGCCATCAAGGTTCATATATTAAGTAAAATTTCCTGGACACATGTATAAAATGAACACCAATAACTCCAATAGTGGAGTGTTGGAGCCACTCCTTGCTCCACAAAAGAATTTGTTTGTGTCTCTAATGCCTTGTGGGAGGAGCCAAGGTGAAAATTTATTTTCTCATACAATGAGGGTCTATATATAACCAATGGGGTTATGCTTCACCTCCCTTGTGACTCTTTGACTAACCTCATGATTGTTTGACTTCCTACGACTTTTCAATTTTACATTACTCTTCATTTTATGTACATATCCTTTAGACTTCCATTTTACAATACAATTTGAATAGATAATTACATAACCCACCATAATGATGTGGCATGTGACAACTCATGAAAAGACATGACATGACACTGCTGACATGGACTGCAGATGACATGGAAATTTCAATCCATTCTTTCATGCTCCTTTGTCATAAACAAGAGATGTGAAATGCTTCATCTTCATGACAGATATGCTTTGTTCTTCATATCGACCCTCCAAAGGGTTTTGAATCAGATGGAGTATTCATGCGGTCCTAATACTTGATCTATTATTGTAATCTAGTGTTCCTTCATCTTCTCGCCTGATGATCATCTTACCTCTTCAGCTCCATATGTGCCTTCTAGCATGTCCTCCTTCTCCATCTCCTTCTTCATCATAATGCCATAGTATGATAGATTACTTACATTTGCAATCCACTCATGACAAGATGACATCAGTCCGATAAACCCCTAGTATCAGATGATGAATGTTGATCCACTAGTTGATCCATAACTAGATTGTAGGCTAAGGAAGAGACTCAATGACTACACAATTGTGTAGCTTAGGCAGTTAGGGGTGAAGCTTGAGACTTGAGACTACAGAATGCGTAGTTTAGGCTGGACTAGGTAGGAACATTGCGCAGTTTTGGGACTCAATGAGATGGGATGAGGGGTTGAACATTGATTTTTTCCATTTCACAGTTTTGGAAGACAGAGGATCCCAGGTGATTGTGCAATTGTGTAGTTCAAGACATCAAGGATGAGGCTTAAGCCTTGAGATTGTGCAATGCGTAGTTCAAGCTAGACTATGCAGGAAATTGCACAATTTTGAATCTCAGTGAGTCACATTGCAGGGGTTTGCATTGTTTCTATCAACCACATAGTTTGGGAGGTAGCAAAGACTTGATGATTGCATAGTTGCATATTTCAAGAGCTCAGGGTTTGTGCTTTATCTTAGAGATTGTGTGGTGTGCAGTTGGGGTGAGGTTGGAGGGTTGAATTGTGCAATTTTAGAGTCCAAGGCTCAAGCTTGAGCACTGAAACTACATAGTGCGCAGTCTTGGAAGGAAGGAACTGCAAATTTTGCAGTGTGAAGAGGTAGGGTTTCTGCTTGAGGGTAGGGACTACACAATGTGCAGTTCAGGAAGGTCGAATGTGGCTAGGTTACTAGGAATTTTTTGAAATTTGGCTAAGTGTGGGATCAATGAAACTAATGTGAATGGTGATAGAACTTGAATTTGATCACACACTTAGAGTTCTTAACGACGCAACATAGATAATTCGGAACACATTAACAACATACTTCCCTTAGTGCGATAACCTTTACGACAACTTACGACAAGTGCGACACTAAACATACACTTTGCGATGATGGTGACGACACTTATGCGATACTTCTTAAAACTTTGGGAATGAGTGCGATGGAGGTTTACATGGTAATATCGACTCATTTACACAAGGAGAACCTCTTGAAACCACCAAAACAAGTTTATGTACATTATGGGACACTTAACATGCCAGAAGACAACAAGTGATAAATTTTGAATGACACTTGCGATATGAGAACGACAATGAAAGAAACGCATGCCAGAAGACAACAAGTGATAAGGTGTGAATAAAACATGTGATATGCCAATGAAAGTGAAATAAACACATGCTAGAGTGAATATAACGTGAAAACAACACTAATTAGTGTGAAAGCAAGCAAAAGCGACAAACGAAAACATGAAAATGGCACTCGCGAAAATAAAGGTGCGTGAAAGTGACAATTTGCAAAACTCACCGAAATATAAGTACAAACGCAGCTAGAAGAGAGAAAATGTTGATGTCAGTGCACACTGACTATCGACATGGATTGGACATCACACAGGCACAGTCTTGATGGACCATGTTATGCTTGTTCAAGCTTGCATAAAAGAATGCACTCATGAACTTGTTTCGTACTGAGCATGTGTGAGCAAGTAAATTCGACACTTCTAATCCAAAAAGGGAGCTCAAAAATCATCAATTGACCAAGAAGTGATTATGTAATGAACAATTGCAAGATCCATAGTACGCTCTAAATTTCAAGTGTACACAAAATTTTGGAAGGTGTTTGCCGCAATGACAACACTTGGTGACACACTGGTAGAACTCGAGCTTCTCTCCCTTGGTCAACTCTTTGGTGCAAGGTCTAGTTCTTCAGGAAGTATTGATTCATCGTTGAAGTTACCATGGCTTCCCCACTTACCCAATGCATAAACATAGTCCCCTTCATTCCTTTACTCAGTTAAACACACACATATATTCGACGATCAAACAATGTTTCAAATCAGGATAGGGTAATGAAGTTCACAAGCTTTAGATTCTTAGAGTATAGTTTTTCACCTCCAGTGTTGCTCCACTGTTAGTAGGCCTAGACAATACACTAATGAAGTCACTTCAAGGACACAAAAATTGCTCTACTACCAGCAGGCCTGAACAGTACCCCGACAGAGTAACTTCAGGGGCACACAAATTGCTCCGCTACCAGCAGGCCTAGATAGTACTTGAACGGAATTACCTGCTTCAACTCTCTATGCAGGAAGCCTTTCTATTCTTTCACCTTTATTTATTATTTTATATAGCACTGCGCATTAACACTTATTTATTTCATGGGTGGAAGAGGGATACCAAATTATTGAGAGCAAGGGAGGTTGTCCCTTCAAAGAAGCATATATAAGACTTATGATATTGGTTTTCTCATTTAAATTTTCCCCTTTTCCTTCTATACTTGATTGGATTAGCCTGAAAACACTGAAACATAAAACCCTAAGTGTAAGCATGAGGTCATGGTTCGACACAAGGCTTTCTTAATGCAAGGATCATATTTTCCATCAGAACATCATCGACCAAAAGATGTAACCAAGACAGCAAATAAGGACAAAGAGTTATCCAAAAGTTGCAGTGTTAAAAATTCCTTTTCTATTTTTCCAGATTCCCGTTGAGCCAACAAAGAATTTTCATGCAAGATATCACAAAACGAAAGGAAATACAACACACAACAAGGAAAAAAAACCTGAAGATGAGACAAAAGGTGGATAAATCAAAACATGATGCAAAATGAAAACCGGAAAACACAAGATAGACTACAAGAAAAAAATGCAGGATGAATTTCCAGGTAAAATAAAATGAAACTAGACCTACTCCTAAGCTAACTAGCTAGAAGGTTGGGGTCATGTATAATGGAATTTCCAATGTAACCACTATAGTTGTTCCCAACCTACATCCACATAGATACGAACAATTAAAACAGATATAAAGTAATGTGCAACAAAAAATATAAGAACTTGAATAACTTGCATAAAAATTTGAAGGTCTTTCTTGTCATCAGAAAGATAGGTTATAGACTCTATTTCTAGCCAGTTTACATTCTTACACTTTTGACGAGAACCATCATTCAAAAAACCTTAGAAGATTCTCATAGATGTGTCTCCATCTACACAAAAATCCTTAGAAAGTGCGAGGAAATATCGAAAATTTTTATTTGCGACAGAGCTTGCCCGGTAGGATTGTTCCAACATTCAATGATTGAATCATAAAATTCATGGCAATCCTCTTCAAAAACCTGAAATCTATGAAAAGCTGAATTTTCAATTAGAGGCATGAGATTACGATGATAATAAAGTGAGGGAAAATAGATTTGATCACAATCATAGCAAGACAATGAGGACCTGACATAACCATTAGTGAAGGTTGAAGTGCTTCAACTACTTGACAAGTATCCAAATAGTGAAATGTCGAACCACAAAGATCAAAGGATGTAAAAAAAATTATCATTAGATGTGTTAGTGGGACAATTATAAGATGAATGAAAATCATCTTAGAAAGAATAATGATTAGGTGGGTTGATTAAAGAATCAAATTCCCACTTTGTAATTAACAAAGATAAATCAATTTGAACAACTCTGCGAATGCTATGAACATTTCAACCAACTTCCTCGCAAACTGAATGTGACAGCCATTTTATTGTAACTAGTGACAAACTATACAAGCATCATAATCATTGAAATAATTTAAAATGGATTCTAGAAGAAAAAAGACGTGAGACCACTTGAGACATAGTGAGTGGAGAAGAATTTGATTCATGTAATAACTTGTGCATTCATTATCATTCAAGAGGATTTTAGGTGTGATGAAGGGAAATATTTGAAATATAGCATTCACAAGAAAAATTGGGAGCTGAGTATTAAGAGATGAATCTAATAGGCATGATTCCTTTGACCAAAGATACTCTTCAAAATCATGAAATTCACAATTGCATGACTTTATGAGAGATACACAATAGAAACCTGAGATTGATGAAAGAGATTTGCATGAAGGTGGATTGACTGAAGAATATTCCTGAATCCGATCATAAATGAAATCTCGAAAGTTTGAAAGATTACATCCGAATAACCAAATATATTTGAGAAAGAGATTTAAATTAAGTGAAACCATGCAAAGAAAAGGATTGTGTGAAAGAAACCAGATCTGACTAAGTTCAGGGGGATTACCAGAGTCACGAGATCCTATCATAACCATCAACGAAATTTGAATTTCCTCGTCTTCCTGACAAGTCTCAAAACTTTCAAGGATTGTAAAATCGCATACTGAAGATTGAACCAGATCGTGCATGGTATGAGGATAGATGCTATCACTGATTTCAATAAGACCACTACTCACCAGATGGTAGCCATCTTTTTCAATTATTTGAAAAGATGTGTCAACTTCAACAACTAGATTACTCAAGTTGAAGGATTCATTTGATTGCAAATTTGAAGATGTATGAATTGGTGAAATTTCATGAGAAATTTGGTTTGGAGAGTTTTCTTCATGCAAGATAAGATGTTATGAGGGATGGAAAGAGTACTCAATGATTTTATTGTTTTCATTTTCATCATGAATAATCTCACCACCTTGTGTTAATTGAGAATTTAACTCGTCAGATGAAAAACTTGAAGAACATGGAGTAGCTCTATCACTAGTAGATGCACCGCAAACGATATAGCACAAAGGATAGTGAGATGAAGAGGAAGTTTCAATAAGGAAATATTCTTTGACCAAATCAGATTCTAGATATAAAGTAACGTCTTCATGAGAAACTAAAAGATCAGATGATGCACCTAGGCATTTGTAATCGCATACATCAACAAAGTCATCATCATTGAAATGATTATTTCCCAAGGCTACATATTGATTGAAAGAATTGATTTCATTTGATTCACTACCGAGATTAGCAGATTGGGAATCATCCAAGAATGGAAGCGCATTGTTTTGACATGGAGGATTTTAAAAAGAAAAGAAAGGTTGAAAGCATCTTCACCTACCTAATCCTCTACCTATGTAATGTGATTTCCTTGTATCTTATTGCAATTTGAACTAGCAACTTGAAAATCAAGAGAGTGTGAAAAACTAGCTGGTGGAGCAGATTGATCGGGCAGATCACAATAAAAAGAGTTATGGCACATAGATGATAGAGGATAACAGAAATCCAGATTAGATTTGAGACTAGAGTTATGAATGATAACATCATCTTTCTGAATGGAGGTGTTAGTCTTCACCATGGACTTCATGAGCCATTTTGGGATTTCCTCCATTGAATATGAGTCATGACAAGTGGAAGAATAATGAGGAGATGGATTGGGAATTTGATTAGCAGATCTCCCAACTTTATTATCATCACAAGGAGGCACCCTCATTGGAACTGGAAAAGGAGGAGGACAAGAAAAAAAGGAATAGTAGGTTCCTCCTCTGAAATTAGGGGTGTCTCATGGTTTACAAGAGTTGGGGAAGTAGAAACATCAGGTGGTTTGGATTCACCGTGCAAAGAGATATGAACCAAACACTTGAAATTTTGTTTAAAGAAATCCCAATCTGTATTTTCTTCAGGAAATTCATAGCAAAGGTGAAGGAAACGATCAGAGAAATCCTCAATTGATTCATTAGGATTCATTCTTAGTTGATTAATTCTTTTAAGAACATCCCGATAATCATACCTATCAAATGCTTTATGGATCTCCTTCTTGAGTTGGTTGAATAAATGGATTGAAGCAGTGGGTAATGTATAATACCATTTCTTAATACAACCTTCAAATGTGAGGGTGAGAAATCTAGCCATAACATCCTTGCAATGTATTCCATTAGAAAGGAAAAAAATGGACAACTTGAAATAGATGTTCACAAAGAGTTAGTTCACCCTCGCCATCAAACTTAAATTGGGACAAGTTATGCAAAAATTCCTCAAGGATGGTAAGCTTAATTTGTTTAGAAAAAAATCTATGGATTATGATTTGGGGAAGAGCCATTTTGAATAAGATATTGAAAGAAGAATCAATAGGAACAACTTGTCGTCTAGCACTCCTTCTTGCACCATTTTTCATACAATTCTGGAAGTCCATCAACCAAGGGGGTCTCCCTGATGTGAAGTCCCAATTAGACCTCACATCATTTGGAATAGGAGTCCCATCTAAAGTATCGGTCTAATTGCCATATATTCTTATAGATTTTCCTTAGCTCTAACTGTCAGCAAGAGAGAGGGATACACATGTACTTTTGAAAATAAAGTGAGTGTGCCTGGTGAGTGTTCCATCGTAGGTGTGCTAAGGTTCTTCTACTGTGGAGGGGAAGAGAGGTGAGCCTCTGAGAGAGAGGTAATAGTACCACTCTAGTAGAAACACACACGAATAGTAATAATTCATCTAACATCCAGTGGAATAGTCCACAAAGATGTGACGGTCATGTAACCAACTTTTCAGGAAGGATTTGGCTAACATCTAGTGGATTACTCCACAAAGATGCGACAATCATAAAAACCATTACAACACATTCTCAATATGATGAGCACTAAAATAACCAAAACAGCTCAACTACTTTAGCAGAGGTGAAAACAAACATGAACTACAAAAATTCATAGAAGAGTCTTACAAATATTTGTAATCCATGAATGAAGAACGTGTTGGCCATTAGGATTCATATATTAAGTAAAAGTTGCTAGAAACATGTATACAATGAACATCACTAGCTCCAATAGTGGAGCAATGGAACCACTCCTTGCTCCCCAAAAGAACTAGTTTGTCTCTCTAATGCCTTGGGGGAGGAGCCAAGGTGAAAATTACTTTGCTCATACAATGAGGGTGTACATATAACCAATGGGGTGATGCTTCACCTTCCTTGTGACTCATTGACTACCCTCATGACTATTTAACTTCCTATGACTTTTCAACTTTACATGACTCTTCATTTTATGTGCATGCCCTTTGGACTTCCACTTTACAATACAATTTGAGTAGATAATTACATAATCCACCACAATGATGTGGCATATGATGACTCATGACAAGGCATGACATGCAACTTCTCACATGGACTGCATGATGACATGGAAATGCCAAGCCATTCTTTGTTGCTCCTTTGTCTTCAACAAGAGATGTGCAATGCTTCATATTCATGAGAGATATGTTGTGTTCTTCATATCCACCCTCCAAAGGGTTGCGAATCATATGGAGTCTTCATGTGGTCCTAATATTTGATCATTTGTTTTAATCTGGTGTTCCTTCACCTTCTCGCTCAATGATCATCTTATCTCTTCATCTCCATATGTGCCTTTCGACATGTCCTACTTCTCCATCTCCTTATTCATCATCTTTCCATAGCATGATAGATTACCTAGATTTGCAATCCACTCATGACAAGACGACATCAGTCTGATAAACCCTTAGTCTTAGATGATGCATCTTGATCCATTGACTGAGCCAGAACTGGATTACAGGCTGAGAAAGAGACTCAATGATAGTGCAATTGTGCAGCTCAGGTAGTTAGGGGTGAAGCTTGAGCCTTGAGATTATGCAATATGCAATTTTAGGACTCAGTGAGCCGGGATGAGAGGTTGAACACTGATTTTTCCCATTGTGCAATCTTGGAGGACAAAGGAACCCAAGTGATTGTGTAATTGTGTAGTTCAAGAGCTCAGGGTTGAGGCTTGAGCCTTGAGACTACGCAATGTGTAGTTTAGTTTGGATTGTGCAGGCATATTGCACAGTGTTCAAGTTCAGTGAGTCAGGCTGTAGGGTTTTGTGCTATTTCTGTCAATTGCACAGTTGTGCAATTCAAGAGATCAAGGTTTGGGCTTGAGCTCTGAGACTGTGCATTGTGAATTTGGAGGCCAAGGCTCAGGCTTGAGCAGTGAAACTATATAGTGTGTCGTACTAGAAGGAAGAACTGTGCATTACAAAGTGTCAAGAGGCAGGGTTGTAGCTTGAGGACCAGGACTCTGGAATGCACAGTTCAGGAAGGTTGGATGAGTTTAAGTTGTTGGGAATTTTCTAAACTTTGGATAAGTTTGGGATAAATGAAACTAATGTGAATAGTGATAGGACTTGACTATGATAACACACTTAGAGTGCTTGATGACACAACATAGATCATCTAAAACACATTAACAACATACTTCCCTTCGTGTGATAACCTTTACCATAACGTACGAAAAGTTTCACACTAAAGATACACTTTTGCACAACCATGACGAAACTTGTGCAATTATTCTTAATACTTTGGGAATGAGTGTGACGAAGGTTTACATGGTAATATCAAATCATTTACACAAGGAGAACCTCTTGAAACAATGAAAACAAGCTTATGTACATTGTGCAACACCTAACATGCTAGAAGATGACAAGTGATAAAGTGTGAATGATGCTTGCGATATGAGAATGAAAGTGAAAGAAACACATGCCATAGTGAAGATAACATGAAAATGAAACAAATTAGAGTGAAATCAATCAAAAGCGGCGATCGAAAACAAGAAAACGACACTTGCAAAAAAAGGTGCGTAAAAGCGATAGTTTGCAAAACTCACCAAAATAGAAGTATAAACGCAGCTAGAAGTGATAAATAGTCAATGTCAGTGCGTAATGACTATTGAAATGGATTTGACATTGTACATACATAGTATTGATAGACCGTGCTATGCTTGTTCAAGCTTGTGTAAAAGAATACACTCATGAACTTGTTGCAGACTGAGCATGTGTGAGCAAGTAACTTTGACACTTCTAATCCAAGAAGGGAGCTCAAAACGCATCAGTTGAATAAGAAGTGACTAGGGAAAGGTTGATCACAAGGTCCAAAGTAGGCTCTAAAATTTGAGTGTACACCAAATTTTGGAGGGTGTTTGTCGTAGTGAGATTAGAAGGATAATTTGAATATTTCAATAGGATATGTGGATTCAATGAGGATATTTCCCTGGAGTTTGCAGAAAACCTTATAGAGCAGGGTTCAATTGTGAGTGGTGTTAGACTCTGTCTCATGTCAGAGATTGATTCTTCTTCAAAACAGGGTTTTGAAGAAGAAATCATTAATGTGTTGTTTTAGATTATGTAATTTGTTCTTCAGCTCTTCAACTGGCAGCGACTTCAAATTGCAAGTGTTGTGCTGGCCATGATGATTCCGGGCCTAGCGCTTCTTCCTCCAAAGGCTTGTGTTGTGACAGAATGCGGTCTTATAATCCACACATTGTTAGTCTGCTATATTGAGAATCGATTATTTACCTATACTAGCATCTATTACTTTGGTTTTAATGATGCTGTTGCTACTCTGGATGCTATTGTGGAAGCATATCCTGCTGCTGCCTCATGTTTCATCTCACGAAGGGTTTTCCAATGAAGATAATCGAGAATTTCTTTCTGCCTTGGCAAATATATATAATTTTCTGCTGTCATTATTAAAGAATGGTTTTACTTTGACAATGGATAATGCCCTCAAGCTGTCAGTTCTTGTTTTGGTATTCTGCACCAAGTTCTAAAAGGACATGTTGGCGCTTACTGGATAGGCGGTGCTCTATAGAAGAGAATTACTGAACCTGGTTTCCATTTGAAGATGGGTCTGTCCGTGGTGCTTGGGAGAAGATTGGAACTATTGTCAATATACTGCAAAGTAATTCACATCAACAGTTTCAAGTCGACTGGCTAAATTTTGATGGTGTGGTTGTGAGCTCTCTTGAAGCAAAATTCATAAACTCTAGCCTCATGCAGGAACCTTTTAGAATGGTACCTGTCATATGGATCATTCATGAGGATACATTAGGAAAGCGTCTAAGGATTTATGCTTCAAGACACACACAGAACCGTTATCAGCAACTAGAAATCTGCATTTGAGAGAGCTAATGTGGTTGTTTTTTCAGACTATGCTATGGCGATGATGTATTCTGTATTTAATTCTGGCAACTTCTTTGTTATCCCTGGCTCCCCAAAGGAAACATGGGAGGTGAAGCATTTTATGGCATTGAACAGGAAAAAGGACTTGCTATCCAAATTGCGCTTCAAATCTGATGATTTTGTAATTGCAGTTGTTGAAAGTCAATTTTCTTACACAGGTATATGGAGGGAGCATGCACTGGTAATGCAAGCTACCATGCATTTAATGGCAAAATTTAAAATGAATGATTCTATTGGTACTTCTTTAAGGCTTGTCATTGTGAGTAACAACTTCAACAACACCTATGGGATGGTGTTGCAGACAGTTGCACTTCAAACTGGGATTTCGAACTGGAATTGTCCAACATGCTTCTCAAGATGACGATGTAAACATTTTACTGAGTACTGCAGATTTGGTGGTTTATGGATCCTTTCATGAAGAACAAGCGTTTCCAGCTATTATGATACGAGCAATGTCCTTGGAAAAGCCAATAATTGTTCCCAAACTCCCCATAATTCAAAAATATATTGAAGATGGAATACATGGGCTTCTATTTCCAGTTGGAAAATATTCAGATGATAACAGAAGCAAATGCGGTTTTCCATCATGCTCGAGTGTATAATGCTGATATGAAATGCCTCTCATTTTTGAAGCCATTACCAGAGGGATTCTCTCAGGCATTTGACGATATTCAGAGAATTGCCACCATCAATGGTGATTTCCATTGCTGAAAGACGATTGGATCCAATAACAATGGAAGCTTCTGATGAATTTCCACAAATGCCTTCATCGCTGGAACATCGAGTAGTCTATGCAAATGAGACAACGCTCTTACAAAGTCAATCAAGAGAATCAAAGGCCAAAAAGGACAGCAGTTCATTTGTCTTGTTATCTGAGAAAACTCGAGACGAGTTTTGTGTACAGATTGGAGAGGACACTGACCAGGTATATGAATTACGGCTTGGAGCATAATTTGCAGATTGTAAAACAAAGACTTCTACTGTATTGTATGGTGACTGTATCCTTTATGAGGGCTACTGGAAGACGTTGCATATGCTTAGATCCTGCATTGTTTGCAAGAAGAAGAGCACTTGTTACAGATGCTGCTCGTGCACTAGACAAGGCAAAAATGATTAGGTCCACAGAAACTTACATTCACAGTACCTATATTTGAACCATGTCCACCGCAAATACTACCTATGGGCCATTTGAGACAGCGCAGGCCGATAAGAGCACTCAATGAATACAACTGGCACACAAGTGTGAAATTGTTAAAGATTTCGAGCAGAAAACGAGGAGCGATTGCCTATGTTATTTTTAGCAAAGGGAAGGACACCTGTAATGCCACCTATTCACCAGATTTGCCTCGAAATTAGCCAAATCATCAACAGATTTCAGTGGAAGGAGCGCCATTCTCTCTTCAGGAAGCGCTGATGGTTTTGTTTTTAGTTTATTTTGTTAATAATGATAAAAACAAATGCCGGGTCTTGGGGTCGATTGGTTTTCCCCCAGCTGTGTTTTGTTTCATATATTTAAAAAAGGAAACATTCTTGTGATGTTAGTTAAAAACAGCGCCCCTGTTTTGGGCAGCATTGTATTTATTATAAAACAAATTCATTTGTAAGGAGTTAAAAAAAGGAGTTAGTCAGGGGATATTTTTCTGAGTGCTGAGAGTGTTGGAGGGGAACAGAGATTTTCAATGTACAGTTTCCTACAGGGATTTTGAATGAAAATTTCACAGCTCTAACTTCCGAGATTCATGTGGTATGTTAATTTAGCATAAGTTTTCCCTTTGTCTCATATGTAAACTGTTATGTTTCATTCACCTCATGATCATATCTAATTGAGCAAATGAAGTGTTTAGGTAGGAATTCATAGTATTGTATGCTCCTCCTATAAATTTGCTCATATTCAATGTTTTCTTCTGTTTAAGGAGGATTCAAAGTATTATTTGCCCTCCTTAGCTCCTCACTAGTCTTGCCATCCCATTTAAAAATCTAGATTTGATGCTAAATTCCTTGCCTACCTTGCCTCAGTCGTCAACCTGTGTTGTTCATTATATTTCTCTGTTTGAAGCTGTGATTTTTCCCATGCAGCCCAGAAAAACCCCGTTATTTAATTAAAAACCCCCAAATCAACCTTCAAATCAGTTTACTAGCCTAATATCTGTGTTACCTTGATTGGTCATCTCTTCTTATTGAAAATTTGCCGAGATAGACCGGAGAGAGCCTTCTCATACCCCGTAGGGCTAGCTACGAGGTGAAATGGTTTGATGTTGCCTTGAAGGTTTACCTTCCTCAGCCTAGGGTGAAATCTCAAGCGCTAACATAGTGGCGACCATACTGGGGAGAACATTCAACTTGTTGATTGTTTTGTCCCGGTACATGCAATCAAATTTCAGATCTGATGCTGATGGTGGACAGCAATCAGATACATATGCAGGCTGAACCATTCACCTGGCGACTCCAACTCGATCCAGACATTCCAGTTCCTGTTGATATGTTCATGCAATGGTAGGGTATGTGGCAGACCCTGCACTTTGTGAAGCTCTAAACGGAGTTAGAGAGTGGTTAGTAGATATTGAAATTAATGAAGAATTTTTCAGTATTTTCCTTCAATGTTTGAAATCTCCGAAGCTTCATCTTGAAGGCAAAACTAGATTTTGTGAGTTGGTTGTTGAAAGAGTTGAAAACGAGATTCAGTGTCTTGATGAGCAGATTCAGTCATATGATTTCCAAGACCCTAAAAGGTTCTTGGAAATCCTTCCTCCACAACAAGCAATAACAGACTTGCCTATAGAGGTATATATTGACAATGTGCAGCTGGAAATTTGCATTGCAGAGTTGGGACAGCCAACAGAGTCCGGCTTCCGCGATCCAGTGGCAACATACATGGACACATTTTTCACTTTGATTGATGGAGCAGACTGCCTTGTACATGACCAGGCTCAGTACGTGCATGAAGGGCTGCCAGCAACTGCATCTGTGGCCTGGTGGAAGTTTTCTCAACCTACATCATTTTCAGATTTACTTGAATGGTTAATTTGGCATTTTAGCATTACCTGATATAGTGTTTGTACAGCAGATTAGAGTAGATGTTGTAAATAAATAAACAGCCATAAGGGCAGCATCTTGTTTTAGTTTGCTTGAAGATTGTTTGAGTTCAGTTTCAGTTTGAAAATAAGTCAAGAGTTGTGTTGATGATGACTCCATTGCCCAATGGGAGGAGGCACTGTCTGCTCTCCCAAAGTTCTGCGGTTCTTGGCACCTCCAGGAAGCTGCAGCTGCCATCCCAAATGGAGCCGATGTTAGACTCCGTCTCATGTCAGAGATTGATTCTTCTTCAAAACAGGGTTTTGAAGAAGAAATCATTAATGTGTTGTTTTAGATTATGTAATTTGTTCTTCAGCTCTTCAACTGGCAGCGACTTCAAATTGCAAGTGTTGTGCTGGCCATGATGATTCCGGGCCTAGCGCTTCTTCCTCCAAAGGCTTGTGTTGTGACAGAATGCGGTCTTATAATCCACACATTGTTAGTCTGCTATATTGAGAATCGATTATTTACCTATACTAGCATCTATTACTTTGGTTTTAATGATGCTGTTGCTACTCTGGATGCTATTGTGGAAGCATATCCTGCTGCTGCCTCATGTTTCATCTCACGAAGGGTTTTCTAATGAAGATAATCGAGAATTTCTTTCTGCCTTGGCAAATATATATAATTTTCTGCTGTCATTATTAAAGAATGGTTTTACTTTGACAATGGATAATGCCCTCAAGCTGTCAGTTCTTGTTTTGGTATTCTGCACCAAGTTCTAAAAGGACATGTTGGCGCTTACTGGATAGGCGGTGCTCTATAGAAGAGAATTAATGAACCTGGTTTCCATTTGAAGATGGGTCTGTCCGTGGTGCTTGGGAGAAGATTGGAACTATTGTCAATATACTGCAAAGTAATTCACATCAACAGTTTCAAGTCGACTGGCTAAATTTTGATGGTGTGGTTGTGAGCTCTCTTGAAGCAAAAGTCATAAACTCTAGCCTCATGCAGGAACCTTTTAGAATGGTACCTGTCATATGGATCATTCATGAGGATACATTAGGAAAGCGTCTAAGGATTTATGCTTCAAGACACACACAAAACCATTATCAACAACTAGAAATCTGCATTTGAGAGAGCTAATGTGGTTGTTTTTTCAGACTATGCTATGGCGATGATGTATTCTGTATTATGCTATGGCGATGATGTATTCTGTATTTAATTTTGGCAACTTCTTTGTTATCCCTGGCTCCCCAAAGGAAACATGGGAGGTGAAGCATTTTATGGCATTGAACAGGAAAAAGGACTTGCTATCCAAATTGCGCTTCAAATCTGATGATTTTGTAATTGCAGTTGTTGAAAGTCAATTTTCTTACACAGGTATATGGAGGGAGCATGGACTGGTAATGCAAGCTACCATGCATTTAATGGCAAAATTTAAAATGAATGATTCTATTGGTACTTCTTTAAGGCTTGTCATTGTGAGTAACAACTTCAACAACACCTATGGGATGGTGTTGCAGACAGTTGCACTTCAAACTGGGATTTCGAACTGGAATTGTCCAACATGCTTCTCAAGATGACGATGTAAACATTTTACTGAGTACTGCAGATTTGGTGGTTTATGGATCCTTTCATGAAGAACAAGCATTTCCAGCTATTCTGATACGAGCAATGTCCTTGGAAAAGCCAATAATTGTTCCCAAACTCCCCATAATTCAAAAATATATTGAAGATGGAATACATGGGCTTCTATTTCCAGTTGGAAAATATTCAGATGATAACAGAAGCAAATGCGGTTTTCCATCATGCTCGAGTGTATAATGCTGATATGAAATGCCTCTCATTTTTGAAGCCATTACCAGAGGGATTCTCTCAGGCATTTGACGATATTCAGAGAATTGCCACTGTCAATGGTGATTGCCATTGCTGAAAGACGATTGGATCCAATAACAATGGAAGCTTCTGATGAATTTCCACAAATGCCTTCATTGCTGGAACATCGAGTAGTCTATGCAAATGAGACAACGCTCTTACAAAGTCAATCAAGAGAATCAAAGGCCAAAAAGGACAGCAGTTCATTTGTCTTGTTATCTGAGAAAACTCGAGACGAGTTTTGTGTACAGATTGGAGAGGACACTGACCAGGTATATGAATTACGGCTTGGAGCATAATTTGCAGATTGTAAAACAAAGACTTCTACTGTATTGTATGGTGACTGTATCCTTTATGAGGGCTACTGGAAGACGTTGCATATGCTTAGATCCTGCATTGTTTGCAAGAAGAAGAGCACTTGTTACAGATGCTGCTCGTGCACTAGACAAGGAAAAAATGATCAGGTCCACAGAAACTTACATTCACAGTACCTATATTTGAACCATGTCCACCGCAAATTCTACCTATGGGCCATTTGAGACAGCGCAGGCCGATAAGAGCACTCAATGAATACAACTGGCACACAAGTGTGAAATTGTTAAATATTTCGAGCAGAAAATGAGGAGCGATTGCCTATGTTATTTTTAGCAAAGGGAAGGACACCTGTAATGCCACCTATTCACCAGATTTGCCTCGAAATTAGCCAAATCATCAACAGATTTCAGTGGAAGGAGCGCCATTCTCTCTTCAGGAAGCGCTGATGGTTTTGTTTTTAGTTTATTTTGTTAATAATGATAAAAACAAATGCCGGGTCTTGGGGTCGATTGGTTTTCCCCCAGCTGTGTTTTGTTTCATATATTTAAAAAAGGAAACATTCTTGTGATGTTAGTTAAAAACAGCGCCCCTGTTTTGGGCATCATTGTATTTATTATAAAACAAATTCATTTGTAAGGAGTTAAAAAAAGGAGTTAGTCAGGGGAGATTTTTCTGAGTGCTGAGAGTGCTGGAGGGGAACAGAGCTTTTCAATGTACAGTTTCCTACAGGGATTTTGAATGAAAATTTCACAGCTCTAACTTCCGAGATTCATGTGGTATGTTAATTTAGCATAAGTTTTCCCTTTGTCTCATATGTAAACTGTTATGTTTCATTCACCTCATGATCATATCTAATTGAGCAAATGAAGTGTTTAGGTAGGAATTCATAGTATTGTATGCTCCTCCTATAAATTTGCTCATATTCAATGTTTTCTTCTGTTTAAGGAGGATTCAAAGTATTATTTTCCCTCAGCTCCTCACCAGTCTTGCCATCCCATTTAAAAATCTAGATTTGATGCTAAATTCCTTGCCTACCTTGCCTCAGTCGTCAACCTGTGTTGTTCATTATATTTCTCTGTTTGAAGCTGTGATTTTGCCCATGCAGCCCAGAAAAACCCCGTTATTTAATTAAAAACCCCCAAATCAACCTTCAAATCAGTTTACTAGCCTAATATCTGTGTTACCTTGATTGGTCATCTCTTCCTATTGAAAATTTGCCGAGATAGACCGGAGAGAGCCTTCTCATACCCCGTAGGGCTAGCTACGAGGTGAAATGGTTTGATGTTGCCTTGAAGGTTTACCTTCCTCAGCCTAGGGTGAAATCTCAAGCGCTAACATAGTGGCGACCATACTGGGGAGAACATTCAACTTGTTGATTGTTTTGTCCCGGTACATGCAATCAAATTTCAGATCTGATGCTGATGGTGGACAGCAATCAGATACATATGCAGGTTGAACCATTCACCTGGCGACTCCAACTCGATCCAGACATTCCAGTGCCTGTTGATATGTTCATGCAATGGTAGGGTATGTGGCAGACCCTGCACTTTGTGAAGCTCTAAACGGAGTTAGAGAGTGGTTAGTAGATATTGAAATTAATGAAGAATTTTTCAGTATTTTCCTTCAATGTTTGAAATCTCCGAAGCTTCATCTTGAAGGCAAAACTAGATTTTGTGAGTTGGTTGTTGAAAGAGTTGAAAACGAGATTCAGTGTCTCGATGAGCAGATTCAGTCATATGATTTCCAAGACCCTAAAAGGTTCTTGGAAATCCTTCCTCCACAACAAGCAATAACAGACTTGCCTATAGAGGTATATATTGACAATGTGCAGCTGGAAATTTGCATTGCAGAGTTGGGACAGCCAACAGAGTCCAGCTTCCGCGATCCAGTGGCAACATACATGGACACATTTTTTACTTTGATTGATGGAGCAGACTGCCTTGTACATGACCAGGCTCAGTACGTGCATGAAGGGCTGCCAGCAACTGCATCTGTGGCCTGGTGGAAGTTTTCTCAACCTACATCATTTTCAGATTTACTTGAATGGTTAATTTGGCATTTTAGCATTACCTGATATAGTGTTTGTACAGCAGATTAGAGTAGATGTTGTAAATAAATAAATAGCCATAAGGGCAGCATCTTGTTTTAGTTTGCTTGAAGATTGTTTGAGTTCAGTTTCAGTTCGAAAATAAGTCAAGAGTTGTGTTGATGATGACTCCATTGCCCAATGGGAGGAGGCACTGTCTGCTCTCCCAAAGTTCTGCGGTTCTTGGCACCTCCAGGAAGCTGCAGCTGCCATCCCAAATGGAGCCGATGTTAGACTCCGTCTCATGTCAGAGATTGATTCTTCTTCAAAACAGGGTTTTGAAGAAGAAATCATTAATGTGTTGTTTTAGATTATGTGATTTGTTCTTCAGCTCTTCAACTGGCAGCGACTTCAAATTGCAAGTGTTGTGCTGGCCATGATGATTCCGGGCCTAGCGCTTCTTCCTCCAAAGGCTTGTGTTGTGACAGAATGCGGTCTTATAATCCACACATTGTTAGTCTGCTATATTGAGAATCGATTATTTACCTATACTAGCATCTATTACTTTGGTTTTAATGATGCTGTTGCTACTCTGGATGCTATTGTGGAAGCATATCCTGCTGCTGCCTCATGTTTCATCTCACGAAGGGTTTTCCAATGAAGATAATTGAGAATTTCTTTCTGCCTTGGCAAATATATATAATTTTCTGCTGTCATTATTAAGGAATGGTTTTACTTTGACAATGGATAATGCTCTCAAGTTGTCAGTTCTTGTTTTGGTATTCTGCACCAAGTTCTAAAAGGACATGTTGGCGCTTACTGGATAGGCGGTGCTCTATAGAAGAGAATTACTGAACCTGGTTTCCATTTGAAGATGGGTCTGTCCGTGGTGCTTGGGAGAAGATTGGAACTATTGTCAATATACTGCAAAGTAATTCACATCAACAGTTTC
This sequence comes from Pinus tabuliformis, assembly GCA_031772625.1. NCBI lineage: Eukaryota > Viridiplantae > Streptophyta > Pinopsida > Pinales > Pinaceae > Pinus > Pinus tabuliformis. Next base: position 697,194,460 of record CM062820.1, read on the forward strand.
AAGTCGACTGGCTAAATTTTGATGGTGTGGTTGTGAGCTCTCTTGAAGCAAAAGTCATAAACTCTAGCCTCATGCAGGAACCTTTTAGAATGGTACCTGTCATATGGATCATTCATGAGGATACATTAGGAAAGCGTCTAAGGATTTATGCTTCAAGACACACACAGAACCGTTATCAGCAACTAGAAATCTGCATTTGAGAGAGCTAATGTGGTTGTTTTTTCAGACTATGCTATGGCGATGATGTATTATGTATTTAATTATGGAAACTTCTTTGTTATCCCTGGATCCCCAAAGGAAACATGGGAGGTGAAGCATTTTATGGCATTGAACAGGAAAAAGGACTTGCTATCCAAATTGCGCTTCAAATCTGATGATTTTGTAATTGCAGTTGTTGAAAGTCAATTTTCTTACACAGGTATATGGAGGGAGCATGCACTGGTAATGCAAGCTACCATGCATTTAATGGCAAAATTTAAAATGAATGATTCTATTGGTACTTCTTTAAGGCTTGTCATTGTGAGTAACAACTTCAACAACACCTATGGGATGGTGTTGCAGACAGTTGCACTTCAAACTGGGATTTCGAACTGGAATTGTCCAACATGCTTCTCAAGATGACGATGTAAACATTTTACTGAGTACTGCAGATTTGGTGGTTTATGGATCCTTTCATGAAGAACAAGCGTTTCCAGCTATTCTGATACGAGCAATGTCCTTGGAAAAGCCAATAATTGTTCCCAAACTCCCCATAATTCAAAAATATATTGAAGATGGAATACATGGGCTTCTATTTCCAGTTGGAAAATATTCAGATGATAACAGAAGCAAATGTGGTTTTCCATCATGCTCGAGTGTATAATGCTGATATGAAATGCCTCTCATTTTTGAAGTCATTACCAGAGGGATTCTCTCAGGCATTTGACGATATTCAGAGAATTGCCACCGTCAATGGTGATTGCCATTGCTGAAAGACGATTGGATCCAATAACAATGGAAGTTTCTGATGAATTTCCACAAATGCCTTCATCGCTGGAACATCGAGTAGTCTATGCAAATGAGACAACGCTCTTACAAAGTCAATCAAGAGAATCAAAGGCCAAAAAGGACAGCAGTTCATTTGTCTTGTTATCTGAGAAAACTCGAGACGAGTTTTGTGTACAGATTGGAGAGGAAACTGACCAGGTATATGAATTACGGCTTGGAGCATAATTTGCAGATTGTAAAACAAAGACTTCTACTGTATTGTATGGTGACTGTATCCTTTATGAGGGCTACTGGAAGACGTTGCATATGCTTAGATCCTGCATTGTTTGCAAGAAGAAGAGCACTTGTTACAGATGCTGCTCGTGCACTAGACAAGGCAAAAATGATCAGGTCCACAAAAACTTACATTCACAGTACCTATATTTGAACCATGTCCACCGCAAATACTACCTATGGGCCATTTGAGACAGCGCAGGCCGATAAGAGCACTCAATGAATACAACTGGCACACAAGTGTGAAATTGTTAAAGATTTCGAGCAGAAAACGAGGAGCGATTGCCTATGTTATTTTTAGCAAAGGGAAGGACACCTGTAATTCCACTTATTCACCAGATTTGCCTCGAAATTAGCCAAATCATCAACAGATTTCAGTGGAAGGAGCGCCATTCTCTCTTCAGGAAGCGCTGATGGTTTTGTTTTTAGTTTATTTTGTTAATAATGATAAAAACAAATGTCGGGTCTTGGGGTCGATTGGTTTTCCCCCAGCTGTGTTTTGTTTCATATATTTAAAAAAGGAAACATTCTTGTGATGTTAGTTAAAAACAGCGCCCCTGTTTTGGGCAGCATTGTATTTATTATAAAACAAATTCATTTGTAAGGAGTTAAAAAAAGGAGTTAGTCAGGGGAGATTTTTCTGAGTGCTGAGAGTGCTGGAGGGGAACAGAGCTTTTCAATGTACAGTTTCCTACAGGGATTTTGAATGAAAATTTCACAGCTCTAACTTCCGAGATTCATGTGGTATGTTAATTTAGCATAAGTTTTCCCTTTGTCTCATATGTAAACTGTTATGTTTCATTCACCTCATGATCATATCTAATTGAGCAAATGAAGTGTTTAGGTAGGAATTCATAGTATTGTATGCTCCTCCTATAAATTTGCTCATATTCAATGTTTTCTTCTGTTTAAGGAGGATTCAAAGTATTATTTGCCCTCCTTAGCTCCTCACCAGTCTTGCTATCCCATTTAAAAATCTAGATTTGATGCTAAATTCCTTGCCTACCTTGCCTCAGTCGTCAACCTGTGTTGTTCATTATATTTCTCTGTTTGAAGCTGTGATTTTGCCCATGCAGCCCAGAAAAACCCCGTTATTTAATTAAAAACCCCCAAATCAACCTTCAAATCAGTTTACTAGCCTAATATATGTGTTACCTTGATTGGTCATCTCTTCCTATTGAAAATTTGCCGAGATAGACCGGAGAGAGCCTTCTCATACCCCGTAGGGCTAGCTACGAGGTGAAATGGTTTGATGTTTCCTTGAAGGTTTACCTTCCTCAGCCTAGGGTGAAATCTCAAGCGCTAACAAGTGGAATTTATATATCAATTAAATAGGAGGTTATTGCAAGGGTGACAACCTTGCCTCAACTAAGAAAACACTTGTTCAGAAAGAAGACCGCAGTCCCAACATAAAAGGCTACGTTTTTGAAAGAGCTTGAATAGATAAGAAACAAAGGAAGGTGTTGAAAATGGCAACAAGAAATGCTAAAAATAACACTACTATAAATAGCAGTTTGGGTACCAGTGCTGGATTGAGCAACAGTGAATGAAAAATGGAAGTGTTAAAAATAACATTGCTATTTTTGGTAGTTCAGGATGGATTCCAATTTTAGTCAGTCCCTGGACTAAAATAGAAAGCAGAATTTGAATTTGAACTCAACAACTGTTTGTAAAATAATTAATTAATTCATCTTGAGTTAATTAGTTAAGGAAAGTAAAACATGAAGTCTATGTGGGGACATGCAATAGTTTCTCCATTGATTGAGGAATTTATCCATCAATTAAAGAGATAAGGATGAGTTATAATATTGAGTTGTAATTAGTTGACTCAGTTAACTGAGTCAAGTCAAGTTAGATTAATTCAAACAGTTTGTTGAATTAATTGTGAGTTCAATTAGTTAATGCTTGCATGCATGTAACTGCTGCATTTCAGATAAATGAATATTTTTCTCATAAATAACTCATGCATGTCAGTTCTGTTAGAGACCCTATTGAGATTAGAGGAGGGACAAAGTACTATTAGTTGGATGAATTTTTCCTATAAAGGAAACTCATCCATGTAGAAGGATTTATCTCCTTCAGGATAGCACAGTTGGATTAGAGGTTAGTGAGTGTGTGAAGAGGCCAATTCACATAAGTGGCTGCACTGGACCCCAAGGAAAATTGTGCAAAGAAATAGGAGGCTTGGAGGGTAGAGGAGAAGGTTTGAGAGAGGCCTTTGATTGTTTATGAGCAACAGAGGGATCACAGAGAGAGCAGGATAGCTTGTGAGCTGATTCTTTTTGTAATCCAGACTATATTTCCACTTGTATGATAATACAGAGTTGGGGTTTTAGGTTGAGGCTTTCCCTGGGTTATTTCTTCTGTGTTATGTGTGATTACTTCTCATTCTCAGTTATATGTGTTCTCATTGATCGTGCTCAAATTGATTAAGCTTCCGCAAAGTGTTGCAGAAGTAGATATTGTATTGTGTTTTAGTATATTGCATAATCTGTTGATCTACAGTGGGAATTTCTACATGGTATCAGAGCGAGGTTTTGTAGAAAAATTTCTACATGGTATCAGAGCAAAGGTGATCAAGGTGAAGAATAGTATAAAAGAAGGAGAATTTCAAAGTTTGTGGTTCCTAAATATAGAAATCGAGTTCTTATCACATCTCAATTTCACCGATGGTGTTCAGTGGTTTAAGACTCGAGTATGCCCTTGATGGCAGCTCAAATTATATAGCCTGGAAGGATCGCATGGAGGCAATATTAGAGGATAATGATCTAAAGGAATTCATTGATCAAGAAGTCCCCAAACCGACTGATGCTACTCAACTGGAGGAATGGAAGAAATGTGTGGCTAGAGCAAGGAGAATCCTTTTGGAGGGAGTTCGAGACCACATAGTCTTGAGTCTCCATGGGAAGGAGACACCGTTTTCAATGTGGAAAACATTGAAAGATCTATATCAGAATAGAAGTGATCATAGGAAGTTGGAGCTGAAGGACAAGCTTCAAAAGATCAAGTGTGAAAAGGGTGACACGATCTTTACGTATCTAAACAAGCTCACCACATGCAGGGATGAGCTTGGAAGTGTAGGGATGATGATGACATGATGAGTCTTGCACTCCACGGTCTTCCTAAGAGCTAGCATATCTACCAGGACTCGATTAATGGAAGAGAGAAACTGCCAGATTGGGAATGACTTTGGTCAGATCTAATGCAGGAGGAGATAAGAAGAAGCACCAAAGATGGTTCTTCATCCATGGAGGATGAAGAAAACTGCCCCTTAGCGAGTAAGGCAAAGAAGGGGAAGGAGAAGGATTCTCTTTCCCAATCCAGTTCTTCCCAAGGTGGGAAGAAGTTTGACAAATCGAAAGTGCGATGCCTTCGTTGGCATGAGGTGGGCCATTTTGTTACAAATTGTCCACTGAGGAAATCTAAGAAGGGATCTGTGGAAGGATCAGAAGGTGAGGCACTGGCCTCATAGTTCGAGTTGGATTTCACACTGTTCGCATGCATGGTTTCATCCATGGTGGGAAGTGGTTGGTTTCTTGACAATGGAGCTTCCTTCCACATGACCGATGACAAGAGTTTGTTCAGTACTTTGGAGGAGAAAGACCTCCAGATACTCATAGTGATGGGCAATGATGAAAAGTATAGTGTCTCAGGTGTAGGCACGATTATTTTTTAGAGGGAGTACAAAGCTCGCATTACCTTGACCAATGTCAAGTATGTACCAGGACTAAAGATAATTTTGGTGTCGATCGCAATGTTGGAAGACACAGGCTATGATTTAGTCTTCAGTAAGGGAAATATTTTCCTTAGACACATCATCACTAGATAGGTGAACCAGATCTGTTCACGAGTTAAGAACCTGTATGCTATTGAGGTTCAAGATGCATGCAAAGCCTTGAGGAGCAAGGAAACTGATGGAGACTTGGTGGTTGAGAGGGAGAGTACATTACCTATCAACATGTCGCGCCAGAAGAAGTCTTAGATGATTGTGGAGGAGCCACAATTAGTGAAGCAACTTCAGGAGGTTATGGAGCAGCTACAACTAGAGACGCTGAGAGGATATCGAGTAGAGACATCTACTCATGCAGAGACCTCTAGTAGGGGGAAATTTCATGTCAAGTGGGCAGAGGGATAACATGAATCCATACCTCCAGGTAGGAGGTGGGGCGATGTGGAGTGATCGTCCCAAGAAGGCTGGAATAGGGGCAGGATGCTCTAGGTACCAAACCTCTTTGATTTGACTTTACTATAGGAGCCTCGACGAGGAGTAGCAGGATTGGCTAAGTGAGTAGAGACAAATGCGGATGGAGCAGCAGAGAGAGGTACAGTGCAGGAGTTCCAGGACTGTGTAGAGATAATATGTGTGCAACAGTGGGAGATGCATAGAGTGTTGCAGTAGCTCAGAGGTCAGAGAGGGAGCACTTGTCAACAACAGGTAGAGCTTCATAGTATGTTTCTAGCCCAATAGAGAGGTCAGTTGGGAGTTTTTTTGTTTCTAGAGTTGCTGAAGCAACCACACTTGGGAGAAGTGTTGCATGCAGAACATTCCAAAGGTACAGGATCGGGTTCGAGTTGAATGCCTTTCTTGTTGAGAGGGAGTGTTGAAAATGGCAACAAGAAATGCTAAAAATAGAAGTGCTAAAAATATCACTGCTATAAATAGAAATTTGGGTACCAGTGCTGGATTGAGCAACAGGGAATGAAAAATGGAAGTGCTAAAAATATCATTGCTATTTTTAGCAGTTCAAGATGGATTCCAATTTTAGTCAGTCCTTAGACTAAAATAGGAAGTAAAATTCGAATTTGAACTTAACAGCTGTTTGTAAAATAATTATTTAATTCATCTTGAGTTAATTAGTTAAGGAAAATCAAACATGAAGTCTATGTGGGGACATGCAACAATTTCTCCATTGATTGAGGAATTTATCCATCAGTTAAAGAGATAAGGATGAGTTGTAATTAGTTGGCTTAGTTAACTAAGTCAAGTCCAGTTAGATTAATTCAAACAATTTGTTGAATTAATTGTGAGTTCAGTTAGTTAATGCTTGCATGCATGTAACTGCCGCACTTTGGATAACTGAATATTTTCTCATAAATAACTCATGCATGTCAGTTTTGTTAGAGACCTAGTTGAGATCAGAGGAGGGACAATGTACTATTAGTTTGATGAATTTTTTCCTATAAAGGAAACTCATCCATGTAGAAGGATTTATCTCCTTCAGGATTGTGCAGTTGGATCAAAGGTTAGTGAGTGTGTGAAGAGGCCAATTCACACAAGTGGCTACACTGGACCCCAAGGAAAATTGTGCAAAGAAATAGGAGGCTTGGAGGGCAGAGGAGAAGGTTTGAGAGAGGCCTTTGACTATCTATGAACAGCAGAGGGATTGCAGAGAGAGCAGGATAGCTTGTGAGCTGATTCGTTTTGTAATCCAGACTATATTTCCACTTGTATGATAATACAGAGTTGGGGTTTTAGGCTGAGGCTTTCCCCGTGTTATTTCTTCTATGTTATGTGTGATTGATTCTCATTCTCAGCTATATGTGTTCTCGTTGATCATGATCAAATTGATTAAGCTTCCACAAAGTGTTGTAGAAGTAAATCTTGTATTGTGTTTTAGTATATTGCATAATCTGTTGATCTATAGTGGGAATTTCTATAGAAGGCAGCTAGACAAAACCTCACTTCCACACCCATGGGAGGTTGCATCATATTTCATTCAAAAGTACATTACCTTTGAAGTTTTGGAATAATTTTTAACTATAATTTTTAGTTGTTGTCACATGTTTGTAGTAGCTACTTTATTAACATTCCATATTTTCACTCGAATCACTAGAAAACATGACAATTGCCATTCGATAAGATAATCATCCTAAGACCTATGTGACAAACCATGGGCTAATCAAGCTCATTATCATTGGTGCAATGGAGTGAAAAGGGAGAACTTTGGTAAGGTTGTTGGTTGTTGCTAGAGGGCCAGCTCCATAAGAAGTAGAAGGTGAGATTGAAGAACAAAGTGAGGAGCGAGAGAACTTGGGCAGGGTTGTTGGTTGTGGCTAGATGGCCAGTTTGAGAAGAAGTGGAAGGTGATTTTGAATAAAAGAGTGAGGATACTGATACAGAGGAAGCAAGTCCAGGAAGAAGAAGTGACACTAAAAATTCTTATGTGTACACACATGTTCAAGGCTCTTATACCGATACCCTTGAGGGATCTCACCATGCTGATACATCTAGTAGGGATTCTCATGTTTGTGAAGGCATTCGTGTTGACGCGCCAATTGAAATAATTAGAGAGAAGTAAGAGAGGTTGGAATTTGGGGCCTACCCTATCATAGAGGAAAAACCCCTATAGACAAAAATTAAGAAAATATCGTTAAGAAAGCTTGTAGGTTGTAAGGTTTCAAAGAAGAGGGTTAGGGTTACTATCACAATATCACATGCTTAGTGATTTAAAACACCCACTATTGCAGAGGATTCGAAGGAGCTGAAAGTATCCCAACAAGGAGAAATAATAGGAGTCTAATAATAAATAGGATGACATCTCCCCTTTTAGTAAGTTTGAATTCGAACTCCTATTTCAGGAAGTTTATAGTTTAAGGAAAGAAAATGATGACCTGTGAATACACCTTGCAATGTTAAAAGATAAATTTCAGACTAAGAAAACTCTAGGACTAGAAACCCTAGTTGAGGATGTCAAGCTAAATTATGCATCTTCTTCTCTCTCTAAGACTCAAAGACTGAAAAACCATTGTGTAAAGTTTATGGGGAAATTCTTAATGAGGTTAGGTACACACAAGATGAGGTAAAGAAGCTATAATGTATCTCAGTAGGAGTGCAAACATAATTTGAAGTAGAGGATATGGAGTTTTATAATACTACAAAAGAACTTGTTGAAGATGATGCTATCACACAAGAACCAATAGTTTAAGGAGAGAAGCTTATGGAGAATCAATAGCCTAGCACACAAGAACCTACTAAAAATGTTGTTATCACACAAGAATTAATAGCTAAGGCATACTGGCCTGAGGGAAATCAAAATGTTGGTACACAAGAACCTACCAATGATGTTACTGATACACAAGAACCAAAAGTTGAGGAGTTGAATTTGGAAAATGAAGACGATATTGAAAACTAGGAGAATTATAGAAATTTGTCAAAGACATTGTTGTAACAACACTTGACATAGTGTGGCCCAAAATTGATAATCATTTGATACAATATTTTTACTTATAGATTTTAGAAAGTGGAGACAATTATCAATTTCATTATAAAAAGGGGTTGTCCAATTGAATGAGCATAGGAGAATAATTTGTGGTCTCAAGGTAACTTGGGCTAAATAATTGATGATTTAGAGATTTAGATGAGATAAAGTAAAGGAGGAAAGGTAGAAAGAAAAGAAACAAGTGTTGAAACTGTAAGAAAAAGTCTAGAAGTTACAAGAGGATAGGGAGAAAATGTACAACCTTGCACATACTATACTAAGTTGTAGAAAACCCTCTCCTTCTTACCCTTTTTTTCTTCAAGATTTTTTTATTTTTTTCTTTTCTGGTTGATAGTTGTGAAAGAAGGGAGGCCATATGAGATAACCACCACTACATCCTTTCTCAAGGTATTTAAGCAGAGAAACTTTGCAAAACAACATTTGTTGCGTGAATTGTATCTGCATGAGTTTGTTTATTATAGGAAAAATAGCTTCAATCTCTAACCTTACGTGAGAAACATCCAAATAAGTGATTTTACCTCCTTTGTGCAGATTCAGATAAGTTGGAAGCTACCCCATGAAGTTGTAAAAACAAACCAAGAAAGTAGAATGTTGTGGATCTGAGAAGAACTAGGTTCTGCTGCATAAGTGGTGAGGACATATGGTAGCTTTTTGTGATCTCCAAAAAGAAGGGATAAAGAAATTGAGGTATGTAGAAAGGTTTTAAATGTTTGTTCAACGATCATTGAGCAATTGAGATGAGATGCATTTGATGGTAGTAAGTTGATATGGAAAGTATGTGACAAGAAACAAAAGGATGAACATCCATATTGATTCATAAAATTTATACATGCTCTTTCAAGGATCCATATATATGTTAATTGTATTAGATGATGTGGGCCCAATTGGCTTGGGTTAAAATTTAGATTTCCATTAATTTGGCTTCCTGCATTGAAGTATCAACATAAACTTCTATTGAAACTAGTAGAGGTAGAGATTTGGTCATTGGACTTGATTCTTTTGAAGGATATTATAGGGCCATTACAAAGGATACAACAACATCTTATAATTTTATAGAGCCGCATTCAAAACATGCATTGAGATTTGGTTAAAGGGTCTCCATGAGGACATGTAGTTGCTTCAGTTGGGGGGAGATGTTGGGTCTTGGAATTTGCATATTTTTCACTATCATTTCCTCACATTTTCAATCACTTTTACCCTTACAATCACATCATTTTACTCCAAAGATTACCATTTTTACCAATGTATGTATCCTTTCGTGCCATCTTAATTTATGCAATTTTGCTTGTATATTGATAAGAGGTTAACTATTTTTTGGTAACTTTACTGATGAAATGACAATAAGGACATTTCAAGATAACTCATCTTGAAGGGATGCTACTACTTACTTATTCATAGGTGATGCAATGGTGTTTCTCCAAGATTTTGTAATACTGACACACCAGGATAAGTTATGCTACCGTGATTATGATGCTACTACTCTGTTTTATGTTGAAAAATACTCTATTTTCTCGATGCCATTTTCGGGAGTCAACATGGGTGTTGCTACTCAGCCAAGTTAACCAATATCACTGTGTCAGTAAGGATAAAACCACTTTTTAACAATACAAACAAAACAATTGTGACAATTACAATTCCCCATTTTAATTTTTGGTCTCTCACTAAATATGAAGATGGTGTTACAACATTTATTTTATTTTCAGCAAATTATTGTAATCTATTATACAAGTCTCTCAGTTTGGATAGCCTAAGAATCAAAATATTCTCATGGCTTATTTTGGCACCGAAATTAGACATGATGTAATTCTATAAAGATAGAAACCCTTTGCCTCGTGTGGGTGTGGCACCATCATCCTTTGAAAGAACCGTGTATCTATAATATTCTAAAGCTAATATAATATTTCATGGGTTCGAGGCTCAATTATAGTTTGTTGTGTTATCTCATAAGTTCTGAATCACCAACTCCCTACTAAGGAGTAAGGGCCCTCCTCTTTAGTAGGGGTTGTTGTGTTAACAAGGTAACATAGCAGTTTTATTTTAATTAACTTGCATATTATGCTTAGTGTTGTTTAGCTATCACTGTTACAGACTCTCATTGATACATTGTAATTATTGATTATTAACTAATTTGTAGACTATTTGACATAGATTGCTTGTGTGACAGTATAGTCCTTGGATCGATCCCTTTTTAGCCATGTGCTACTACTATTCAATTGTTGTTATAGTTCTATGAGTTATTGTCGAAATTGAGTATTAGATTGATTACTATTATACCTATTACAACGTGTTATACAATCAATGGTTTGGATGGTTGTGATTGGTTTGTTGATTGTGTGATTGTAATTGGATGGTTTATGCAATTTATTTATAGGAGTGTTATTTCATGTTCTTCAAAGTGTGGTCTTGAATAATTGAGTGATGTTTATTATGCAAGAAATGTATGCCGAGTTTTTTAAATGTTTGAGGGTTTGACATTGATGATTTTGGTGTGCAAGAGTGAAGAGTTATAGACACCTTTGTTTTGATTGAGTTCCATGATCTTAGAGAGAGAGAGAGAGTTTGGTATTAATTAATGTTAGTTATTAGGTGCTACTTGCATATATTTTGCACTATAACCTTGAAAAAGACCTACCCTAGTTGGAAATTTATGTGTTTGCTATTAATATGTTCTAATTAAAATAATAATAATTCATTAAATATATATCTTCAATTGAAATATATTTTGAATACAAGAAAAATATATGGGTCAAACATGTCAATGAACAACTGGGAAAATGAGTTTTAGGAGTGAAAATTTAGGATAGGAAGTTAGTATTTTGGTCATAAGTTTCTCATACGATTTCGAAATAAATTGATTCAAATTGTGTTGGAAACTAGAATCATAGGATAATATACCCTAGAAACAAAATTCAAAATATCATCCGCTAGGTCTCCCAAACATTGATTGTCCCAAATATATTCGCATTTTTTTTTCTTGACATCTAATAAGTATTTTGGTCATATATATTTTTGATATCCAAATTGAAAAATCAAAATGGGTTAGAAACTAGATTTCAAGGGCTACTTTATCTAGAAACAAATTTTAAAAAATGAGCCCATATGGTCCCAAAGTGGGATTGTATTGCCTATGTTCTAAATGAGGTCATTGATCCAACTACCATAAAAATCCACCTAAATGAGCACTAAACAATGGCTTTCATAATTATATTATTTTTCCTTTTATTTTATTTGTTCATTTATTCCTATATACTATCCTACTCTATTTGGAAAAAGAAGCCATCCCTCAAGCGTAGCATAAATTCCAATGCATCCATTTGTGTAATAATATCATAAGTAGACCGATATCCAAATTGAGAAATATACCTCAATGAATACTTGAACATGAGAAATCAACTACTCATACAGATTTGGTGGAAATAAGTGTTGAAAAATGGAGTGATATTATTTCCTAATGATTGTTTGGATCCAATATTCGGTGTAATCTTTATTTCCTTGGACATTTATGATTGTTATACTATAAATTTATTCTAAAAGTTGTTCATCACACTCCTTAATGCACAAGGGATCTTGTGATAAACATACAAGAAATTCTTCATTTTTCAGCACTAGTGTTTTCTCTTCATTGGATGTCTCCCATGACTCCTTGATATCTAGAAGCTCCTTGCAATTTCTCCCATGGTATTATGCTTAGTGAAATTGAGGGGCCAACCTTTATGCACTTAGAAGATATAATTTAACCAATATTGGCTAACACCTAAGAGATCTGAAAAACCTTTTTAACTTGAAGTATTAAATGGGAATTTGTGATCCTAAGAGAGATTTGGTTATCAGTCACGTTATCAACCAGGTTGGTGGGAGTCGGGTTGTGTCAATCTTTCAACCCAGTGTAACTATTTCAAACCAACTTTTAATTGGAAGTTAGCCCTTCCAATATGAGAGGGCTCTCTCAATATTTTTTAAGAATGTAGATGGCTAACTCTAGTTTTCTATTTGATTTTTTGGGTGAAAGAGTGTGAGGGCAGCCACCATTGGGCATGGAGTCAGTCAAAGAAAAACAACAATGAACAATGGTGTTTTATGGAAACTGAGGCATCTTTGGTTTACTAAGGTGGATAAGGGAATTCACAGTAATCACAACAAATTGAAGGAAGTTGGAGTTGTTTGACAGATTTCCAAGTAATCAATAAACTATGAAAACTAATAACAAAGGAGCATGATAGAATAGGACTGAAACCGGAATGAATCTCAGGTTAAAATAAAAGATGTTGCAACTGATATTTCTATTAACTGAAAACAATACAACAGTGGTTCTCACATCATCGATCCCCCCTATGTAGATTTAAAAATATACATATTTATAGAGAAGATATCCCATTACATATCTTTCCATTTGGGCCAAATTCGATTCCTTGTTCTAGAGACATGTAACTACCTGATTAATAAAACTTTGAGACTTCATACGGATTTGTGTTACAGTAGAGTTCGAATACAAATGGCAGTCATCTGAACTGTTACAATAATTTAAAGTGTGACACTATATTTGTGGAAACTTGAACATTTGGCCTTTGAATTTGTTGTGTTGTTTTTTGTTGAAACATGATGAAAGTGCCTCGCTATCTCTGTGTCTTTGTAGGTTTTAACCTGTACAGGAATTACCTGCCTACGAATTTTAAAAAAATATAAAATAAACAATCACGAGAGAATAACACATAAAACAAATGTACTCTAATATTTTTCCCTGGATCCAAAAATTGGGACTACTAGATTTATTTTTCATTATGTTCCTTTCAATGTTACAATACACATATATACATGTCGAAGCATCCATAAACCCCAATCCATTAACCCTGGATTAGAACATAACCATAGTTCCCTTGACTATATCTACAAAATACCATGGATCGAAAACCATCACACCCAAAATCATGTGCGAAATCCATGCACAAAACCATAGGTAGGTCCACCTACCTAATATAGGGTCCAAAACTTTTTCCCCCATGGCGTTGCTTCGGACCTCGTAGAGGGGGGCTACCGCCCCCTTCAAACCCCCCAACAGGGGGGGCTTCCACCCCCCCCATGACCCCCCACTGTGCCTGACACAATGAAGGGAGGGCTCTGTCCCCCCTATAACCCCCCAGTTTAACTACTAGGGCTAGTCGTGGAAAGAATATTTAATGACCATGTTTCTAAAGAAATGTCGAGAAACACCTTTCGGATGTGGCGGTTTATAGAATGCATCACATAAAAAATCACATCCAGGGAGGGTTCTCGCACATCGTAATCACAAGTCGGAAGGATTTTGGGGAGCAGGAACTTTGACTATGCAATCACCGATTGTGATATCGAAACTGTCGGGATAAGGGCTATCACAGTCAACAGCGGAACAAAAATAACAATTAGTGAGGAGGAGGGATATCACAATCAGCGGATGGAACAATGTTGCAATAACTGAGGGATGCGATGATATATGATATCGGTGGAGGGTTTTGCGATATGCGATATCGACGAAGAACTACGATATCCCAATCGGTGGGGAGGAGAAGAAATTTATTGTGACAGGCAGGAAATTTTTGCGATATGCGATATTGGAGAACTGCGATGTCGTAATTGGCGGAGGATGTAATATCACAATCGGCTAGTGGAGGAGGAATTGGATATGATAATTGGTGGCAGGGGATATTGCGATATACAATATCGCAATCATAATCGAGAAGGGGGATGGGCACAATTATATACAAAGGAAAAATGGAAGGGTCGATAATGATACGATTTTTGGGTCCAACCTTATAAAAGGACTGCAACATATTATAAATTATTCAAAGGGGAATGAGTTATGACTAGAGTTTGGAAATGGATAAATGCAGCTTAGAGTAGGAAATGGGTCGAATGAGAGAAATGGGTTACGACTAGAGTTGGAAATGGGTTTTCGAATGAAATGAGATGAGAATATGGGAATATGGGAATTTCTTCGAAACAAATAGAATATACTTGTCCTTCCTTCTCAATCTTCAAATGTAAAACAGAATAACCTCTTTCAGAAAAACAACAGATAGATGTAAATATCAGTGGTGGAAAACCTTAACTATTAAAACTAAAATTTATTTTTAGTGGTTATCATGGATAACATTGGCTCCAATGGGGATGCTACACCCTTGTGGTGCAACAAAGAACTAGCAGACCAGTTGCCTAACCATTGGGTTGATACCATCTAAAGACTACATTCAAACCCACTTCACCAAACTGAAAAGAAAAATGCAACATGTAATCTAAAGCTGAAGGAAATACTTGCCCAACAAGCTTATTTATGTCCTACTCTAACATATGAAAATCCACCTATTTAATTCAAGTAATATAAAATCTCCAATATAACCAGTTAAACAACATATTCGATGCTTGGGATCCTTGACTGTGCTTGAACAAAATCAATAGTGGATCATATATGGGCAACTCAGATTAAAAATTGAATCCATCACCTGCGGTTGTAAATGGAAGAGACTTCACCTTCACTGATGACTGAAATAGGCTTGTGGTAGAACTTGCCTTGAAAATATTCAAGCTGCTGATTTGCAAGCAGTGGAGTCACCATGAAACTTTGATCTTCAGTATCTTTTAAGAGTGGAGTTGCCAGGGTAATATCACAACCTTCGAAACTTGTGATTTCCTATTACCCTCAGGAATCATAAAGAAGAGACTCAAAGAGAATCCTGGAAAAGTAGCTTTTGGCTCTTGATAGATGCACCAAAATGTTATCAACTGGGCTGGTGGGGGTTGGGTTGTGTCAACCTTTCAACCCGGTGTAACTATTTCAAACCAAATTTTAATTGGAAGTTAGCCCTTCCAATCTGAGAGGGCTCTCTCAATATTTTTTAAGAATGCAGATGGCTAACTCTCATTTTCTATTTGATTTTTTAGGTGAAATAGTGTGAGGGCATCCACCATTGGGCATGGAGTTAGTCAAAGAAAAACAACAATGAACAACAATGTTTTATGGAAACTAAGGCATCTTTGGTTTACTAAACTGGATAAGGGCATTCACAATAATCACAAAAAATTGAAGGAAGTTGGAGTTGTTTGACAGATTTCCAAGTAATCAATAAACTATGAAAACTAATAATAAAAGAGCATGATAAAATATGACTAAAACGAGAATGAATCTCAGGTTAAAAAAGAAGATGCTGCAACTGATATTTCTATTAGATGAAAGAAATACAATAGTGGTTCTCACATCATCGATCCCCCCTATGTAGAGTAAAAAATCTACATATTTATAGAGAAGAGATCCCAATACATATCTTTCTACTCGGGCCAAATTCAATTCCTTGTTCTAGAGACCTGTTCCTACCCGATTAATAAAACTTTGAAACTTCATAGGGATTTCTGTTACAATAGAGTTCGAATACAAATGGGAGTCATATGAACTGTTACAATAATTCAAAGTGCATCACTGTATTTGTGGAAACTTGAACATTTGGCCTTTGAATCTGTTGTGTTTTTTGCTGTTGAAATGTTCTGAAAGTACCTCGTTGTCTATGTGTCTTGCTGTCTCTTTGTTTCTCTACCTTCTGTGTCTCACTGCCTTGTGTTCTCACACTCTGTTTAATGACCATGTTGCTGAAGAAACATTGAGAAACACCTTCTAGACCTGACAATTTATAGAATGCATCACATCAAAAATCACATCCAGGGAGGGTTCTCACACATCGCAATCGCAATCCAGAAGGATTTCGGGGAGCAAGAACTTTGACTATGTGATCATCGATTGCGATATCGCAATCAACTGGAGAAGGGCTATCGCAGTCAGCAACATAACAAAAATCGCAATCGGAGAGGAGGAGGGATATCAAAATCGGTGGGTGGAACAATATCGCAATCAGTGGGGGATATGGCGATATGTGATATCGGCAGAGGTTTTTGCGATATGCTATATCAGTGGAGAATTGTGATATCACAATCGGCGAGGGGGAGAAGAATGTTATTGCAACAGGAGGGAAAGTTTTTTGATATGTGATATTGGTGGAGAACTGTGATATCATAATCGACGAAGGATGTAATATCACAATCAGCCAGTGGAGGAGGAATTGGATATGATAATTGGCGACATGGGATTTTGCGATATACAATATTGCAATTGCAATCGGGAAGGGGGATGAGTGGAGATTATGCAAAGGAAAATGGGAAGGGCCGATAGCAATACAATTTGTAGGTCCGAACTTATAAAAGGACTACGACATATTATAAACTATTTCAAAGGGGAATGGGTTATGACTAGAGTTTGGAAATGGATAAATGTGGCTTAGAGTAGGAAATGGGTCAAGTGAGAGAAATGGGTTACGACTAGAGTTGGAAATGGGTTTGCGAATGAAATGGGATGAGAATATGGGAATATGGGAATTTCTTCGAAAAAAATAGAATAGACTTGTCCTTCCTTCTTAATATTCAAATGTAAAACACAACAACCTCTTTCAGAAAAAGCAATAGATAGATGTAAATATCAATGGTGGAAAACCTTAACTAATAAAACTAAAAGTTATTTTTAGTGGTTATCATGGATAACAAGTCAAAGGGCCTTAAGTAACACTACTTTTTTGGCCAACTAAAAGTAATTCTTGGAAAAGGTTCTTAGCTTAGTTTTATTGAAATTATAAAGATAAAGTTTTTGTAGTGCACCATAAGTCCTCAAGGATGTGCTATAGTTCACTATAAATAATTAGTGATGTCCTACTCTCCAAAAATGAGGCTATATATATATATATATATATATATATATATATATATATAATTTAACCTTTTATTTCCTTGTAGCGATCCAAAAGTCACAATTGATGCACTATAGTGCATCATAAGTACTAAATGATTCACTACAGACTTATGTTTAAGCCTTTCTGAGCCTCCTTCTTAAGTTCATATCTGGCCCATGCTTTCATAGAACCCAAACTACCTCTTAATCAACACTACAAGCTCTTTCTAACCATTTTAAGATTATTTTTCTCATTTTATAACCCTTGTATCAACCTCCTGACTCTTAGTAGTGCACTATAATACTGCATAAATCCTTAATAATGTGTTATAGCTCCCTCCAAGTCACCATAAATGCACTTCAACTCCAAATATTGTTTTCTTAAAGCCTTTTAAATCCCCCCACCTCATGTATAATGCGCCATTACTTATCTTTAGTGTGTTATAGCGCCCCATGAACCCTTTACTCAGTGAAATAGTGCTAGACTAAAGGATTAACTCAAGTTTTTTTAAGTTTTTAAAAGAATTATTCTCATCTTAAAATATACCTCTTTAGCTTTTAACACTTTAACGAGTCAACCAAAGTTAGAAAGGGAGAAAAGTAAAACTTATCTAATAAATTACTCAATATAATTCGAGCAAGGGGATCATCTTAGCACATTAAAAGGAGATCATCATCCATTCTATTACTCACACATATTTTGTCCTTTCATCTTGGAGATCAAGTAGCTTGAGTAAAAGGGAGGATTTTCGTAAGCGATCCAAGTCATCTTAAGACATGAACAACTCAGTCTCCAATAGGTTATTACATGTTACGTTTTTACTAATTATAGGTTTTTACCATGAGTTTTCACCGAGGAGATGATTTTAAGAAAGGAAACCCTATTACATCAAGTAATCAAGTCATGATCCAACCCTTCATTGCAAGAAAACCCTCATTCTTGGGTTAGTAGATCAACCACCAGATGGTTCCATAGTTATATAACCTCATATCATTTTCTTGCTAGGATTGTTTTCATCTCTTCTTCACCCAGGGTGATTCGAAATTGTGCCCTAACTCCCCATAAAATAATTTTGGGCTAAATAAAAGCATGACCTTCAATCCATCAAACCAATAAAATAGCTTTCTACAGCCCAAAAATGATCAAACATGAATATTCATCTTGATGCCTAGGGTTTTGATATATGTAGATCATTTTTTATGATTTTACCCTATAATTCACTATAGTATTCAACCATTCATTTGTTTGAGTAATGCATGGGTATTTTCTTCAAGATTAGAAAACTTAACACTTCACCTATCATCCCATCAATATTTTCCATCAAAATACATCCAAGCATCATGGTTAAGATTGTGAACCTAGTAGCCCTGCTTTTTCAATAAAAATCTACTTTTATACCAAAACCTAGTTAATTTTGAAACCCAGAACCCCAAAATTTGCATTTCATGTTTTTGAAGCTAATTTGTATAATGGGTGATTTTTCTCTTTTTTATTTTTTACAAGAACATCATGCATGCTCCCAAGAGAATGGTTGGTAAGGAACCTAAAATTGAGAACTTAGATGATGAAGAGTCAAAAATTTCACAGATACTAGAATTTTGGGATACTCCATGCTTTATAGATGAAATCACTACTTGCTCCTTGCTAGAAGATTTACCAAAATTTTTACAAATATAATCTACCCTCAGATGATCTAGATGTAGAAGTTTATAAATGAATGAGGAGATCCTAGTTTTCAAAGGTGGTAGCCCATCCACAAGTCTTCCCATGTACTGGAGTAGTGGAGTGGCTTGTACAACATTTAGGTTCAGAGGAAGCCATTATTAGACATAGTAATAAGAAACCTCTAGCATTATTCAATGCTTTCAAAATAGTGTGTATTACTTGCTACCCAAAGAGAAAATTACGTTAAGAGAAGCTCATGAATTCAAATATATTGTCTAAGGAAATCATGAAGAAGTTGTGAATATGAAAAGGAACTTTTAGGACAATTCTCAATAGAGAATATCCTTTAAACATGCTCAAAACGCATTTCCATTTTATGGCATCCATGCTTTGCATATTATATTGTCAACCAAAAGCATAAACCTTTCTAGAAGTTTGGGTGCCTCTAATGTATAAAATGGCTATTGAGGGAAAGAAATTCAATTGGGAATATATCCTAGCAAGTAATATGAAGGACAATATTGAAAATGCCCAATATCCTAGAGAAGGAAAATAGCCCCATTTCTATATTCCCTCATACTTGATGGATGTTATGTGTGCTAAGATGGCATTCCAAACCATGAAATGGAGGTGGAATATCCATGAAGAACCAATACATATCAATCGCAAGATAATATGGGAGGATTTTTATATACAACAATACACACATATCTTCCATGACTTATTGATCCCATTATATGAAGCCCTCTTTAATGAATCTGCTCCTTGCATGTCAAAAAGGACTAGAAATCATTCCCTGCAATAGGTGATTGGTTTGTTGAGAAAAATGGTACCTTTATCAGGGTATTTGAATAATTTAAACCTTCACACCTACTACCTAGGTTCGTCACTAACCGTGTGATGCTACAGGAAATAAACTACCAATTTTATACAATAGTAGGGGGTGTGGTAAGATCAAATGATTGAATGATGGCTTTGTGGTCTACTCAGTAGGTTTCATGCATATTTTCCTTAGAGTGCGATGCAACTTTCCTTAACTGCATCACTTTTGACATTGTGCAATGGGTCTCCTAATTTCTCTCGACCACTGACAGGAGGTAGTTTATGGTCGATAGCGGACAATTTTGAAATATTATTTGGATTTTCTCACCATGATAGAGTGGAAATTCACTATGGATGAGGAACTGGTGGACTACTTAGAAGAACCTTCACCGGATACCTCCATCTGGACTAGCCCTTCAGATTAGACCCTCGGGATTGAGTTAGAACTAACACACGGAGAACAAAAACTTGGAATATTCTCTTCACTCCCTATCCTACTAGAAGGTAACCCCACTCCCTCTTGTTTCTATCTTTCTCATTCTGGATTTCCTCTATGTTTCTCCTTTCCTGAAATTGATCCCGCTTCCAAAAATACATCTATTGGTTGGCCTGCTACCCATGCACTCCCGAATCCACTAGTTGACTTATCTCCTAAAGCCCTAAATTTTATTGAGTCCTATCTTCACCCTCACAACCCACTTCACCCTTCTGGCACTACAATATTGGAGGTCAGTGAAACTGGTCTAAATGATGAGTCTGATAAATCAATCCCTGTGGTAGAGCTCACTGAAGAAGAACCTCTGCCCCCCCTTGGCTCTTCGAGCTTAATTGCGGCCCCATCATATTTTGGGGTGGTTAGGGTTTTGCAGCTTGCAGGTGAGTATAGCAGATATAGAATTGACACTAGCTCTCCATCTCAAGTAGTGACTGGGAACATGGCTCAAGCTGACAAGAAAACACAACATGGGGGTGTTCCCTTGTAGGAACCAGATGGAAGCCATAAGAAAGGCCCCAAGATAATCAAATGTCCCAAGGTAAAGGAAAAAATTGGGTTCTTGTGTTAGGACAAGGCGTTCGAATTGATGGCATTATGGACACGATAAAAATGGTTTTGGTAGGCAGGGTCGGAGGCATGAAATACATTGCTTTCAGGCTTAGGAAATCTAGTGCCATGCATTAGATGCCCTCCCCTCGGTTTTCACTCTGCAAAATGGTTGGTTCACCCTGATATTCATCAGAGAAGATCACGAGGGTTGGGTTCTCTCACGATATTGGAATATCAAGATGGATCAAGTCTTACTGAAGCGTTGGTATCCCATGTTCGACCCCGAGCATGAACAATTGGGTGCTGGTCCTATTTAGGTCTGTCTCCTAAGCTTACCCCTACAAATCTAGTCTAAGGATGTTTTCCGTCTTATTGGTGATGATATTGGGTAGTATTTTGAGTATGATAGATCAATGATCATTTTTGGAGATTGGAAGAATGTCCTTTGCGTGGATCTTGGTTTATATGGACACCCGGGAGGGCTTGGTGGAGAATCTGATACTGCATTACAAAGGGTTCATCTGAAATCAAATCCTTGACTACGAGGGTGTTCCATTTTTATGTCATCGTTGTCACTAGGTGGGACATGTATACAAATATTTTCCTCTTATTCTTCAGCAGTATTGAGGAGCCCCCCACAATATCTTGAATGCTTCGAATATTGGTGGTCCGTCAATAGCAGCAGATCACGCACCTAGAGGTCTTGTTGCGTCTCGACTAGTCCCCTCTACTAATGATGGCATGGAATTAAGGGAGGATACTCATCCTCCTAAGGCTCGAGTGCTCAAAATATGGTGTAGGTACGAGGTCTCTCCAACCAAAGGAATCTTCTTTGTCAGGTAGTTCTTCCTCTTCCCCATCTTTTTCTTCTTGCATGATATCGCTAGTATTTGTATCTTTTCCGACATATTCAGCCATTTTTTTCGGGTCGCCACATCCACTTACACTATCTGGGGGCTATCTTCTGTCTGGTTAAATCTTTTCCCGTTTTCTACCCAGTTTCTTTTCCTACTTTCCTAACACAAATTGACTCCTCATCAGATTCAGGAAAAGGGGTACATATACTTCCTCTGATCCTCAACTCGCCCATCCTTTGGACCTATTTCACTCACCAACCATGGGACTGGTCTGGGCCCCCTATCCCCGTCCAAAATTCCCAAGATTGGTCATGGAATAAAATATCATATCTCTAAAGCCATGAATCAGATCAGCCTGGATATAGCCACTGGAAGACAAATATCTCTGAAAGGGGTCCTTAGAGCCATTCATGCGCCATATTCGGTTCCCCCATGAAGTGGCTACCCTACAACTGTCGAGGGTTAGCTAGCCCCTCAAAAAAACTAGCTCTCAAACAAATGATACTATCAGAAATTCTAGATATCATTCTTCTCCAAGAAACCATGGGGCCCTATTTGGAGGTTGAGCATACAATGAAAACTTTATTCAAGGGATGGACCTTCCATGCTATTGATGCGATGGGCTGACCTGGGGGATTGATATTGGATTCAACCCTAAAATTGTAAATATTCACAATATTTGTGGACATCACAACTATATTGCAACTGATATATTTTCTGAAGAGATTGGGGTATCACTTAGGATCGTTAATATTTATGGATGATGTCATAATCATGTATCTTTATCGAAGGCATTAATGAACAAGTTCTTCATGAAATCTGACAACCTCATTATTGGAGGAGACTTGAATTTCTCCATTGGTAGGGAAGAAAGTTTGGGCCACCATTCATAAGAGGATACCCTCTCAGTTTGTTTCTACTGGCTTATGGACTCTCAACACCTCATTGACATTGACATGGAAAAAATTTTACCTACTTGGAGAAATCGTCGTTTGGGGGAGGAATTTATTGCTTGTAGACTAGATCATTTTTTGATTAAGGAATATTTTCTGGAGCACCTCTCCCACTTCAAGAAATGGGAAGGTTTGGGGGAAAATCTGACCATCATCCCATTTACCTTTAGAGGAAAAATCATTTTGACAAGCCCAAAGCCCCCTTCAAATTTAACTCAACTTGCCTCAAAGAGGAGGAATTCCAAATAATAGTGTCTTATAATTGGGTGAAGTGTGAGTTACTTGAGAACATAATGATGGCATCTCAAGTCAATGATAATTTTTGTACCATTAAAAGGAAAACCCTCGAGTGGCTTAAAGGGAAATTCCAGAGGGATGAGGAAGCCCTAAAGAAGATTGAATACGAACTGGAAAAGATGGAACTTCCTGGGGGTGGGGGATATTCGTCAAATGAATCAAAACTTCACCTCATACAAATAGAAATGGAGAGACAAATACTTTTGGAAGCTAGAGAAGAGACATAGAGACTAAAGAGCAGGGATATATGGCTACAGGTAGGGGACGACAACACAAAATTATTCCATCAATTCTCCAAGGAAAGGAGGGCTTACAACACCATCTGGTCCCTTGCTGATGGACCGGGTAATATTGCATCAAATTTTAAGGACCTAGCTAGAATGGGAGTCCATCATTTCCAATCGATTTAATCAGACTCTTGATAAGCCATCCTGGGGGAAATCATGCATATTTCCCAAGTCTTTCCTAGATTTTCCACACATGAAAACAATGAAGGCATACAACAGGAAGTCACCCTGCGAAACTGGAGATTGTCCTACACTAGTTCAAAAAATATAAAAGCCCTGGTCCAAATGGATGGCCTGTCAAATTCTTCCTCATTTTTTACGAACTTATCGGTTGAGACTTATTGAATGTAGTAGAGGAATGCCAAACATCTAGCCAAATGTATGATTCTTTCAACTCGACATTCATCGCTCTTATCCCAAAATATGATGCCCCATATTATTTTTCAGACTACCCGTTGATCTACCTATGTAATGTCATATACAAGATCATTTCCAAAATCATCGCCAATAGGCTTTGACCGATCTTCTCTCGACACATATCTGAGGAGCAATTTTCCTTCCTAGAATATTGTTATAGACATTTTTGTGCCTTACAGCATGAAGCATGAAATGTCGATAATCTAAGGGATCCAAAGTCCCTAAACATGTTGTTCCTACCCCTAGAGGAACAAGGTCAGCAAACCACAGCACTGAAAATCAGTTCTCCACCTGAAAACACTCAAAAACAAGCTAATTTTGGATCATGTCAGCTGCTCCACTGAGCATCTACGCTGAATGTCAACTGCTCCACTCTGTACCTGCGCTGAATGTCAAATCTAATGAAGGCTACCTGCGCTGGGCGAGATTGGCCAAGTGGCACAGTCATTCTGCAAGGTGTCAAATGCCCAGGAAGCTTCCAAAATGACACTTGGATCAGGGAATTCGCCTTGTGATGAGTAAGAGGATCTAGATCTCCAAGTGGAAGCAAGAAACTCCAAGTGGACTCAAGAACTGAAGTATAACTGAAGTGGGAGAGGACACTAGTCAACTTCATGCTAGCCTCAAGCTAACTCATCCTTTCTCCAAATCTCCTATATATAGAGCTCTCTCATGAGGTCTAAGGAGGCTGGAATTTTGTGAATGTAAGGAAGTGCTGTTGGTTTGTGCATAGAACTATTGGGTGATTTGCTTGAAGGAGGTGAAGAGGAGATTTCTTTCTGCTGGGAGGTGTTGCTGGATTGGGCCTATTATGGTTGTAACACTCTCAGAACTTTACTTCTTCCATTAATAAAGTATTTGAGGTTCTTCTATATGCATGTGTCTCTGTGGCGTATTGATACTTGTATATTTGATTTATTGTAATCCTTGAATCAATTATGGATGTATGCTTCTTGTAGTTTCCTTTTCTTGTGCCTTTGCAGGATCTTTGTGTAGCTGGGCCAGTGAAAGAGCAAGGAGCTGGGAGCAAGCAGCAAAGAGGGAAGATTGGATCAACCATTAGCGGAAGATAACGGTTAGTGGATCTCTTTCTCCTCTCTCTTACATCTCATAAAGAAGTAATCTTGAATAGCTTTGCTTTCGGTTGTTGCTGAGGTACTATCACCCTTAGAGTGGGATAGGGTCATTCCGTATTGGATACTTTTCCCAACAACAAATATTGACGAATACATGAAGCTATTGGAATTGCACAAGAAGGGCTACAAAGTATTAAAACCATGAAATTGAAGGGTATGATCCTCAAAATCGATGTCTCCAAGGCTTTTGACATATCTAGTTGGCTCTATATCAGACTGCACAATGCCCACCTGGGCTTCCATATCTCCTTCATCAACTGGATCATGTGCTATATCGCATAAGCTTCTTTTGTATTATTAATTAATGGTGTTGCCTCTACTTTCTAGCATGTTGAGAGAGGGCTTAAGCAGGGATTCCTGTTGTCTCCCTTGCTTTTCTTGTTGATTAATGAATTACTTAGAATACTATTACACAAATCGATCAGCCAGGGCACTCTCAAGGGGATTCACATTGGGGGAGAAACGATCCTCTCCCACCTTTTCTTAATTGATGATGTTTTGATCTTCTTGGATGGCTTGTGTAGTGACGCGGATGATCTCAAATCTATCCTAGACACTTTCTGCATTGCTACATATATGTTTTCAAATAAAAAAAATCCACCATTACATGCTACGAATGTTCGCAACTTGAAATTACACATGCTTGTAATCTTTTTCCTTTCCAATCCTTGCTCCTCGAGGAAGGGATAAAATATCTTGGTTTTCAGATGAAGCCAAATTTTTATAAGAAGGAGGATTGGATATAGTTAGTGGCCAAAATTCAAAATAAAATAAAATGACAGTGTCACAAGTGGTTGTCTAGATCCAGCATGCTTGTACTCATCAAATCTGTAATAGAAGCCACTCCTATATTTTGGATATCCCTTTCATGGATCCCAAAAGGCATACTAAACATCATTCAAAAGCTATGCTGTGGGTTTCTGTATTTGGGGTGAAAGGAATTGCATACTTTTGCGTGGGTCATATGGGACAAAATTTCCCTCCCCAAATCATGGGAAGTGTGGGGCTTAAAAGACCTCCACTGCTTTTCACAAGTTGTGGCTACTAAGGTTGGTTGGAGACTCCTCACAACACACAAAATTTTGACCAAAGTGGTGTAGCAGAAATACATCCTTCCATTGTCAATTGAGGATTAGATCTAGCTCCCAAATAAAACGAGAACAAATATCTCCATAGTTTGGAAAGAAATTCTTAGATCCTTTCTGATTATTGCCTCATATTTGGCCTGGCGTATAGGCTCATGGAACCATGTTCGAATTGGCATTGACCCTTGGTCGGGATATGGTAACAATCATATTCTCCCCCCATATTTGGTCGCCTTCCTCACATAAGGCAGGATCAAATATCTGAACTAAATTGGGGACCCGACACGATTTGATATGTGGGCACAACACTAGATTTCAACAACCGATCTTCATATACATGGGTAACAATCATATTCTCCCCCCATATTTGGTCGCCTTCCTCACATAAGGCAGGATCAAATATCTGAACTAAATTGGGGACCCGACACAATTTTATATGTGGGCACAACACTAGATTTCAGCAACCGATCTTCATATACATGGGTAACAATCATATTCTCCCCCCATATTTGGTCGCCTTCCTCACATAAGGCAGGATCAAATATCTGAACTAAATTGGGGACCCGACACGATTTGATATGTGGGCACAACACTAGATTTCAGCAACCAATCTTCGTATACATGGGCAATGGAACAATGTATGGGGAGAATATACTAGGGCACTATCATCAACACACATTCTATTAATTGATCGTGTGGATGAACTACTATGGGAACTCTCAAAACGTGGAACCTACTCTCCAAAAAAGGGTTATCTTTTCACAATCGCCTCTAAAGAATCTGTTACACTCAGCTGGTGGTGGAGGCACCTTTGGAATTTAAAGGGGCCTACAAAATCACGAATGCTATTATGGTGCATTATGGAAAACAAACTGCCCACATGGGACAATATGAAAAAATGATCATATTTTGGCCCCTCATGGTGTGCGTTATGAAGAGAATCAAAGGAAACTACAAAACACCTATTCTTAACTTGTTAGATTTCCTGTCATGTTTGGAACTCTATATCCCATGGGTTATCCATATCCATAAAATGGCGGGGAGGGAATCTATTACAAGCATGGGAAAACTAGTGGAAGGAATAAAAAACAAATAAGAAAAGAAATATTCGACTGCTCACATGTTGAGGCCTATGGATTGGGTAGAATAGGAATGTTTTCCATGACACTCCTTTTTCCTCGGATCGTACTTCTGCACAAATCTCTGTAATATACTCTCTTCTTCCGGATGATGACAATCCACCTTCTTGATTTGTAACCATGGAATCTATTTACCACACCATCCCCTGGGCATATTTTGATGGCTCTTCACAGTAGGGCCATTGCGGTGGCAATGCTATCCTACATCTCAATGAAACTCACCAATACAAACTCAAAGTTGGATTGGGGCAAGGCACAAACAACTTTGCAGAATTATATAGTCTTAAAATCCTCCTACTATTCACTCTTGAGAAAATTTTAGTCACCTACAGGTTTACAGTGATTGAAAAGTGGTGATTTATTGGTTCACATCAAAGTCCACTTGCTACACACACACTCTTAGAATTTTATTCGATGAAGTGATGCTTCTCAAATATCGTTTTGATGTAATCTCTTACCATCATATTTACAGGGAACAAAACCATATTTCAAATGAGCTATCTAAACAAGGCGAATAGTAAGTGTTTGGCACTTGGTATGTGACAGAGGTGGTCGACACACTAATATTATCATCGATCCTTCTCTGAGGACCACCAACCCCCTCGTAGATATTCAGGAATGCCATTAGTTTTTTTATCACTTTGGCTCATCAGGGATATATCTACAATGATATCACAACACCATTTTGATATTGTTCCAAGCACTTTACTTACCAAACAGGTTTTGGTTTATGAATAGATCACAAATACCAGATTTTTCAAAGTTATATTTTCATGTATATAAACAATCCAGATGATTCTAGACAACAATGGTTGATATGGAAAAATCTGAAATTTTTTGTCATGATGATCATGAACTATACAACATGTAATTTTCATCTTTTATTATAATGAAAATTACGATTTTTCCTAGTGGAAAAAAAAGTAGTAGGGGGTGAACTCACAAGAACCAAAAAGCATCACTGGCTACATCTATGATTCCACGTAGTGCATATCAATTTAATGACATAAATATGTACAAGGAAGATTTATATGCTCTCACGCTTTTCCACTTTGGGGATTTGACATTCCACAAATATGACCTTGGATCAACTATAAGGAATCATTTCAAATAATGCAAATTCAGATGGGAAGATTAGCTAAAGACCTATCAATAAGAAGGAAAGAAAAATAATGCATGGAATTATGCCGATGTTATTTCAAGAATCAATTATGATCAGGTCCAAATAAAACCAAAAGGTGATCAATTTAAATCACAAGAACTGACCCAAGAGTAGGCAGATAGGAAAGAACAAGAAGCATCATGAATAGGATAAGAAGATACCATAATAGCCAAAGAAATAGAGCTCAAAGAACAAGAATATGAGGAAATGAGAAGGGATGGGGAATGAAGGAAAATAATGGAGGATTAAAGGAATGTAGAAGAAGAAAATAAAATATTTCAATATGATCGAGTTCTAATTTCAAGGAGATCGATTTCGAATTTGAGTTGTAATTAGTTGGCTTAGTTAACTAAGTCAAGTCCAGTTAGATTGATTTAAACTATTTGTTTAAATTAATGTGAGTTCAGTTAGTTAATGCATGCTTGCATATAGCTGCTACACTTCAGATAACTGAATATTCTCTCATGAATAAATCATGCATGTCAGTTCAGATAGAGACCCAGTTGAGATCAGAGGAGGGGCAATGTACTATCAGTTGGATGGATTTTTCCTATAAAGGAGACTCATCCATGGAGAAGGATTTATCTCCTTCAGGTTTGTGAAGTTATTTTTGAGCCAAGTGAGCTGTGTGAGGTGGGAATTCACACAAGTGGAAGCACTGGACCCCAAGAAAAATTGCACAAGGAAATAGGAGGCTTGGAGGGCAGAGGAGAAGGTTGTGAGAGCCTTTGGCTGTCTATGGGTAGTATTGTTTTGATTGCAAAGAGAGCAGGATAGCTTGAGAGCTGATTCTTTTTGTAACTTGAACAAGATTTCCACTTGTATGATAATATAGAGATTGGGGCTTTAGGCTGAGGCTTTCCCCATGTTATTTCTTTTGTGTTATGTGTGATAGATTTCTCATTCTCAGTTATATGTGTTCTCTTGATCTTGCTTAATTTGATTAAGCTTCAGCAAAGTGTTGTAGAAGTAGATCTTGTATTGTGTTTTAGTATATTGCATAATCTGTTGATTTATAGTGGGAATTTCTACAACTAAGTCCAGTTTAAGGGAAGAAGTCCTTTGCGCATATCAAGTGGAAGTTTCACAACTATTTTAGCAAGACAGTTGATATGAGATAGAATCAACATCCCTAACAATATTGAAGAACCCAAGAGAATATCCAGAAATGATTGAATTGGGAAAGAGAAATCAAATAGGAAAAAGGTGGTGAACCTAAATAGGTTCACATTTGATCACGCCACTAATAATATCATGGAGCACAACAACAAGACACATGTGACTCTACATCTGCCACTAGTTCACATCATTACAAAGAGACATGTTTTGTGAGATACCAGGGAAGATCCATCTGTAATAACTTCTTCTAATGCAACATTTTCTTAGGTAGTTGAGAAAAATATTAGGATTCCCTTAGATAAAGTCCAACAAAAATATTCTCAGATAGCAGAGTTGGAAGAAAATTAAAGATGTTGAGGATTGAAGTAAACAACATGAAACAAATAAGTGCCAAATATATATTATTACAAATATTGTACCATATAATTGCATGAGAATTATAAAGCAATGGTTCAGCAAGTTTAATTTCATCTACAAGTCATGCAAGAGTCCACGAAAAAATTGTTATCACTGTGGCAAAAGGTAAAAGAATGAAGTCCACAATTGCAAGGAGTTATAAATGAATTCTTTCAGATAGAAGAATGGATAAAAGAGTACGCATAAGCTCCATCAGACCTCTTTAGGATTAGATATAAGGAATTGACATATGACTCACTTGATGTCAATAGAGCATTAAGGATATAAAAAAACATATAGAAATATATTTCTAGATGAGTGGCCATATATTAGAAGAGTTACTCTCTAGCTGAGTAGATCATCAAAGCCAATATGTTGCCATCCATTAGAGCTTAAGTAGAGGAAAAAAATTTCAAAGAGGTGATTGGAAAACTAGATGAAATGGTCAATGGAAAATAACTATCCCTTAATACCTTCACTGCAAAACTTACTAAGTATAATCTCAAGCATTATCTAGTAGAAGAATCACAACAACAAGCAATCCTTAACTCCTTAGTTTCATTGTAGAGAGAATCGCCTACCTTCTCCTAGAACACCAAAGAGTATCATATTATCATGGAGAGCTTGCTACCAAGTAGTATTAGAGTGATTGGATCATATTATGAAGTACAGGTGGCATATCTTAAAGAATTTGGGAATACTTTGCTGGAGGATGCAGTCAATGTATATGAATTATGAAAATTCTGATAAATCATTTTGTAATTGTAATTATAAAAAAGAAAAAGGTGAAAAGTTGTAACTTCCCTTGAGAAGTTTAAAGGTCTCAAGAAGTAGTTACCTTTAAACCCTATAAATAGTGCTAGGCTAAATGTACCAAGTACTTTTGAATCTTTTTCAAATTCTTGTAAACCAGAGATTTGGCGTTGGTGACTCTATATTATTTTGGCCATTTAATACAGGGAAGCCATGAAGGCCATCGCTAAAGTTCACTCCACATTCATGGTGTCTTTGTTTCTAACTACTCTTGAACCATTCATTTATGTATGTATCTATGAGATTCATTACTACTAGTTTTAGACTAATCTGAAAACTACTTCATATTTCTCTCTCACTTGTGATTTCAGCTCATTTGATTTCTACATTAAGTACCTATTAGTTCAGGAACTGGCTATTTTTCATTCTAAATATAATAAGTTAATTGTACAGTGTCATCCAAGACCACAACTATGTGTTCCTTGATCTTATATATGTGTATTTTTTTTCTCATTTATTTCAATTATCTCACTTACCTACCCCTTATGTAGGTTAGAATGGTTACATTCCTATATTTAGAGTAGCTACTAGATCTATAACATCCCCGGGTTTAAAATTCATGTAATAAAGTTAATAAAGGAAAAATAAGACCAAGGTCATGGGACACTTATTCCAATCTGAATGTTATGCAAAACATCTTAGTGGGTGTTCATTTGGTTTAATATGGCTAAAGGGAAATTGGCAAAGGCTTTGAAAAGAAAAAGAGGCATTAATTGACATTTTATTTATGAAAATAATGGAAAATAGGAGAAAAGGAAGGTGAAAGGTCATAGGTTGCATATGAGGATGAAATTGAAGGAAAAATAATGGAAATTGAAGAAAATAGAGACCTCAATTATAAAAAGGCTTATGCAGATCAGTTCATGGAATTTGTGTCGTTTTTGGGTGGAGCTCTCTCTTGCACACTTAGAGAATTCTTGGAGCACTCTAGCATTAGAGAAAGGAAAGCAAGGAAGAGATGGATCGAGCTGCTACAATGGGATTACTTACAGTTATCAAGTTACATGTGTGTTTTCCTTGCTATTTTTAGCATGCATGGTACATGCATGTGTGTATTTGGTTCTCTTATTGTCATTGGCATGGGTTTTTCAGTGTGACAATGGTTTTGAGCCATGCCATGCCATTTTCGAATAGCAATGGTGTGATGGGGTTTCCCTTACTTGGTTTAGCTAAATTTCTGGATGGTTTAGAAACTGAGTGGGGTAGTCTCAGGAAAAATCACAAGGCCTAGGAATCCCTTGACTGGTAATGGAAAGATACATGGTAAAGCCTAGTTTTGAATACCCTTGTTGGACCTAGGAATCCCTGGACCAGGGAAGGTGGGATTGTAGTAAATCCTGATTGTGTATACCCTGTTTGGGCCTAGGAATCCTCGACCAGTGAATGGCGGGATATATGGTAAAGCCTAGATGGTGAAGATGGACAAATTCCTCAAGATTTAGGTGGAGAGATCCAGAGGCATCCATGCTTATTTAGGGCGTAGTGATCCCTTAACAATATATGGTGGGATATGTTAAAGAATGTAGTGTATTTTTATTGTTTGGGCCTAGGAATCCCTTAGCGGGATACACGGTAAAGCCTGAGGAAGCCTTGATTCATTATGTTGTGAGTCCCACATTCATGCTTGGAATATGGCGTGAGGGTGATTGGCTTAAAGAAATATTTGGTTCAGCCCAATCTATGGTCAGGTGGTACATGGAAGTCCCTGACTTGGTTGCATTTTGCATATGTTACAAGAGATCTTTTCCTCTTGTGTATTATGTGTAAATGTGTTTGTTATTATGTGGAGGTAATGGTTGTTCTATCATTGTTATTTTGTTGGTTATATGAAAGTTATAAGCATGGTTTATGACAAACTTGAGCTATGGATATGATATTTTTTTGTTTCATAAATGAAATGTTAATGAATGCATGGCCTAATAGATGATAATACAACTATTGTGAGATGGCATCCAACCTTCTTGACGATTCTTAGAAAAGTATGAGACCCCTATGTTGAGATGTGTATTTATGACTTGT
This sequence comes from Pinus tabuliformis, assembly GCA_031772625.1. Classification (NCBI taxonomy): domain Eukaryota; kingdom Viridiplantae; phylum Streptophyta; class Pinopsida; order Pinales; family Pinaceae; genus Pinus; species Pinus tabuliformis. Next base: position 697,226,890 of record CM062820.1, read on the forward strand.
AGATTTCATGTTCATCATGTATTTGATGGAATGTCTGTCATGGTTAGGCTTGGTTAGGTCAATTTCTTGATCAAGTTTTGTGTTATAGGAATTTTCTTGGTGTCATTTATTGTCTTTTAAAGTCTCATCAAGTTTTGGGCAATGTTCTAGAGACTAGCCCCGAAAAAGTCGCTCAAACATCATTATAGAAGGCACATAACTGGTTGAAAAAGACTATAGTCTCTCCCCTATAGGATTATGGGAGTGATTGGAGGTCTACAGTTGCATGGATGTAGGCTTGTGCATGCAACTGGGGTTTTTTTTTTATGAAAAAAAGAATTCTAACTCAGGGTTTGGGCACCTAGAGGGGTAGTTGGGCCTTGTAGCTCCTAAGGAAGGTCAGTAAGGTTTTTATTTGTCAGTTCCATTTCCTTAAGGTGATCTAGGGGGTTGATTCATATAATAGTAACTCTTCATCACATGTTTACCCTGGTGGACGGTTAGCTTGGGTAAGTCTGGGAGGACGGTGTTATAGAATGGTATCAGAACATGGTTCATCCCTTGGACTGGATGGACGAAATATGGTTGTCATGCATGCATGTAGGTTGAATATGTACTTTATATGTATGCATGGTGGTAGTAATTGTTATAGTTGTATTGACATGTAGAATTTGATGATGTTGTTATTAGGATGCATTTGTGATGAATGCATGTCAGTTGTATGTGCATTTGTTATGCATGTCAACGTCTATATGTTGTTATGCATGCATTTTCATGGTTATAGTTATGCATGTATAGTAGGTCATACATGCATTTTGAATTCATTTTAGGTAGTTTATGTCATCATGATGTTGTTGGTATGTTACAAGGCTAATGTGTTGGCTAAGATAGAATAGGAGATGCAGATTCTTAAAGTGAGGTTGCAACACTGGACCTCGGGGTAAGAGTAGATCGTCATACAGGGTTGTATGTTGGGAATGTAGGTGTGTTGATTAATGGTTGTTATAAGCATTATGGTTATGTACATGCCTATCATTCTACTATTTTTGTGGTTATATGCATGATAGATGCTAGTTGATTAGCGTGTTCATATGCACAAGTTCCGGATAGTCATGAATGGTAGTGACATGTTCTTATATGCATTGCATTCATATGCATGATGATTATGGTCATTGCATTTAAGATCTTGATGTTATATGTATTTTTTTAATCTGAATTGAGCTATGAAGATGATTATGGTTATGATATTCAGTTATGAGTCGATATACTTGTGATATTTTGTCATGCTAATCTAGATTGACTTGGGAAGACGTGATAGCCTCCCCTGAGATAAATTAAGGTATGAGTTTGATTATGCCATCTATTTGGGGTATATAACATGGTATGTTTACATATTGTTTGAATTTTTGATTAATTTCATGATATGAGTGACAAGTGTGTGTTTATAAGATTGCATGAAGGAATGATCTTGTTCTAAGATGGTTGTACTAACACATTATGTTCTGAGATAGTTGATATGCGCTTGAGTGTAAATGAGTGCTAGTTGTAGTACTATCACTGTTGATTGCGAGTTGATTATGACATGGTTTTTAGTCTTAGTAAAGGTTTATTTCAAATTATAGATACAATGTCTTGATATTGGAACATGCAGATGAAATGTGTGAACAATTGCAAGGGAACATGCTTGGTATTAGCGTGACAAGGTAATATTTGTTGTGTTTATATAAATAATAGTTGGGTGATGTGATAGTACATATTAAGACTTGATTGAAACAAGGTAAAAGGTAAAAGAAGGGAATTTGGTGAGAATTCCTCTAGCTATGTTTAGAAATCGCAATTCCAAAAGAATGATGCTTCACATGAACACATGAAGTCTACTTAACCTTGATTTTATCTGACATTATGTGGATATGTGATATATTCATGAACATGTACTTGACAAGTAAACAATCGGTTTCTATTTATAGTTGGATCCATCAAGGAAATTGTATTCCCTTGAGAGATGGCATGGATGTGTTCAGTTATGAGGCAACATGCTTGGCACAACAAGGTAACGTAGATGGTATACTATTATGTTTATTTATACACTAACATTTGTGTGTTTATTATAGTTTGATAGAGGGGATTATATGGCAAAGAGACTGCCATGAATTATTGAAGAAGGCTTAGGTTAAGTTTTCCCTTGGAATTTGTTGATGGTACTGGACCTGCCAACATTCACAGGATCTCCTCGGTATGAAGTCCCAACTATACCTCACAACGTTTGGTGTAGTACTCCCATTCGGTATGATGGCCCAGTTGCCATTATCTTAAAAGTTTGCCTTAGCTCTTTCTTGTCAGCACATGAGAGTGGTCTTCTTTGTCTTTGAACAGTGAGGTTCGCGTTCTTGGTGAGTGGTTAGTGTTACTTGTGTCAAGGTTCTTTCACCACCGAGGGAGAGGGTGGAAGTGAGTCTCAAGTCGAAACAGAATAGTCCCAACTCTGTCAAAGACAGACAACACAGCAGGACATGTGCATCTTCTGATGGAGTAGTCCACATAGATGAGGCAGTCACAAACACACAATGAGTGGATAACACGTACAACACCCAACGGAGTAGCCCACATGAGTGCGATGGTCGTTATAACAAGTTTATGAGAATGGTTCTGTCGAGTGTCTATCGAGATAACCCACACGGGTGAGACAAAATTAACACCTTATACAACTCATTTTCATAAGCATGTGTATTAGAACAGCTGAAATAGTTCAACCATCTTAATACAGGTTAAACTAACATGCATTACAAGTGTCCAAATAATAGTCTTATAAATAAATACAATACATGTGTGAAAACGTGTTGGCCTGTTATCAGAATTCTGAATTAAGTGAAAGTTCCAAGACACATCGGTACACCATTACATCATTAACTATAGACTCTCAAGGCTATGTGGGAGGAGCCAAGGTGACAAGTCTTTTGCATGTACAAATGAGGGGTATTTATAGCCAAGGGTAAAACTTTCCCTTGTGACTGTTCGACTTCCCTCATGATTGTTTGAATTACATGAAGCTTCAAATTTACATGACTCTTTATATTTAAATGTGGGTCTCTTAGACTTCCATGTTACATTACATTGATTACAACAGTGTGGACCATAGTAGTGATGTGGCTGAGATGACTCATGAAATGACTCGACATGACAGAGCTAGTGTGTTCATGTTGCTACTGGTGTGAATGTCGAGTTGCAGTGTTGTTGAGTGATGGATGTGCTCTTGGTGTATCATAGATTCATCTCCGCATGGCAAGGTATGCAAAGACTTCAATGGTCTTGGTGTTTTCTTGATGTTGCATGTGCACGTCGCTCCTTCACTTGTACTTTGGCATGCTCCATGCATTCGTCCAATCATGAAAAAATCTCCTCGCATGCATTCCTTGTTCATTCATTCACGAAGCAATATCCTTGCATGCACTCCTTGTTCATCTCGTCCATTGTCACATCATGTCTCATCCATGTACTTGTATCTACAATCACTCATGACGAGACGACATCAAATCCAAAAATATCCTAGTCTACCATGATGCATTATCGTTCGCTTTTTGATGCAGTTGATCGGGAGAGCAAACAAGGCTCTAAAACTACGCAAGGTAGATTTCAAGTCGGGATGCGGGCTCCAGGCACTGTTCATGAAAATTGTGCAAAGGTCACTCAGAGGCTGAGATGGGAAATTAGGATCAGTAGTGATTGTCCATAGGATTTGGCTCAGCTGGAAGGTAGATCTGCTAAACTTTTTTAGGGAGACAATGTAGGTAGTAGGGGGATATTGGCATTGAAAAATGCGCAATTTCTTCTAGGAGCTGGTAGTGGGCAGCGAGAGGCTGCTTGTAAAAATTGCGGAATTTTTTCGGGGAGCTAGCAGTGAACTGCGAGAGGTTGCTGGAAAAAACTGCGCAATGCTGGGAGGCTGGCCTACTAGACATCCTTGCGCAGTTTCTGAGCTGAGTAGTTGGGGGACTACTCATGAAAACTACGTAGTTTTCTGGGTGAGCAGTAGGCTGGCTGACTGGCTGGAAAAACTGCACAATTTTTAAGGGCAGTGCATTGACAGACATAGAGTGTCTATCCAACATGTATGCACAATTTCTTCAGTCAATGGAGTGGGCATTCTTTGCAGATTCTGTGCAATTTTTTTGTAGGAGTGAGGCCTAGGGTCACTTCCCTATCAAACTCTCCAGTTAACTAGTTGGAGGCTCGGTGGATGTGCTTGTGGGCACCGCGTATTGAAATGACTTGATGGGAAATTTCTGTGTTGTTTTGGGTGACAGTCGGTCGAGTCGATTCCAGGGTTGCACAATGCAGACTGCTTGAGAGGAGGCCTCAAGCTCTGGGCAATTCTGGGCAGCAGCACATGATCACTGAGAGCTGAAACTGTGCAATGCTTCTCAGTGGATGTCTGCTTATTGGAGGATGGTCTAGTCAACAGAGCTTCAACAAAAATGACCAAGTGTGTGAACGAGTGACTTCACGTTGGAAATAATACTGAGAGGGGCGGTGAATCAGTATTAGTAACTCAAAAATTTTTCATTTCCATAGGTAGATTTGTATATGCTACTTTAGCTAAGTGAACTAGATTGTTATTAAAGCAACCAACGTATATGCAGAGAACTTTTGATTTACCCAATTTATCATGTATTGAACTTTAACAAGTATGTCAGATATTAATTAGACAGTGCAATAAAAGTACAATAAAGCATAAGCATCACACATGAACACCAAGATATAAGGTGGACACCCAATGTGGGTAAAAACCACCTGCTACTGTCGTTTCTGTCTTCTTTTAATAATAAGAAAATTCTATTTACAATTTTGTACTAGTGCAGACTTATACTAGTACGTAGGCTTCTACCTGCAGAAGGCTGCAACGTTCTCTCATTTTCCAGCTACTACTGGAAGGGAGCTACAACCCCCTTAGCTCTTGTACTAGCTGATATGTTTGTTGGTACATAGGCACCAACCTATAGAAGGCTATGACCTTCTCTCTTCCTCCAGGGACCACGTTTCATAAATTTTCAGACTGGATCCATCAACAACATCATAAGTGTAATTCAATCATCAAATATATCTGCATCAACCAATCACCTTTTGAACCAACCACAACCGAATCAATCAATCACTTTGGCAACCCATCAATCTGATCATTCAAAATACTGTCACTAGAATACAGTAACCAGAGCCCAAACTAGAACCTAGAACTCTGCAATAGCAAATAGCAGCAACTAAAACATATTTTATAAGGTATACACTACTTTCATGTGTCGAACCTGCATGTATACGCACTTTTCTCAAAGCCAACTGGCGTATACATTTGCAAATATTAATTCATAATTTTGCAGCTATTCCAAACTTCAGTTATACCCAGATCATATCATTTACAGAATAATATATGCGTCAGTATTTAGATTTAGAATATACATGAGAAAAAACACATAATGGTAGTTCATTTTACACTTTACGATCTCGATCCATCATTCGATCTAATCCCTCATCATTCGCTAAGGTTCATCCTTGATTCAAATCCAACAATGCACCATAACCCAATAACCTGCATACTAGATCTCACACTTCATCAGATATTTGATACTTGCGCACTATGGCCTAATGATCTTCTCCTCCTTTTATAGTTTTAGGCCTTTCTCAATACCATGGACCAAAACCACTTAGGACCAATACCCTGGACCAAATACCTAGTGTCAATACCTCGGACCAAATACTTTGGACCAATACCATGGATCAAAATACCATGGACCGAATACTTCGGACCAAAAACTTAGTTTTCCAAGGTATACGCGCTTTTCCTTCTGTGAAAGTGCATGTGTACATATATGCGTCTTGTATACAGTGAACCTGCGTGTATACGCAGCTTGGTCAATGGTGAACCTGCCTAAAGCTCTCCTTCTTCATTTTGTGAAGACTGATATGTAATTCTTTGTTGTTCACCTACTATACTGTGATCTTTCATCTGAGTGAGTTGCCATCAAGGACAATACCTGTATCATAATGCCAACAATCTCCCCCTTTGGACTTGATGGCAACAACCACACCAAGTCACTTCTCTCCCCCTTTGACATCAAGGGCAAAGGGTCATGCTCCCCCTGAGTACATGTTAAATTCTCTGATATGCTGAAGTGTGCTGATTGAGCTCCAATGAACGAGTCCATGCTCCCTTTGAGCACAAGCAGACTCTGCAAAAAGATGTTCTAAAACATGACTCTATACATACATCACCAATGACTCATACATACATCCATCTCCCAACCAAGTGGGAATATACCAAATTTGACTCATCCACCCAACCAAGTGGGGATATACCAAATTTGACTCATCCACCCAACCAAGTGGGGATATACCAATTGTTTATACATGACAAAAACAAGAAACATTACATCATCCATCCTATCCATAGTGGGGTTACAAATTATGTCTTTTCATGAACTTTACATTGAATGATATACATGATATATGTAACAGAGACCAAATGGCTTAAACAAGACCATGATAGTCATCAGCAACTATCATATGATCTGCACCATTAGCATCATTTGTCAACAACATCCAGACCAACCACCTAGATATGTCCATAAATATCATCAACCTGTGTCAAAGTAGGTTGGCATATACCAACTCATCCTCTTGATCTCATCAAGATCAACTTGCTATGTTCCCTTATCATAACCTTCCATAAATCAACTAAGCATATGTCATATCTCCAAGCGGTAGCACAAAATCATGCACATCATATAATATGTATATGAAAACACCATAGACATCATTATCAAGAACTGCATGATATTTCCACAAGAACCTTTATTATATCATCACTAGGGAACATCCCATATCATTAACCATGATAATCAACATATGTGAGTATCAACCTATCATCATACAACAAGAACTCATCATCATTGATTAGGTACCAAACACTTCTAGACATAATTCCAATACTGCTTTATTAGAAGCATACCATGTTCTCCCCCTGAACCTGTTCCACCTATTCACTATCAGATCTGATCATTGCATATGTTAGAAGAGATATCAAAACATCATCATCAATCCAATATACATCAAGTTATCAAAGACTTTATGAGGACCAATATATTTCCACATGTTATCAGTAGATTGTAACCATCATCAAATAGAGCAAATAATTGACAGAACCATAGCAAACTCCTTTTTCTTGAGTTTGGCCCACTGCTTTTCTTCAAATCAACATATACGTGACTGTGCCCATAGAAACCAACGTATGTACGTGACTTAGCTTCATGAAACTCGCGTATAACAACCTTTCTCTGAAAAGTAGGATTTAACAGCATGATGATGCAACAACTACTCCCAGCTTTTGTCTGAGATATTCAAATGTCTCTTTGGGCAATGGTTTAGTGAATATATCAGCAACCTGTTCTTTGGAGGGAACATACTCCAATTTGACCTTTTGTTCAAGCACTTGCTCACGTAGAAAATGATATTTGATGGGTATGTGATTGGTCTTGGAGTGCATGACTGGATTCTTTGAAATATTGATGGCACTTGTGTTATCACATAGAATGGAGATGGGTGGAGTATGTGTGATCTGAATGTCTTGCAAGGTTTGCATCATCCAAAGTAGTTGTGTGTAGCAAGATGCAGCAGCCACGTATTCTTCTTCAGCTATAGATAATGCAATTGAGATTTGTTTCTTATTGAACCAAGAAACTAACCTGGAACCCATATAGAATGCACCACCACTAGTGCTTTTTCTGTCATCAACACTTCCTGCCCAATCTGCGTTTGTATATGCATGAAGTGTAAGATCTGTATCTCTAGGATACCATAAACCAAAGTTCTATGTTCCTTGAAGATATTTGAAAATCATTTTGACTGCTTGAAGGTGTGATTCCTTTGGATTTTCTTGGAATCTTCCAACTATTCCTACTGCATGCATGATGCTAGGTTGGGTACCTGTTAGATAAAGCAGACTGCCAATCATGGATTTGTAAGTTGGTTGATGTATTGCTGCTGATTCATCATTTGAGCTGAGACTGCATCCTATTACCATTGGGGTACATACTGGTTTAGAATCTTCCATGCCGTACTTTTTCAAGATCTATTTGAGATATTTGGTTTGTGAAAGAAAAATACCATCTTTATTTTGTTGAACTTGTAGACCAAGAAAATAGGTAAGTTCACCAAGCAAGGACATTTCAAATTCTTGCTGCATTACTGAAGCAAAATTCTGACTCATGGATTCTTCATTGCTACCAAATATGATATCATCAACATAAACAACAATTATTAGCAATTTATCCATGTCAATTTTTGTATATAGATTGCTATTTGATAATCCCTTTGAAAAACCCTGTTGGTGGAGATATTTGTCAAGACGGTAATACCAGGCCCTTGGAGCTTGTTTTAGACCATAGAGAGCCTTTTTGAGTTTACATACAATTTTTGCATCATTTCCAAGAATGAATCCTTCTGGTTGCTCAATATAGACTTCTTCTTCTAAGTCTTCATTAAGAAAGGTAAATTTTACATCCATTTGGTATACTTTGAATTTCTGAAAACTAGAAAGAGCAAGAAACATTCTTATGGCTTCAAGTCTAGCAACAGGTGCAAATGTTTCTTCAAAATCTAAACCTTCTTATTAAGTATATCCTTTACAAACAACTCTAGCCTTGTTTCTAATAACTTCTCCATTTTCGTTCAACTTGTTTTTGAATATCCATTTAGTTCCTATGATATTTTTATCATGAGGTTTAGGAACTAATTCCCAAGTATTATTCTTTTCAATTTGCTCAAGTTCTTCATTCATGGCCTTGACCCAACATTCATCTTTGCATGCTTCATTTACATTTTGAGGTTCGGTGGAAGATAGTAATGCTAGATAGCTTGAGGCTTCTGTAATAGTTCTTCTTGTCTGCACACCTGCCCCCTTTTCCCGTAAAATTTGAGTTTCTAGATGATTTTTTTGAACATACCTAGATGGAGTCTTTTCTTCTACCGTTTTCTCTTCTTCTGGTGTTTCATTGGTTTCTTCTTCAGAATCAGTGTGATTTGATGTGGGAAAATGATCCTCATCTTCTTCATTGTCATAATCTTCGGTTTTTATCTGTTTTGGATTTTTTCATGCTTCATCAACCACAACATCAATAGTTTCAATATTTTTCCCAAGTCTTTTATTATAAAATTTATATCCTTTACTTCGGGAAGAGTATCCAAGAAGAATACCTTCATCTGCTCTGGGTTCAAACTTACCAAGTTTTTCATCAGTCCTTTTGATGTAACATTTGCTTCCAAAAACTTTGAATTGTTTTACAGTAGGAGTCTTACCATTCAAAGTTCATGTGGAGTTTGAGTGCTGTTTACCCGAACATTTGCTTGGTTGATAATAGTGACGACGACGAATGCAGCTTCACCCCAGAAGGTTGCAGGAGTTCCAGATTCATCTAGCATAGCTCGAACCATTTTTTGAACAGTTATGTTCATCCTTTCTACCACTCCATTATGCTGAGGAGTCCTTGTAGTGGAGAACTGCCTTTTTATTCCATGTTGTTCACAAAAGTCAAAGAATTCATTCAAGGTAAATTACCCTCCTCGATCAGATTTGAGGCATTTGATTTTGCGATCTGATTCATTTTCAACCAAAGCTTTGAAGGCTTTGAACTTTTCAAATGCTTCATATTTATGATTTAGAAGACCTATCCAACACATTCTGGAAAAATCATCAATGAATAATATAAGGTATTCTTCTCCACGAGGTGACGTTTTCCTTGATGGTCCACATAAATCAGTATGAACAAGTTCAAGAGGCTTACTAGCTGACCCTTCCTTTTTGATGAAGTGAGATCTGGTTTGCTTATCGAATTGACGTGATTTACAAATAGTATTTTCAGGAATGCTGATATCTAGAAGATCATGAACAACCTGGAATCTGCATGCTTTTCTTATTTGAGAAAAGCTTAGATGTCCCAATCTTCTGTGCCATAGCCAATTTTCATCATTTTTGCTTAGATAGCACTTTTTTTGTCCTCCCTTGAGTATGTATAGTATGTTTGGAGTTCTTGTACCTTTGATCACGGTTTCTCGTCTATCAAGCTCACGAACAACACATCCATTTGATCAAAACACCACTTCATTTTATTGATCACACATTTGACTCAAACTTAATAGGTTATGCTTTAAACCATCAACATACATAACATTCCTAGCTTTAACTTTTTCTTTCAAGAAAATAGAGCCTTTACCTTTTATGATAGTAGGAGTGTCGTTTTCAAATCATACATTCTTTTCCTTTTCTAAGACATTATATGATTGTAGTTTTTCTTTGTCATCTGTCATGTGTTTTGAGCATCCACTATCGATGTACCAATGGTTTTCTTGTCCTTCTGCATACAAGGCTATACCAATCTTTCTGTTTGTGGTTCTTTCTTTCTCCATATTTTGGGATTTAATGGAGTTTGCTCCTTTTGCTGAAATTTACTCCTGCATTTAGATTCTTCATGGCCAAAGTTGTTACAGATTGAGCATTCTATTTCATTTTCAAGAAGAGAAAAGTTATTATAGGAATTTTTCTTGATCCCTATCACATTCCTTTGATTTCGTGCTTCTCTAGTCATGATGGTTTTGTAAGAAACACATTGAGCAACTTTGTGTCCAAAATTATGACATGAGAAACATTGACCATTGAAGAAGTTCCTGCGATTATCGAATCTATTGATATGGTGATTGTAGTTTCTATTCATCTTTGAAACAAATTGAGTATGATTTACCTGAGTTTGGTTGTGACTTTTGTTTATCCTTGGAGAAAATTGAGCCTGATTTACCTGGTGATCTGCCTTATGCCTTTGCTGATGATTGTCATACTGTTCACTGTTCTTTGCTACATCAAGATAGCTTTTAGTGGAGGTTGACAGCTTCTGTGATTGAGGTGCTTCTTCAGCATATCCAAGACCTGTCTTTGTCAGAGGAGAACACTGCACTTTGATAATTTCATTTAAGGTTTCTAATCCTTTAGCAAATCTAAGATTGAGATATTTTGTTTTCTCAAGATCCTTTCTTATACCCACAATTTCACATTCTAGTTTTTCATTATGTTTTTCTATTTCAACAAGTTGATATGTCCAGGTATCTATAATCATATTCTTTTCTTCTAAACAGATTTTGAGTTTAAAAATTTCTTCATGAAGTTCATCTTCTTCTAAAGCATCTAAAAGTTTATCATCTTCATAAGCCATTAGAAGTCTATAGTCATTACTATTTTCATCTTCATCACTATTTGATAATCCATCACTATCTTCATGAGTATAGTATCTCTTTTTACTTACACTTTGTTTTCTATTCCATTTTGCAGATTCCTTCCCTTTATCATATTTATCTTTATGATGACATTTAGCAGCATAATGACCGACTCTTCCACAGGCAAAATATTTTAAAGGTAGTTTACCTCTAAATCTTTTGGAACCCCGTTGAAGCTTCTTGATAAAGTTTACTTCATCTTCTTCTTCTGAAATATGTCCTGATTCATTGAGTTCTTCTTTTCCTTTTGCTGAAGCTTTAAATGTGGCTTCTCTCATATCTGTTGGGCCTCCTTTTCTCATCTCAAATGCAGTTAAGATTCTGTGAAGCTGTGTCATAGTAATAATATGTAGATCCTATTTTTCTTCTATGGCAGGTACTTTTGATTCAAATTTAGCAGACAAGGATCTTAAAACTTTCTCAACTAAGGTAACTTCCTTTATCTCTTCACCCATATTTTTCATGCAATTTACAAACTCATCTATATGTAAGAAGTAACTAGCAATACTTTCATCATTGTGCATCTTAAGAGTTTCATATTGAATTATGAGAGTTTGCAGTTTAGCATGTTTTACCTGAGAGTCTCCTTCATAGCTTAGAATGATTTTGTCCCATATTTCTTTGGCTGATTTGAGCTGCCTAACTTTGAAAAACTCTAATTGTGACAGAATTCCCAATAATGTATTGACAGCCTTGGCATTGGTTTCATATTGCTTTTCACCTACCGTATCTGTAGGAATTGCTGATGGAAATGTATATCCTCCTTCCACTATTTCCCAGACATTTGTTCCAAGTGATTGAAGGTAGGCTATGGCTCTTATCTTCCAATAAACAAAGTTTCTCCCATCAAATATTGGTGGTTTGATGGATCCCCCGCTTTCTTGATTACTCATGATGACGAATATTCCTTCAAGCGATCAAGCTTCTTCAGAAGGACCTACTCTGATACCAATTGCTGGAAATAATAATGAGAGGGGGAGGTGAATCAATATTAGTAACTCAACAATTTTTCATTTCCATAGGCAGATTTGTATACGCTACTTTAGCTAAGTGAACCAGACTATTATTAAAGCAACCAGCGTATATGCAAAGAACTTTTGATTTACCCAATTTATCATGTATTGAACTTTAACAAGTATGTCAGATATTAATTAGACAGTGCAGTAAAAGTAGAATAAAGCATAAGCATCAAACATGAACACCAAGATATAAGGTGGAAACCCGATGTGGGTAAAAACCACCTGCTGTTCTCATTTCTGTCTTCTTTTAATAATAAGAAAATTATGTTTACAATTTTGTACTGGTGCAAACTTATACTAGTACACAGGCTTCTACCTGCAGAAGGCTGCAACATTCTCTCATTTTCCAGCTACTACTGGAAGGGAGCTACAACCCCCTTAGCTCTTGTACTAGCTGATATGTATGTTGGTACATTGGCACTAACCTATAGAAGGCTAGGACCTTCTCTCTTCCTCCAGGGACCACGTTTCATAAATTTTTAGACTGGATCCATCAACAACATAATAAGTGTAATTCAATCATCAAATATATCTGCATTAACCAATCACCTTTTGAATGAACCACAACTAAATCAATCAATCACTTTGATGACCCATCAATCTGATCATTCAGAATACTGTCACTAGAATATAGTAACCAGAACCCAAACCAGAACCCAGAACTCTGCAATAGTGAACAACAACAACTAAAACATATTTGATAAGGTATACACTACTTTCATGTGTTGAACCTGCGTGTATATGTGCTTTTCTCAAAGCCAACCAGTGTATACATCTGCAAATATTAATTCATAATTTTGCAACTATTCCAGACTTCAGTTATACCTAGATCATATCATTTACAGAATAATATATGCGTCAGTATTCAGATCTAGAATATACATGAGAAAAAACACGTAATGGTAGTTCATTTTACGCTTTAAGATCCCAATCCATCATTATATCTAATCCCTCATCATCTGCTAAGGTTCATCCTTGATTCAGATCTAGCAATGCACCATAACCCAAAAACTTGCAGACTAGATCTCACACTTCATTAGATATTCAATACTTGCACACTATGGCCTAATGATCTTCTCCTCCTTTTATAGTTTTAGGCCTTTCTCAATACCATGGACCAAAACCACTTAGGACCAATACCTTGGACCAAATACCTAGGGTCAATACCTCGGACCAGATACCTTGGACCAATACCATGGATCAAAATACCATGGACTGAATACTTCAGACCAAAAACTTAGTTTTTCAAGGTATACGTGCTTTTCCTTCTATGAAAGTACATGTGTATGTATACACGACTTGTATACAGTGAACCTACGTGTATACATAGCTTGGTCAATGGTGAACTTGCGTATACCTCTCTTTCTTCATTCTATGAAGATTGATATGTAATTCTTTGCTATTCACCTGCTATATTGTGATCTTTCATCTGAGTGAGTTTCCATCAAGGACAATACCTGTATCATAATGCCAACAATTTGTACATGCATGATCTCATGAACACACACTAAACATGACTTGACGACAAGACACCTTTTACCATCAAGACAACATACATTCAGTGTGGCTGACCAACGATGTGAGCGACAAGCACGACACTTGTTATAGATCATTGAACGAATACGATGCTGCTTGCGTGATAGTTCATACAACTTTGTGTGTGAGTGTGATGAATTTTTACATTGCGTACACAACTTTTACACATGAAGGATGATGTTTTTCATGGCCAGAACATGAATGCAAGCATGACATTTGATCAACATGAAAAATGATGTCCAATGAATGGTCAAGCGAGGAGGGTGCAAAGACTCAACATGGGCTCACGACATGAGCCCAAGAGCTTGAAAACATCAAGGAAAAACCTAAGGAAGGCTCTGAAATTGAATGCAGGACAAAATTTTGGAGGGTGTTGTAGGCGCTCCAACACTTGACGACCCACTGATTGAACTCCAACTTCTCTGCTTTGGTCCATTGACAACACAAGGCCTTAGTATTTCAAGGAGTATTGAATCATTGTGTGGGCTACTTCGACTTTCCCACTTAACCCATGGACAAACATGGTTCACCATTCACCAAATCACTCAAACGCAACGACAATTTTCAGCTTGATCACATTGTTTTGAAATCGGGAAGGGTAGTTTGGCTCGCGGGTTAAAAAATTTCAAAGTATAAGTTTTCATCTTTGGTGTTGCTCTGCTACCAGCAAGCATGGATAATACCCCGGTGGAGTCATGAAGGAACACAGGCATTGCTCCACTACCAGCGAGCTTGGTCAGTACCTCGACGGAGTTTCATGCTTCACCTCTCTGCGTAGGAAGCCTTTCTCTGCTTTCGCCTTTGTATTTTTTAAGAGGACTATGCATAGGTACTTATTTATTTTTGGGGTGGAAGAGGGATCCTGACTTATTGAGAGCATAATAGGTTGTTCCTTCAAAGAATCATGTAAGGATTCTGACATAGGTTTGCTCGTTTAGATTTTCCCCTACTCCATTTCTTCTAGTTGGACGAGCTTGAACACATAGAGCAGAAGGCTGAGTGCAGGCAAGAGGTTTCCTAGTGTGGACATAGGTTCATGGTTGGAACCAATCTTCCCTTGTAGAAGACTCGTATTTTCCATCAAGACTTCATCGGCCGAAGGTGAAAACCAAGCACAAAGAATACATACATAGGAGTGGCCAAGTGATGCAGTGTCACAAGACTCCTTGGATCTCAGCCACATACTCATTCAAAAGCCAGAACTCAGTAGAGGTCAACAATTATTGACAAAACCAAAAATAGCATGATATTAATAAAGCAAAAAAAAAGGAAAGAAAAAATAGTAAAGTAAAGAGAAAATACAACAAGCAAGAAAAACGAGCAAGCAAAAAAACCAAACCAAGTTAGCAAGAAAACAAACATGCAAACCAGAAAGAAAAGACAAGCAAGAAAGAAAACACTATTCCTACTCCTACGATAAATGGTCGAGGTTACGTGAAATTAAATTTCTAGTGAAGCCACCATAGGTGTACCCGAATTGCAACCACAAAGATACAGGTGATTAAAACAGATAAAAATAGTGTGCAATAGAAAATACAAAAACTTGACAAACTTGCACACAAGAGAGAAGGTCTCACTTGTGGGAAGAAAGATGTGTCACAACCTCCCAATACACATGCTTACCTCTCTAGTGACTATCATTTTTCAACAAACCTCGAAGGCCTCTTGTGATTGTGTGTTCTTCTGTAGCAATTTTCTTAGCAAGTGAGGAAGGACTAAAGCTTGTTACCTGCAACATGACTCGCTAAGTAAGATTGTTCCATCCATTCAATGATTGGATCATAAAATTCATGATGGTTGTTTTGAAAGACTCATGATATTTGATAAGATGGGTTCCTAAGTTGAGAGAAGGGATCATTATGGGAATCTGGTGTGGATAGATAGATCTGATCATTGTCGTTGGTCATGTCAAGACAGTGAGGACTTGCCATAGCCATCAGCGCAGGCCAAAGTGTATCACCTACTTGACATAATTCTGAGGAGAAATATGTTACACGGTGAAGATCATAATACGTGAAGTGATTATCATTGGATGTACTATTGGGAAAGTGATAAACTGCATGATAGTCACCCAAGATAGAATAAAGATCAGATGAGTTGGTCAAGATGCTAGATTCCCAGTTTGACATGAACATAGAAGATTTTTGAACCATATTGTGAATGCTTTGAATGATGGAACCAACTTCGTTGTGAACTAGATATGACAGAACACCCACCTGTAACTGGTGAAAAATTGCATGGGCATCATGGTCATCACAGAAATGTAGAAAGCATGCCAACAATATGAAAGTGTGAAGCCAGTTGGGGTGTGGTGAAGTGAGAGTAACTTGATTCGCAGGATAGGTTGTGTGCTCATCATCACACAGGGATATTTCTGGTGTGATGAGTGGGAAGATTTTACGTGCAAAATTCGTAAGAATACCAAGGAGCTGATCACGAGAGAGAACATCCAATAAGTATGATTCTGGAAAAAGATAGTCTTTGAGATGATCAACTTCGAAGTTCCATGATTGCATGAGAGACAGACATTCCCTACCTGAATTGGATGTAAGAGAAGTGCACGAAGGCGGACAGGATGTAACAGACTCATGGATTCAGTTATTAGTGAAAATTTGAAAATTTTAAATATCACACCCAGAATAGTAAATATTTTTTACACATGGATCCATGTCGAGTGAAACCGTGCAGATAGACGGATTTTGCGTGAGACACAAGGTATGATTTGGTTCGAGGGTCTTACCTAATTCGCAAGGTCTTGACATAACCATCAATAGACGTTGAAGTGCCTTGACCCCCTGGCATGTCTCGAAACTTTCCATAATTGAAAATTTACATTTTGAGATGTGAATGAGATCATGCATGGCTTGAGGATGGTTGTTGTTGCTGATTTCAAATCTCTCTTAGGATGGCAACCATCTCTATCACAGACCTCATCAAATTTTCTAGCTTCAGCAAGCTGACTTGATGAGTTGTCTTCATGCAACACACAAGACGATCATGAGTGGGAAGAGATCTGTGTGTTGATACTATCATGGTCAACCTCAGTGCCTGGCATTGATCACGGAGATAACTCATCAGATGAAGAAGCAAGAGAAAAGGGGGTATCTCTACCACATGTAGATGCACTGTGAATAGTAGGACACACAGGAAAGTGAGGTGCAAAGGAAGTTTCGATATGGATTTCTTCTTTGACCGATGCACATTCCATATCTGAGTTAGAGTGTACATGAGAGAACAATAGATCACATGATTTTCTTGGGTGTTCATTGAAATATACAGAAGCATGGGAGTAATGATAGCCCAATGCTGGTGGTTGATCAAAAGAATTAATTATGCATGATGTTTCACCAAGATTCGCAGATTGAGAATTGATCAAGAATGGAAGCTCAATGTTTTTATGTGAACCATTTTTAAACATAGAAGAGGAATTGATTGTTTCTTCACCTTCTGTTGTAGTGGCTACGACCACCCTCCAAAATTTTTCCTTAGCTTCGTTTTGGAGCCTCCCTACCAACCTTTCATAGCAACATGTCTTGCGTTATCAAGTACACAAAATTAAATGATTTTCTTGTAGAATGACAGCATGTCCATGAGAGATTGTTGCATCCACTTCATAGGCTATTTATTTGAACTTGGTCCAGTTGTAGGCTGAGTGGATCCCTTAAGAGATTGCGTAATTCTAGAGGGGAACTAGCCTTCACTCTATAAATTGTGCAATTCTATCTGGCAGCCTACTGGGCTCTAGAATTGCACAAATCTGCTAGTCAAGCTTCACTAAGGAAATTGTGCAATTCCTCCTAGTAGGGCTGCTAAGCCCAGGAATTGCACAATCCTAGGCAGTAGTCTGCTACTCTGCCTAAGAATTGCGCAAATCTTATGGGTAGCCAGCCCAAGTCCCCCCAAAAATGCACATTTTTTCCTCCCAGCTGAGTAGATTGTTGCAAGTGCATTTGATTTGATTGGTTCCAGCCAGGACCAAGAAAATTTAACTTTCATGCATGGGCTACTTTTTCCAGGAATAGAAAAAGAAACATGCAAAAAGAATCCCTAGATTTTAGGGAGATATTTTTAGCAGCTAGAGGTTACAAGCAAAGATCATTTTAGAATCTCTCCTCCAAGTGTCGCTTTTTTTATGGATTTGTGGCATGCGCGTCATAAGCTTCAAAGTTATTTATTCACCACATCAGATCTCATTTCTTCACATCAATCTTGGAGCTCTAACATCCCACAACACATCTAGGAGTCTTCGACACATCCATCTCATCTATTCACAGGTAAGTCAGCTTAACTTGTCTTTTGCAACATTTCTGTTGCTTTTTATGTTTTTGCTTGTGTGAGTGTTGTTTTCTTTATTTCTATGAACACTTGTTGTCATTCACATGCATACTATCTTGTACTAGCACCATTTCAGTTTTCATTAGCATCTCACTGTTGTTGCATGCATGAAACTGTATTGCACGAAGAGTCACCGATTCGGAAACTCGCTTCACCCACATGCATGTTGTTCCATTTTCTGAATCTTTCATTCACTGTTTTCATGCATGATCATTCACCCCTACTTACACTCAGTATCTTGATGCATTCACAGTCACATTTTCTTTCAATTTCCCGTTGGCGGGTCTATGCAACCTTGGCCCGAACTCTGCCTCACCAAGATAACATTGCACAATCCTGAGAAGAAAGGCTTTGTCTTCCCCTCAGGAAGTGCACATTTCTACCCAGTGACTATCCTCTAGCCTTTCATTGCACAATTATGAGGGATAGTGACTATTGGCTCAGAAAATTGTGCAATGCAATCGCTGGGCTTGCAACCACTGCTAGCTAAAATTGCACATTGCACAGTTCTAGCTGCCAGCAGACCAACCTGGATTGCGCATTCAACAATTACAACAACCAGCTAGCCTCCTGAAATAGCCCAGAATTCCTTTTTCATAGTTATGGAATCAACTTCCTAGCCTCCCCGAGGAAATTGCATAATCCTCTCCAGTCAATTCCTAGGTATGTTGCGTGTCATTCCTCAAATTTGCTTTGGTTTTCACTCATAGATTTCTTGCCATGCATGTCTTTGTCTCCAGATCTAGCAAGTGTTCGTTCACCTCTTAGTAGTTCAAGATCAATGGCCTCCAAGAGAGAAGGATGAAAGGACACTGATGGAATTGCAACTGGAGTAGCAGTTGAGTGAGTGTCTACAAGTCTGTCGATCTATGAAGATACCAAACTGATTTTAGCTAAGGACATCAAGATGAAATTGCAAGAGGTCAATCATGCATTTGCAGGAAAATTTGGGGAAGACCTCGAAGACCAACAAGTCTATGTGAACATCCACAAGTCTGGCTCATATCAGATTTCATGTAGGTATCTCATGCTCCCATGCACGGACATGATACATTGGATCGTCTCGTACACTAATCCTGAGACGTTGACATTGACTAGTGTCGGCAGGACAAAGATTGCTACCTTCAGGGAACAACATTATGATGAGATGTATCCGATGTCAGAGCACGTGATCATCATGGAGAAACCCTTCAGCTTATTGTTGGCTTGATGGGCCTTGACCTAGGTTCAGTGTTAGTTAGTCAAGAAAATCCCTACACTACTGTCCCTTTCGGCATCATCCCGCAGAGTGTGGACCGAAGTCTCATCTGAAGTAGTACGGGGGGATGTAGGAACCAAGTTTCGCACCCTAATATGGTTGTCATGTTGGTATATACTTCCTTCTCCTACCTTTTCGCGAATCGATAAACCTTTAGGGCTTATCGATGTTCCTTCTTTTCCATTCTTTAGTACCTCTGCGAAGGTACTCGACTGATCTTCACGTAGTCCTAACCTAAGGTCCAGTCACTCATGCGCCTCTGTGTTACTGTATAAGTTCCCAAGTTATCTTAAGTGTTACCTAATATACCATGCATTTATAGTCACCTTCATGTAATCCTTTGCTCTTGCTTGCGTTCAATTAACAGATATAATCAAATACATTTGCACATCAAATAAGCATTATAATGTAAACCCAGATCGTAACATAATATAATTAGATGCATTAAAAAGAGACAAAATACACAGTGATTGTAGAATAATTCTCTTTATTGACATCTTAAGTTCATTACAGACTCTATCCACCCTGCACACACAGCTGCAGGGGTCCACGCACTTAGCTACAGAGCCTCTACCTACTCTAAGACTCAAGAACACGTAGAACTTCTTACCCAAAATCCTTCCTACCATTACCACTTCTCTTTTATTAGACTCTTCTAAGACTTCCTTTTTATACAACCCCATGGTTCGTGGACCATGGCTAGATCTTTCTAGTTAACATGATACTTCACAAAACAAGGGCGGAAAACCATTTGACCTCTTCATGCTCCGCGACAACAAAATGCAGAGACTTTACATCTTTATTACAAAATTTGGGCCTTCTGTCCCAAAACATGGGTTTTTAGCCCCAAAACTGGCTCTTGGGGGAACTTGTTCCCAATAGGCTCCCAACACAAACATGGCGAATTGCCCTCGAGTCACTCTGTAGGCATGGAGATCTTGGTACGAAGACCCCCCAACGTGACCTGTACAACTGCTACTTCGGCAATGCATTGCACAACTGCCTATTTTATTTCTTCAACCAAATGCTCTGTTGCTGGCCTTGCACTATCAGCCTGCAGCATCTGCTGAGTCTCCTGCAGACTAGCCAGCTTGCCTTCAATGGAGGCCATGATCAAGTAGGCCTCGTCCAACCAAGGCTTCAAGCGTGCCTTCTGAACTACCTCTTTGTGCTGAGCTGCATCTACCAGCTCCTTCAATGCCTTAGTCTCTTGCAGATTTGTGAGTCTCTGTGTGAGGGCTACAGTATGCATTGTCCCTTTTACCTCATTGTAGCACTGCTGTAACTCCCGTGCCTCTATTTCCAGCCTCTGCACAGTAGGGTCTTCTTGTAGTCTAGTTAGTACTTCAAATGACAGTTCAAAAATCATTGTGCAGTCTACCACTACACTTTCTACTGCTGCTATTGCCTCTATGATAGCAGTCGTGTGCTACTCCTTGACTTCCTGTGGAGTCAAAGGCTGGGCCCTCAACTGCAATTCTATAATTTGGAGGCTCAGTTCCAACTGAACCTTTGCCAATTTTGTGCGGGCGTCGCACACCCCCATAGCGAGTTTGCGAACGTGCACATATACTGGCTCATCTATAGGAATGGCCAACTCACGGACCATTCAACATGCTTCCTCCATGGCTTGGACTATGCACTTGTTCTTATCGGTTATGTCGTTTGCAATGGCGATGTCAGAATCTTGCAGTATGGCCATCTGAGCATTGTTAATGATTTGCTTGATAATCACTTGCAAAGTGCGCTGTTCGTTGGCCCTCAGCTTTGCGATCACCACATCTTGCAGCAGGTGGAATGCCTCACTAGGAAGCGTTGCCAATTTCAGCCCTACTCCCTTGAGTGCACTGACAGCGGGCCTGTCAGCTTCAGTCTCTATTGTCAGTACTCCATCTGGCAGCAGTATGGCTCAGGAGTCCTTTGCATGTAGCATATTGACGACTTCCAAAGTACCAATGGCCAAACAAGTGGGTGTCGTGTGTTGTTGGGAAAAGTATCCAATACGGAATGACCCTATCCCACTCTAAGGGTGATAGTACCTCAGCAACAATCAAAGCAAAGCTATTCGAGATTACTTCTTTATGAGATGTAAGAGAGAGAGGGAAGAGATCCACTAACCGATGTCTTCCGCTAATGATTGATCCAATCTTCTCTCTTTGCTGCTTGCTCCCAGCTCCTTGCTCTTTCACTGACCCAGCTACGCGAAGATCCTGCAAAATAACAAGAGAGGGAAACTACAAGAAGCATACATTCATAATTGATTCAAGGATTAGAATAAATCAAATACACAAGTATAACAACACATCATTGAGACACATGCATATAGAAGAACCTCAAATGCTTTATTAATGGAAGAAGTAAAGTTCAGGAAGCAATACAACCATAAAAGGCCCAATCCAGCATCACCTCCCAGCAGAAAGAAATCTCCTCTTCACCTCCTTCAAGCAAATCACCCAATAGTTCTATACTCAAACCAACAGCACTTCCTTACATCCACAAGATTCCAGCCTCCCTAGACCTCATGAGAGAGCTCTATATATATGAGTTTTGGAGAAAGGATGAGTCAGCTTGTAGCTGGCATGGAGCTGACTAGTGTCCTCTCCCACTTCAGTTATTCTTCAGTTCTTGAGTCCACTTGGAGGTTCTTGCTTCCACTTGGAGATCTAGACCCTCTTACTCATCACCAGTCGAATTCCCTGATCCAAGTGTCATTTTGGAAGCTTCCTGGGCATTGACACCTTGAAGAATGACTGTGCCACTTGTCCCAACTCGCCCAGCGTAGGTAGCCTTCTTTGCAGTTGAAATTCAGCGCAGGTACACAGTGGAGCAGTTGACATTCAGCGCAGATGCTCAGTGGAGCAGTTGACATGATCCAGAATTAGCTTGTTTTTTAGTGTTTTCAGGTGGAGAACTGATATTCAGTGTTGTGGTTTGCTGACCTTGTTCCTCTAGGGGTAGGAACAACATGTTTAGGGACTTTGGATCCCTTAGATTATTGACATTTCATGCTTCATGCTGTAAGGCACAAAAATGTCTATAACAGTTGCCCCCTAAAGTATGAGGTCGTTTATCGGGTGAAATGCTTTATCAGGAGGATCCGAAGTTCATTCAATCGCTGAGAGATGACCTGTAATAAAATACAATGCAATACATTATTTTTCATTCTACTTTCATGATCTAGCTGAGGCGGGCATTCCCATGCTCAGCTTTATAAATTCATTTTGGTACATATAACAGATGATCGTCTGATAGTAGACTGATAATTCTCTGCTGAAATTATCATCCTTTGAGTAGGATGATCATCTGCTGCAATGATGTACATGTCAAATGTCTTTATATTTCCTGAATATATATCGCAGCCCGGATGGATGAAACTAGATCCGGGGTCTTCAAACTCGTTCGATCTTCACTCTAAGTACAAGTCGATCCATGTGAGAATTGCGCTGAAGTCGAACATGGAAAGACATCGCTTGATTACCGGTCAATAATGTAAACCGTTAACAAGCGCGAGAGGAATCACCGATAATGATAATGACCCTCAAGGTACTGCAGTACAATTCACGTGGTGTGAATAAAGGACTTGGCGTCGAACACCACGCAAAATCTTCTGGTCGAAGGTCATTGATGTATACCTGTCGCCGGAAGTGAGAAACTTGCCATTGAGGCATGCAAGCTTCAAAGTACTGAGGGGGTTGTTCCTAGATCAACTTCTTGGATAATGAGCTGAAGTCGACAAGAAGCGATCCGTCAAAGGAGGGCCTTAATGAATCCCACATCAGTGACACGGAACGGAGCTAATGATTTTAGTGGAGGTGAAAACAATCTGTGAAATATGATTCAGGGTGGCGATCATGGGTGGATGAAGGATAATGCATGGCAGTGGATGGGACACGGTTGACTCTTTCTGAACAACATCTCTTGAACATATAACGACACTGATGCGATGGATCGGTAGCATTACCCCAAATGTGGATGGTTTGGCGAAGACCATGGTGATGAGACCGGTGAATGAAACAACCCAACCCGATGTGATACGGAGGAAAAGTGTCATGTTCAAGAGCGACTTGCTACCATTAAAGCTTTGAGGTTCTCCCAATTTTTCCCCAGTCATTTCTGACCAGTACCTCTTTATTTTTGTCAAGCTTGAGGAGGATAACATATGCTTGTTCTATAACCTGCCCTTCGGGCAAGCCCATCGCTATGTTTTAACGAGCCTAGCGATAGGGAAACTCGTTCTCATCTAAAGACAAGTTTGTCACTATTTAATCATTTTAACGAGTCTAACGACAAGGAAAACTCGGTCCTTTTCATTTTTAGAGAGTCTGAAAAGGTACAGAAAGTTAACTCCAAAATTCCTTTTTCGTCATCTAATCCCTTAAGTCCGAAAAAGTATAAAACAATACAGAAGGGATGAGTTTTCGATAACTTTAACGAGCCGAATAAAACAAGCGCTCGACCTTTTTGTGTAATAATCCCTCGGGTCCAAAAAGATTAAAATCTAGAGGAGGGATGGCTCTTCCAGTCACTTTAACGAGCTGGAAGGCCAAAAATCGGCAAACTTTTCATATTTTACAAGTCAATTGAAAAGAGCTCAAAGAAGACTCGTCTTTTGAGGAACGAGTGATAAACAGGGATAGCAACAGATTCCAGGTACAGGTTGGAATTTTCCAATCACGGCAGTGTCACAAGGATGGCTAGGTGAAATCACTCTTCGCAGCTGTTCCTCAAAATGGGTAAACAATCATATGGAGGTGAACGATTGGCCAAATGGAATGGAGGTGGCAGGTGCAAACACGACCAAGGCTTTTTATGGCTAATAAATTTACGATCACAGAGGTTCTTTACCGGAATAGGTTCATTTTTTATTTAAAAATGAGCTTAAACTCTGGGGGAAACATTGCTCACTGCTTTTATTTATTTTTTAACGAGCATGAAGACCGCGTTAAAACTGCTCGGATCTTGCATTTATTTTTTAACGAGCATGAACTTTATGCTAAAACTGCTCGATATACCAGTCATAAGATAAGAAATGTCCCCTGTGAGATCTCTATTTTTTAAGGAGTTTCATCTTCACTAAGCTTTACTCCAAATTTGGCAAATTTTGACCTTTGCCCCACATCCTTTCTTTATGTAAGTTAGGAAACGACTAATCCAAAAAACAGATAAATAACCGCTCGTTGCTTGCACTCCAAAAGGTTTGCATGCCCCCAGGTATAAAGTACAATTTCAAGGCTGCCCCTACTTATCCATCAAAACATCTGTTTTAAAGGGTGAGGCTTGCCTCTTCCTGGTTACCCAAAGATTGTTTCGTTAATCTTTCAAACAAAACATTTCCTCGGCACTGTCTACCGAAATAGACAAGGGTGAATGACTGTTGTCAAACACGTAACCTTGACAAAAGAATCCTATTCCAGAACAACCCCTCTTCCATCCATGGACGGGGTACGGACTAGTCATATTCTCCCGCGGAAATTCTACCTTACACCCAAGGTTTTCTCTGCCCGAAGCAGACCAGGATGCATGTCCCCTGGGTTCCAGTCCCATCTTTCCGAATCACTCGCACTCATCGGGAAGGAGGACTGGGGGTGGAGACATTTCTTGATTGAATAGACCATTCAGGGTTGGTATGTGACTATTTGCGATGCGTGATCCCGGAAATGAAAGTTGGTCTACGAGCTTGACCATCCTTCCTTCGTGTGGAAAACACATTACTCTAAAGAGTGAGGAGACTATAGCTCCCATGCAATATATATAGTCTCGTCCAAGGAGTAGGTTATAATCCAAGGGTCCTTGAACGACCATCACGTTCATTTGAACGGTCTTCCCTTTCAATGTAACAAGTACATTGGGGAGGATCCCTAATGGTCGACTGGTTCCTTTATCAAAACCCGAGAGATTTCTTATCTCAGGCAAAAGCGCCGGGGAACCCAGTGCTTTCCAAGCAATAGAGGAAAGGATACTCACAGATGCCCCCTCATCAATGATAGTTCTAGCCATTACCATTCTGTAGATTTGGACTATGATTCTGAATGGTATACTGGCTGGCAACCGGGGTCTGCCTAGTTGGTTCCAATCAAAGGATACAACCAGGTTGCTTGGTGGTGGGACCGAATACACGGACGGATATGACCCTGACGATGTTCCTTCCTGCGATAAAGGAATGGGCGCATTGCCCTGACGCTCATCAGAGTCTGTGTTGATGAAAAGAATCTGGATGGTGTCATCCTTATTCTCTTCAGTGAGGATGTCATTTGAAGATGAATCTTCAGTGACGGTGTCATTTGAGGATGAAACCTCTGAAGGAAGAACCGGGTCAACTGCCATTTCGACCTTTGGACTTTCGTCCGGTCTGGATTCAGTAGGTTCATTTTCAATGACTGACACTTCAGCTGACCACTTGAGTGGGCCAGCTGTATTCTCAACCAACGAAGGACTTGGCACGAGTTTTTTGTATCCAGGAGGAAGTCTCAACGGTGAAACCGGACGATCTTCCAAAACTCTCTTCGCTTCATCTAAGAAGGGACAACGGTGGATGGCGTGATCGCCTTCACATAGTCTGCAGGGGGATCTTACTCTCCCTCTTTGTCTTGAACCTTCACTTTCGCTGGTTGACGGTAAGCATTCAACATGACTATCAGAGGTTGATGCTCCCGAATTGTGAAACCGAGGGGACCAGTCCCTTAGTATTCGGGGAATACAGGGACAATCTCTATGGAAGTGGTCTCCTCTACATATGACACATGGCGATTTAGGCCCGGTCTGTGCTGTGTGTGGATTTTTGTCAGATGTCTTTTGCTTGCCCCCAGTCGCCTTAGGCTCCTTCTTCTTCTTCTCTTTCTTCTTCTTCTCCTTCTTCTCCATGGGAGCTTGGCTTTTGCCGACTCTACCTTGTGAAGATGAAGGATTGGAGGAAGAGTTATAGGAAGTAGAAGGCTGGTGGGCAGCTCTAGACTAATCTAACTGTTGGCTCGACTGTTCAGAAACCATGGTGTTCTGAACTACATTGGTTGAGAATAGCCAAATAGGCAGGCCAATTGTCAGTCCTGGAAGCGACAATGTGGCCATGTGGGGCGCACCAACTTCTCCCCAAGAGGAGAAAGGACTAGGATTTCCATCATGTGGAATTCCTTGGTTGGGGCGTTCCATGTTCTCAACCTACAGATCAACGTAGGAATAGGAGGTGATTATGTTCCGTTTAAAATAAATTTTATAACGGCGCTTTAGACACAACTTGCTTTTTCACTTTTTAAGAGTCGAGAAAAAGCTAAAGATGACTCTAGTCTCCTTCGATGTTTTAATGAGCCCGAAGTGACAAATGCTCGGATGGACTTTTTCAGTTATAGAGTTTGAAAAGGCCAAAAGAAACTACTCTGGAGTTCTAGGCAGAGGGTGTGCCAAACTTTTCGCAAAACCACAAAATACGTTTTACGGTACGAGTGGTCGATCTTCGTGAATGCTGTGTTCACTGCATTACGATCAGCAGGGCGGCCGACACGGTTTCCTATGGATAAAGGCTTTGTTCCTATAGGGGTCTCCCAATATATACGCAACGGTACGTGGGAGCACAAGTCCGTATTGATACTTATCGCTTCACCGTGGAGGAATCACCCAACCACTCAACGCTAAGATATCACGTTTAACGACGCCGGAACACGTCTCTAGCTTAGACCTCTATGTGTTTGCATTATGTTTCAATGCGTTGTTATGTAAATTCAATTTATTTTAAGGTTGATCTTGTTTAGCAGTTTGCCTTTATGGATCACCACGAGATGTATAGTAACACTCCTAAATGCTGTTTAAGATGATAAGCAAGCTTTTCAATCTTTCAACTTTGAAAATCTTAACTACTGAGGGAAAAGAAAGACATCATCTTTTCACACAGATCATAGAGCACACACTAATGCACCCTTTCCTAAATCAACATGCAAACTGTCAAAATGCTCATGCACAATGCAGGTATTTCTTTTATCTTTCTTAATGTTAATGCAATACAAACAGAAAGCTGTTGTATAACTTTGAATTCAATTTCAAGTGAAAGCAAACAAGCTTGTCCAAAATCAAAAGACACCTTAAGATTTACTTGTTTCGACACTATAAATATATAAATTCAAACCATATGATGAAAGAAAAAGCTCAATCAGCTATGAACAGCAAATAAACTAACTCTTAAGATCAAAACGACACTTATCACAGGTCTAGATCTAAGAGGTCACAGCAAGACTAGTTCACTTTTCGTTATGGGAAACTGCAAATGATATAAGAAATACACAAAGAACAAATACAGTTTATTTATACAACCGAGGCGGAATAGTGGCAAGGAAAGTTGGTTTCAGATAGGTACATTGACTGATAACAGGCTGCAAAAACAAGGGTGAAAACAGGGCAATAAACAGGAGGGAACCCCAGTAGCACTAGGCAAAACTGGTTCAACGCAGGTAGTACACTGGCAGTTTGACCTTCAGTGCAGGTAGCCCCTTCGGGAACTGCGCTGAAATGCAGATTGCCTTCACAGTGCCTGCAATGAAGAGATAAACTTTCGTTTTTCTCAGTTTCCGGGTCACAGATTGCTCAAAAATTCACAGTTTTTGGCCAAATCAGAAGCTATCAATCAAGTACACACTAAGGGATGAAAAGGAGGACGAAAAGCTATCACTAAGAGCTGTTCAGAGTCCTGTGGATCAGCTCTTCAAATCATAAACATGCCCAGCAACTGAGCTAGAGTAGCTGCCCTCTACTTTGCATTTGAAAGATCCAAATGCAGTTCGATTCGGTACTCCCTGTGTTTATGAAATGAATAGCAAAAACACAAACAACCAACAAGATACGATCCCCAGTGGAGTCGCCAATTTGTTGTTGGGAAAAGTATCCAATACGGAATGACCCTATCCCACTCTAAGGGTGATAGTACCTCAGCAACAATCAAAGCAAAGCTATTCGAGATTACTTCTTTATGAGATGTAAGAGAGAGAAGGAAGAGATCCACTAACCAATGTCTTCCGCTAATGATTGATCCAATCTTCTCTCTTTGCTGCTTGCTCCCAGCTCCTTGCTCTTTCACTGGCCCAGCTACACCAAGATCCTGCAAAATAACAAGAGAGGGAAACTACAAGAAGCATACATTCATAATTGATTCAAGGATTAGAATAAATCAAATACACAAGTATAACAACACATCATTGAGACACATGCATATAGAAGAACCTCAAATGATTTATTAATGGAAGAAGTAAAGTTCAAGAAGCAATACAACCATAAAAGGCCCAATCCAGCATCACCTCCCAGCAGAAAGAAATCTCCTCTTCACCTCCTTCAAGCAAATCACCCAATAGTTCTATACTCAAACCAACAGCACTTCCTTACATCCACAAGATTCCAGCCTCCCTAGACCTCATGAGAGAGCTCTATATATAGGAGTTTTGGAGAAAGGATGAGTCAGCTTGTAGCTGGCATGAAGCTGACTAGTGTCCTCTCCCACTTCAGTTATTCTTCAGTTCTTGAGTCCACTTGGAGGTTCTTGCTTCCACTTGGAGATCTAGACCCTCTTACTCATCACCAGTCGAATTCCCTGATCCAAGTGTCATTTTGGAAGCTTCTTGGGCATTGACACCTTGAAGAATGACTGTGCCACTTGTCCCAACTCGCCCAGCACAGGTAGCCTTCTTTGCAGTTGACATTCAGCGCAGGTACACAGTGGAGAAGTTGACATTCAGCGCAGATGCTCAGTGGAGCAGTTGACATGATCCAGAATTAGCTTGTTTTTGAGTGTTTTCAGGTGGAGAACTGATATTCAGTGCTGTGGTTTGCTGACCTTGTTCCTCTAGGGGTAGGAACAACATGTTTAGGGACTTTGGATCCCTTAGATTATTGACATTTCATGCTTCATGCTGTAAGGCACAAAAATGTCTATAACATCGTGTCGGTCCATGTTGCCCAAATTTGTATGTCTCATAGATTCGCCTGAATGGCCCCCAACGCCTGCTGCTTCTACTGCTCAAACTGTTGCAGTAGTTTCGCGATGGCATCTTGCATTGTATCCCCAATGTCATTCAGATCCCCCTCTATTAGGGTGATTGGGTGCATGGACATTTATTGGCCTTGAACTTCTTCCACAACCCTACTTTTTCTTGTCCCCTTGGAAACTTGATACGAAACAGAGGTGTCTACAGGTCCGCTCCTCCTTGGTCTATTGGATCGTCCTCTTCTTCCTCTTATTATAGGGAGGGAAACTTCTCTTTTTCGGGGCTACGCTCCTCTCCTCCTGTCTGTCCACCTGTCTCCTGTGTGGCAGTGCGGTATGCCCTAGCCTTATCCTCAGCCTCCTTCCTCCTTTTCTCAGCTAGCTGCTCCATCTTGAGCTTGGCTTCATCCTTCTTCCACTCCGTGGTTGTCGTGCTAGATCCCATCGTTAAATCTGAGGTAGTGTGTCATTGTGTGAGACAACTATCAATAATCGCTTGAATCACATCATCTGTCGCTAAGTAGGGCAAGTCATGCCACTTCTTCTCGGGGTCCTTTCGCGCCCTTATGGATACATGGTGGAAATCAGCCTTAAACTCCACGTACGACTGCAATTTATCAAAGACAGTAGGCAATAACCATGGCTTGTGGTTGATGGCCATGTGCATGTTCATCTCCATTAAGATCCAAAAGATCTTGCTATCCTTAATCTGTTGGGGATTCTTAGTTTCCCATAGCGAAGTGTACTTCGTGGCCTCAGGCAGGTTCGACACAATCGAGGGAAATTGGATCCCTTCGGGTAGCTCCTAGGCTACCAACATGATGGATAACAAGAGCCACACATAGTGGAAGGTCTTGCTGAGATCCTGCGCCTAGCAGCAGTTCACGAGGAACTCACCGCAAAGGTAGTGCACCCAAATAAATTGAACCCCCTCCATGCATTGGGCCGCTAGAACTACGATAGGTGCCAGTACTTCATCGGAGCGACACTTCTGCATGACCTTTCCTGCCAATATTTGTGTGGCCACTTTGACTGCAAGGTTGAAAATACTTGTAATCGCATAGCCACGCAGCTTCTTTACTAGTTTGAACTTCTTCATGGCCTCCACGAGGGCCAGTTCACTTGCTTTTCCACCAAACATCATAGGCGGAGTCTCCCCTAAATATGCAAACATTGTGATTCTGTGGATTAGTCTATTAGTGATGGGTATTGGCTCCTCCATCCACAGACACCCATCATGTACCAAGCACAACAGCTACTTGATGACCAGCAAGGTAATGGGTGTGCGATTTTAGTGTGGCACCCATAGAAGGTTGAGTAGGCATACCTGTTGAGTCTTGAAAATTTCATTCATTTCCATTACACTTTCACTATTATGTCCATTATATCACCTCCATTTCACCTCCATTTCACAGTATTTTCTACACTCTATTTTCATTAGCTGCGGAAACAAGCCACTTTCCGCAGCTGATTCAACTTTCTGCAGCTGGTTCAACTTTCCGCAACTGTTTTGTTAAACTCTAGGTTGCAAGTGTCATCAAGCAAAACAAGCCACATGGGTAGCTGGGGGAATGTCAGTACATGGATGATGTCCTATTCATTTGGTCATATTCGATGAAAAAGACCCCGGTCAAAAGGAAGTCAAGTTGAGTGTTATCACTAAGTCGCCACACCTCATCAGTTTACGATACCCGGATTGATAATTTATGTAGAGTAATTTAAGACGTTAAATTGACTAGACAATACCTTATCCACTCCTTTGAGCCACTTTCGTGGTTCTAACACGGTCACCCCGGTGGTATTATGGAGGACGTGGTGCATCAGCTAGTCTATCACCAAGTGAGGGAATCACTCAGTATCAGCTAAGTTCCAGTCCTCCAATTTCAACATTGCAATCTGCGCCAAGCGCAGTCCTTCAAAAACAATATTATCCGGCAGTAGAGGTGTGTACAAGGTGACCTTTCTCTCATCAATGTCCTTAGGCACCTTGGCCTTTCCCCTACGCAAAGGAATGCACTCAAGAAATTTAGTAATGGGGTTAGACCCCTCAACTTCAATGTCCTCCATGTTGATCCCAAGATCCTCATCATCAGTTGGAATATCCATAATTTCTTCCTCCTCCTGTTCCAGGTTAATCATTTTGCCCTTTTCCTGAGTGGTGGGCTTTTCCTTCGGTGGGTTTCTCCTAGGTGACACACGCACCGATGGTGTTGCAGCTTGCTTTCCTTTCTTTCCTTTCATGCCTTCCTGGGTCTGGGTAGGCCTTGGTCCAGGTGACTATGGCGACTTGGGTATCTCTGCAACCTTCGGAGCAGTTCCCTCTCCTTCCATAGCAACCTCTGGCACAACCCCTTTGGTTGTCACTGTTTCCCCAATATCTATGGTTTCTTTCAGTGTTGACATGACAGTATCCAACAGTTCTTGTGTCTCCTTTGGTAATTGCTCAAACGCCGAACTTGCTATCAGAGCTTCAAAGAATTCATGGTTCATACGTGTCTAAGAGCTCAACAACTCAATGCTCAAAATGCCAAGTGTTCTTTGTTGGGTAGCCACATGTAATTTATAGACCATTTTGAGTTCAAATCGGACTGTTCCCCATAAAATCAGTTCATTAATGCTATATTGGCAGCATATTTTCAACAATCTTGCCCATAGATTTTGTCTTAAATGCCGCCTTCCGCTCCATTTGGCCGTTTTTTCATCATCAAATCATGAACAGTGGCTTCAACAGTCACTTTTCAGCTGACCTATGTGGTTTTATCCTAGGTAGTGCAACCTTCTATGCGCTCGTGCGGCCTCTATGACATCTCCTCATTCCGCGTAGTTTCTTCATCGTGTAGTTCCCTGACCCGGGCAATGTAGTTTATAGTCCCGCGCCTCCTTTCAGCTGCCTGAAGTGCTAAGACTGTGCTTCCTTCATATAGTCACCTAGCCGGATCACTAGTGTATGGCTTCAATCGACTACCATTCACTTTTCCTAGGAAGGGCTCCCCATTTAACTTAATCAATTGAACTGCTCCACCGTCGATAATCTCTTTAATGACATAGGGCCCCAACCAGTGCATCCTAAATTTTCCTGGAAATTTATCAAACTTGTTGTCATACAAAAAAACTAGATCATTTATCTGGAAGGTGCACAATTTAATGTGCCGATCATGCCATGCCTTTTCACACTCCTTTTGAACTTGTTGATGAAATCTAGCTAGAAATCAGTCCTCTTCAAGCTCTGCTAGCTGTGTGAGCCTCTCTTCCAAGGCTCCGTGGTCCACCATTCCTATGAGTGCTGCTATGCGTAGACTAGGTACAATGTATTCCACTGGCATCACAGCTTCTACACCATACACAAGTCTAAAAGGTATTTGGCCAGTCAAGTTCTTGCAAGCCGTTTTGTAGGCCCATAACACTGCTAGTACGCGCATATCCCAGTCACTTCTCTAAGCATTGAAGACCTTTGTTAGTGCATTCTCTAGTATTTTATTGAATGCTTCCACCATCCCATTAGCTTGCGGGTGATAAGGCATGCTCTTCTAATGATACACCTGAAATTCTTCCATCAACGCACTGATTGTTTCATTAAGGAAGTGCGTATCGTGATCGCTCATCAAGATCTTTGGACAGCCAAATCTCGTCAATACGTATTCAAAAGAAATGTTTCTTCTGTCGCGCCAATACAGTCCTTCACAAGCTGCACTTCTGCCCATCTGGTCAAGTACTCTTTCATGGTGATGATGTATCACAAACCTTTTTTCTTCCCCAGAGGCTGAATTGGTCCCACAAAGTCAATCACTCATTTCTCGAATGGTTATAATGTCACCTGTGGTGTCAGTGGCAGTTCATCCCTTCATGATGGCCTCATAGTTCATCCCTTTGCGATGGCTTGCCAGTCCTTTGACATGTGTCACAAGCCCTACAATATGCTTTCGCATCCTTATACAGAGTTAGCCACCATAATCCAGCACGCAAAACCTTCTGCGCTATCTCTTTTCCTGCATAATGTCCTCCTGTAGCTCCTCCATGAGCCTCCATGACATAATGTCATAATATTTCATCGGACCCCATTTTGTACAAATGTCTTGTAATGATGAAAAAGTCTGTTGCGTGCACCACTAACTCCTTCTTCTGTTGGCTTGTATACCCTTCTAGATCATTCCATGTTGTCAGGAATTGTATGATATCCTCAAAGTGTCTGTCGGCGACTCATACCACAAAGAGTTGTGCATCAGGCAGGCCTTCGTCCAAATTAGTCAGCTCCTTTCCCGTTTTGATGCACGACAAATGATCTGGTCCCGTGTTTAATCGTCCAGGCTTCACAATAACTTCAAAATCATACTCCTGAAATAATAACAACCACCTGTAGATCTTTCCCCCCAATACAGGCTTATTAACCAGGTATTTTAATGCAGAATGATCCATATACATCTTAAAATGTCCACCCAGAAAATAGTTCCTGAACTTTTGGAGTGCATATACCATGGCTAGTCCTTCGCGCTCTATAGTGGAATAGTTCTTCTCAGCCTTGGATAGTTTCCTGCTTGTGAATTCTATAGGATGGTCCAATTCCCACTTTCTCGCCTGTGTCAGCACGACCCCCAACATGATACATGAGGCATCCATGTGCACATGAAATTCCTTCTTCCAGTCTGGAAAGATTAGGATCGACGCGGTGACCATTTTCTCTTTCAACACGTCCAAGCTCTTATGGAATTCATCACTACAATAGAACGTAGCATCTTTTTTCAGCAACTTATCCATGGGTGCGGTGATCTGGGCATAGCTATTAATGAACTTCCTATAGTTTCCAGTATGCCCCAGGGACGTGCATAGCTGTTTCACATTCCTTGACGCCTCCAAGTTGATTATCACCGTGATATTTGTGGGGTCTACCATCAATCCCTATCTACACACCACATGCCCTAGTACGATCCCGAAGGGGACACAAAATAGACACTTCTTCAGATTGAGAGTGATCTAGTACCTTTGACATGTATCTAACATTAAGTGCAGACTTGCCACATGACGCTTGACCAATCCAAACACTGTCCAATCGTCAAAGTACACTTCGAGGAACTTATGAATGAAGTCTTTGAATGCCGCAATGACTACACGTGAAAATATGGTTGGTGCATTCTTCAGCCCAAAAGGCATTACAGTATATTGAAAACATCCCCATTCCATCACAAAGGTCATCTTGCTTCTATCTTCAGGTGCGATTTTGATCTGAGGATACCTAGAGAACCCACCAGTGAAGGAGTATGCTTCTTGGCCGCCTACATTATCCAAAACTTCATCAGTGAACGGGTCAGGAAGGGGTCATGCATGCAAGAATCATTCAACTTCCAGAGATCCACACATATCCTTATTTCTTCTTTCTATTTCTTTTCCTAAATCACTATCAGGCTTACCCAATCGGACTCTTCTACTGGTTCAATAATTCCTATTGTGAGCATCTTATCCAACTCAGCGCGAACCCTTTCCTTATATTTTGGATTAAGGCAGTAAGGTTTTGGTTTTACATGCCCCATGTCTAGTTTCAGGGTGATCTTCATGACACCCAGGTCTCCTATTATCCCTTTTAGATCAGAGAACTTTGTGGGGAACAAATCCTGATATTCGTGGAGGAGCTCAACGACCTTGTCTACTATCGCATCATCCCAATAGTCCCCAATTTTTGTAAATTTTGGTTTCGCCTCTGTGCCAATGTTGACCTGCTTGGTATTTAGCAACATGGTTATTTCAGGATCCTCTATCTGTGGACCTTCAACCTCGTGGTGACCTTTAGTTTCTGTAATATTAACTTTTAGGGGTTCCTCATATTCTTCTTCAATGGCCACGTTATAGCATTCTAGTGCATGACTGAACTGGGTAGTCCAATTAGGTTGGATCAGGTCAAAAGGATCTTGTGGTATCCTAAAGATCGATGCTTTAACGTCCTACAGCACCGCGTCAATACAATCAAACTCATCCACAAAACTGAACGTCATTAAAAATCCCCAGCGCAGGATGTCCCATTCTTCCATGCCATGGTGGAGCTCGATTTCCAAGTACCAATTCATTGGTATGACACCCAGGGTATGACAAAACAGATGCACCCATTCAGGCTGGGGCTCCGCGCCATAAGCCTTATTCCATTTAGCCAGGTGATCACACGGTTTATCTCATCCGTCATACTTGTATGTCATCTGCACTTTTGGCTACCCAAAACATATTCTTATCATCCTCCTATAGTCGGGCCAATCACTAAAACTATCCTTGTGCGTACACCACCATATTGTAGGCATAGCATGCAGTACCCAGTCCAAGGACTAGAAGTGATGTTTCTCTGGTACTTCTCTTTCAAATGCATCCAAAATGCAATCAACATCAGTTAGCCCATCATAATGAGGTAGATTCCTGACTTCGAATGACACATAGCACAATGATTTGGCCATCATATTACAATGCAGTGTTGAGACTTCATGCAGTCGATTCTGCCAATGTTCTAATTCCTCATTCAAGTCTGACGTGTAGGAGCTTTCGCTATCCCATGCAATGTGTCTGTCCACTGTCGGATCCACCCAATTCTAGTTGTGCATCGTTATTTTGTAAATCTGGTCTAGATCATCATCTCTTTCATAATCTCAGACTAGTTTTGTATAGCGCAGTCCCTCCACGGGATCTAGTGGCACCACTACACGGAGTGACTTGTTTTCAAATATCATCTTCCGCTTCTTCAGGTTGATTACCGCATTCATGTCAGTGGTCCAATCAATTCCAAGGAGTGCAGGGTATGGATTGCTATCATCCACAATATCTATTACCTCAAAATCCCCCACCGCGCTTGCACCCTCAATGTCAACTGTGACCCCTTGCAGCCTCCCCATTGGGATAATTTTCTACTGATTTTACATCCTTAACTATATCGAAGACCACTAGAGCGTAGGTCTCCCCATTCTTTCCTAGGTCTATTTTGGAAAAACATTCACATTGGACCCCAGATCCAGGATAACTTGGTCCATATTCCCCTATTTGCGCGGTGAGTCTCATCTCCCGCTTGGTCCTTGCCTTGTGCTTAGCAAGCTTCCTTACCACGCACGGTTCACTAGTAGCGCTATCATTACCAGCGCACTAATTGATCAACTCTTGCAGGCCCTTCACAGCCTTACTGTCACGGAGCAACTTCATGCAAGTCTCCAAGAACGTGGTAAGCATGGACAGGTCCATTTCTTCAACTGGTTTCTCCTAACTTCTGGAGGTAGAGTCCTCAGCGAAGCTTTTCTTCACTTCCATAAATGTTTCTTTTGTGAGCTCCAAATAAAACCCAGTCTCCTTCTCCGGTGCTTTGCGGACCCATACACCTTCTGCAGGCAGCTTCCCTTTATGCTCCCCAGTCATGGTTCTGCTCTGTAGCATAATTTTTACCTTAGGGTCTTCCTTGTGAGGCTCGAACCTCATCATATGGAGGTTCTGTGTTGGCTGCAGAGGCTGGGCCCCCTTTTCACGAATCTTAGCCAACAAAATTGGGCAATCCTCAGTCACATGGTCAAACTGAGTACAGTAGCAGCATGACAATCGTGTCGGATTCCAACAGTCCCTCGCGGAGTGTCTTGGGTCTCCGCAATTGTAACAAATCAGGTGTCCTCGGCCTTTCCTAGGCCCTCCTCCACCTTGGCCTTGGTTGTGTCCTTGATATTCACTTCGCATTTCCCAAACGTCTTGGTCTGGAGGCCGCATTTCTATCTGAATTCTATATGAGGGTGTCTAATCCATCATCAATTCGTAACTTCGAAAATTGCACTCGTCATGGCCTACTGATTGACAGAAATTGCAAAATAGTTGTTGTGGTGTTTGTACAAATTTCTGTAGCAAATGGCAATTATCAGTCGTATGTTTCCTTGCTACCTGATATATATCACACCATAGGGCAAGACCTGCACTTGGCCCTACTATGGCCTCCATTCATAGAGGCATTGGTCCTCCTACTGAAACGTAGTTTGTGAACACTAGGCAGTGATCCTTGTCATGTCCTTGACCCTTGCATTTTATACACCAAACATCTTCATGCACCTCTGGCCGAG
This sequence comes from Pinus tabuliformis, assembly GCA_031772625.1. NCBI lineage: Eukaryota > Viridiplantae > Streptophyta > Pinopsida > Pinales > Pinaceae > Pinus > Pinus tabuliformis. Next base: position 697,264,336 of record CM062820.1, read on the forward strand.
CAGTTTTTCCTAATTCAGACTTTGCATTTTGAGACAAAGGTTTTGCAACTGTGCATGAATCTGATGAACACCTAGATTCAAATCTTCCATCGGTGTTTCATGCAGTCTCATCACAATCTCCAAGGCTTCAACCTAAGTTGTAATATTTTAACGCAACCCTCAGGTGAGGCAGGAGAAAAGCCACGAACCACTCGCAGTGCTGCCCATCCCTCAAATTCATATTAGCTTCGTGGATTTTACACTTCAATATCTGATCTAATTCCCAAGGGGTCTCACCTGGTTTCATCGCGTTTCCATTGAATCCCACAATCGACTACGCTTCAAACTTAGGCCTATTGAATTCCTTATTCAGCGTGGTTTGGATCTCTGCCAGCGTAGTTGCCTAGTTGTCATTAGATTACTTGATGTACCAGGTTAGCGTGCGATCCTCCCAAGCACTAACCAATATCGCCTTCTTCATGTGATCATCCGCAACACCCTGAGCTTCCCATACAACCTTTATGACAAACCAAAATTGGTCAGGGTTATCATTCCCTATACCCTTGAATATAGGTAGTTTTATGGAGTTCACCATATTGAATAATGGAGGTGGCAGTGGTGTGGGTGATGGGGTGAGTGGTGGAGGCGAGGATGGAGGTGGTGTGGATGGATGTGATGAGGGTGGAGGTGGTGTAGGTATTCGCGGGAACCCTCGTCTTATCAACTGACTAGCGCTCAGGGGAGAAATCTACAGTGTCCCTTCATTGTCACTTAAAGGGAGTCCAATTGGTGGGCTATACTCAGGACCTTTTCTTCCTCTGTCCCCAAAAGGTTTTCCACTTCACGTAGCTCCAAACATCAAGGTAATTTCATAACCGACTGTTCACACAAGAGCATTTTAATCCAAGTATTCATTGATTTTAAATACTTACCTCGCGGTCCTTTGAAGAAGTAGCACTCTACTTCACTGTAACTAACATAGGTATCGACTGTGAACTCGGTCACAAATCCTCCTATGATGCGGTCGAGCCAATGGTCGATAGCGCACATGATCTTATCTTCAAAAGCTTCTAACCTCCTTACTAGCTCCAGTGTCTAAACAATTGGCTTGTCAAGCCTCCCCCTTCCTTGACGGTGTGCCAACTTTGCGATCCACTCGTATAACTCAACCAAAAAGGAACAAAAGAAGATTTTGTGTATCTCTGTGTATAGGTATATGTCCAACCACTGTTCTTTCGTTAATTGCGGGTCCTTATTTTCTTGTGCCGTGAATTCATGGATCTTTCTGTCCAATCAAGTTTCAATTTCTTTCTTAGTTGGATTCCAATGATACGACATCACACATCTCTCATGCAGATCCCAGTCCTAGCAACAGAACCATTTGTTGGCTTGATGGGCCCTGACCCAGGTTCAGTGTTAGCCAGCCAAGCTAATCCCTACACTATTGGCCCTTTCGGCATCAGCCCGCGGAGCGCAGACCGAAGTCTCACCTGAAGTAGTATGGGGGGATGTAGGAACCAAGTTCCTGCACCCTGAGATGGTCGTGATGTTGGTCAATACTTCCTGCTCTTGCCTTCATGCAGATCAATAAGCCTTTAGGGCTTATTGATGTTCCTTATTTTCCTTTCTTGAGTACCTCTGCGAAGGTACTCGACTAATCTTTGCGCAACCCTAACCTGAGGTTTGGGCACTCACGCACCTTTGTGTTACTGTATAAGTTCCCAAGTTATCTTAAGTGTTACCTAATCTACCATGCATTTACAGTTACCTTCGTGTAGTCCTTTACTCTTGTTTTCATTCAATTAACAGATACAATCAAATACATTCGCGCATCAAATAAGCATTATAATGTTACTAAACTGAGATCGTAACATAATATAATCAGATGCATTAAACAAAGAAAAAATACACAGTGATTGTAGAATAATTCTCTTTATTGATATCTCAAGTTCATCACAGACTCTATCCACTCTACGCACACAGCTGCAGGGGTTTGCGCACTCAGCTATAGACTTTCACCCTAGGCCTCTGCGCACTCAGATGCAGAGCCTCTACCTACACTAAGACTCGATAACACTTAGAACTTCTTACCCAAAATCCTTCTTACCATTACCACTTCTCTTCTCTTAGACTCTTCTAAGACTCCCTTTTTATACAATCCTATGGTCTATGGACCATGGGTAGATCTTTCTCGTCGACATGATACTTCACAAAACAAGGGCAGACAACCCTTTGACCTTTTCACGCTCTACGACCACAAAATGCCGAGACTTTACATCTTTATTACAAAATTTGGGCCTTCTTCCCTAGAACATGGGCTTTTAGCCCCAAAACTGGCTCTTAGGAGAACCCATTCCCAACAGTTACCCAACAACAATGTTTGGTTGTGTTATATTCTTTCCAAAACTAGCCCACATAGTTAACCAAGGGGTTAGAAGGTTGGTTAAGACCCCCCTTTCGTTGCATCAATTCCGTAGCGGGGGGAGTCACAAGGGGTTTAAGGGGTGCAGGTAACCCCACTCACACATGGTTTTGATTGTGATGGTTTTTGGTCCATGGTTTTGGACGTGATGTTTTACATCCCATGGTATTGGATGCTTCGACACGTATAAATATGTATTGTAACATTGAAAAGAAAATAATGAAAAATCAAGCTGGTAGTCCTGGTTTTGGGATCCAGGGGAAAATCTCTGTGTATATGTGTTTTATGTGTTATGCTCTCGCAATGTTTATTTTCTATGTTTTAGAATTCATATTCAGGTAATTTCTATATGGGGTTAAAACCTACATTTGGTATCAGAGTTGTTTTGGCTTCAAGGGGACACCTTTGTTGCTGAGGGGTTTTTCTCAGGCCTGTGGTAGACCCTGTTTAGTGGGAGATCTGTGAGATTGATTTTGGTGGTGAAAGAAGATGGTGAGCAATGGAAAGATAAAGATCAAGAAATTTAATGGTCAGAGTTTTGAGTTTTGGAAACTCGAGATGGAGGATTTGTTGGTGGATAAAGATCAGTGGATCGTGGTAAATTCGGGTACTAAACCAACAGGAGTGTCTGATGAAGAATGGAAGAAGTTGGATCAAAAGGAAAAGAGCACAATACGATTTTGTGTCTCAGATTCAGTATTTCTGAATGTATCAGGGGAAGCTATGACGAAGGCTTTCTGGGACAAGTTAGGGACTTTTTACCAATCTAAGTCTCTAGTGAATAACCTATTCCTACAGAAAAAGTTGTATAACCTAAGGATGAAAGATGGAGACTTGGTGACAGAGCATCTGAATGCATTTAATACTATGGTAAGTCAATTATCATCTATTGATATCAAAATTTCAGATGAAGATAAGTGCATTAGTTTGTTGTTTTCTCTACTAGATTCGTGGGATAGTCTGGTTATTGCAATAGGTAGCAATGCAACTTCCTTGCAGTTTGATGAAATAGTCTCATCCTTGCTGATGGAGGAGATGAGATGGAAAAATATGGAGAGCCACAATGGTGATGCCTTGTCTGTACGAGGATGGTCCAAGAACAGAAACAAAAATAATTAATCGAGTGGGAGATATAATACTAGAGGGAGATCTAAATCTCTAGGAAAACCTGTAAAGGTGGTGTTCTGGAAATATGGAAAGGAAGGGCACTACAAAAGGGACTGTAAATCTAAAGCTCTTGACAAACGAAAGGGATCTAATGATGCTCCTTCTACAGAGGCGAAAACCACCACAGATGAAGGTGGGGATGTGTACTTGGCTTCTTCAAGTACACATGTAGATCATGAGGCATGGTTTATTGACTCAGGTGCATCCTTGCACTTCACTCCCCATAGAGAGTGGTTCTGCGAATATGAGAAATATGATGGTGGTGATGTCTTCTTGGGGGATGACAGGAAGGATAGAATCATTGGTCGCGAAAAATTAAAGTTGAAGTTGCAAGGTGGAAGGGTTAGAACACTTCCGGGTGTTTTGCATATTCCTGCATTATCTATAAATATGATTTCTGTAAGCAAGCTGGATGATGTAGGTGTAAAAACAGTGTTTGAGAAGGATGCCTACAAGATGGTTCAGGGGGCACCGGTATTGATGTGGGGAGTTCGAATTGGAACTCTGTACAAGCTGCACTGTTGTTGATGGGTGTAACAGTTTCATGGTTCCTAAAAGTGGAGCAGAAAATCTAATGGTCTTTGGAGAGAAGACCATGTTGTGGCATCAAAGGCTTGGACATATTGGAGAGAAGGGCCTTCGAATACTTCATGGTAAAGGTATGGTAGAAGGTATGAGTAATAGCTCTCTGGATTTTTATTTCTATGAAAATTGTGTATATGGGAAGCAAAATTGGGTGAGTTTCCCCTCTGGTGGTAAGAGGGCGAAACATATATTAGAGTTTGTGCACAGTGATGTGTTTGGACCTGTGAAGGTTCCATTATTGGGTAAGTCTGTGTACTATGTATCATTTATAGATTACTTCTTAAGAAATACATGGATATATTTCCTTAAGAAGAAATCCAAAGTCTTTGATGGGTTTAAAGAATTTAAGGCTCTGGTGGAAAACCAGACAGAGAATAACATAAAGGTGTTTAGGACAGATAACGGTGGAGACTTTTACAGTAAAGAATTTGAAGAATTCTGTAAGAAGTGTAGTATAGCATAGCAGAAGACTAGTCCATATACACCTCAGTAAAATGGAGTTGCAGAAAGAATGAAAAAGATGTTGATGGAAAGGGCAAGAAGCATGCTCAGTGGTGCTGGGTTAGGACATGAATTCTAGGCAGAGGCGGTGGAGACAGCATGTTACCTAGTCAACAAATCACCTTCATCAACGTTGGAGGATAAGACTCCACAAGAGGTATGGACTGGTAAGAAACCCTCTCTTTCACATCTGAGGGTATTTGGATGTGATGCATATGTACATGTTCAAAAGGAGAAACGAACCAAGTTGGATAGTAAATCTGAAAAGTTCATCTTTATTGGATCTAAGGATGGTTTAAAGGGTTATAAGCTTTGGAACCCAGTAACAAGGAAGGTTGTGTACAGATGAGATGTGGTGTTCAGATAGGTGAAAGATGTTATTAAACATGAAGTCCAACCAAAGGAACCTGAGAAGATAGAGTTTGAGCTAAAGGAGGAAGAATCAAACTCTACAGCAAAGGACAAATCAGAAGATGAAGAACAACAAGCTCCGGGTGTGAGAAAATCAATTCGAGAAAGAAGGAAACCAGAAAGGTATAGTCCATGTGCTTTTTGTTCAAATTTTTCTTTATCTATTACTAATGATGATCCCATAACTGTGAAGGAAACAGTAGATTCAGAGGATGGAAAACTATGGAAAGAGGCCATGGTTGATGAAATGGCATCTTTGCACAAAAATGAGGCTTGGGATCTGGTGGACTTTCCAGCTAGAAGGAAACCCATTGGCAGCAAATGGGTGTTCAAGAAAAAGACAAATGCAGAAGGAAAGGTGGAGAAATACAAAGCTCGGTTGGTAGAAAAAGGTTATTCCCAGGTGTCGGGAATTGATTTTGGTGATATTTTTTCTCCTGTTGCCAATGTAACTTCTATTAGATTACTTTTATCTGTTGCTGTTGCTTTTGATTTTGAGGTAGAACAGATGGATGTGAAGACAAAATTTCTTCACAGGGATCTGGAAGAGGAGATCTACATGAAGCAACCTGAAGGCTTTGCGGTGAAGGGTAAGAAAGAAACAATATGCAAGTTAAAGAATTCTATGTATGGGTTAAAACAGTCACCAAGGATGTGGTATAAAAAATTTGATACATTTATACGGGGACTTGGCTTCACCAGAAGCAAAGAAGATCACTGTGTGTATTTTAAATTGAGTGGTGACCATGCTATTTATCTGGTCTTGTCTGTGGATGATATGTTGCTAGTTGGAAATGACAAAGAAATTATCCAGGATTTGAAGACCCATTTGTCCTCCAAATTCGACATGAAAGATCTTGGTGCTGCAAACTATATTTTGGGCATGGAAATTAAAAGAGACCGGATAAATAGGAAGCTCTGGTTAAACCAGAGGAAGTATGTCGAGACAATATTGTAGAGGTTTAATATGTAGGATAGTAAACCAGTGAAGGTTCCTATTCCTATAGGTGTAAAGTTATCTGTTGAATAGTGTCCCAAGACACAAGAAGAGGAAGGTGACATGTCCCATGTTCCAGATGCAAGTGCAGCCGGTAGCCTGATGTATGTGATGGTTTGTACTAGACCAGACATTGCACATGCAGTGGGAGTATTGAGCAGGTTTATGTCAAAACCAGGGAAGGAGCATTGGACAACAATGGAGCAGGTTTTCAGATATTTGCGGGGCACTAGTGATTATGGTTTGTGCTACCAAGGAAGAGTAGGATTGTACAGAGTGTTGGCTATTTGTGGATTTTTTGATGCAGACTGGGTTGGAGATCTGGATCAGAGAGATCTACAAGTGGGTATGTGTTTAACCTATTTGGAGGTGTAGTTAGTTGGATGAGTAAGAAACAATCTGTAGTGGCACTATCAACTACAGAGGAAAAATACATGGCAGCCACTCATGCAAGCAAGGGAGTAGTTTGGTTGCAGAGATTGTGTTCGAATATGGGGTTAGTGTAGGGAGGTATAAGGATAGACCGTGACAGCCAAAGTGCAATTTTCTTGGCAAATAACCCTTCATATCATTCAAAGACAAAGCACATTGATGTTCAATATTACTTTGTGAGGGATATGATAGAAGACAAAAAGGTGTTGCTGGTAAAGGTGGACACTTTGAAGAATACTATAGATGCATTGACAAAATCTGTGAGCTCTGAGAAGTTCTCTTGGTGTACAGAAACGATGGGCATTGCAGGGATAGATAAATGACTAAGCTCTCTTATGGCCTCCTGTGGAAAGAAAACAACAAGTGGGAGAATGTTTGGTTGTGTTATATTCTTTCCACAACTAGCCCATGTAGTTAACCGGGGGGTTAGAAGGGGGGTGGATCCCCCCTTTCATTGCGTCAATCGCGTAGCCAGGGGGGGGGGGGTCATAGGGTGTTTGAAGGGTGCAGGTAACCCCACTCTATGGGGTCACGGGCAGTGCCCTAGAAAAATTTGGTTTTGGACTCTATGTTAGGTTGGGCAGACCTACCTATGGTTTTGTACATGATTTTCGCACATGGTTTTAGACGCGATGGTTTTTGGTCCATGGTTTTGGATGTGATGGTTTTCGGTCCATGGTATTGGATGCTTCAGCATGTATAAATATGTATTGTAACATTGAAAATAAAATAATGAAAAATCAAGTTGGTAGTCCCGGTTTTGGGATCCAGAGGAAAATCTCTGTGTATATGTGTTTTATGTGTTATGCTCTCGCAGTGTTTATTTTCTGTGTTTTAGAATTCATATGCGGGTAATTTCTATACAAGTTTAAAACCTACAAGAAATGCCAACTCCAGAGATACCTTGAAGAACTAGGTGAAGGAGCTGGCTAAATTCAGGATGACACCCAACCAGATCTACAAGACAAAGATACTGCAGAAGGCATATCAATACTTGGTCATCTTCGCATGTCGACTGTATGGCCAAGAAAACTGGAAACCTTCCCACAGAGTTGGGTGATCGCGTTGGACCAACTCGATAGAGAAGGAAAAGCATGCAACTAGTCCAACATGTTGGCTCATCAGCTAAAGGAACAGGTAACACGGGCTCGACAACTGCCAAATGGTATGCAGGTAGAAATCTACATGTCTGTCTATATCTTGGAAGCAATCTATGCTCGACAGGAGTTCTCGGGGTTGAAGTGGGCATGGAAATCGGCGGAGACTACTATGAACACTTATTGCAAGATGTTGTCTGAATGCAACTTCAAAGGAGTTATCACATAACTGTCTGATCATTTTGTCACCCTGGTTTACAAGATGATATTCAAACAGGATCCACCCTACATGTCGAAGGTAGCAATGGAGGCACTGATCAACATAGATGATTGGTATGCCTCACTGTCTAGCACCTTCATACAGATGTACAATGCAGAGAAGCCTTTGCATGTTCTACCGAAGTTTTCCTTGGACAAGCTCGTCATGCAGGAAGTATCATATCACATCTCGGCAGGATTAACAGCTAGGTTGCACCGGAAGAAGAAGGCACCTTGGCCTGCTCTTCCATTGCAAATAAGGTTATACAAGATACAAAGTTTCAAGCATGTGGATATTGAAGCAGAGCACATGAAGAAGTATCCATTCGACCTCTGAAATTACAATCTGTATGACCTGCATTATCTTGTGAAATATCACTGCGTGAGAGTACAGTTGAAATGGATCCACGGGGCATGTCATTGGGCAGAGGAAGACCCATGTAGATATTGTTACAACTCCTCCAAACTCAATGAACCAGTTGGCCTCACTTTGGAATAGATAGTGAAGCAGCATCCCGGAGAGCACCAGAAGTAACAGTAGGAGAGGTGAACATACTAGTGCGCGACAAGGGCAAGAGGAAGATTGTCGACTGCATGGAGGAAGAGCAAAGCTGCAAGTTTCGAGTAGACCTACTTGTGTAGAAATAAACTTTTGCAATAGAGGCAAAGAGGAATCAACGTGACAAGAGAAACATGCCAAGGTAGAGAGAGAAACAGAGAATGGAGGAAACAGAGAAGGAGTTGCATGAGTTTAAGGAGCAACTCGAGAAGGAAGAGGAGCTGCGCAAACATGAGAAGGGAGCGTAGTAGGAATAGGTACAACAGGGGGCGCAACTTGTCCAGACAGATGAAACTGCACCCGTACAGGTAGTGGACTCATCAGAATAGCTGGCATCAAAAAGACAAGGTGACCATCACGAGAGCAGGACTTCGCTTAGGAGATAGAGTGAGAAATTGAATAGATGGATACAAATATGGAGTAGCAAGAGTTACAACAAGACATCAACCTCATGCCTCACCACCAAGAGGTCGACCCACTAGCTTCACCGCATCCAGAAGACAAGAAAGTCCCAAGTGACCAAGGAGACACTGAGATCCTTGGAGATCAGCCGGAAGGAGAGATGTACAACATCTCATTCGATTAATCTCAACATAGAGTCGTGCAATCTCTTAGAGTGTCGACTCCGGATGATCATACATCTGCTACGAAGTTCAAGGAAGGAGTGATCGTGTCTAAAGTGCACAAACATCCAACAACATTGGTTGATGCTACCAGAGCATATGCCAAAGCCACTAGCTCGAGCATTCGCTTGCTGATAGTTGAGAATGAGCGAATGGCTAAGGAGCTACAGGCAACCAATTAGGGAGGAGAATTGGTTACAACATCTGCCTGAGCAGAATTGAAGAAGGCAATAATGAATGAAGTATTGTTCCTTGACACAGTCATGAGGGCGTTGTATTCCAAGTTTGGTACCATGCATAAGGCAATTGTCCATCTCAGCGGATGGTAGCAATGATGTGTTAGAAGAGCATGTATCTTATCGAACATGCATTTTGTTGTTGATTACATGCAAACATGGATGATGAGATACAAGGGAGCCCCACTTCACTTGCATAAGATGATGAAGCCTAGAGTGGTCGAGCTGAAGGCACACATTTGGAGTTAGATCCAAAAATATGAAGATCTCCCACATATCATCACTAGTATATAGGCTTCCCATGCACGTGTATTCAAGAGTATGGATGTTGGGACTCTCAACCAGACGAAGACAAAGGCATAGGCCTGACTAGAGATTGACTCGTACTTTGACGATTTGATGTGCATAGCCACCAGCCTAGACTTGTCAATCAGTGCAGACACCATGAACAAGTATGTTGTTGGTCCAGCTGCATTGAAGGAAATGATGTGCATGATATCAGACGATTTGGATAGAGGAGCCCAAGTGGTGTACTCAGATGCTATGGAGGCAAGATCCAGGTTCCAAAAAGATGTCACCTTGGAGTACACAGACACCATTGTGGACTACCAAGCTTGGCATTGGTTCGCTACTGTCGACCACTATGAGTATGTCGAAGAGTTGGTCTTCCAATAGTTGTCTGAGCCATAGTGATGTCTTGCATAGCTTGCTCAAGCCATTTTGTCTCACATGGGTACATGTGCATTGCAATGTAACATCTTGTCAATTGTAAGTTCAGGTGTCGATAGTTGGATGTAATAGTCATAGAGTAGATGAGGAGTGATGAGGGTAGATGAACTATCACAAAGGGGAATGTTAAGGGCCACCCCACCCTTTTCTATAAATAGTCCCTCATAACTCATTGTATAGGTTTTTGGTCAACCAAGATTCTGATAAGACTATCTTAGAGAGAGATTGGATAGTATTGTAACGCGCCTTGGCTTCTCCACTGCACAAAGCTAGTATATCTCTTTGGAGGAGCAGGCGGTTGTGACTGTAACATTCCTTTGTCGGAACTAGTGGTTTGACATGGATGTATTGTATGACTGGAACTTACACTTCTTAATATAAAATAGCCAGCACGTTTCATGCATATGTTGTATTGTATTATGTTGGACACCTAATCCTCCAAGGGTTGGTGTGGAAGCTAAATAGCCAAAGGGAGTCCAAGGGACCACTTGGAATATGAAACCAAGGGTCACTCCTATGTATTATAAATGTATATCATGTCAATAATAGATCTACTCTCATGCTTATCATTCATACTCTGTCTTTGCCATGTATGTATTTAAAATGGTATCAGAGTGAGTGTTCTCCTGAATTGCTCATATTTGAGCCACTTTTTTTGTTTGTGGCCTTTCTGCATGTTAGTTATGACATTTATTCTCCTGTAGGAAGCATTTCCTTTGCTCATCAAAACTACTTACAAAACTAGATATTGTTTGCGTTTAATCCCATGAAATTTTGCAACGCATTGGTAGACTAATCTTTCTTCTCCACTCTTTACGCATGTTTGAATGGACTGCGATTTATCTAGGTTCATTATCATAAGGAGAAGATTTTGGCATGGTATGGCTGGTACAGTGAAGACTGAGCGGTGAGTTGGTGCATTTGCAGGGAGCATTGTGACTGTGGCACGAATGGTATGAAATCTTTGTGTTAAAATTACTGAAAATCATGTGCGTTGAAGTTTTAAATCAGCTGTATATTTAATTATCTCTGTTATTTTAGTGCTATTTTAATCAATCCTAATTGAACATGACTGCAAAATTTAATTGTCAACCCAGGGTAGGTCTTTCTTTTTCAATGGAGTTCGCACAGTTTGTGCCTATACACAACAACCAAGCATGAAAAATGGAAAGAACATTAAAATATGTCGCTAAATCAAATTGAAAAGCTTAAATATTTCATGTAGAAATAAAAACACTATATAGAATTGAAATCGCACTTCTCAACTACCAGAGTAAGGGCGTGCCACACAGTAACTAACAACTACACTAACTGGTCATTATCATTTTGTTAATCAACTCAGTGTAACAACACAATATAATCCGCAACAGAAGCGGATGTAATTCACAATTTTTACAACAAAAACAGAAACAATATGTCAATAAACGAAGCAATAATATATACTACATCTACTACTACAGTCCCTGTTAAAGAGGATGGCCCTTCCTCCCTAGCAGCGGCACAAGAATAACACGAGATTAATTAATGAATCAGATGAAAAGCAGTAACACCATCACCACAATGATTTAATATTAAAAATAATTCAAAGTTACAAAATTATAGTAACAATGATGTTCTATATGTTGTCATTATACATAGGAAATCGAGTTTCTTTTATAATGATTACATGCTTGAAATTAGGAATAGATCACTCATGAGAATCTCATGATTCTCATGCTGATAAAAAATAAAAGTAGTTACAACTTATTTCTAAATACAGAGACTTCTCAAATATATCGGTTATGATTACAACCACTTGGGTCTGTTGCTTCTAAAATGAATAACTCCTAAATTCCTGACAGTTGTAATGACAATCATTGGTGGTAGTACCCTCGGTGTAACAACGGTCCTCTGTATCACTGCGTAGTGTAACAACAACCTGTAACAACATTCCATGTGTAACAAAAACCTATAACAGCATGCATGGTGTAATAACAAATTGCTCTATACTGCTATGAAGTTGATCAGCGTTACCTATTACTTCATAGCCTTGTTCCCACAAGAAACACCTGAAAAGGAGAAGAACTTCCATAGCACTCCTCCAATGCTCACACAGTTAGCCACTCAGTAAAATATGGAAAAATAACATAACAGTGGAATAGGTTGTAAAAGTGAGAAAAAGGGTGATTAATCATGTAAAGTTCATGGGCCTGGAGGATAAGAGTATCAAAACTGGGGAAAGAAGGTGCAAAATATAGGTAAAAAGTCACACCCAACATCTCCCCTCATTTGAAGCAACTGCATGTCCCCATGGAGAATCTCAACTTCTCTTTCTATACCCCCGATGCAAGTTTATAAAATTGTAAGCACCAACAATGTCTTCACCTAGAGCTTTGTACCCTTGAATAGATATTAAATGACATGGCCAAGATTCTTCTTCATAATCACATAGGTGGTAGTCTGGTTGATACTCCTCTACTGGTAACCAAATCAGAGGAAATTTAAACCTGAGCCCACTCTAGAACACCCCCAATGTATGCACGATCCGAGCATACTCAGGCAGTTGTGTAATAGAAGCCAAAAAATGTCTATATTCAAAAGGATCCCCTTCTTTCATCTCAGCACTATAGGCTTCAGTGCGTTTAAGACACCCTGCTAGCGCTCGACTTTTCATCTATGCATGCAAATTGTGGCAAATCCTCACAATCCTTTTCCTATAGGTGGCTGACTGTTTGCTAATCTCTGGAGTGCTCAAGAATAGCTTAAACTCATGCATGAGTTCATAAACCATCTGTGGTTTTGCTCTGACCCATAATGCCATTCTTTCTTCATTAATTTCTAATGATTTCATGGCTAGATTCCATTCAATTTGGTTCCTCATAAAAGAAAGAAAGGCCCACAACTGAAAATCTCCCATTTAGGAGAAGACACTTGCTACCATTTTCATGCTGACATACTCACACATGATATTATGCAAAAATAGCTCACAGAGTAAGCTTTGTTCATGAAAATCGTAAGTACGAAAAATATCAAGAAAAGTTTGTGTAGAAGAACCCAAATAAGACCTATTCTCAAAAAATACTTTCAACTTAAATAAATAATATCATTCCCAAAGGAACAATGGATATGATGGGGATGACTACCTGCATGCTAGCAGGTTCAGGACAAGATCATGGAGCTTTGTCTTGTCATTTGTCAGGTCCGAGAGTTGTCGTTGTAACAGATACAGTTGTTCATCCTTTTTCTTCATGGCTTCATTGTGCCTACATGCTTCCCATTCTCTCTCCCATTCTTCCTTTAACCACTTTTCCCTAAGGGAATCCATCATCCTTTTGTGTGTCATGAGCAAGATAGCCCCCTCTTTGTAGAGAGAGTTCCTGCTGCTTCTATTTCTGTAGGTTTTGTAACAACAACATCTTTTCAGAACACCATCCTTCATCAAGACATGGTGTTCTTCCACATGAAATATCAATTGAGGGTGTAACAGCCTCTTGAGGGTGAAACTGCCCCATTTCGACTACTGGTTATTTTGTAATAGCAGTATCATCAATGTATTTTTGTGTTACAGTTTCCTTTTCTCCCTAATCAACTTCCATTCCCACTACTGGTTCTTGTGTAACAGTAGTGTCATCCATAGGTTTTGTTATATCATTCTTCCCTCGGTAGGCTTCTGTCTCCACTGTTGGTTCTTGTGTAACAGCAATGTCAACCACATGCTCATGGGTGCCAGCTTTTTCTTCCTTTCCTTGGCTAACTTCTGTCTCCACCACTGGTTCTTGTGTAACAACAATGTTAGCCAAGGGCTCATGTGTATCAACTACCGAATGAATTTCCGTGGACTGCGCCGTCTCGGTTGCTGGTTCGTGTGTAACCGAAATGTCCTTAATGGTTTTTGTGTGTCAGCGTCCCGGGTTTGTGTTTGTGTTTCCCTCAAGATGGTGTCTTTGTTCATGAGAATCGCAAGTACGAAAAATATCAAGAAAAGTTTGTGTAGAAGAACCCAAATAAGACCTATTCTCAAAAACTACTTTCAACTAAAATAAATAATATCATTCCCAAAGGAACAATGGATATGATGGGGATGACTACCTACATGCTAGAAGGTTCAGGACAAGATCATGGAGCTTTGTCTTGTCATTTTTCAGGTCCGAGAGTTGTCGTTGTAACAGATACAGTTGTTCATCCTTTTTCTTCATGGCTTCATTGTGCCTACATGCTTCCCATTCTCTCTCCCATTCTTCCTTTAACCACTTTTCCCTAAGGGAATCCATCATCCTTTTGTGTGTCATGAGCAAGATAGCCCCCTCTTTGTAGAGAGAGTTCCTGCTGCTTCCATTTCTGTAGGTTTGGTAACAACAACATCTTTTCAGAACACCATCCTTCATCAAGACATGGTGTTCTTCCACATGAAATATCAATTGAGGGTGTAACAGCCTCTTGAGGGTGAAACTGCCCCATTTTGACTACTGGTTATTTTGTAATAGCAGTATCATCAATGTATTTTTGTGTTACAGTTTCCTTTTCTCCCTAATCAACTTCCATTCCCACTACTGGTTCTTGTGTAATAGTAGTGTCATCCATAGGTTTTGTTATATCATTCTTCCCTCGGTAGGCTTCTGTCTCCACTGTTGGTTCTTGTGTAATAGCAACATCAACCACATGCTCATGGGTGCCAGCTTTTTCTTCCTTTCCTTGGCTAACTTCTGTCTCCACCACTGGTTCTTGTGTAACAACAATGTTAGCCAAGGGCTCATGTGTATCAACTACCGAATGAATTTCCGTGGACTGCGCCGCCTTGGTTGCTGGTTCATGTGTAACAGAAATGTCCTTAATGGTTTTTTGTGTGTCATCCTCCCGGGTTTGTGTTTGTGTTTCCCTCAAGATGGTGTCTTCTGCACAAACTCTAAACCCCGCTATCACTAGCTTCTCGACACAGGTCGTGCACACAACACCTGAGACATCTCCCTGCCCAGCCTTGTCTACAACCTCGGCCAAAGTATCTAACCCTGGGGATCTTGTGTCTACCTTTCCCTCTGTTAGTTTTTCCCTTAGCTCTCTACTCTCTTTTTCTAATTTTTCAATTTTTAACAACAAGGATTGAGTTTCGCTCTTACTAGGTGAGGAGGGTTCCTTTGACTGAGCCTACTCCTTGTCTTTCTTCTCTTCTGCCTCTTCGTTCTTCATTGACATGGATGGGGACTTTGGGTGCCTGCTAACCCTTGTTCTCTTCTTTCGCTGCCTATCACCAATTAGTTTGTCGGCTGTCCTCTTACTAACCCTTCCTTTTGAAGGTTGGGGTTGCTCCTTTGTCATTGGTGGAGCTTCCTCAGTCATCCCAATTTGTCTCCTACATGTGGTTCTGGCCTTTTTCCTCATGAACTCCTTCCAAATCCTACCCTAGAGGCTTAGGGCATCCAACACAATGAGCTTGATGAGGCCATGGTTGGTGACACATGTTTCTGGATGCACAATTATTTTCACGATCGCGACCACATGCTTGATGTTTCCCAACAAGAAGTACGAAAGGTTTATCAGTTGTTAATTTCGAAGGTGGTTTAGCAATGGAAAGTGGTAATTGAACACAATTTTTTCCCTTCCCTCGCAAGTGGTGTACTTGACGAAGTAAAGGGCAACATCAACCCATGGCTAGGGAAGTGACAACCTGTCAATCCCCCTCCCTTTCTTCACCAACTACTCCTCCTCTTGGAGGAAATCTCCCTTCAAGGAGGGGGCATTGACTTTCCTTTTAAACCACATCTTCCTTCCACTAGTAATTCCATTACTCAGGCAATCACTTCCTCTGTAACTTCCAGATTCAACCCCCTAACCTCCATCTGGTTCCTCTCTAAATTCTTCACAAATTCCATGGCGACTCCCTCGTCTGATCCCTCTAGCTTTTGGAAGAACTCAAACCAGCCTGTGTCCTTAAGAATCTGGCATGCTTTGGGGCAATTCTCCAAAGCCTTTATTGACCCTAGCTCATGCCGAATTGCTGCTCCACTCATCGCCGCACAAATTTAGTGTTGTTTTCCTTACTTTCCCCTTCCTTTCTAAGTCTCGGAGTAGTCGGCACACTACTTAGATTTTACAACCTGCAACTATTTTTTTCCATTTCTCTGAGCACTTTGAATGGTGATGCAATGCTTCAATAGGGGTAGATGGTAGTGTGGTGCA
The DNA here is from genome assembly GCA_031772625.1 of Pinus tabuliformis. Lineage (NCBI taxonomy): Eukaryota > Viridiplantae > Streptophyta > Pinopsida > Pinales > Pinaceae > Pinus > Pinus tabuliformis. The sequence continues at coordinate 697,280,485 of CM062820.1, forward strand.
GGTGAGAGTTTCAAATTAAGAGCTACAATCATGGTTTTTACTGCACAGTAATGTTTCCTTATTAATGCTAGGTTATGGGAGGTCTAGTCGAAGGTACACTTCCCTTTTTTGGTATGATCTGTCATTAAGTGACAATGATTACCAGATCACCGTGCCTTAATTGCGATTTATTTTAAATAATTATAGGTCATGCAAAGGTCATGTTGCAATATGATTCGCTCCCCCCCGGCTTAAATGTGACAGCTGACCTCGACTGTCAAAAGGGAAAACGTGTTAAGTTGCCATAATTACTGAATAAAAACAGATAGCAATATTACCTTTGTATGATGTACCTAGTTGACGTGGGGCACAGTCATTAGTGGCAAGACAAGTAACTGTGGTGATGAGAACCATGATGATGCCTGTTGTCTTTTGCAATAAATATCTTATTTGAATTATTTCTAGAAGTCGCCAGCTGTTACAGGTGTAACAGCCAAGACAACTATTGTGTATTATTAATTTTTATAAAAACACAGGAAAAAACAATGTCATGTAACAACATTATCATGAAATTCTGTTACAGAATGTGTAACAACCACCACAAAGTGGTTTTCAACTGCTACAAAAATTATCTGTTTGTGCCCAGAAAAGGTTTTCACAACTAGATTGTTATATTATGTTTTTTGTTTTTTTCTTTTCTTTTTTGAAGAGGTTTGAAGGTGTAACAACCGCAAACAGTGGTTTATTTTCAGTTGTTACACTTATTGGAGAAATTATAATTTTTGCAGTACAGGGGGGCTTTCCCCTGTTCTTGTAATCTAAAGATCTGAATTTGTGACAATGTTGACGAATGAATCCCTTGATGTAGGTTTGTGATATAACCGAAGACAGTTCCCATTTTCTATTAATGGTGTCCTTACATTGTCAATGGTCACAAAATTTACAGTCCCATTGTCAAAGTCTGCATCTACCTCATAGTGACCTAGCTATCTGGTGCAAAGCTTACCCTTGAAGTCTTTGAATCTTAAGTCATATAAGAGAGCCCAATCTCCTTTCTGGAACTTATTTTTCTTGATGAATCTGTCATGCCACTTAGCTCTTTTCTGCTGGATAATCCATGTTTGTTGGATAGCAGCTAACCATTTCTCCTCCAATTCATTGAGCTGGTTCAATATCTGCTTTTGTGCTGTAGCTAGATCCAAATTTACCTGCGATGTTGTTCTGAGTGTCTTGATTTCAAACTCAATAGGGAATAAGGGTTTTTTTCCATACACAAGTTCATATGGTGAGAATCCTGTGGTATTCCTCCATGTAGTCTTGTATGCCCACAACACTTCTGGAACTTTGTCGGCCCAATTCCTTCAGTAACTGGCTACAGTCTTAGTGAGGATCCCCTCAATGACTTTGTTAATGCTTCCACTTGGCCATTTTCTTGTGGACGATAAGGTGTTGTGATTCTATGATGGATTTTATATTTTTCAACCAACTTCTGGATCATATGGGATGTAAACTAAGGCCCTCCATCTATGACTATCTCCCTGGGTATACCAAATTGGACAAAGATGTCTTGAAACACAAAGTTTGAAACAACATGCTCCATGGCTCTGGTTAGTGCCTTTGCCTCAACCCATTTAGTGACATACTCAGTGTAGACCAAAATGTAAGATTTTTGTCTAGATGAAGGATTAATTGGTCCCACAAAATCTAGGGCCTATTTCTCAAAAGGTTCTAAGACGATTTGGGGTTGTAACGATACCTCATATGATTTCAGTGGTTGGCCCATCCTTTGGCAACTATCACATCCCTTCACAAACTTCTTGGCATCCTGAAATATTGTTGGCCAATAATACCTTGTCGAAAGGACTTTGTACTCTGTTTCTTTGTCTATGAAGTGCCCTCCACAAGGTTCCTCGTGACAAGCTTTAAGGATGTCAAAGATTTCATCTTCTCTAACACAATGTCTGATCTAGAAATTTGGTCACATGTGATAGAGATTCCCATCTATTTAGGTATAGGTAGCACTTTGTTGTATAATATTTCTTTTCTCGTTGGCGGACAAATACTGTGGAAACTTCCCTCCAACAGGATAACTGTCTATATCTGCATACCAAGGTGAGTAAGTAGAAATAGAATATAGATATTCATCAGGGAAGGAATCTTCAATAGGAATGCAATTTTCAACAATATTTAACCTAGAAAGGAAATCAGCTACGACATTATCTTTTCTAGGTTTATTGACAATCGTGATATCAAATTCTTGTAACAACAATAACCAACGTGTAATTCTACCATTTGTAATTGTCTTATTCATTAAAAAATGGATGGCAGAGTGGTAAGTGTGTAAAAATACTTGATACCTGGTGATATAATGTTAGAATTTATTGATGGCGTGCACGACTACTAAGAATTTCTTCTTGGTCACTATATAGTTGAGCTCAGCTGGAGTTAGATTTTTGCTTATGCACTAAATAACATAAGTTTTCCTGTCCTCCAATTGGCCCAAAACAACACCTACAACAATATCATATGCGTCTGTATCTATGTGAAACAACAATTCCCAAGTAGGTCCTCATAAGACCGCAGTTGTTGATACACAACATTTCAGCTTCAAAAAGGCCTACTCACACTTCGTTGTCCACAAAAAGTCTCCATCCTTCATAAGAAAAGAGAATAATGACAATGCAATTTTTGAAAATTTTTGCATAAACCTCTTGTAATACCCTGCATGCCCCAGGAAACTATGTACCTCTTTTTGCATCTTGGGGGTTGGAATTTTTTAGAATTACCTCTAGTTTTGTCGTGTCTACCTTGAACCCATCAGCAGAAATGTAATGTCTTAGCCCGATCCCTTCAGTCATCATCATGTGACATTTTTTAGTGCTCAAAGCAACATTAGCCTGTACAAAATGTTCCAACACTTTTTCTAGATTAGCTAATGCTTTTCCAAAAGCATCTCCATAAGGTGTAAAATCGTCCATGAAGATTTCAAGACAATCATTGAACAAATCAGAAAAAATTCCTAATATTGCCCTCTGAAAGGTTGTTGGCGCATTGTAGAGTCCAAAAGGGAGTACTCTGTATGCGAAAGTTCCACAAGGGAAAGTAAAGGTCATTTTATCTTGATCTTCCAGGGCAATCTGTATTTGGTTGTAGCCACTAAACCCGTCTAAAAATGAATATATATATATATATATATATATATATATATATATATATATATATATATATATATATATATATATATATAATTAACTAATTAATTTCATTTATTTATTTATTTTATTTTATTTTATTTATTTATTTATGTATTTTTATTTATTTATTTTTATTTTTATTTTTTATTTTTTTATTTTTTTATTTTTTTCTGGAAAGGGTATCAAGAACCTAATCTATAAATGGTAAAGGAAAATGGTCCTTTTGGGTGGCCTTATTGAGTTCTCTGTAATCCACAAAAACTCTCCACTTGCCATTCTTCTTAGGAATTATGACAAGCAGAGACACCCATTGACTGTCAGATATCAGATAAATAAAATTAGCACTCAGGAGTTTTTGTAATTCTTCATTTACCACCTCCTTCAGTGCAGGGTTCATGCAGTGATGTGGTTGTCTGACTGGTTTGCAACCATCCTTCAAATAAATACAGTGAGTGCACATGTTAGGGTGGATCCCTTTCATATCCATATAGTCCCATGCAAATGCCTTTTTGTATTTTCGTAATAATTGTAACAACAGTTGGTTTTGCTTAGCAGTAAGGTTGGGGTTAATGTTTAGAAACTTTCCTGGTTCTATTTCTGTTGGAATGTTGTTAGTATTCAAAGTGGTTCTCATTTGTTCAAAATCTATATCTTCTACCTCTTCTTCCTAATCCGACCTTTTAATGGAGGTGACATAAAGTGAGTTACTAATAAATCCATTAATGATATCATCTTTCATCTCATCCTTGAAATACTACGCTTTCCCCAGAGTGAGGAGTGGTAGGGAAAGATTTGATTCGGGCTCAAAATCATCCCGCCAAGGGTTGTATAAATCCAAAATTGGTTTTGGGGGGTAAAGATTAAGGTTCTTTATTTCCTGGCCATCCGAGATCACCATAGATCCAGATCTGAAACCTATAAATCCATCTGTAGTGGCTAGCCAAGGTCTCCTTAAGATCGGAGGATGTCCCCCCAAATTGGATTTGGGCTGTAAGATTAGAAAGTCAACCAGATATCTCCAGGAATATATTGTAATTACTATATCCTCTAACACCCCCTCGGGTTTAACACGAGATCTGTCTACTAATTCAAGTACAGTAGGAGTATGTCTAAGCCCCTGTAGCCCTAGGGTGGTAAAGAGGTCCTTTGTCATTACATTAATGGCAGCCCCAAGATCGATCAATGTGTTAGTTATGGGTTGATCATTAATGTAGACAGTAACCGTAGGATTTCCTGGATCATTATACTTAGTTAGAAGAGGCTGAGTGGACATTAATTCGGATAACTTCCCCATCACATGTATGGTAGAAGGGTCTTTAGGCTTCCTCCCAGGTTTCTCGATGCACAAGTCCTGCACCGTTTTAGCATAAATATATACTTCTTTTAGGGCTTGTAGCAGAGGAATTTGTACATGCAAAGTTTATAACTCCTTAAGAAAATCAGATTCAGGTTGTGAAGTCATTCCGGGTTCATCCAATCTCTAAGGATACGGAGGGTTCTGAGTTACAACAGTCGAGTTGGTTGTTATAGGTGTATCAACCTTTCCCGAGTTGGCCTATACAATAGTAACAGTCCTTTGGGGGTTTGTTGTTACAGACGTAACAACTTCCTCTGTATCTATTGTTATGGGTATAGCCATCGCCTCAGAGCCTATGGCATCTCCTATGGAAAGTTCACATTCCTCCTTTGTAATGATTGGGGAGTGACTTGGTTTAATTACCTTACCCGATCGCAATTGAATTTCATTAAGCTCCATGGGGATAATAAGGTAGGTATGGAAGGTAGACGGACCCTCTATGCCCTGAGCTTCCTTATTGTTTGGGTTCGGGTTAGGTTGCACATGTAATTGGAGTCGCACATGTGGTGTAGGAGCAGGAGTTTAGCAAGAGGGTAACTGTAGCTATTGTTGCATTGGTAATCCAGGTAAAGTTGTATTCTGGGCATTTCCTCTCCAATTCTGGTTCCAAGGGTATGGTTGAGATGGAGGATATTGGATCGAGGGAGGTTTAGACCACTCATTCCAGGGTCAAGGAAACTATGCTGAAGAAGGAGAAAAATATTTCCATGGATATTAATGAGTATTATATGCATTGCTCCATGAATTGAAAGAGGAGAAATATTGACACATACCTGGAGGTTGTGCTTGTCATGGCCTCCTTAGTGCGATGAAATAAGAGGATTGCACCTCCTCGCTTGACTCTCTAAGTATTGCCCTCAGTCTTGGAAGCTCCAGGAATTAAATTGTTGAATGTTCCAACTTGCAAATATTACACAAGCTGATATTGTTCAATTCGCATTCCCCCAAGGGATGCTTCTTCCGGAAATTTGGATAGAACACCGCCAAAGGTGTATCAACTTCTGGTTGTGTCTTCTTGATCTATGTTGTCGTTGTCTAGGCAGATAGAGTACTAAGATTATCGGTCTTGAAATTTTTGAAAAAATTCCCAATTTTTTCTCTAGTTACTCCTCCTCCTGCAGATTTTTGTATTTGGGCAGAGGCATCTCGAATTGTGCTTATCCCCTTAGATGACCCTTGAGGGAATCTTAGAGAGAGGTTTACAATTTTAGCAAATGGTTCCTACGATATATCCCCCTTCCCTAGTAGGTTCAGGGTGTCAAGGCAATCATCCCTCATTCCTCTAATAAATATGGTCTTCAAGATTTCATGGTCTAAATCATTGTGTTTAGACCTTTACAGATTATAGTGGAACCACTCTACATAGTCTTCCAGGCTCTCATCCTCCTTCTATGTCATTTTGAACAGTTCCTCCCTTAGTTCCCTGGTTCTGTAATAGTCTTGGTACTTTAATAAGAACGTCTCTTTCATATCATTCCATGTTCGAATAGAAGCGGAGCCCAATCCCATGAACCGTCTCAAGGATGCCCCTTTTAAGGTAGTAGGAAATAATTTCAATTTCTGAGCATTTGAGATGTAATCATAACTTCTGCATAGGACATCAAATTCAAAAAAAAGGTGTCTGGACCTTCCACAGTCATCCTTTGGAAGGATGGTAAGGATGATAGAGGAATATTTTTCATAGGAGCTTCACCTCTGATATCCCCGATTGGGAACTTAAAGGTGGTAATAGTAGCATCAGTCTTAGCATTGTTGTCATTGTTATCCCCCATGGCTAATCCCTCCAACCCCTGTTGTATTAGACATTCTGCAAACTGTTCTTGTGAAGGTCTTGCAGGCGTGATTGATGGCTCAAGTATCCTCAAGGCTGGTTGTTTCACTACATAACCTGAATCTGGATATTGATAAACCAACAGGTGCTCTCCCATATCAAGTGTTTGATGTCCCCCCTCAGTTTCCCCTGGTCCTTCGGTCCTAAAGTTTTGGCTACGAGCATCCCCCTGTTGCTCCTAAATTAGATTCTTGATCCTGGGAGTGCGGGTGCTAGCTTTAGAATGATATGGCCTCGAGATAGAGGAATCAGAGGTTTCTGCCCTTGTTATGGGAGTGACAGATTTTTGTGGCCCTATTTTCCTTACATCCCTTTGATAGCTTGATTGTTCTTTTTCTGCCTCAGAGATTAGTTCTTGGATAAATGTTTTTGTTTCCAAATCTACACTCTTCCTTTCCTTTTTATGACTCGTTTTTCCTGTGACTTATTAGAGTGGGGGGTATTTTTGGTATCTCTATAGTCCCTACAGTTTCACACATGGACCCTATGTGTATTAATTCACACTCTAAGTGTCTTAGTCTTTGACAGTTGTGAGCCCACCCAGCTATGTTAGAGTGATGTGTAGGTTCTTACCTCTCATCTTACCACCCAACAACTGAAGAGTTGAAGACACGCTAAAAAAAACACCAAAATACCATTCCCTAAGTGCCCCAGTAATCATAATGGTGAGCCCACCCAAGTATGTCAGAGAGATGCATAGGTTCTTACCTCTCGTCTTACCACCCAACGATTACGGACTAGGAAAACTCTATCATCAAACAACTTGGCTGATGGTATCATCAACTGCCATCCCTAATAATGACGCCAAAATGTAGTGTTGTTTTAATCAATCCTAATTGACCGTGACTGCAACATTTAATTGTCAACCCAGGGTAGGTATTACTGTTTCAAGCATGAAAAAAGGAAAGATGAGTAAAATATGTCACTGAATCAAATTGAAAAACTTAAATCATTCATGTATAAATAAAAACACTCCACAGAATTGAAATCACACTTCTCAACTACCAGAGTAAGGGTGCGCCACATAGTAACTAATAACTACACCAACTAGTCACTATCATTCTGTTAATCAAACCAGTGTAACAACACAATATAATCTGGAACAGAAGCGAATGTAATTCACAATTTGTACAGCAACAATAGAAAACCATATGTCAATAAACGAAGCAATAATGTACACTACATCTACTACTACAGTCCCTGCTAAAGAGGAGGGCCCTTCCTCCCTAGCAGGGGCGCAGGAACAACACGAGATTAATTAACGAATCAGATGAAGAGCAGTAACAGCATCACCACAGTGATTTAATATTAAAAATAATTCAAAGTTACAGAAGCAGAGTAACAATGCTTTTCTATATGCCATCGTTATACATAGGAAATTGAGTTTGTTTTATAATTATTACATGCCCGAAATTAGGAATAGATCAGTCATGAGAATCTCACGATTCTCATGCTGATAAAAAATAAAAGTAGTTACAACCTATTTCTAAATACAAAGACTTCTCAAATATATTGGTTAGGATTGCAACCACTTGGGTCTGTTGCTTCTAAAATAAACAACTCCTAAATGCCCAACAACTGTTATGAGGAATAGTACCTGTTATCACTATTAAAAAAATTGTACAACTTGTATGGTTTCAAAGTTGTAAGTCAGTCTTCGTCAAGTCATTTCTATTGTTTTGTTTAAGGAGTCTAAAACATAGGATAGAGTCTTGTTCCCATTGTTAAATAAGGTCAACAATCTTGTTTTAACTATCATTAGTCCCACATTGGTTCATAGGTGTCGTGTGTTAAGATTGTTTTAAAGTTGGCATGCGCTACGAAAATAGGGATTCGTAACTAGAAGATTTCGTAGCGCAAAACACAGAATTTGCACTAGCTGCGCTACAAAATTAAGGATTCATGCCAGATCTTGTCTAGCTGTCTTTTCCATCAAAATCCATTAATATTTCATCACCATGTGTCAGTCCTTGAACCATTCCTATCACATGCAACCATTCATTCTCATCACTAAATTCATTAGATGTCTTGTACGCATTCTTTCAAATTTCAAAAAAATTAAGGTGAGGTGAGTTAGTCTTGGTTTTTCGTGTGTTCCTTTCATGCATAAGAAGACAATTGGCAAGCTTAAGGATGGAACTCATCAGAACTTTTTGAAGGCTCAAGTGAGGCAGTTCTCAGTTTCAAATTCAAGCGAGGCAGTGTTCAAACCAATATAGTGCAGGTTTATCTTCAAGTTTCCTTGTAGAGATTTCATAGACATGTCTGAAGAAAGGAAAAATCATAGATCAGGCCGATGTCTTAGAGCTGAGCCTGAAGGTTTAGATGTGCTCATGAGAAGTAGAGAAGTTGAACATGCATTCAAACAGGTGGTCTGTTGGAGATTCTGTGAAAAACTTTAAGGTGGTCACATTCAAGTAACCAAAAATTTTGCTTTCAATTTCACTGGTTTGAATTCAAGAGTTGGAGTGCTAGAAATTCCAATTTCTCCTGAGTTCATATCTATAGTCACTGAGATACCAAGAGGCTAGGAAAGATGGTTTAACAACTTTAAATTCGAAATGGAACCCTGCCAAGAATTTTTGAAGCCAGAATTCATAGGCTCGGACTTAACCAAATCAGTGCCCAGAAGCTATGTTAAGGATTCATATGCCAACTTGCTGATATGCATCCAAAGATATTTTACCTATGAGGTAAGATATCATAAGGTGTACTCTTACCATTTTAAGCTCCTCTTACATTTCACTGGAAAAATATCTCTTGATTTACCTTTTTATATGTTTCGTAGCTTAGGCAAAATGTCTGATAAGGTTCAATTGAGGAAAGAAGCTTGTGAAACCTCCTTATTCCATCATGGGTTGATCAAGTTGACTGTTTTACATGAGCTTCAGAAGATTGGAAGAGAATGGTCTGCTTTCTTGTTTATGACAGGCTTTAAAACAGAAATAGGACTTAGTCCTAATGCTAAGGAGATTTCTTCACCAGCAGTAAGTCATCAGGAGGAAACAAGATCAACTAGGTTTGTGAAATTGAAAGCTAGAAAGCAGGTGAAGGAGCCTATGACACCACTAGTAGTTCAAGACACCCCTCAACAGTCATAGAGGAAGAAGGTTCAGATCAATGAGGTGGTACAAGAGTAGTCTGTTGATAAAACATTCCAAAGAAGAGTAACAAGAAGTCAATTAGCCAAGGAAAAGGGGAAGACTGTGACTGCTGATAAAAGCCCAGCTTCAAAGGGAAGTTTGAATGATCTCCTCCAGGCTATCGATATAGGAGAGACTCCTCTGATCCAAGCAGATTTACTTGAAGCAGGTAAGAACAAAACAAAAAGAGTTAAATCTTCTAAAAAGATTCAATTTGATGACTAGGTATCAGAGTTTGTCTTCAAGCGAAGAATACCTGTGACTAGACATATAAGAAGAATACAAGAGGCAGAGCAAGAAGCAAGTGAGTCAGGGGAGGTTGCAGAATTCTTTGAAGAGTCGGTGGTTCCATCAGTACAATCATCACTAGTGCACAAAGATGACAGAGGCAAGACAATTATCACTCATAAGGGAGATAGTTTTGAGGAGATCAAAAAGAAATTGGTGTCTACCAATATTGAGATTGCCCAACTCAAGGAAAGGGAAAGGAAACATGTAGTTGAAAAAGAAAATTTCAAAAGAGTGATAGCCAGTTGGGAAGATGGAAAAGTTCCAAGATATGAAGTAGTGTGCAGTCATCACCAATATTTCATTTGGACTGTCCCTGCAATAAAAGAGGCAAGATATATTAGAAGGGTCAATGAAAAATTAAGAACTAAAATCCAAATGATGAAAAGACAGATTGAATATTTTAGGATTCAACTGAATGAACTAGAAGAACAGTCTTAGCATAAATGAACCTGACAGTAAGTGAAGAAATTTTAACACAATTTTGATGCGAAACTTACTCTTTGAAGATTGAATATTATTTTTGGATGGACAATGTCAGTTTTGTTTGGCCCATTTTCATATGGAGAAGCCATTAAAAATCCCAAGAATGAAAAAAACTGTGTATTTGACTCACACAGCAGTTTCGTAGCGCGCTACGAAACTACTAAAAATGACATATAATGCATAGCAGTTTCATAGCGTGCTACGAAACTGCTGAAGCTGCCAGTTTTGTTTTTTGGAATTAATTTTGAAATTAAAATGGGTAACCATTATGAAATAATGCTACTGCAGAAGATACAAAAGGGCCACCTCAGACATTTTGAATACTAGGCAAAGGAAAATTCAAAGAATCAGAGGCATTTAATAACTCCAAACTCTGCGCTACGAAAACAACATTCATTTCGTAGCTCAGACAGTTTTCATGCTTCAACCAGCATCTAAGGGGTTTTGTCTTAGCACGAGTATATGAGCAGGACCTTTGGTCTAATTGAACGCATCACATGTTATTAAAAGGGATAAAATGTTTAGCAGAATTCGAGGAACCACTTTGGAGACCAAAGAAGAAAAAACAAGGGTGGTTTTCCTAGTATCCAGGGACAGTTAAAGGACAAGCAATCAAAGGCCAACATGAAGTTTAAAATCATCACTCAAGACAAAGATGAAGAGGGACAGATGTCAAAGAATGAGTTCGTTTTCATAGCTAAGGTTTTTGCCATCATAGATAAGAAGTTACACTCCTAGTCAAATTACGTCTCTAAGACTGTCAGTTTATAGTCAGTTGTAATTAATAGTTTGTTTAAAGTTCAATAGGTGTAAAGTCTAGAGAAATTTGAATTCCCCTCTTGCTGGAGGAAGGAATTCAAGCTTGTAAGGAAAATCTATATATGACAAGAGATGTAATGCACTAGAGGTTGGAAATTTTTAGAGAAAACACTCATATTGTGTCATTGTAGAAGATTATGTTTTTATGAATACAAACTTTGGCTTTACTTCTCAGGATTCAGAAAGAGTTCAATGGTGGCTTGTTTTATGTTTGTCCTCATTTCCTTATTTGCAGTATTATGAATGTATGATACTTAGAACTCATTGGCAATGCTCTAACTTCCTTCATGCATTTGTAAACTGTGTTTCCTACATGTTTCTATGTGTTAATTGATATATTGAACTTTTGATGCCCCGGCTTCCATGTTTAGTTAATATTGTTGTCATACTAAGCATTTTATGATTCCATAATCCTAATGGATGTTTATTGACTGTGTTTCAACCATTTACACTCCTTCATTTGTTTCATAGGGTTAGCCATCTAATCCATTATCAAAATCTTTAACCTAGTGAGAGAGCCCTCTCAGGTTGAGAAGGCTAAGCCTCAGCCAAAAGTTGGTTTGAAACAATTACGAAAGGTCTACCTGATCAGTAGCTTGTCAGGGTTAGGTTTTGTGATAACAATACCCACAGCTTGCCAGCTTCTATGTAACAACACCCTATGAGTGAATGGCGGTTCGATATGTAACGAAAATCACTAGCGACAACACCCTTAGTGTAACAACGGTCCTCTGTATCACTACATAGTGAAACAACAAAATGTAACAACATTCAATTTGTAACAACAACTTGTAACAGCATGCAGGGTGTAATAACGAACTGCTCTATCCTACTCTAAAGTTGATCAGTGCTGCCTGTTACTTCATAGCCTTGTTCCCACGAGCAATGCCTGAAAAGGAGAACTTCCAAAACACTTCTCCAATGCTCACCCCAGTTAGCCACAAAGAGGAATAAAGTATCGTATTATTCAGTAAAATATGGAAAAATAACATAATAGTGGAATAGGTTGTAAAAGTGAGAAAAAGGGTGATTAATCATGTAAAGCTCATGGGCCTGGAGGATAAGAGGATCAAAACGGGGGAAAGAAGGTGCATAAAGTATGCAAAAAGTCACACCCAACAGTTATCCATTGGAGTGACTAGTTTAATGCTCCTACCATACCTTTGGTTCACATCTTCGCTCTACACACCGCATTCCACTTCACATCTCCCTATCCATACCTGCGGAATCCTCCGAGGGCTTTCTTCAAGCTTCGCTGCAAGCCAAACACAACTTGCCGCAACCCGCTTGACGTTAAAGCGTGCAAATGATTTTTTGAAATAGAATCGATGAAAAAGAACCTGGCCTGTTGCCATAACTGCTTGTGGCAATCTAAGCAGAATGCCGCTTTCTTGAATCAATTCGCAGCCGAATAAATGGAGAGTCATCTCCGTCTGTTCGTCGATTCCATCTTTCCGTGAGGGGGAATTGGCAATCTGCTCGTCCGTCACATAGAATGTGTCGATTGCTGTGTAAATCATGGTGACTATGGTTGGCCAAAAAGAAAAGGGAAAAGCCACAGATTTTTCGAAGGAAAGCTAGCCTGCTCTTCCACGCCAATCACTCAAAATCACTCCTCATAGCTGCTGGTGAAAGGAGGTCTCCATTCCACAACACTCCCCACAACATTCCACCTCCCAATCAGCCACTGTATTTTTTCATACATCCTGACTCCCATACCAATCCGCTGCTGTCAAAGGAATTTAAAATGATGTTGTTGAACGTTGTGCATTAAAACCGGAAGTGCACGCCATTGGAAAAGAGATGCTAAAATTTGTTTCATTTCTGCAACTGAAAGCCTAGCCATATGCCAATGTTGATCATGTCTACGAGCCTTTGGGGTCACTGGACATCACATTAAAGAACCGCATCATTCCACTATGCATATATCTCTAGTTTTTGAAGGTGCATTCAACATCAAATGACTGGAGGACTCTGCATTGAATATGCTGATCAGAATGTCCTCCTGATTTTAAATCCGCTGACTACTGTAATACCTCTCACCACACAGTCAATTGTCATGCTCTGCAACTCCAGTCTAGTCATCATTCAACTGCAACCACCGGTTCGACTCGGCATGCCACCACAACTTTTGTGATTTCTTGCAATTATGTCAAAATTTCCTTCAAAAGTTCAGTTTGTTTAGGTTATGGCCTAGAGAAAGTGTATTTTTTATGACGACACCTTCCTGTTCACAACCCAATAGCCACCATTAAATTGTGGCTTCTCCTATAGCATCCAAATTGGTTTCCAAGTTATTTATAATGCCAATAGTTATTGAATTGTAAAACCAATACCTGATTCATCACAAAAGGTCTTCTAATTACAAGCAGAACAATTATTCATTTGCAACACATTGATATTGGTGGTGGTCTCCACAGTCAAGATAAGAGGGATGCTCAAACAATTAATGGTATAAATGCAGCTGATAGATTTTTGGGAAGACTTGTAGAAGCACATATTCAAGCTAGTATATTTGAATTTCTTGTGTTACCGCATACAACTCTAACAAAGGTTCGACATTATGCAATTTAAGGAAGCTCGGATCCATAAATTTATTTGCGCATAGTGGAAGCACTTCCTCTCATTGTGATTTTGATCTAAAATGAAATTTCTTACTTTCCTTTCTTTGCTTCCATATTAAAATTGTTGTGGAAAGCTTTTTCTCACAAAGAAGCCTGATAGTAGTGCATTCCTCGTGGAATAATAGTAGTGTATTCTTCTTGGCATAGAGTGCCTTTTATTTACTTAATCTGGAGAAAATGACTAAAATGATTAAGGTATTAAAGTTCTTAAAAAATTTGATACACTCCACTCATCATGATACAATAAAAATCAGCAAAACCGCTCTTGCTGATGTACAAATTTGTCTACAAGATGCACATGAAAAAATTGAGTTTTTGCAGCTTGAGACAAAGCTACAACAAGAAGAATTACAGTAGTGGAGTCAACATTTTGAACCTGTTTCTATTTAGAACATTGAAACAAACTATCATAAGAAACAAATTGATTCAGATCCAGTGCAAAATGAAGTAGTAGTTGTACATGCAGATGCAGAAATTCAGCCTACAATTCCCAAGTCAGTCATCAGACCTTGGGAAGAGCTTGTCCATAACAGGCATAGAACAAGTCTTGGATATGATAAGGAGGTTTCCTTTCCTGTTCCATATTACTCAAATCCCATTTAGTTTTATAGTGTTGGATTCCTTTGTGAAAGTTCACCTTTAGCTCTTCCAAATTCTGCTCCTCTTCCACAACAACAACAACAAATTGTGAAATGCCAACACTGTGACCAAGTTGGCCATATGAAAGATCAATGTTTTGATCTTATTCCATGTAAGAACTGTCATTAAACCAGTCATTCTTCAAACAGATGCTTCAGAAACAAGCCTCTTACAAGAACAAAGATTCATATTGGATGGATCGCTTCTTGGCAATGGGCATCAACATCCAAGAAGATATTTCAGTCATATGTCCGAACTTGTTCTAGACTATTGAACAGTCTTGTAGTTGAGTTTTCTCCACCATATCACCTTGTATCTGACAGGGGGGGGAAGTGATGGTCATCTACAAGCTTCAAATCCACATCAAGCGAGCCTAAGCCACAACATGCATACTAGATTTAGAGTTGTAGCCAGAGACAAAGATCCTCCTGAGCATGCCTTCAGTTGGTGATGGCTCTTCAAAGAGTTGGGTACACTTCCTCTAGCAGAAGACTTCAACTTCTTGCTAGTTTTGGAAGAGTTCTAGGAATTCCATTAAGCATTCCAGAGTTGGTGGTAATCCTTAAACCATCACAGGTTGAGACCTCCCTTTTCAGGTTGAGGTTCTCCCTTTTATGTGGGGTGAGACCTCCGTTTCATGGTTGAAAGTTTCCCTCTTCAAAACATCAGGAGCACTTCCTCTAGTAGAATACCTGAGCTTCATGCCAAACTTGGAAGAGTTCTGGGAACTACACTAAGCATTCCAATGATGGTGGTCATCCTTAAACCACCTCCCTTGATACCAACATTTCAGAGAGCACATTCAGCATAGTGTTGCCATGCATTTTTGCAAGTTTTGTATTACATATCTCTTGTTGGACTCATACAAGACCCTTCGGATTAAGTGGGGGAATGTTGGACACCTAATCCTCTAAGGGTTGGTGTGGAAGCTGACTAGCCAAAGGGATTCCAAGGGACCACTTGGAATATGAAACCAAGGGTCACTCCTATGTATTATAAATGTATACCATGTCGATAATAGATGTACTCTCATGCTTATCATTCATACTCAGTCTTTTCCATGTATGTGTTTAACATATTCTAACTATCTTGAGTACTCTAAATGATATATGTATCTATTTTCTTAAGCATGTATGTGTAGCTATTTCTATATATGTATGTATGAATATTCTGAAATGTGTTGTTGGTTTAACCATCACTTTGGATTTCTATCTAACTTTCCTTCCATGTTGTGATGCATCTTTGCTCGTGTGTTCCCTTCTTAACTCCGTGATATCACAAGTTTCCAAGGGGTGCACTCACCTCACCCTCTATGTGTTGGAACCTCTCATACACCTTCCTTGGCTTACTACAATGTCACACCCTTGCTACCAAAAGGGACATCTTACTTGCCTCTATGTGAAACCATGGTCAAGGCATTACTGTACGACCCACTGCTGGGACTCCTACACCAAACAGTCTGAGGTTTAATTGGGACTTCTTATGAGGGAGATCCCCTGACATGTTGGCGGGTCCAACACTGTCAACATTTCTGGCGCTAGAAGGAGGGCTAGATAACAAGTTGTGCCCTCTTATCCTGTTTTGAACCTTTGCATATGTATCGTGGAGTCTTGCAATCTCCTCCCTCCATGATGCTTTTCACATGTCGAATCTATTACCATCACGAGGGATTTTGTCAATATATTGTCCACATACACGTATAATGGTGAAGGCAAAGTGGCCTGGCCTGAGTTCTTACATGAATTTCTTCCCTTGCTTCATGAGGATGATGGATGTTCTAATGAAGATGCATGTTTGCTGCTTGCATACACACTTCACGAATCTCCACATTGGTGGTTGTGCAACCTACTAGCTGACAACATGCACTCGCTTGAGCACTTTTGTGATCTCATTCAAGAGACTTTCTATCATTTTGATCCAGAAAATATTGACCAAAAACTATTACAACAATGGAAGGCTTCACATGAATCACCTATGGAGTTTTGATAACACTTCCGTGATATGCAATTTCAAGCTTCGAAGAGCCAGATGAATTTTTTCTATCTTTGGGAGTGATTTGAGTACTGCCTTAAGAAATATGCTCATCCCAAGGAGAAGTTTGAACTCAAGCCTCGCTCAACATTCTTTGGTGATGGAGCTGCACAGTCACAGATGGACACAACCACTATCACAAGTGATTGTATTCCATCCCTTGATCAAACATGTTCACCATTGCAGAGCGATGCAGGAGATCACGCTCACACATTTGTTTAGCTATCACATCCTCCCAACATCACTTCGCTTAATTTTCACACAGAATTGGTTGTGAGTCCATCGATTTGTCATATGCATTTCGTACCACAACCTTCGTGTTCATACTCAGCTATTCCTCCAGATGATAATGTCTTGTGTTCTTCTGTTCCAGACTCTACACTTGTTGTGAATGAGGATCAATCCATCGATAGAATTAGTGTTGCACAACCAACATGTGCTATCACTCATGAAGAGTATGACTGGGAGCTTGAGCATCAACACTCGGCAAAGGATGACTCCCTTCCATCCAACCCCATCCATTCTTTCTTGACATCTTTGGTGAACTTGCTCACATGTCTATCTTCATCTACAGATGCACCCATTATTGATCACTCGCAGGACACCCTAGATGTTAGTCCATCATCCGATAATGGAGAGGATAAGTTATTCATTGAAAATTCACTTGACCTTTCATCTGCCTTTTCTAAAAACACAGAGGATGAATTTGTCTGCTTTTCATCTACCCCTCTATTTGATTCATCAGATCATGAGGATGCTGATGAAATCATTGATATTTTTTATCATGGCTGTCGTGATCCATTTACTCCCACATTTGATCACGACGATGATTCAATCATAGTTGATTTTTCGAAGCCACCGGTTTATGATGATCTATCTGACGACAAAGTCGAAACCCACCAAACTGTCGAGGCACTCCAGCCCGAGCTGATGGTTATGTCAAGCCCTCATTTTCTTGAGGTTTTGTTAAAGCCTCGAAAATTGCTACGACAAACCACCTCCTTGAAAGTAGCTCCTTTTCCATTTGGTATACTGGCTTCGACTGGGGAAAATGAGACCAATTGCCTAGAAAAGATTTGATAGTGATGGTGGGATGGTATATGATGTAACAAGAAATGATTAAGCTAAGTGTAATCTAATCTAACTTCTAAACACATTCATATATCCTATTTTAACACTATTTAACTATAAGTATACTCGAGAATCAAATACGATATGCAATCTACAATGATGTCTTACAACAATTGGTAATAAATATCATTCAACTGCAACAAGAAATTAAATCGTTTAACAATAATCGTTTTGGATAAATAGTTATAAGAAACGATTGAGAAAAGTATATCACATATAAAATCATTCATGTATTCACAAAGGAATCAGAGCTAACATCATACAGAAGTGTAATAAAGCTAGAACTATAATTCAAACTTTCAGACATAAAACAATTGAAAGAATAAGTATTACTTGATACATAAATAAAACATGATCATAAGATAAAAGTACCATATATGATAAGTCCTGCTCATGTGCTTCAGCAATATTGACCCAATTTCAATCAATCCAACACATTCTAAGAGTACAAAAGTGAATTTCAGTACAACATGCTAGATATTTAAGGAAAATAGATCTTGTTCCATTCATTTCATCAAAACCTCCTCAAAAGTACAAAAGTGCAATGTTTTGAAAAGTGTTTATGATAAAATTTCCGGACCTCTCTCTAAATGCATGAGAGGGGTTTAAATACAAAACTATATGTCTTAAAATATATTATTACAAAAAATAGTCGAGGAGGTTCAAATGAACTTCCTCAGAATATGCAAAAATAAAACTAAAATAAAAATAAATAAATGACTAAATCCTTTGAACTCGATCTCTAAGATCTCAAATATCAGTCATTGGCTTAAGCTGAGGCAGTTGCCGGTTGCATATTTTAACTGCCTAGAAAATATGACATCTGTTAGTGCTGGCACCATATTTTGTGTAGATATTGTTAAACATCTCAAATTCATCCATTGGCTGTGTGGTTTCACTAAAAATTGCTAGTATGCCTCCCAATTCAGCCTGTTTAACTGTTTGATTACCTCCTCCTTTTCCTGCGCTTTTTTTTTCCACTGCTACTCTAGCTGTCTAGAATTAGGAAGAAATCCTGGTACACATTCCTTGACCTAATTGCTGCCATGAATATTTTCATTAATGTATTCTATTATACTATTTGTTGATGTCATTGCTATCATTGTTGTCCTTTCCACCTTCTTCAACCAAGAATCCCAATCTATGAACATAATATCTTTATGAGACTCTTGCAGCTTTGGTAGGTCAGCCTTCCTCTCATCTTCTGATTCTTGCAAGGTGATAAACTCAAAAACCCTTTTGTGGATTTCATCATATTCGAGCCTCATATCAACAACTTGGTTCGTTAATTTATCACTAGTGTCGCAATAAGGATTTATCTGTGAGATTTTCTGGAAAAATACTTTCTTTTGCTGCATTAGTAAGGAATTGAGGTTGAATGCTTCTTTGATGAATTTGTCGATTTGCATATTGTCTCTAAGTTTATCTATCATGGATTGTATCTGAAAATCCTTTTATGCTAATATGGCTTGATGTTGTATTCTCATTTATTCGAATTCCTTTTGGAGCTGGGCTACTTGCAATTATGTTTGTTGATTATATTTTTCTTGGGCTAATTGTTGTTCTAGCAGCAAAATTCATTTTTCTTTCTCCTTAAGTAGCATTTGGACCTCTGTCACCTTGTTAATAGTTGTTGTGGCATAGGCTGCCATGAATTGTGACAGTTTTTTGAGATTCTCAAATGGGTCGATATGTGAGTCCTTCCATATGATGTCCATTTGTTCATTTTCTGGAGTCATAATAGCTACAACATCCAGCTTTATTTTCTTCCTTTGTCTCTCGATTACATTTTTGTGGGTAGGGATATATAATACATCTAGAGGAGGTATTTCTTCAATTCTTAAAACAATTTCTGAAGTAGGAGTAGCAGGAATGATCTCAACGTCCAGAGTGCCTGTATTTCTTTCCTCTGTTGTTTCTGGATTGAGATTATGACAAGTTTGCTTGGGAGTTTGCATTCCAAATGTTTTCTCAGGGTTTGTATCTATATGGATCCTTTTGTTGAACTGTTCCCCTTCTTTTTCGAGGTCAATGACTGGGGATTTACCTGACTGAGTTGAAGTAGAAACAACTTCGGCTTGTTTCTTTTCCTTGGACTGCTCGGTTGTCTCCTCTATACTTTGAGCTATGTCTTTTTCAGATTCTTAATTGGTGTTTCCTCCCCCATTTTGAGATTGCTGCTCTGAGTTCTGTGACTCATTCGTAGATCTCTCTTGGGTTTCTTCTTCAGAGTTTTATTTGGAGTTTCCCTCCAAGCTTACATTGGGACTTGGCTCCCTTATTGGTTCAATCAGCAATAGGTCCAATGGAACTTTTAATAATCTGTTTTTCTTGTACACAGGAAATCCTAAACATCCTCTGGGGTCAAAAGTATAAATTCCATATGAAAATCTTTTGAAAATGTTTCTGCCTGTAGGAAGAGGTCATCGAAGGCATCCTCTTCGTTGGTGAATTTATTTACTTTTACCATAGAATTAAAATACTTAACAGTTCCATTTGGGTCATACTGCTTTCCCTGAAATGTAGCTAATTTCAGAGATTTAATAATCTCTGCTTATTTTTTTGCATGTCCATAATCATGTAGTGCAAAAGCACCACATTGTAATGGGAATGTAGGCCAAATGGCCTTCTTCTTCTCTTTCAGTCCTGTACTTAATTTGCCTTCTCCTGATGTTTGGTAGGCTATTTCTCTAGCCATTAGTTTGTCGAGGCATAATATGGGAGGACATGCGGTGAAGCAATGGTACCAAAGACTCTAATGTAGGTGAATTTTTCTTCCCCAAACCATCTAGCCACTGGCAAGATATCTACCTCGGTCTCTTTGGAAAACCTAGGGGCAGTTTTGTCATAAACTTCTTTATGAATGGGTAGCAAAACCCCTTGACAGATCTTATAAAAATGGGGGTGGAATTTAGATTCCCAAAAAATCTTATGGTATACATGGATGGGAAGTGGGTTTTGTACTGTCCACTTCCATCCCATATTGGGAAATTGAAAACAAAAACATATTGCATCCATAACAAAAGAACTCATGAAAAATAGGGGATAAACACTTAAAGAGGAACTTCTTTTTATTCTATATTCTATAATGGCCTTTGCCAAATTATCTGATAAAATTTGAGCCCAATTCATTTTTTTTGCATTCACTACTGCATCTATCAATGGGAGCCAATCCATGGAAAACTTGGTGCTATTGAGTCTACCGAATAACCTACATATCATTGTTGCTGCAAAACTATGGGGGGGAGAAATGGATGTCGTGGAGTACATACTAGTTTTATCCTATTTGAGCCTGCCCTCACTTGATTTCCAGGTCTCTGTGACATCTGACGAGTCCTCATTTTCTTTAGAAAATTGCTCAAGGAACTATTTGTTGTAGAAATTTTGGGGCTCAGCTAACTGGTACAATAGTCATAGGTTGTCTGCTGAAAAGTACCCCATGAACTCTTTCCTATGATTCTTGAATGTTCGGCCTGTGATGTCTACCTTGTTAATTACCCATTTGACCATGTCCGTGTATGGGATTATTTTTGGTTGTGCAACTATGTGGTGTAGGAAAGAACATGTTGTTTCAAAATAGAAGGCACCAGATGACTCCTGATCATTTGTTGTGCCCTTTGTTACCAGTGGCCTGAGCTGCTCTTCTTCTAACAAGTCGTACATGGCCTCCTATGTCGTAGTTCCTCCATCTCTACTGCATGTTGTGTTAGAGAAAAGAGGCACCATTTTTTATTTCTCAGATGCAGTTCCCTTCTGTTTCTTCCCCATTGTTTCTAATGATGTTCTCTCCGGAGTTTTCTTGAAATGGATCAAAGCGGAAGTTATCGGATAAACATGAGCGAGAATGATAGCGAGAATAAATGATACAGTTAATGCCAAAAAGGTGACAAGATAGCAGCTATTATTTAGAACGCAAAAAAAAATATATCGTATCACATCGAGCCGCTCCTTAACATACATTCCATTAGACTCATTAAATAGCCACTAAAGCTTCCTATCATTTCTTTTATTACTTATTAAATTACTGCATCACAAACGGGAAGGAAAAACCTTTAAGGTGGTAGGTTTTAACTACGAGAATGTTGATTTTGCAATTGCAATGCAATATCACAAATCACATTATCGCATATTTGATTGTGCGCTTTCTCAAATTTCTTTAGAATTTTGTGGGATGCGAGATAAGCGGGGTATCCTTTACCATTTGGAGCGTATTTTGCTTGAAGGAGTAATTACTTCTTAAAGTGTCTTTTCACTACGTAGCGGACTTAACTCTTAATTTATAACATTTGATTTTATCAAGTCCAGGCTTTATGGCATTTCGAAAGCTCGTGCATTTCATAAGATTGGAATTTTAAAATAAATTGACGCGGTGCAATGAGGTTGAGTCATTCTATCGCAATATCGCATCTCACATGTTACAACATGCTTTGCGATTTGCATCCTTTTTGTATGCTGATATGCGATTGTGATAAGCGCTTTACTTATAGGAAATTCCTTAACTCCTATTTTTTTAATGAAAAGTCTAATGAAATCTAAGTCAAATGTGGTGATTCATTTTATTGCAATTCACAGATTTTGTTTGTTAACTAACTCTTCAATGCACTTGATCCAACAATATGTGAAAAGGCAGGTATTGCTAGTTTTAGAGGGTTTTGACTCAATATCCTGGGTTATTCCTAAAAGTTCAAAGGAAAGCACCTAAGTGCTAAATTTTTATTGGATATTTTTTATAAAGGGTCCCAATTTATTAATTAACAAATTAACCATTAGACTAGTAAATAGGGGGGTTGTTGAGTATCACAACAAATGTCAATTCATTGGAAGAACCAGTTATCTATGATAGTGTTTTTAAATCTCTAAAACTTCCAAAATAAAGATAGTTCAAAAAATAGCAAACACATGAAATATAAGATAACTAACATTTCTCTAAATAAGAAAACAAAATCCACCTAATTATCATCCATTTGATTATCGTTTTTCGAAATGAAAATTCCTTTGTCTACATCAGTATTTACTTGGTTTTAAAGATAAAGCAGGGGGCTCTCACAGATTAGCTTTTAGATGTACTCATTTTTCACAGGTAGAGCCTATGTTGCGAGCAGGCGTCCATAGCCTCGACAGGGCTACCTTTTAACTAGCAATGATTTAGTACCCCATCCAGATAAGAGTGCAACTTTTAGAGATAAATTTAGATTGATATACTTCTTTTTATTTCTTTTCTAAACAATTTATTTTTTTGTTAAAAAATTCATTTTTTTAAATTTTTATCAACTTAAAGTTTATTGTCTTGGTTTGGTGGCCAAAATTGACATTGTCATTCACTGGTTGTAATTCAACTGAACAATCTGGCTCGTGATGAGACCCCTTTTCTTTTGATTAAAATAATTTCAAGCCATTAGCTTGTTTTGATATGCAGTATAAGTAATGACAGTTTATTACTTCCCTGTGATCATGGTAAGTCAACTCTTGATGAGACCTCTTATCCTTTAAGTTTAAGTATATTTTAGAATTACACTCTAAAAAGAGAAAATTTACTAGATGGGGAGAATCATTGACTCCTTAAGAGTTTCTAGATGACAATTATAGAGCTAAGGATGCTTTTCCTTAAGAGTCTTTTCTTTGTTATAGATGCTTTTCTTGACTGATGGTAGAACAAAGGTTTCTTTATAAAGTTGAGGTTTTGCAAAGGACAAGTAATTTTGGTGGAAAACAAGTAGATTTCAGAGCAATAGAACTTAGCTTATGTTTCAAATGTGAAAATTATCTTCTCAACAATTTGTACTTATACAAGTGAAAAGTCAAAACATAAAAGAGGCTATTATTGTAAAGGCCAAAAGTAAATGCTATTTAACTTTTATTTTCCTAGAAAAAGTAAAGGCAATAGTGTACAAGGGATAGAAGAGGTTATCTTCTATGAAAAATATTTCTTCAAAATCTGCCCATTAATAGGTAGAGAATCTTTCTTGCCTGATAAATCCTACAACAAAAAGGTGGATGGGACAATCTATTCCGCAATTTGAAATGGGCCAAGCCACATTCTTTGGAATTTGGCATGCTTACCTTTTTCCTCATGTGATTTATTTCACTTCAATACAAGGTCTCTGAGCTGAAAGGATTTAGGACTTACAAAATTTGCATCGAATGAATATTTAACTAATTGTTGATGATGTGATTTTGGCTTCATCTATTTCTTCTTCGAGCTTAAGGATTTGCGATTGCCTTAATTGCATAGAAGAGGAAGGATTTTCTTCAATAAATTGAACCAGGGATAGAGAGGGAATAGCTATATTTGTAGGGAGAACAACTTCTTTCCCATAGACAAAATTAAAAGGAAAAGTGCCTATTGAGGCCTTCTGTGTTATTCGATCTGCCCATAGAGAAAATGTCAAAGATTTATGCCAATTTTTCTGACTTTGATCAATGGTTTGTTTGATGATTCTTATGAGATTTTTGTTTGTATATTCGGCCAAACCATTTCCATGAGGATAATAGTTAGAAGAATATTTAAGTTTAAAACCTCTTTTATGAGCAAACTCTGTCATAGAATTGCCTGTGAAATAAGATGCATTGTCAAACATGAGGGCAGTTGGTAGACCAAATCTGGTAATAATAAACTGATCAATAAATTCAATGATGTTTTCAGAATTGGCTACCTTAAGTGGAATCGCTTCCACCCATTTTTCGAAGTAATCAGTTGCTATAAGGTTATATCTATGATGCTTTGAAGAGTGAGGAACGATATCACCTATTATGTCTAGTCCCCATTGTTCAAATGGTTGTTCAATGTTGATTGGATGCAATGGTAATGCGGGTTTCCTTTGTCTTCCAGCAACTATTTGATAGATTTTACATTTCCTTACATATTCATGTGCATCTTTGAATAAGGTTGGCCAATAATAGCCAGCATGCAAGATTTTATGTGTTGTTGTGTCTCCTCCAAAATGTCCACCAGCTGATCCATCATGGAGTTCCTACAAAACCTTTTCTGCCTCAGATTTTTCAAGGCATCTAAGAAAAAAAAAATCATAATTTTTCATAAACAACACATCATTGATGATTTCATATTGCTTAGATTTTATCCTCAAAGCCCTTTTTCTTTTATAACTAAGTTGCATAGGGGCATATCCATTTTTCAAGTAAAAGATGATATCAACATATTTAGATTCAATGTCGTTGAGGCTTACCTCAAATATTTGTATATCGTCACCTGAATCCTGTAGTTCTAGTAAATTGGATGCTCCTGCTAACATTCTGCAAAAACCTTGACCTTTAACAATTTTAGTTGGTCTAATCTCAATGTCATATTCTTGCAGTGTTGTTACCCAATTTTCTCTTTTCTCGCCCACCTCTCTTTGCATCAGTAAATTTCTCACTACTGGGAATGGGACTATTACCTTAGTGTGAGTCTTGAGAAGGAAGGGTCTGAAATGCTTTATTGATTTGAAAACAACAAAAGCTTGTTTTTCAACATCTGAGTAGTTTAATTCAGCCCCCTGCAAATTGGAGCTAAAAAAAGAAATTGGTGCTTTGATTTTGTCATCATTGACCTGTGTCAGTATAGCTACATATGATGTATCAGAAGAAAAGATATATAAAATGAAATGATTAGAAAAATTTGGGGTTGCTAAAGAGGGAGCATTTATGATTTCTTGTTTAATCAGATTAAAAGCTTCATGCTCGGTATGTCCCCATTTAAAAACAAAATTTTTCTTAATCATAGATTGGAGAGGTAAAACAATTCGTGAAAAGTCAGGGACAAATATTTTGACAAAATTTATCTGACCTAGGAAAGATTGCATGGATTTTTTGTTATGAGGTAAAGGGATTTCAGAAATTTCTCTTATCCTATCAGGATCGATAAGAATTCCTTCTTTGGATATGATAAATCCAAGGATCTTTCCTTCACTCAAAG
Organism: Pinus tabuliformis; assembly: GCA_031772625.1. Classification (NCBI taxonomy): domain Eukaryota; kingdom Viridiplantae; phylum Streptophyta; class Pinopsida; order Pinales; family Pinaceae; genus Pinus; species Pinus tabuliformis. Next base: position 697,305,919 of record CM062820.1, read on the forward strand.
CAAAGAAATATTTCTTAGGATTGAGAGAAATTCCATACCTCTGACAACACTCAAAGATTTGTTTTAAATCCTTTAAATGATTACTGCGCTTTTTGGAATACACAGTTATGTCATCTAAATAAATTACCACTGATTTGTTCACCAAACCTTTGAAAGCTATGTCCATGGCTCTCTGAAATGTTGCACCAGCATTGATTAATCCAAATGGCATCTTTTGATAGGCATAGGTGCCCCATTTGGTTTGAAATGTAGTCTTTAGCTGGTCATCTAGATGTACTATAATCTGATTATAACCTGAAAATCCATCTAGAAAAGACATCATTTCTGAGCCTGCAATTGATTGCAATATATGTTCCATAGGGGGCAATGGAAAGTTGTCCTTCTGACAAGATTTGTTAAGATTGCGAAAGTCTATACATATTCAAATATCACCATTCTTTTTCCTGACCGAGACAAGGTTAGAAACCCACCTTGAATGTCTTACAGGAAAAATTATTTTGGCTTTTAGAAGCTTATTCAATTCAGATTTGATCTGGTTTTCTAAATTTGGATGAATCTTTCTCAACTTTTGTTGCACGAACATTTTGTCAGATATCATGGGAATGGTATGTTGAATGAAGGAAGTGTCATATGTCTTAAGATATTCATAATTCCAAGAAGAAACATTTTTGTATTTCTTTAACAACTGAACAAAAGCTAACCTTTCATCTAGCGTAAGACCAAGTCCTAGATTGATATTTTGAGGTTTAAGGTCAGTTCCAAGATTAAGTAACTCAAATCTCAAGGTTGAACTTTGAAGCTTTGAGTTAGTGGGTTTCTTGAACTTGTCCTTAAGATCATATAAGTCTTCCAGCTTAACCACAGATTTAGGCATGGAATTTGCAGTCATTTCTTGCTTAAGCTGGATGTCATGTTGATCTTCATCAATTATCTGGTCGTCGTAAGAGCCTTTAGATGCTATAAAACTTATGATATCTGGATCTTTATTAAAGACTTTCCAATTGGTGATATTGCCGAGAATAGTGTAGTGTTGTTTTAATCAACCTTAATTGATTCAGACTGCAACATTAATTGTCAACCCAAGGTAGGTATTATTGTTTCAATGGAGTTCGCACTGTCTGTGCCGATACACTCTAGCCAAGAATAAGAAAATGCAGAAAACTGTAAAATATGTCGCTGATCTAAATTGTTGAATCAAACCATGCGTGTAGATATAAAAAACACTCTACAGAATTAAATCACAACTTGCGGCTATCAAAGTAAAGGCGCGCCACACAAGAACTAACATCTACTCCAGCTGGTTACTACCATTCTGTTGATTAACTCAGTGTAACAACATAAGATAAATGGAAACAACAACGAATGTAATCCATGATTTGTACAGCAACAATGAGAAACCATAAATCAATGAACTAAACTAGAATGTAAACTATCTATATCACTACAATCCCTGCCAAAGAGGAGGGCCCTTCCTCCTCAGCAGGGCGCAGGAAGAACACAAAAGTGATTAATGGATCAGTTGGAAAGCAGTAACAACATCACTGTGCTAATTGATATTAAAATAAATTTAGAATTACAGAAGCAGAGTAACAATACTCTTCTATATGTTGTCTCTTGTACATGAAAAAGTCGAGTCTTTTATAATTATTACAACCTGAAATTAGAAAACAGATTAGTCATAAAAATCTCTCGATTCTCATGCTATTCAAAAATAAAGAAGTTACAACCTATTACTAAATAAATATACATAAGTTGCAACTACTTGAGACTTTCTTCTTCAAAAATAAACAATCCCTACTGCTAGCAGCTGTTATGTGGAATAGTACCCACATTCTCCAGCTTTGGTGCAACAACATTGAGAAAATGGTGGTTTGGGATGACGCGGTGTAACTGACGACAGGATTGTTGGTGTGACAGCGGATCCACATGAGGTGTAACAACATCCAATGTGTAACAACAACCTGTAACAACACCTAGTGTGTAGCAACATCCTGTAATGACATTCAGGGTGTAACAACAAACAGTTCTACCCTTTCCTGGAATTAATCCCTGCTACCTATCTGCTTCATAGCTTCGTTCTCATGAGGCAACACCTGAAAAGAAGAAATTCCCAAAATACTTCTTCAATGCTCTCACAGTTAGCCACAAAAAGGAATAAAGTCTCATATTATTCGGTAAAATACAACAAAGTAACATGATAGTAAAATGGATTAAAAGGGTAAGGAAACAAGGAGTTTATTCATATAAGGGCACATGCCTGGAGGACAGAAAGGTCAAAACAGGGGAAAGAATGTGCAGAAAATAGGTAAAAAACCACACCCAACATCTCCCCCGACTGAAGCAACTGCATGTCCCCATGAAGAATCTTAGTTCCTTCTAATGTGCCCCCGATCGAAATCTGTGAAATTGTAGGCACCAACAGTATCATCACCCGGAGCTCTGAATCTTTGATCGGCGATTAACTCATGTGACCAAGATTCCTCTTCATAACCACATAATGATAATCAGGCTGATACTCCTCCAATGACAACCATATCAAAGCTTATTTGAACTTGAGGCCAATCCAGAATGCCCCCAGTGTCAGCGGAATCTAAGAATATTCCAGCACCCGTGTAACAATAGCTACAAAGTTCTTGTACTCAAAGGGGTCCCCTTCCTATAACTCCACACTACAGGCCTCAGTGTGCTTGAGACATTCGACTAGCGCTTGTTTCCTCATATTTGCAAACAAGTTAAGGCAGACCCTCACGATTCTTCTTCTATAAATGACCGATTCACCTCTGATTTTTGGAGTGCTCAGGAACTGTCTGAACTATCATCGAAGTTCGTAAGCCATTCTTGGTTCAGCCCTGACCCACAATGTTGTCTTTTCCTTGTTGGCCTATGTTGTTTTCTTGGCCAGTTTCCACTCAATCTGATTCCTCATAAATGAGAGGAAATCCTGCAACTGCAAGTCTCCCATGAAATAAAGGACACTTGCCACCATCTTTGTGCTCACATACTCGTACATGATATTGTGCAATAAAAGCTTGCACAACAAACTCTGATCATCAAAATCACAAGAGCGGAAAATTTCCAAAAAGGTGCAGGTTGAAGAACCCAAATAAGACCTGTTCTCACAAACTTCCCTTAATTGAAATAAGTAGTAACATTCCCACAGGAACACAGGGTATGATGGGGATGACTGCCTACATACTAGCAGGTTTATAGCAAGGTCATGGATTTTGGTCTTATCAAACGTTAGGTCTGAGACCTCCCAATGCAGCTGATACAGTTTTTCATCCTTCTTCTTCATAATTTATTTATGCCTCTGTGCCTCCTCTTCTCTTTTCCATTCTTCTTTTAGCCATTTTTCTCTTAGGGAATCCATCATTCTGTTATTCATCTTGAGTGGAATCACTCCTTCCTATAGAGAGAGCATCAACTGCTTCCACTTTTGCAGCTCTGCCAACAATAACAATTTCTCAAAGCGCCATCCTTCATTAGGACATGATGTTCTCCCACATGCACTATCAATTGGGGGTGTAGCAACCTCCTGAGGGCGAAATTGTCCCACTTCGGCTGCTGGTTCTTATGTAACAATAGCTTTGTCAGTGGGTTTTGTCACAGTTTCTTTACCTTCCTGGTCAGCTTCCATTTTCATTGTTGGTTCTTGTGTGGCAGTAGTGATATCCACAAGGTTCTATTCATCATTTTTCCTCGGACCAGCTTCAGTCTCCACTACTAGTTCTTGTGTAACAACAATATTGACAGTCGGTTCATGGATATTATCCTTCTCTTCGTCCTCTTGGCTAATTTCCTCCTCCACTGCTGGTTCTGATGAAACAATAATGTTAGCCAAGGGTTCTTGCGTATCCATGGCCTTATCACTTTTTGTGGATTGTGTTATCTTGGTTGTTGGTTCTTGTGTAGCAGCAACGTCCTCAACAGGTTCTTGTGTAATAGCTTCCTAGATTTCAGTTTGAGTCCTCCTTGAGGTAGTGTCTACTGCACAGGCTTTGAATCGTGCTTCCACCAACTTCTCAGCATAGGCTACGCAAAGAGTGCCGAAGATTTCTCCCCTTCTGGCCCTGTCCATGACCTCTACCAAAGTATCTAGCCCTAGGGCTCTTAGCTCTGCCTTTCCTATTGATAGTTGTTCCCTTAATTCTTTAATTTCTTTTTCTAAAATTTCAATTTTCGATAGCAAGGACTAGGTTTCGCTTTTACCACATGGAGGAGGTTTTTTTGGTTGAGCTTGTTCCTCGTCCTTCTACTCGACTGCGTCTTTGTTCTTTCTTGACATGGATGGGGACTCTGGGTGACCACTAACCCTTATCCTCTGCTTCGGTCTTTTGTCACCAATTGTTTTATCAACCCACTTCTTGCTGAACCTTACTATCGAGGATTGGGTTGCTCCTTTGTCACCTATGGAGTTTCCCTAGTCGTCCTTGTTTTCCTTCTGCGAGTGGTCTTGAGCCTTTTTCGCATGAATTCTTCCTAATTCTTTCCCTGTTGGCTCAAGGCATTCAGTACAATGAGTTTAATAAGGCCATGGTTGGTAACACACATTTTTGGATGTGCATCCATTTTCATGGTCACAACCATGTGCCTAATGTTGCCTAGCAAGAAATAAGGAAGGTTGATAAGTTGTTGATGCCAGAGGTGGTTCAACAATGGAAAACGATAATTAAACATAATTGTTGCCCTCCCCTTGCAAGTAATGTACTTGATCAGGTAGAGGGCAACATCCGCCCAGGGCTAGGGGAGTGACAGTCTATCAATTCCCCTGCGTTTCTTTACCAGTGGTTCGATTTCTTGGAGAAAATTCCCTTTCAGTGAGGGGTCATTGACCTTCCTAGTAAACCATCTCTTCCCTTTTGTTGGGAAACTCTAGCAATAACTTCTTCCATGACCTCCAATTTCAACCCTCTGACTTCCATCTGGTTTCTCTCTAGATTCTTTGCAAATTCCATGGCAACACCACTGTATGATCCTTCCAACCTCCGGAAGAATTTGAACCAGCCTGCATCTTTGAAAACCTGGCATGCTTCAGGGAAACTTCCAAGGCTTTTGTAGACCTTGGCTTGTGTTGTATTGCTGCTCCTCCCATTGCTTATGAAATTTAGTGTCGTTTCACCTGCGTATCCTTCCATTTGACACACACTTTAGTTGTTTCAGCTTGTACTTCTATCTTCCTCCTCTCTGAGCACTCTGAATGGGGATTCAACACTTCCAACAGGGGTAAATGGTAGGGTGGCAAGGTGGCGCAAGTGAATATTTTGGATTAGTATTTGGCATGCATGGTTTGTACTGCAAAATGAATTTTTCCTTAATGGTGAGTCATGGGGAGGTCTCGTTGATGGTTCCCTTATCCTTTTTGGTATGATTCAGCATTAGGTAACAATAAATACTGGGTCACATGCCTTAATTACTGGATTTTTCAAATAATTACAAATCATGCGATAGTCATGTCACAATATGATTCGTTCCTCCCCCCCCCCAGCTTCTCGATGACAGCCATCCTCGGTTATCAATAATCATGTTAAGTTTCCATAATTATAAAATAAAACAAATTCAATATTACCTTTTTGATGACATACCTGGGTGACGTGGGGCGAAGTAATGGGCGGTGTGCCGTCGAATTATACTCGGGCATTGAGGCGTGCGAACTCAATTATGATGATGAGGATCATGGTGATGTTCTGCTATTTATTTCAATAAAATATCTCGTTTATTCCTAAAAAGTTGTCGGTTGTTACAGGTGTAATAGCCAAGACAACTGATATATATTAATTTAGTTTCTACAAAGAGATAAAGAAGAAAAGATCGTGTAACAACACTTATCACATGATATACTGTGAAATAACAAATGTTGCTACAAAGTGTGTAATAGCCGCCACTAGGTGGTTTTCAACTACTACAAAAGTGTCTGTTTACACCTGAGAATGGTTTTCACAATTAGATTATTATTATTATTACTTTTTTTTTTTTGGAAACAGTTTGAAAGTGTGACAGCCGCCACCAAGTGGTTTTCAGTTGTTACACTTATTGGAAAAGTTAAAATTTTTGCAGCACAAGGGGGCTTTCCCCTGTTCCTGTAATCTGTAGATCCAAATTTGTGACAATGTTGACAAATGAATCCTTTAAGGTAGGTTTGTGATACAACCGAAGACGGTTCCCATTTGCAAGTAATGGTGTCCTTGCACTGTCAATGGTCACCAAATTTACAGTCCCATTGTCAAAGACTGTATCTACCTCATAAGGACCTAGCCATCTGGTGCAGAGCTTACCCTTGAAGTCTTTAAACCTTGAGTCATATAAGAGAGCCCAATATCCTTTCTAGAACTGTTTCTTCTTTATAAATATGTCATGTCACTTAGCTCTCTGCTGCTAGATAATCTCTGTTTGTTGGATAGCAGCCAACCATTTCTCCTCCAATTCATTGAGCTGGTTCAATCTCTACCTTTGTGCTGTAGCCAAATCCAAATTGACCTACAATGCTATTCTTAGTGTCTTAATTTCAAATTAAATGGGGAATAAAGGGTTCTTTCCATACACAAGTTCATATGGTGAGAATCCAGTGGTGTTCCTCCATGTATTCCTGTATGCACATAACACTTCTAGAAGTTTGTCAGCCCAATTTCTTCGATGATTGGCCACAGCCTTAGTAAGGATCCCCTCAATGACTTTGTTAGTGCTTTCTACTTGGTCATTTTCTTGTGGATGATAAGGCATTGTGATTCTGTGATGGATCTTATATTTCTCAACCAACTCCCGGATCTTATGAGATGTGAACTGGGGCCCTCCGTCTGTGACTATCTCCCTAGGTATGCCAAACCGAACGAAGATATCTTCAAACAGAAAGTCTAAGACAACCTGCTCTCTGGCTCTGGTTAGTGCCTTTGCCTCAACCCATTTTGTGACATATTTAGTACAAACCAAGATGTAGGATCTTTGTCTAGATGAAGGATTGATTGGTCCCACAAAATCTAGATCCCACTTCTCAAAAGGTTCTATGATGATCTCGGGTTGTAATGACATATCATCTGATTGCAGTGGTTGGCCAATCCTTTGACAACTATCACATCCCTTCACAAACTTCTTGGCACCCTAAAATATTTTCGGCCAATAGTACCCTGTTGAAAGGACTTTGTATCCTGTCTGTTTGTCTGTGAAGTGTCCTCTACAAGGTTCCTCATGGCAGGCTTTAAGGATATCAAAGACCTCATCCTCTCTAACACAGCACCTGATCTGGAAATCAGGTCCAGTGTGGTAGAGGTTTCCATCTATCCAGGTATATGTAGCACTGTGTTGTATAATTTTCCTTTCCTCCTTGGAGGAAAAATACTACGAAACTTCCCTACAACAAGATAATTGGCTATATCTTCATACCAAGGTGAGTAAGTAGAAATAGCAAAAATATATTCATCATGGAAAGAATCTTCAGTAGGAGTGCAACTGTCATCAATAGTTAGCCTAGAAAGAAAATTGGCTACTACATTATTTTTTCCAAGCTTATCTACAATAGTGATATCAAATTCTTGTAACAGAAATAACCAGTGTGTAATCCTACCATTTGTAATTGGCTTATTCATTAAAAAATGAATGGCAGAATGGTTAGTGTGTAAAAATACTTGATACCTGGTGATGTAATGCCAGAATTTATTGATGGCATGCATGACTGCTAAGAACTCCTTCTCGGTCACTATATAGTTGAGCTAAGCTAGAGTTAGATTTTTACTTATGCAATAAATAGCGTAAGGTTTATTATCCTCTAGTTGGCCCAAAACAACACCTACAACAATATCCAATGCATCCATAGCTATTGGAAACAACAGTTCCCAATTAGGTCCTCACAAGACTAGAGATACTTATACACAACATTTCAGCTTTAAGAAGGCCTGCTCACACTTCCCTGTCCACAAGAAATCAACATCCTTCATGAGCAAGGAAAATAATGGAGATGCAATTCTTGAAATTTTTTCTATAAATCTTCTGTAATACCCTGCATGCCCCAAGAAAATATGTACCTCGTTCTGTGTTTTAGGGGTTGGAATTTTTAGAATTACCTCTATTTTTGGAGGTTCTACCTTGATTCCATAAGTAGAAATGTAATGTCCAATCACGATCCCTTCAGTCATCATCATGTGACATTTCTTAGTGCTCAAGGCAACATTAGTCTGTACACATCGTTCTAGCACTTTTTCCAAATTGACTAATGTTGCTTCAAAAGCATCTCCATAGGGTGTGAAATCGTCCATGAAGATTTCCAGATAGTCATTCAGTAAGTCAAAAAATTCCCAGTATTGCCCTTTGAAAGGTTGTTGGCACATTACAGAGCCCAAAAGGTAGTACTCTGTATGCATGGGTTCCCCAAGGACAAGTAAAGGTCATTTTATCCTGGTCTTCTGAGGCAATCTGTATTTGATTGTAGCCACTAAATCCATCCAAAAATGAAAATAATTTCTTTCCAGAGGGAGTATCAAGGATTTGATCTATAAATGGTAATGGAAAATGGTCCTTCTGAGTGGCCTTGTTGAGTTCTCTACATTCAACACAAACTATCCACTTGCCCTTCTTTTTAGGAACGATGACAAGCAGTGACACCCTATGACTGTCAGATATTGGATAAATAAAATTAGCACTCGAGATTTTTTGTAGTTCTTCTTTCACCACTTTGTTTAGTGTAGAGTTCATGCGGCGCTATGGTTGTCTGACTGGTTTGCAGCCATCCTTCAAATAAATATGATGAGTGCATAGGTTAGGGTGGATCCCTTTCATATCCATATAATCCCATGCAAATGCCTTTTTATACTTCTATAATAGTTGTAACAGTCGTTGGTTTTGTTCAGCAGTCAAATTGGGATTAACATTCAAAAACTTTCCAGATTCAATCTCAATTGGATTGCTAGCAATATTCAGAGCGGTTCTCATTTGTTCAAAATCTATATCTTCCACCTCTTCCTCCTCATTTTCATTTTTAACAGAAGCAACAAAAAGTGAATTACTAATAAAACTATTAATAACATCATCTTCTGTCTCATCTTTGAAATACTGGGCTTGCCCCAAAGTGAGGAGTGGCAAGGAAAGATTTGAATCAGGCTCAAACTCATCCCACCAAGGGTTGTACACATCCATATTTGGTTTTGGGGGATAAATATTAAGGTTTTGCGTTTCTTGGCCATCCGAGATCACCATGGATCTCGTCCTGCAGCCTATAAATGCATCTGCAGTGGCCAACCAAGGTCTCCCTAGGATCAAAGGATGCCCCCCCAAATTGGATTTAGGCTGAAGGATAAGGAAATCAGCCGGATATCTCCAGGACGCTATCGTAATCACTATATTTTCTAACATCCCCTCGGGTTTAACACGGGACCTATCTGCCAATTCCAGCATAGTAGGAGTCTGTTTGAGTCCCTGTAGCCCGAGAGCGATAAAGATTTTCGTCATTACATTAATGGCAGCCCCAAGATGTTAGGTCCCTATAATACTAGTGATTACCCCATTACTATTGTCATTGTATCCCTTATTATTATTGTTGTGCCCCTATTATCTCCATAGTGTTATTATTGTGCTCCATAGAATCCCTCTATTGTTATTTTTTTGCCTTTATATTATTATTGTTAGGTCGGCTTGGTTATATTGTGACCCCTTAGACTCCTATATATAGAAAGGAGGTTTTGTCATTTGAATCATCCAAGAAATGTTCATTTGTGTAATGTAAAGGAGGTTTCACCCTCGAAGAGGCTGAATTCTAAGGCGTTGATCTATCTTTTCTATATTTTTGTGAGCTGGTTTCATAACATTTGTTATCAGAGCTTTGGATTCTAGGGTTTCGCTTCTCCAAACAGGTCATCGTGGAAGTTTTTCTATAACCTTTTTTATGCAATGTTTCAAAAGCTAAAAAAAACCCATTTGAGACTAAATTGTCCTCAACCTTCGGTCTGAATTTCAGATTTTGTCTTGCTATATTTTCTGATATATGATATGAGGAAGTTAGGGTTTTTGCAAGCTCCATAATTTAATGTAAAATAGGTCATCGTGGAATTTTCACTATAACTCTTTCGCTACGAAGTTTCAGAAGATAAAAAAAATAACTCATTTGAGAATAAATCGGTTTGAACCTCAGCTCTGAATTTTAGATCCTTTCTCGCTATGTTTTCGGAGATATAATCTGAGGAAGTTAGGTTTTTGTAGACCCCCGAATTACATTCCAAACAGGTCACCTTGGGAAAATCATCATAACTTTCACTCTAAGAATCAAATTGAATTTTCGTAAGAAGTTACAAAAATAGGACGAACTGTAGTTATTTTGGGTATCATTTTTAGAACCTAAGGTTGAAACAGTGACCCGCGACACATCGTTCGATCTATGGAACCAGCCTATACTCAGGTCATCGTGGAAGATTTGGCATAAATCTTCATTGGAGAATCTAATCTTGATCAGACTTGTCGAGTTAGAAAGATTACTCATAAGGTTACCACAGGAAGAAATTTCAGACTTGGGAGATCCAAAATTACAGAGATACATCAAATTCAATATCGAGCTCCTACAAAGTGAAAAAAGGTGTATAGTTTGCTTTAATTTTTGCATAAGCTTGGTTTGAAAAATTAGTTTGAAGGAATTCAAAGGGCATAGTGAAGAATTATTATTAGTGATTGATGACCCAAAGAAATAAAATGGAAACACCTAGTAAGCAACCTGAAAGCTCTAGCATGACTCATGAAGAAGAGGAAGAAATGCAACATGATATATCAAAATTATGAGACCAAGTGCAACAAATTTCACTCGCACAAAAAGTAACATAAAATAAGATGGATGGTTTATAGAAAGATGTAGAAGCTAAGATGGATGGTTTAAAGAAAGGCGTGGAAGCTAAGATGGATGGTTTAAAGAAAGGCATAGAAGCTAAGATGGATGGCATGGAAGCTAAGATGGATGGCGTGGAAGCTAAGATGGATGATTTAAAGAAAGGCATGGAAGATTTGCAGACGAATTTGAAGACAGATTTGACAAAGTTTCTATAATAAATTCTTACTAATGGCGAAAGGGTAGTAAAGGAAACTCAAGATGAGAAAAAAATAAATGTTAATCATGATTTCATAGACTCTAACATTGGATCGAAGAACCACCATGTTCCAAAGATCGATATGAGGAAGTTTGATGGCAAGGATCCCATAACATGGATACTACAAATGGAGCAATTTTTCGATCTCCATAATGTGCAAAACACACATAAGGTATGCATTGCAACTTTATATTTGGAACCAAATCAATTTGTATGGTATCGATGGTTTTTCTCTTGTAAATAAATTGTCACTTGGGCTATTTTTATGAATGAAATGATAGCACATTATGAGGATACAAAAAGCAACACTTTTTTTAGCCAATAGATAAATCTCAAACAAAAGACTTCAATGATGGAGCACATTAAGGACATCCAAAAATTGAATATAAGGGTAAGGGATATTCTAGAGGAGCATAGGGTTGATGTGTTCATAGGGACTTTAAAAGATAACATCCAACATGAGGTTTGCCTTTAGGAACTAGATTCATTGGAGAAGGCATTCATGTTATCAAGAAAAAATGGGAAGAAAAATTATGGAAACAAGGAAGCCTACCAATCACAATCATAATTATGGAAGTGTTACTACCCTTAGCCATCCACAACCTACAAGGTTGACACCACAACAATTGGAAGAAAAAAGAGAAAAAGGGCTTTGTTACAGTTGTGATAGCAAATACACTAAAGGTCATAAGTGTGACGAGAAGAAATTATTTTACATAGATTTTGAAGAGGAGGAAGAAAATGAACAAGAAACACTAAAAGAAGAGGATATACACCACGAACAAACCCTAGAAAAATAAGAAATGAATCTAACCATATCTTTTAATGCATTGGCTGGAATTACCACTCCTCAAACTATCAAGATAGAAGGGCATATCAAGAAGAAAAAGGCAATAGTATTGATTGATTCGGGAAGTACCCATAATTTTATTCATTGTAAGATAGCCAAGGAATTGAATTTATTCTTATATTTAGCACCAGAATGTCAAGTGAGGTTGCAAGTGGACGAACCATAAATTGCTCAAGAAGGTGCCATAATATAAAGCTATCCATGGGAGAATATGTATTGAATAGCCCAATGCTTTCCATTCCAATGGGTGGTGTTGATGTTGTGCTAGGAGTGAAATGGCTACAATCCTTGGGTACAATAGCTTTTAATTTTCAAGAAATTTTCATGAAATTCTCTTCAGAAGGAAAGGAAGTTGAATTAAGGGGTATCGCAGGGAAACCGGGAAAGATAATCAGCTCTAACAGAATGACAAAGCTTCTAAAGAAAGAACAACAAGGAATAATTGCACAATTATGTTCACTAGAGGATCCCACATCGAAATCATCCATTTCTCCAGATCTCCAAAAAGTCTTGCACAATCATTCCAAGGTATTTGAGACTCCCAAAGGCCTCCCACCTATTCATGATCATGATCATGCTATTAATTTGATGCTCCAAACATCAGGCCTTACAGATATCCTTATGTCCAAAAGAGTGAAATTGAACGTATGGTTACGGAAATGCTAGAGGTTGGTATAATTCAACCTAGTCAAAGTTCTTTCTCTGCTCCAGTAGTATTGGTTCACAAGAAGGATGGATCATGCAGCATGTGTCCAGATTATAGGGAGCTCAACAAGATCACTATTAAAGATAAATTTCCCATTCCTGTCATTGATAAATTATTGGATGAATTGCATGGATCAATTTACTTCACGAAGTTGGATCTTCGTTCAGGATATCATCAAATCAGAATGAAGACTGAAGAAATTCCAAAAACAACATTGAACTCAACAGGGTCATTATGAAATTTTGGTCATGCGTTTTGGCCTTACTAATGAACCTTCTACATTTCAAGGTTTGATGAATTCCATTTTCAAAACCTCCTTAGAAAATTTGTGTTAATATTTTTTGATGATATAATAATCTACAGCATGTCTTGGAAGGATCATGTCCAACATGTTGACATGGTGCTCAAACTATTGGAGGAGAAACAACTATATGCAAAAATCTCAAAATTTTTCTTTGGAGTACAAGAGGTGGAATATCTGGGTCATATTGTATCTGATGAAGGTGTTAAGGTATAGCCTAGCAAAATTAAAACCATTAAGGAATGGAAAATCCCCACATCCATAAAACGTCTATGAGAATTTCTCAGGTTGACAGGGTAATATCGGAAGTTTGTTAAGAATTATGGGAGAATAGCAGCACCTCTAACAACATTATTGAAGAAAGATGCATTTTCATGGACTCCAAAAGCAACGAAGGCCTTTGAACATCTTAAAGAGGCAATGTGCCAAGCACCAGTCTTAGCTACGCCAGACTTCACAAAAACCTTTATTGTGGAATGTGATGCCTTAGGAAATGGAATTGGTGCTATTTTAATGAAATAAAAAAGACCCATTGTTTTTGAAAGTCGTCCAATCAAAGGAAGGTATTTACACAAAGCTATTTATGAGAAGGAAATGTTGGAAATAGTACATGCACTTAAGAAATGGTGACCCTACCTAATGGGAAGACACTTCAAGTTAAAAAAAGATCATGATAGTCTTAAATACTTTTTAGAACAAATATTATCTTTAGAAGAGCATCAAAAATGGGTCACAAAGATGTTGGGTTATGAATTTGAAATCATCTACAAGAAAGGGAAGCAAAATGTTGTGGCAGATGCACTCTCAAGAAAGGATGAGGATGTGGAAGCATTTCTTTGCGCCATTTTTATTATCCAACCAGATTGGATAAACGAAGGAAGGGATGAATGGAAGAATGACGAGGAAGCGTGGGAACTCATTCAAAAGATACAACAATATCCCAGTACATTTGATACATTTAGCTGGAAAAATGATTCGTTATGGTACAAGGATCGGTTATACTTATGTAAGAATTCCCAACTCAAACAAAAGATTCTTAGGGAATTGCACACCTCCCCCTTAGGAGGGCACTCGGGATTTCTAAATACCTACCACAGGGTTAAGAAGGATTTTTTTTGGGATGGCCTTAAATGGGATATTCAAAATTTTGTGGCGGAATGTTTGGTTTTCCAACAAAATAAAGTTGAAACAATTAAGACTCCTGGACTATTACAACCTTTATCCATTCCAAGCGAATGTTGGGAGGAGGTTTCAATGGATTTTATCACAGCTTTACCCAAGTCTGAAGGAAAGAGTGTTATCATGGTGGTAGTTGACAGACTTACCATGTATGCACACTTTTGTGCATTATCTCGTCCATTTAAAGTGAGTACAGTTTCTATTGCATTTATGGAAACAATTCAAAAGCTACATGGAAACCTAAAGATTATTGTAAGTGACAAAGATCCCATTTTCACTGGAAAATTTTGGACAAAATTATTTTCTTGTCTTGGTACTCAATTAGCTCATAGCTCATCTTATCATCCTCAATTTGATGGGCAAACTGAGATAGTAAACAAATGTTTGGAAGGATATCTTCGTTTCTTTGTATATGATAAACAGACAAAATGGGTCAAATGGTTGCCTCTGGCTGAATGGTGGTATAACGCTTCCTTCCATACTGCAACAAAAATGACCCCATTTATGGCACTTTATGGATATAATCCACCATCCATCAAATCATATTTAAGAGAAAATTCTAAGGTTCAAGCAGTGGAATATCACATCGAGCATCAGCAACAAATCCTCCAACTCTTAAAGGATAACTTCACCTTGGTGCAGAATAGAATGAAACAACAGGTAGATCAACATCGCAGCGAGAGTTTTTGATGTAGGTGATTGGGTATTCCTACGGCTAAAACCATATAAACAAATGTCCCTCAAGCAAGATAAGAAGGATAATAAACTATCACCAAAGTATTATGGTCAATACAAGGTGTTGCAAAAGATAGGTACTATGGCATACAAATTGGAGCTTCCTGTAGCTTCCCGAGTGCACCCCATTATCCATGTTTCATGCTTAAAGAAGGTTATAGGTGACAAGCTTCCAGTTCAAACAATATTTCTAGAACTTGATGAGGAAGGAAAAATCATATTGGAACCTGAAGCAGTGAAAGAAACAAGAACTTGACAGCTACGAAATTGATCAATTTTAGAGTATCTCATCATGTGGAATTACTTACCCGTTAAAGATTCCACATGGGAGGATGATAATTTTATACAAAAGCCTCCAAAACTACTCAAGTGTTAAGGAAAACAATTTTTTGAAGGAGAGGGGCATGTTAGGTCCCTATAATACTAGTGATTCCCCCATTACTATTGTCGTTGTATCCCTTATTGTTATTGTTGTGCCCCTATTGTCCCCATATTGTTATTATTGAGCCCCATAGAATCCCTCTATTGTTATTTTTGTGCCTTTATATTATTATTGTTAGGTTGGCTTGGTTATATTGTGACCCATTAGACTCCTATATATAGAAAGGAGGTTTTGTCATTTGAATCATCTAAGAATTGTTCATTTTTTTAATGTAAAGGAGGTTGCCCCCTCGAAGAGGATGAATTCTAAGGCGTTGATCTATCTTTTCTATCTTTTTGTGAGCTAGTTTCATAACACAAGATCAATCAATGTATTGGCTATGGGTTGATCATTAATGTAGACAATGACCATAGGATTTCCTGGATCATTGTACTTAGTAAGGAGAGGCTAAGGAGACATTAATTCGGATAACTTTTCCATCACATGTATGGTGGCAGGGTCTTTAGGCTTCCTCCCAGGATTCTTGATGCACAAATCTCTCACTGTCTTGGCATAGATGGGTACTTCTTTAAGGTCTTGCAGTAGAGGAATTCGTACATACAAATTTTGCAACTCCTTAAGAAAATCGGATTCAGGCTGTGAAGTCATCCTAGGTTTGGCCAATCTCTGAGGGTACGGGGGGTCCTGAGGTGTATCAGCCTTCCCTAAATTAGTTGTTATAGGCGTAACAGTTCTTCGCGGGTTGGTTGTCACAGATGTAAAGAATTCCTCTATATAAGTTGTTATAGCTGCAGTAGCTGCCTTAGACCCTCCGAATTCTCCTATGGATGGTTCACAGTCCTCCTCTATAATGATAGGAGATTGACTAGGGTTAATTACTGTGCCCGACCACAATTTTATTTCTTTAAGTTCCACATGAGTAATAAGGTAGGTTTGGAAGGTTTTAGGAGCCTTTATGCCTTGAGCTACTTTATTGTTTGGGTTTGGGTTAGGTTACAAAGGTAGTTGGGTTCGCACAGGTGGTGTTGGAGAAGGAGCTTGGAAAGGAGGTAACTGCAGCTGTTGCTACATGGGTGGTGCAGCTAGAGCTTAATTTTGGGCATTTCCTCTCGAGTTCTGGTTCCACCGTATGTTTGGGATTGAGGATATTGAACAGGAGGAGATGGAGACCATTGGTTCTAGGGTGAAGAGAACGATGCTGAAGGAGGGGAAAAATATTGCCATGGATATTGTTGGTTATTATATGCATTGTTCCATGAATTGAAAGAGGAAAAGTCTTGAGACATACCTGGAGGTCTGGGTTGCCATGGCCTCGTTGGTGCGATGAAGTAAGAGGACTACACCTCTTCACTTGATTCTTTGAGTACTGCCTTTAGATTAGGAAGCTCGGACACTTCTCTGTCAAATGCTCCACCTCGCAGATATTACACAGGCTGATGTTGTTCAATTCGCATTCCCTATAAGGATGTTGCTTCTATCAAGTTGGACAGAACATCGCCAAGGGTGTATCAGCTTCTGCTTGCGTTTTTTTTATATGTGCTATTGTTATCTAGGTTGAGTGAGTACTGAGGATATCAGTCTTAAAATTTTCAAACAAATTCCCAATCTCCACTCTAGTTACTCCTCCACCTGCAGATTTTTGTATGCAAACAAAGGCATCCCGAATTGCACTCCTTCCTTTGGACGATCCTCAAGAGCATCTTAGGAAAATATTGATAGTTTTAGTGAATGGCTCTTGTGATATATCCCCTTTTCCTAACAAGTTTAGGGTGTCAAGGCAATCATCCCTCATTCCTCTGATGAATATGGTCTTCAAGATTTCTAGGTCTAAATCACTATTCTTAGACCTATGCAGATTGTAGTGGAACCATTCCACATAATCTTCCAGGCTTTCATCCTCCTTCTATGTCATTCTAAGTATATCTTCCTTTAAGTCCCTAGTCCTGTAATAGTCCTGGTATTTTGACAAGAATATCTCCTTCATAGCATTCCACGTTGAAATGGAAACGGGGCCTAATCCCATGAACCATCTCAAAGTTTCCCCTTTTAAGGTAGCAGGAAATAGATTTAACTTCTGAGCATCTGTTGTATAATCATAACTTCTACACAAGACATCAAACTCAAATAGAAATGTGTCTGGATCTTCCACAGTCATCCTCTGAAAGGATGGTAAGGATGATAGAGGAATATTTTTCATAGGAGCTTCACCTTTGATATTCCCAATTAGGAACTCAAAGGTGGTGGTAGTGGTGTCTGTTTTAGCATTGTTATCATTGTTGTCTCCCATGATTAATTCTTCTAACCCTTTTTGTAGCAGACGTTCTTCGAGCTACATTTGTGATAGCCCTGCAGACGTGATTAGTGCCTCAGATACCCCTGGGGCTGGCTGTTTCACCGCACTACTTGTATCCAGATATTGATAAATCAACAAGTGCTTCTCTGTCTCAGGTGTTCGATGTTCCCCTTCAGTTTTTCCCCCCCCCTGGTCCTCAAAATCTAGCTACTAGCTTCCCTTTCTTGCTCATAAATCAAATCCTTGATCTTGGGGTATGAGTGTTAGCCTTAGAATGATATGATCCCGAGATGGAGGGATTGGAGGTTTCTGCTTTTGCTCTGGGAGTAACAACCTTCTGCGGCCCTATTTTCCTTACATTCCTTTGAGAGATGGATTGTTCTTTTTTCGCCTTGGAGATTAATTCTTGGACAAATTTCTTCCTTCCCAAATCTTCACCCTTCGTTTCCTTTTTACGACCCGTCGTTCCTGAGACTTATTAGAGTGGGGGTGATTTCAGTGTCTCTGTAAGTCTTATAAGTGCACACATGGACCTTATGTGTGTCAAATCACACTCTAAGTGTCTTAGTCTTCGAAAGTTGTGAGTCCACCCAGGTATGTTAGACCGATGTGCAAGTTCTTACCTCTCGTATTACCGCCCAATGACTGAAGAGCTGAAGACACACTAACAAAACATCAAAATGTCCTAAGTGTCCTAGTAATCACAATGGTGAGCCCGACTAGGTATGTTAGAGTGATGTGCAGGTTCTTACCTCTCGTCTTACCACCCAACAAATGTGGACTAGGAACATTCTATATCAAACAAATAACTTGGTTGACTGTATCGTCAACTTGCCATCCCTGGCAACAGTGCCAAAATGTAGTGTTGTTTTAATCAACCTTAGTTGACTCAGACTACAACATTAATTGTCCACCCAGGGTATGTCTTTTTGTTTCAATGGAGTTCACACTGTCTGTGCCGATACATTCCAACCAAGAATAAGAAAATGTAGAAAAATGTAAAAGATTTCATTGATCTAAATTGCTGAATCAAACCATGCGTGTAGATATAAAAAACACTCTACAAAATTAAATCACAACTTGTGGCTATCAAAGTAAAGGTGCGCCACACAAGAACTAACATCTACTCCCACTAGTTACTACCATTTTGTTGATTAACTCAGTGTAACAACATAAGATAAATAGAAACAACAGCGAATGTAATCCATGATTTGTACAGCAACAACAAGAAACCATAAATCAATGAACTAAACTAGAATGTACATTATCTATATCACTGCAATTCCTGATAAAGAGGAGAACCCTTCCTCTTCAGCAGGGTGCAGGAAGAACACGAAAGTGATTAATGAATCATTTGGAAAATAGTAACAACATCACTGTGCTAATTGATATTAAAATAAATTTAGAATTACATAAGCAGAGTAACATTACTCTTCTATATTCCGTCTCTTGTACATGAAAATGTCGAGTCTTTTATAATTATTACAACCCAAAATTAGAAAACAGATCAGTCATGAGAATCTCCTAATTCTCATGCTGATAAAAAATAAAGAAGTTACAACCTATTGCTAAATAAATATACATCAGTTGCAACTGCTTGAGTCTTGTTGCTTCAAAAATAAACAATCCCTACTGCTGACAGCTGTTATGTGGAATAGTACCCACATTCTCCAGCTTTGGTGCAACAACATTGAGCAAATGGTGGTTCGGGATGACATGACGTAACTGACGACAACATTGTTGGTGTGACAACGGATCCACATGAGGTGTAACAACATCCAATGTGTAACAACAACCTGTAACAACACCTAGTGTGTAGTAGCATCTTGTAACGACATTCAGGGTGTAACAGAGAACCGTTCTACTCTTTCCTGTTGTTCATCCCTACTGCCTATCTGCTTCATAGCTTCATTCTCATGAACCAACACCTGAAAATAAGAACTTCCCAAAATACTTCTTCAATGCTCTCCCAGTTAGCCACAAAAAGGAATAAAGCCTCGTATTATTTGGTAAAATACAACAAAGTAACATGACAATAAAATGGATTAAAAAGGTAAGGAAACAAGGAGTTTAGTCATATAAGGGCACAGGCCTAGAGGATAGAAAGGTCAAAACAGGGGAAAGAATGTGCATAAAATAGGTAAAAAATCAGACCCAACAAATAGAAGGCCTAAAAATTAATTCAATAGAAAAGCGATCGGGGCTATAATCTCCTGGTGGAATGAGCTTGGATGTAACATTAGACAAAATATCAGCACTTGCATTTTGGAGTCTTGGGATAGGGGAAATGTTAAATACTGTAAAATGAGAGGTGAGGTACTGGACTAATGATTGATAATGTTTCAAGTGTCTAAAGAGGCAGTGTATATTATTCCTCACCTTCTTAATTAGAATTTTTGAATCTCCAAACACTTGAAGATATTTTATATTAAGGCCGATAGCTTTCTACAGCCCTTGAACTAATGCTTCATATTCAACAATGTTATTTGTGCATTCAAATTCAAGTCTACATGCTAACATAGTTTTTCCCCTTCTGGGCTAACTAATATGAATCCTACTCTAGCTCCATCGTTAGATCTAGATCCATCAAAATATAATTTCCAAAATAAAGAATTAACTATAGTTTTATCTACAAAATTTATACATTTAAAAGCATCTGTTTGAGAGTAATTTTCAACTTGTGATGTAACATAATTTTCCAAGAAGGATGAAGTATTTGCATTAAAATTTCCTAGAAATGATTGAACTGAGTAATTACCAATGATATTGCTTTTGTATGTGACTGGTTCATTTTCTCCCTCCAATTCTGTAACGATATACTTTTGATGTTTCTCTCAGTCAACCCTTTTGATTTGGCTTACCATTATAGGGAAGCCACATGTGGGACTAGTCGGTTGCGAAATAACCATGAAGCTTTTTTGACCAGGCTCTACTAAGGTTTAAACCATAGGATTCTGAGATATCAACCACAAGGATGTCAATAACTTGACACACTTTTGAGTTTGATGAGAGTCGAATAGTTAATTGGTTGAGTTCCCCTATAACTTCCAATTGAGATCGATCTAACTGCACAATGCGAGCAACATATTTTTGGGGCTACACATTCAATTTCACACAAATTGTTCTTGGTAGAATGTTGATGAAACTCCAGAATCAACTAAACAATTGTGTAGATTTTTATTGAAAACCTCAAAAGTCAAAATAAATGGAGGTGTATGGGATTTGGATCTTCCTCCTATTAGAGCAATATCAGTTGAACTAATTTTATCTAATGAGGTATTAGGAGGCCTTCCCATTTCTTGAGTAGCTTGCGAGATTACAGCAGCAGGAAGACGATAAGTAGGGACTGCTTTTAGTTCTTTGAGAAATAGCTTCTATTGATGTTTTAACTTGCTAAGCTCATGGAATGTAATATTCTTCCTGGTATTTTTCATATATTCAATGATGTTGTATTCCATTTCATCGGAGACTAACAGGGTTTTAGCTGAAGGTGAAGAATTTGATTGAGGAGAAGTGGTTTGAGTGGATTCAGGGGAATATTTCTTACCTATTACTTTATCTTTAGGAGCTGCAGTTGATGCTTTTTGTTTTGGATTTGTTTGTGGCAAATAAAAATTGCTTCTGATCCTGGTTGTGACATGTAATGCTTCTTATGCTTCTTCATTAGGAAGGATAAAATCCCACATTCCTTGTAATTAAATTACTTCTTCATCGTCAGTTTTGTTCTTCAACTGTTGAGATTTCCTCTTCCTCTACATCTGATTTAGAATTTGATATGGTACTTGGAGGCTTAAGATCAGAGGAAGGGTTTTTTTTGTAAGGTCTATAGGCTTTCCTTGAGGAAGTCTCAGCGACCTATTTTTTTATGTCAACCATTTCGTTGGCTATGGTTTTTAGAACCTTTTGCAATCCTTCAAGATCAAAAGGATCTTTAGGTGCTTTTTTCTTGGATTCATCCCTAAAAGTTACCTTCTTGGATTTTCATTCTTCTAATGCATTCTTTTTTTCTAAAGCTAAAATGCGTTTTTCTACAGTTATGGCTTCTTTCATGTTTTTTTCCAAAGTTGGTTTGGCAGCTCTATTGACAAAAATAGCTGCATTTGAGGAAAGAGTAGAAATGTACCATTGGTTTTGGACTTCATCACTGGGTTTGAATGTCATTGGGATTTTATTCAATAACTTATTAAATCATGAATTGAAGCCCTTAATTGGTTCTCTAGGTTCATCTTTCAAGTTAGAGAGATCATTGAGAAGAGTAGCTGTCGATCGGTCATCTCCAAACTTGGTTAAGAACTGCTCCTGGAAGGCATCCCCAATTTAAATGGAACCAAACGGTAATGAAAAATACCATCATCCCGTTGATCCTTGTAAAGTATAAGGGAATAATCATATAATTGCATCTTCTTCTACCACTACATTCAGATTTATGGACAACATAAGATTGCTTATGTGCTCTTCAGCAGATAGACCATCATCTGGATTAAATTTTGGCAAGCATTTCATCTGATGCGCGGGTAATGGATGTAATGGTCCTGCCATTCAAACAACACCTAGATTTTTCCATGGTATTTGAGCCATAATGGGTATTTGTATAGAGGAATATGTTCCAGTAGTTGAAGGTGATTGGGTAGAGGAGGTTTATGCCCCAGTACCAGTGTAAACCACGATCTAGAGTTGTGAGGTGGATGATTGATTTTGTGATGAAGTGGATGGAATGAACGAAGATGTTTTAGGTGATGATGAGAGAACCTTACTATGAGCTTTAGACTATGTTTTCTTGGTTTTCCTTCAGTTTGGTAGAGGGAATTCAAATGGGGGGATCCAAAACTTTTTGCTCTGTGATCTAGCTAACCTTTGAGAGGAAGGAAACTGAGAAGTAACACAAGCTTGAGATAACTCAGATTCTTCTTGAGATATTAAAATCCCCTATAGTTTATGGATTAAAGATTGCACTTCAGGAGTTTCAATAGAAGAATATTGATCTGACTTCTTTGGGACCTCAGTAGTGGATTCTAAGGATTTCTTTACAACTTCTCGCCTAGGATTTGGGGATTTAGAATGTGACCGAGAAGTTGGAGGTGATGGTGAGGGAGTTTTACTCTTGGACTAGATTAATTATTTAGATTTGCTTTCCATTCATAGTTAGGCCCTCCTTCCAGCACCAAAATGTTGAAGCCTCGAAAATCACTGTGACAACATGGGGGAAAACCACCCGGTTTGAACCTTGAAAGAAACTCCTTTTCTGTTTGGTATAATGGCTCCGACTGGGGATAATGGGACCAGTTTCCCAGAAAATATTTGATAGTGATGGTGGGATGGTATATGATGTAACAGGAAATGGTTAGCTATGTGTAATCTAATCTAACTTCTAAACACATTCATATATCCTATTTCAACACTATTTAACTATAAGTATACCTGGGAATTAAATATGATATGTGATCTACAATGATGTCTTACAAAAATTGGTAATAAAGATCATTCAATTGCAACAAGAAATTAAATATTTTAACAATAATCGTTTTGGATAAATAGTTATACAAAACGATTGAGAAAAACATATCGCATATAAAATTGTTCATGTATTCATAACGGAATCAGAGCTAACATCATACATAAGTGCAATAATGCTAGAACTATAATTCCAAATTTCATACATAAAACAATTGAAAGAATAAGTATTGCTTGATACATAAATAAAACATGATCATAAGATAAAAGTACCATATATGATAAGTCCTGCTCATGTGCTTCAGCAATATTGACCCAATTTCAATCAATCCAACGCATTCTAAGAGTACAAAATTTCATTTCAGTAGAGCATGCTAGATATTTAAAGAAAATATATCTTGTTCCATTCATTTCATCAAAACCTCCTCAAAAGTACAAAAGTGCAATGTTTTGAAAAGTGTTTTTAATAAAATTTCTGGACCTCTCTCTAAATGCATGAGAGGGGTTTAAATACTAAACTATATGCCTTAAAATGGATTATTACACAAAATAGCTGAGGAGGTTCAAACGATCTTCCTCATAATATGCAAAAGTACAACTAAAATAAAAATAAATAAATGACTAGCTCCTTTGAACTTGATCTCTAAGATCACAAATATCAGTCATTGTCTTACGCTGAGGGGGTCGACCGATTGCAGATTTTAACTGCCCATCAAATAAGGCATATGTTAGTGCTGGCACCATCTTTTATGTAGATTTTGTTAAACATCTCATATGCATCCATTGGCTTTGTGGTTTCACTAAAAACTTCTAGTATGCCTCCCAATTCAACCTGTTTAATTGTTTGATTGCCTCCTCCTTTTCTTGCACTCTCTGTTTCCACTACTACTCAAGCTATCTGGACTTAGGAAGAAATCTTGGTACACATTCCTTGACCAAATTGGTGCCATGAATATTTTCGTTAATGGATTCTATTATACTATTTGCTACTATCGTTGCTATCGTTGTTTCCCTTTCCACCTGCTTCAACCGAGAATCCCAATCTATGAACATAATAGCTTTATGAGACTCTTCCAGCTTTGGCAGGTCAGCCTTCCTCTCATCCTATGATTCTTGCCAGGTGATAAACTGAGAAACCCTTTTGTGGATTTCATCATATTTGAGCCTCATATCAAAAAATTGGTTCATTAATTTATCATTGGTCTCGCAATAAGGATTTATCTACGACATTTTCTCGAAAAATACTTCATTTTTCTGCATTAGTAAGCAATTGAGGCTAAGCACTTCCTTGATGAATTTATTGATTTTTGGATTGTCTCTAAGTTTATATACCATGGATTGTATCTGCAAATCCTTTTCTACTAAGCTGGCTTGATGTTGTATTCTCATCTATTTGAATTCCTTTTGGAGATGGGCTACTTGCAATTCTACTTGCTGATTAGACTTTTCTTGGGCTAATTTTTGTTGTAGTAGCAGAATTATCTATTCTTTCTCCTTAAGTAGCATTTGGACCTCTCTCGCCTTGTCAATAGTTGTTGTGGCATAGGCTCCCATGAATTGTGACAGTTTTGTGAGATTCTCAAATGGGTCAATAGGTGAGTCCTTCCATACGATGTCCATTGGTTCATTTTCTGGAGTCGTAATAGCTACAACATCCAGATTTATTTTCTTCCTTTGTCTCTTGATTACATCTTTTTTGGGTAGGGCTATAGAATACATCTTGAGGAGGAATTTCTTCAATTCTTAAAACAATTTCTGAAGTAGGAGTAAATGGAATGATCTCAACATCCCAAGTGCCTGTATTTCTTTCCTTTGTTGTTTCTGGATTGGGCTTATGCTGGGCTTGCTTGGGAGTTTGCATTCCATATTTTTCTCAGGGTTTGTATCTGTATGGAGCTTTTTTTTAACTATTCCCATTCTTTTTCAAGGTCAATGATTGGGGTTTTACCTGACTGATTTGAAGTAGAAACAACTCCGGCTTGTTTCTTTTCTTTGGCATGCTTGAATGTCTCCTCTGTACTTTGGGTTGTGTCTTTTTTATATTCTTTATTGATGATTCCTCCCCCATTTTGAGACTACTTATCTGAGTTCTTTGACTCATGCGTAGATCTCTCTTGGGTTTCTTCTTCATAGTTTTTTTTGGAGCTTCCCTCTAAGCTTACACTAGGAGTTGGCTCCCTTACTGGTTCAATCTACAGTAGGTCCAATGAGACCTTTAATAATCTCTTTGTCCTATACACATGGGAAGCCTCAACATCCTCTGGGGTCAAAAGTAGAGATGCCATATGCAAAAATTTTGAAAATGTTTATGCCTGTAGGTAGAGGTCATTGAAGGCGTCCTCTTCGTGAGTGAACTATTTTACTTTTACCATAGAAGTAAAATCATTAACAGTGTCATTTGGGTCATACTGCCTTCCCAGAAACGTAGTTAAATTCACAGATTTAATAATCTCAACTTCTTTTTGTGCATGTCCATAATCATGTAGTGAAAAAGCACCACATTGTAATGGGAATGTAGGCCAAATGGCCATCTTCTTCTCTTTCAGTCCTCTGCTTAATCTGCCTTCCCCTACTGTTTGGTAGGCTATTTCTCTGGACATTAGTTTGTCAGGGTCATAATATGGGAGGACATGTGGTGAAGAAATGGTTCC
The DNA here is from genome assembly GCA_031772625.1 of Pinus tabuliformis. NCBI lineage: Eukaryota > Viridiplantae > Streptophyta > Pinopsida > Pinales > Pinaceae > Pinus > Pinus tabuliformis. The sequence continues at coordinate 697,331,518 of CM062820.1, forward strand.
CAAGACTCTAATGTAGGTGAACATTTCCTCCCCAAACCATCTGGCCACTGGAAAGCTATCTACCTCGGGCCTCTTTGGAAAACTTAGGGGTGGTTCTATCATAAACTTCCTTATGAATGGGTAGCATAACCCGTTAACAGATCTTATAAAAATGGGGGTGTAATTAAGATTCCCACAAAATATTATGGTATACATGGATGGGAAGTGGGTTTCATATAGTCTACTTCCATCCCATATTGGGAAATTGAGAACAAAAACAGATTGCATCCATAACAAAAGCAGTCATGAAAAATGGGGCATAAACCCTTAAAGAGGAGCGTCTTTTTCTTCTATATTCTATAATGGCCTTTTCTAAATTATCTGATAAAATTTGAGCCCAGTTCATTATTGTTGCATTCACTATTGCATCTATTAATGGGAGCCAATCCATGGAAAAATTGGTTCTATCGGGTCTACCGAATAACCTACATATCATTATTGCTGCAAAACTATGGGGGGTAGAAATGCATGCCATGGAGTACACACTAGTTTTATCTTGTTTGAGCTTGCCCTCGCTTGATTTCCAGGTCTGAATGACGTCTGATGGGTCCACATTTTCTTTAGAAAATTGCTCAAGGAACTATTTGTTGTAGAACTTTTTTAACTCAGGTAACTGGTACATTAGTCGTAGGTTGTCTGCTGAGAAGGACCCCATGACCTCTTGCCTGTGATTCTTGAATGTTAAGTCTGTGATGTCTACCTCGTCAATTACCCATTTGACCATGTCCGTGTATGGGATTATTTTTGGTCATGTAGCTATGTGGTGTAGGAAAGAACATGCCATTTCGAAATAGGAGGCAGTAGATGACTCCTGAGAATATTTTGTGGCCTTTGTTACTAGTGGCCTGGGCTGCTCTTCTTCTAACAAGTTGTACATGGCCTCCCATTTTGTAGTTCCTCCATCTCTGCTGCATGTAATATCAGAGAAAAGTGACACCATTTTTTATTTCTCAAATGCAGTTCCCTTCCCTCTCTTCCCCATTGTTTCTAATGATGTTCTCTGTGGAGTTTTCCTGAAATGGAGAAAAGTGGAAGTTATCGGATAAACATGAGCGAGAATCATAGTGAGAATACATGATATAGTTAATCCCAAAAAGGTGACAAGTAGAAGCTATTATTCAAAATGCAGACGAAAAGATATCATATCATGTTGAGCCGCTCCTTAACATAAATGCCACTAAACCACTAAACTCATTAAATAGCCACTAAGGCTCCCTGTCACTGATTTTATTACTTATTAAATTACCACATCACAAACGGGAAGGGAAAAACTTTAAGGTGGCAGGTTTTAACTGTGAGAATGTCAATTTTGTGATTGCAATGCAATATTGCAAATCACATTATCATATGTTTGATTGTGCGCTTTCTCAAAGCTCTTTTGAAATCCGCGAGATGCGAGATAAGCGGGGTATCCTTTACAGTTTGGAGCATATTTTGATTGAAGGAGTAATTACTTCTTAAAGTGGCTTTTAACTACGTAGTAGACTTAACTCTTAATTTATAAAATTTGATTTTATTGGGTCCAAGCTTTATTGCATTTTTGAAGCTTGCGCATTTCATAATATTGGACTTTTTAAATAAATTGACGCAATGCGATGAGGTCGAGTCATTCTATCGCAATATCGCATTTCACATGTTACAACATGATTTCCGATTTGTTTCCTTTGTGTATGTTGATATGCGATTGCGATAAGTGCTTTACTTATAGGAAATGCCTTAACTCCTAGTTTGTTAATGAAAATTCTAATGAAGTCTAAGTCAAATGCGGTGATTCATTTTATCGCAATTCGCATATTTCATTTGTTAACTAACTCTTCAACGCACTTGGTCCAGCAATATGTGAAAAGGTTGGAATTACTAGTTTTAGAGGGTTCTGACTTGATATCGTGATTTATTCCTAAAAGTTCAAAGGAAAGCGCCTAAGTGCTAAATTTTTCTTGGAGAGTTTTTTATAAAGGGTCCCCATTTATTAATTAACAAATTAACCATTAGAATAATAAATGGGGGGGTTTTTGAGTAGCACAACAGGTTGGTTTCACTTTCGATCAAGAAATTTTTAAATCACCAAAGGCTCCTCATCACTAATCTGTATGCATTGAAGATTAAACTCACAAACAGATCATGCTTCCTCCACTCGAACTGTATGATCCCATTTCTCATGCATTGGAGGAATATTACATTGAAAGCACACGTGCACAACACAAGCTGTCTTTATTTCTTTCATTTGCTTGCATGTCACAGTCAAGAGTATGCGTATGCTTCAAAGTTACATGTAGTGTCACATAGCACCGTGACAAGTCCACGGACCACATGTCATGTACTTGCACTCACTTATGTCCTGTGGACACTTTTAAACATGAAGTGTGTTTGTCTTCATTGTTATATCTTTCTTGTTTGCTGATTCGCACAACCAGGTTGCTCGTGGACCAAGCCTTCACCAACATGGGTTAACCAATGCGTTAGTGGCTACATTGGAAATATCACTTCATGTGATCATGCCCATGTACCATTAGCTTAGGAGTAGGAGTAGTGTTTGCTTTCAGTTTGTTTGTGTGCATGCTTGTTTTCTTACCTGCTTTGCTTGTTGGTTTGTTTTATTGCTTGTTTGCTTACTCACTTTGCATTTACTTCTACTTGTTCTTTGCTTTGTCGTTTGTTTTCTTGTTTTGTTCGTAGATTAGTTTTACATGAAACCATGTATGACTCTTGAAACAAGCTGGGTAAAGTACAAGAGGCCTTGTGCAGTGATCACTACTTGGTTAGCTGTCATCCTGCCTCTGTATGAAGAACTTGTTACTTTTGGTCCATGATACGTCGATGGAAAATACGTACTGTTCGAAGTGAACCTCGGTGAAAACACAATGCTTGTGCACTAACTAGTGTCACCTACTCTAGTTGGTGTTTTTGGTTTAAACCTTGTTAGCTCAGTTAAGTAGAGTAAGATGAGGGGAAAAACCTTAACATGCATGTCAAAGGTATATAATAAACTACTTCTATCAAGGAGCAATCTCTTCTGCTCTCAATAAGTCAAGATCCCTCTTCTGCCTCTGAAATAAATAAGTGTTATGAATAGTTATAAAAAAATGAAAAAATGAAAAGTGAAAATTTTGAAAAAAAAAATGAAAAATGGATAAGGAAAAAGAAGAGAAAGGCTTCCTGTGCAGAGGGGTGATGCAAGTAACTTTGTTGCGGTACTGACTAGGCTCACTGGTAGCAAAGTGATGCTTGTGTTCCTATGTGACTCCACCAGGGTCCTGTCCAGGCCTGTTGGTAGTGGAGCAACACTGGAGATGAAACTAATACTCTCACAATTATACTGCTTATGCACCCATATACCGCTCAACCCCAATCGAAACAAATGTGTTGACTTGGATTGGAAGGTGTGTCAACTGACCGAGATCTTGGCAGATGCTACATCTTACAATCAAGCTAGTGTGAAAACCAAGACGAACTAAGAACTGAACAATACTTCCGGATGTGTTAGACTTGATTTCCACGAACAAGGTCCATTCATAGAGCTGGAGTCCTACTAGTGTGTCACCACGTGTTGTAGCGGCTACAACCACCCTCCAAAAATTTTCCTTTGCTTCGTTTTGGAGCCTCCCTACCAACCTTTCATATCAGCATGTCTTGCCTTGTCAAGTACACAAGCTTTAGTGATTTTCTTGCAGAATGACAACCTGTCCATGAGAGATTTTTGCATCCCCCTCATTGGATTTTTCTCCAGACTTGGTCAAGCTGCAGGCTGAGTGAATCCCTTAAGAAATTGTGAATTCTGGAGGGGAACCAACCTTCCCTCCAAAAATTGTGAAATTCTCTCTGGAAGCCTACTGGACTCCAGAATTATGCAAATCATCCAGTCAAGCTTCACTGAGGAAATTGCACAATTCCTCCTAGCAGGGCTACTCAGCCAAGGAATTGCGCAATCCTTGGCAACAGTATGTTGCTCTGCCCAGGAATTATGAAAATCTTCTAGGCAACCAACCCAAATCCCTTCTAGAAATGCACATTTTTT